>JAWNLV010000149.1:45000-645000 GCA_035042125.1 Drosophila longiperda
CACACACAAAGACATATGCAATGGCATCGTCCAAAGAGAAAACACTCGAAGCAAAACGGGCAACAAGCAAAGCCAAAGCAAAAACCAAACCAAACCAAATAAAAGTTGTGTGTGTGTATTGCTTAAGTGTGTGTGTGTGTGTAAGATTGGCCCGTAACGGGTTTGTTGGCCCAAAAATCGACTCTTTGGCTCTTCGACATGTTCACAACGTCACAAGCCAAGAAGCTGCGCAGTCGCACACTGTGAGTTAAGTCACCCCACCCACAGCAAAAGAAATAAGCCAAATAAAAAGAAACTACTGAAACTGAGTGAGAAGTGCGCCGAACTAAAAGCTGGCTTAAAAAGTGACAGTAAACAGTATCCGCAGCCAATAACAATAACAATAACTATAGAACTGAATCTTTGTTCATCGTCGTCATCATCATCTGTCAATGGCGGCTGCAGCTGTTGAGGATGGGCGAGAAAAATGCGGCAGCGTCTACACTTGGAACTGTGCTGGCGAGCTCTATGGCATCGAGTGTGAACTGTGCGAGGAACGGCCCCTCTGTGCACTCGATGAGTTTGCCGAGCATATGGAACTGTGGCACTCCGACTGGCAGCAGGCGCCGGAGGATGAGCTCATGCAGGAGGTTCTCGCCGAACAGTCCAGCAGCAACTGCGAGGTCAACGAACTCAAACAGCAGCTGGTTCAAGAGCTTAACTCACTCGATAAACAGCAACCGCAGCAACCACAGCTGATGGACACATTTCAACTAAATGATCAAGTTCAGTTCAATGAGGATGTAAGTAGCAAGGCTGAAAATACCTTGTAAAAAAAAAAAAAATGGAAGAAATGAAAATAATTGCGAGCTTTCAAAATTTGTGGATAGCTGCTGCAGTATCTTAATTAAAAAAATATATATATTATATTATATAATAAGATATATACGAAGAAAAAGTATAGGTTTTTGTTTGGTTTATTAAGGCACTCACTTTTGTTTTTTGACTCATCTTTAATGATTTATAGTTTGTAATTTTTATTATAATTTGAATATTGCAAAGACTTAAGTTAAGTTAAGTCAATTTCAAGTTCGATTCGCTTATTTACTTAACACTAAATTAATTAATTTAATTCATGATATAAAAATTAATTTCTTTCATTTGTAAATAACTTGTATTATTAATTTTTGGGTGTCTTTTTAAAATATTGTATATACATTAATACATATATATTATTTTTAGAGTGGTTTACCCCGTGTGGAGACGCCAGCGAAGCTAACGACGGAGCATGTGCAGCAACTGATTGAGCTGTATCGATCGCATCCGCGACTGTGGGATCAATCGCATCCAGAGTTTCGGGACGTGGAGCAGGGTCGCCAGTCGTGGCGTCAGATATCGGATGCGTGGAGCGCCCACTGCGGACGTGGCTTCAGCGTGACCGATGTGCGCATTCGGATCTCTACGCTGTGCCAGCGATTCCTCAAGCAGCGCGAACGTATCGATGCCGAGGGTGACCTCGATCTCGATGAGGGCGCCAAGTTCGTTCACTACGATCAGATGCGTTTCCTGTGTGAGCAGCAGGCGCTACTTAAGCGCCAGGAGCACTTTGCACGCGAGAACCGCAAACTGCTCGAGATCTACGAGCACTATCCAATACTCTGGCACAATGCCCACAAGAGATTGCGCTGCGCCTCAACGGTGCAGAGGCGCCACGAGGCACATCGTGGCCTCCAGTTGGGGTTACGCATGAGCGGCATTAATCTGTCCGGATTAGCGATGCAGCGGCGACTCCAGTCGCTGAGGAAACGCTATCGCCTGGAGAAGATACGCTATCTGCACAGTGTCGTCGAGGGGAAACAATCCGAGTTTGTTTCCATCTTTGAGCATTATACAGAAATGGAGTTTCTCCACAAGCACATCGATCCCTATGTCTGTGCTGGCTGTGGCAAGATCTTTGAGAACCTGATCGGCCATCAAGCGCATGTGCAGGAAAGTTGCGAGGAGCAATCACTGGCTGCTGCCGACTGCAAAAAGTTGACCGAATCGGAAGCGACACTGGGCGATCTTATGGTGCAGCTGGAGCAGCACGAATTACAACAGCAGAAGCAGCAGCAACAGCAGCTGGCGGTCGGAGTTCAATTGGAGCAACTGCAGGGAGTGGAGCAGCAGGAGCAGCTGGTGGAAGCAGCAATTGCAACTGAGCTAGCCACGCCACAGCTGCATAGACCAGCAGAACAGCAGCAGGCGGAGACGGAGGAGATTGAGCCACTTCCTAATAAGGAAGATTCGCACGGCAAGGAGTCCTTCTCCGAGGATAGCCAATCGACGGGTGGGCAACTACGTATGCGCCTCAGCCTGGAGCTGACCAATAAACTGATTGAGCTCTATCAATCGCATCCGAACCTTTGGGATCCCAATCATCTGGACTACCATGCGAGGAAACAACGACGCCATGCCTGGCACAACATTGCCGCCCAGCTGAACGCATTTGCCTGCTGCCCGGATCGCTTCAGCTGGCAGATGCTGCATCGCAAGCTCACCGATTATGTCAAGTACTATCGACGCGAACGCCAGCGGGAGGAGCTGGCGGTTGAAGGTGACGGCGAGGGCACCCGTTGGGTGTTCTACGCCGCGTTCAGTTTTATGGACGATGTGGTGCCGATAAATCGTGTGCTGCAGAAATCATTGCAGCAGCGCGACTGCAACCTGAAGATCATTCAGGTTTATCAGAGCTACGAGCAGCTATGGTGCACCACACATCCGGATTATACGAAGCGCAAGCAACGCCTGCGACACCTCGAGTCCCTGTGTACCCGCCTACAGGAGGGGTGCAATCTGCAGATAACCGTTGAGCGTTTGAAGAGTCGTCTGATAGAGTTCCGCTGCCAGTATCGTCAGTGCAAGGAGGCGCGCCAGGCGGCGCTCCAGCGCAATAATGCCACCTGGCAACCGAAATACGAGTATTATACGGCGCTGCAGTTCCTCGAACTGCATGTGTCGCCCTTCAACTGTGAACGGTGCTCAGCGAGCTTTAAGCGACGCAGCGACTATCTCCAACATCAGAGCAACGTTCACTTGGATCAGCAGCTTAATGAGATGCACCCGTTGCAGCGTCGGCGTCGCGTGCGACGTGGCACGAATGCCACCAATCCACTGGAGCATATCTGCCACATTTGCGCGATGAAATTCTCGTTGCGCACCAGCCTTCAGGCGCATCTACGTCGCCATCTAGGGCAGCGGACACACTGCTGCACCGACTGCCCTAAGAAGTTCTTCAATTCGACATCGCTGCGGGTGCATCAGCGTAGCCACACCAAGGAGCTGCCGTATGTGTGTGAGCATTGTGCCCGGGGCTTTGTTAATGCCAGCAAACTGAATCAGCACGTCAAGCGGCATACGGAAAAGCGGGATTACCCGTGCACCCACTGCGACAAGGCCTTCTATACGGCCCACGAGCGAGATCGGCATCTGCGCGCCCATCTCAACATCAGGGACAAGGTGTGTCCGTACTGCAGTCGGGCCTTTGTCGTCGGCAGCGCCTATTATGCCCATCTCAATCTGCATCGGGGCGAGAAGCGGTATGGCTGTGCCGCATGTGGCAAGCGATTCGCTCAGTATGCGGGTCTCTACAAGCATCGCAAGCGCTGCAAAATCGCCCAGCTGCAGGAGAAGTGAATACACTCACCCTTACAATCACACACACACTTATCAAACACCCACATATTGTTCACATGTAGTAACTCAATTTAAATTAATAATGTTTTAATTTCAAATTAGCAATTTATTTAGCTATTTTGTTTTTGCTTAAGCACTCCCTAATTTTGTAATTTGTGATTTATTCAGTCGATCAATTTGTTTATTATTTTATTTGTTTCTCTCCCAGTACTAGGTTGTTCCATTTGTATTTGTTTGTGATTCATGTTTTAATAAATAAATATCTTTTATTTTTAGTATTTAATCTTTGAGCTTAAGCCTAATTTACTTATTCCATCATTTGTTTATTCATTTTGATCAAAAACAAACAAAAAAATTATTCACCTCAGCATTTGCTTTTCTTTATATTTATATATTTCTAATTCACTCTGAAAATCAAAAAATCAAAATAAGTTAAAAAAAAATTCTCCAGTTTTCTTTCTTAGCATACATTTTTCAAATAATAATCAGCAATAAATTTGTTTTTTTTTATATTGAAGCTCTCATAATATATTCGTTTTGTGCAATGTCTGTCATGCTGTCTTTATCTGTCTGTCTGTCCGTACTGGCCTGTGCCCGTGTCAGACAAAGTGGAAATATTTGAGTGCTACATCTACTATGTGCCTAGGAAATCGATACTTGTAAATCGAATAAAGCCACATATCTCCCAAAATTTTAGGCTACAGTCACCGATGAAATGCTAACTTCTCTAACAGATCAATAAGAAGTTGAATGGCCACACCCACTCCGATTTCCTAAACCAACACGCATTTTAACGTAAATCGATCAAACCTTATATCTCACACAATTTAAAAGCTAATTACCAAATTTGAAAGGTACCTTGCTAGTAACACCATTAAACACTCAGAAATAGAAAATTTAAGCCCCTAAAAAAAGATAGAACCTATATCTCCCGCAAGAGCTACAGTTACCAAACTTTAAAGGAAAGTTACTAGCTTTTAGCTACTTATAATTTGCTACCTGTTTTCAGCGGGTTAAACGTATGGTATCAAAGTATTTCGCAGTCGGTAACGCCCTACTTCAAAGTTTTCTCTTGTTCACTTTATTTCTTTTGTACTTAACATAATTGCTAAGAGATTAAATGCCTGCGTTTCAGACAGACAGCTTGGTTGATCAGCTTAATTGGATTTGGCGAATCGCTTAAGCTGGCGCATTCGGTAGATATCGTTGGTGGGCGGCGCCGTTGTCTGCAGCTCATCGTCGCTATCATCACCACCGGGCAGCAGGCGACGTCGGCGCGGTGCCATTGCCGTGACGCTATGCTGTACGCCCGTATACGTGCTCGTGTCCACAATCCAGTGCACCGATTTGGCCAAATCGAAGATCTTTAGCGTCAGATCGTTGTCACCATTCGGTTGGGGTGCAGCTGCAAATGGAAAATGCCGATTAAGTTGGGCACGACATAGAATACCTTTCGCCTACTGCCTACTGTTATTTAAACATAACATACATATAAAATGGAAATGGAACAAGTTATTCAAAGCCATTGTAGGGCGGCTAAGTGGTAATATTGCAAAATGATTGCAAGCAAGTATTTTTGCTTATGTAAAATTTGAATACATTTCAAAGATCCTTAAATGTGACAATTCTCTTTCTCTCTCTCTGGCATGGGTAAAAATATGTCGATTTACTCTCTACAATTGTCTGTTACAAATTAATTATCCACTTTGATATAAGCACCATAGATGAAAGAGCACACTCCATAAATATAATGGTACAATTTTTTGGGAAACATACACTCGGGCAGATTCAGACGCATAAAGATGTCAAAAAGCAGCTCCACGCTGACAAACGGTCCACGGAAACTATTTGGTGGCGGCAGGACGGCGCATAAAGCGGCTAGTGCAGGTGGCTGCGGAAAGACGCCGCCAGCGAGTGGATGGGCGCCAGGATGTGCGCAGGTGCGCGGCTTAAATGGTATCATCTGTGAAAAATCGGGTCGCGGCAGCGGCTGTGTCGCCTCGCCATCTCCGTCAGCATCGCCATTGTTGTAACTATTTGTACCGCTGCCGACACAGCTCGTTTTATTTAAAATTATGCCTACGTTCTAAGCAAAAATAAATGATTAGTTAAGTTTGATTGTCAAATAGATTTAAAATTGAAATATTTACCTCTGCATAACCAATGGACTTGAGCTCGGTGCTGGTGCAGGGAAACATGTCCAGGAACTTATAGCGATCCACCAGCTGTGCCGTTTCCTTGCCCTCGTACTCTTTTAGCTGCATAATGTATTTAATTTATATTAAAAGGATGTATTTGCAAATAATCACACAATTGTGCTATATCAGTTTCGTTATAGATCGGTTTTTCAAATCGTGATAAAATCAAATGGGAAATCTAAACTATACTCGTGCTGAGATCGATAGATTGTTATGAAGTGAGAGATAGTTATACTCACATTTTCAAAGACTGCACTACGTCGGCGCTCAACTTTCAGAATACTGGACAGATCGCCAATATTGGACTCGAACTCAAGGAAGCGATTCCATACTTCCACGCTCTTGTGCGGCGATAGGCCACCAGAACTAAGAACACGCTCGAAGAGCACTCGCGTATTGTTATCCTCATTCAGATGAGAGAGATAATCAATATAGCACATGACATATTCGGGACTGCCGCCGAAACGCTTGAGTCCAAGCTCAAAGATGCGAAATGCAATCTCTTTGTCCTTGGAACAGTAATACTCCATCAATGCCGCCGCCACAAAAATGTGATACCGCGAACGCACATCCTCGCGTGCCTTCTTGAAAATGCCACGTGCCGATTTGATGCCCTCAGCGCGACGGGCGAATTTCATATACTGCACATAAACCTGAAAAGAAAAAAAGAACGATCATTGATGGGATACACTTAAGATCTGACTACGATTGCTTACCAGGGTGGGATCAATGTCGGGCAACGTGAGCAGCTTGTTGTACATGCTGTGGACCTTTTCGTACTTGAGACGGCCCTCCTCGAAGTCCGCGTAGGCGAAGTAAAGAAGCGCATTGCGATTCAATACACCATTGATGGAACGCTCCAGAATGTTGGCGCATTCGTCTGCAAAGATTTTCGCCGCTTGCACATCCTGCGTGTGGAGAGGGGCGAGTGTAAACGAATGATGTTAGTTTCATTTAAAGTGGCAAGTATGCCAATTATTTAAGTAATTTTGAGAGGTCGTTGGTGGGTCGAGTAAAACGCGTGCGGCCAGGGCCGAAGGCAACGCGGCAAGTTAAATCATTCTACTTCTTTTTTTATATTATTTTTTGCAGATGCCACGTGCCGAGTTACCTAAGGGGCGACACTTCAAAATAGCAACAAGAGACGGAATTTTCGGTTGTTTTTTTGCTGGCATAGATAATTTTCTATTTGCAACAACTGCAGCACCAGTTTGTTAATTTTGGTTTCTTTTTTGTTTTATATAATTCGACTACGCACGCCTTTCTCGGTGAGAGCGCGCGCACTGGTGTCCAGAAATTGGGAAGCCTGATGCCAGACAGCCGGATGATGTGTAAGCACCAGCAAGCACTGCTCTGTGGCAAACATGACGCGGCGTGTGACCAGCGCCGTATCCTCGGTACGCAATGGATTCGATTTCTCGTAGGTGATGAAACGCTTCCACAGCTCCACCTGTTTGGTCTCCTCTTTGGTCAGCGTCGGCGGCACAGCCGGCAGATTGCGATTTAGGCCCTTTGTATGATACTCGAGCTCCTTGGCCACGCGACGTGCATTCATATAGTCCCTATAAAAAATATATAGCAATCAGTACACGATATGTTTTGTGCTTACTAGTATTTTTGAACATTTGCAAAAAAATTTCATACTAAGGATAAAATGCAAAAATGAGCATGAGAATTAAATACAATGATACGCACTTGGAACGCTCCAGACTCATTTTTTCCGAGATGATGGGATTGATGTTCTGCTCAAAGGCAATATAATCCTTCCAGAGTTGCTCAATGCCCACAATAGGAGTGATTACCGCTTTTTGATAGACGCGCCGAACGGCGGTTATCTTTTGATTCTCCGCATAATTACCAACTGCCTCAACGCCGCGCAGGAAATAAATGTAATCCTGCCAAATGCTAAAGGAATGCAAGTCCATGCCAATCTTTTCCAGTGCAAAATCATACGCCTGCGCCATCTTCTCTCTATGCACATGGAATACAGTAAATCTTAATATGTGATGTAAGTGTAATTAGTCATTGAGTTGCGTACTTATGTGTGCTTAGGCCTGCTTTGGTCTCCTTCACATAGGTTAAATATAGCTTCCACAGGTCAATATTGAGAATTTTGACCAGACAACGCTGAAAAAGCTTCTCGACACGCTCAAAGTAGCGACATCGCATCTCCATCTCAATGTAGAGCTTCCAGTAGCGGGCCGTTGTGGGAAACACATTCACCAAAGATTCGTAAAGACTGCGCACCTCGTGAATGGGTCGCGTTTGTGCCTCGCGCAACATCACCGACCACGACTCGATGTCATAGGGACGCAGCTCGACAACCTGTTGGGCGCGCACCAAACGCTCCATGCCCCATTCCTGCACATAGTACAAATTGAATAATATTTAAAGCACTTGATATTTTACTACAACCACTAAGCAGACAACAAAAAAGGGTCGTCAAATCTGTATTCTGACTATTGACTAGTGGAAACCTTTGAACAGCCGTCTACGCACTGTGACATGATCCCGTCGAAACATATCACAAAATTGTTCAACAATCAGACAATCCTACTCCATGAAACTTTATAGATCAGGCCAGCTCAAACACAAAAGAACAAGGAGCGAGTATGCTGCTATTTTCGCACATATAGAACAATTCTTTAACTACTCGAAAGACATTGACTTGTGTGCGGTGACCCACTACCCGCTACTTTCATTAGCTGAAACAACCGTGGATCTCCCAGCTACAGCTTTTTTGTAATCAACTTTTTGTTGATTTTACGCCTTTATGTGTAGTCTGCTTAGTGCTACCACGCAACTTACTATATCAATTTTAATAAGATCCCGGGCCGATGTCATTGCGCTGGATTGCGTTGCCAGCACCAAAAGCGATTTACTCATAGATTCGGCCGTTGTGGCGTTTTTTTTGGCACTTGTTAGTGCAGAAATTTTCTCAAATGTTAAATCACAAACACAACAATAAAAATCGGAAATCAAATTAATATTCCATATCTTATTTGGTAGAAAATTATCTAAGTTGTGTACAATAAATAAAATGCGGCTTGATAAATGAACAGTGTTGTGAAGTGCTTTTCAGAACTGGAACAGATTCACAGTTAAATCCAACTGATGTCAACTATCGATCTACAACTTCAGATTGAGATGTAGAACATGATGAATTTTAAAATAGCATACTGAGAGTTCAGACAGAAATTATTTTAAAATACAATATTTCTGTTTTTTATACCAATACATGTAAGCATATGTTGATAAATTCATATAAGATAAAAGATGTGTCACCTTGTCTATCGGGTCATCAATAATCGCGCTGCCGGCTAGCTATCGGCTCAGTTGGGAATCGACCGCGATATTGTTCGGCAAGTTAACAACATTTTGTATTTATTTTTTTATAAAAAAAAATGTGTACGTCCATCAGGTTAGCCCGCGCTCTACTGTACTGGATGTTGTACAGCCGGCGTTTCCCATCTTATTGTAAATTACATGTTTAAATGCATTATTATTAAACTCTCGTACATTTGATATACCCTTACTTCATCTCCATTTGTAACATACTAGTATATTTAATTCACAATTCCTATTTTTCTTCATACGCAACACTCGTAACTAATAAGTGTATATTTTGAAATTATATTTTATTGGACTCCTTTTTACGGGAATCTCCTTCTTTGGCTTTGAATAATTTCTCCTGTTTCCGCTGGTTTGCTTCTCTTTTATTTTATTTATATTATTTTTTTTTTATAAATAAATATATAGGCAAATTTAGTGTCCGCATGCGCATGCGGCATTTTTTCTTTCTATTTTTTGTTCTGTTTCAGCCTAAAAATTGTCTAAAATTCGATACCCAAAACGTATCGATCTATTCGCCGACAATTGCAAAGACCACATAATAAGGTTGTCCAATACTTCTTTCTCTGCGTTATAAATATCGTTGATAATTATTCGTCAATAGTCTTTATTTCACTTTCAATATGTATAAGCTGTAACTAATATAACAGTATAACAGTTTATTGAACTAATTCAGATACATTTTAAACCGAATTACTATTAATATATTTTCGCGCCACTTCACCTTTAAAATATATTACAAAATCAGCATATTTTCACATTATTGTAGTATTACAGCAGCTTGTTGCGTTTGCCATTTGGCGGTAGGAGCAGGCTGACGTTACAAGATATATCGAGTCATGTTACAGATTTATCGATATATATACCCCACAAGTGTATAAATTTACAGCAATACATCGAAAAAAAATATCAAATAACAAAACCAAACGAAACAATCATGCGTGGCAATCAACGGAAAGGAAACGCATTCAATATCAGACATATTTAAAATCAACAAAATAATAGATAAAAACGTAAATTTATCCTAGTAATCTGACATGGAAGCAGGTGATTATAATAAAAATAATTGTGCACTAATTAAGAGTGACAGTTTTAACTGCCAAAAAGGAGAGAGAGAGAGTTTGTGCAAAGACACACACATACGCACACACCTGAAGGACCAGCTGTTGTGTTGAACAACGACAAAAAGAGGTTAGCATTAGCGGTACATTTAATTGCTTGGTAAGCGATCAATACAGTTAACTTGTTTGTTTGTTTGTTTTGCTATTGCTTTCGCTGTTGTCTTAACGAATGATTTTTTTAATGTTCTCATTTTTGTATTTTGAGCTTTTAAGTGAATTTAAATTAATAATTTAATGGCAATGATTGAGCATTGATGCTAAGTCCAATCTGAGTGCGGGCACCGTCACTTTCCTGTTGATGTATTTATCTGCCTCGTTGTCATTGTTGTTGCTTCTTTATCGGTATATTTGTTCTTTTTCTTGCCGACAGTACTATTGCGGTAGCAGTTTATTGACCGTCTATGTGAAAAAAAAATATAAAGTGCGCACTGTGTGCCTGTGCTTGTGAATGCGATTGTGTGCGTGTGTGTGTGATAAGGAATAATAAGTATGTCACACGGACACACACGGTGACAACAAACACATGGCGTCTTTTGTGTCAAAATGGAGCACAAAAACTTTTTGCTGATTGTGATTGCATACTTAGCTGTATGTGCGAGTGTGTGTTTGCGCGTGTATCCGAGTGAAAGGGAAAACTCACGTATGCATTCGCGCGCACATTCACATACATTTGTGTCAGTGTCATTTTAAAAAACACGGTCATACTTACCCCCTTTTTGTATTCCTCTCGCTCTCGCTTTTTTTTCTGACCTAGTGCCACCTTCTTTCAAAAACTGACAATTTTCAAAAGTTTTAATAGCACATACAATCTTAAAGCATTAAGTGACCTCCGGTGCAGGTGTGTCATACTTGCCATACTAAATTTCTTGCCTACATTCACGCGCACACATACGTGTGCACACACACATGCATTTTTGCACGTTGGTTTTTTATGTGTGGTAGGCATACCCCATATTAGTGTCATTTTACTCTTAGCATGCAAATAAGCTGCAATTAGTTGGAATTGCAACTGTAACACACGCCTTTCAATGAAAATGCTCACATACATATACATACAGTGATCTGAAATATATAAAAGCTCTTCGTTTTTAAAGCTGCTTCTGATTAGGCAATAATTTAAATTTGAATATTTTTTATTTATCTATACAAAAAAAATAATAATGATAATAATGCATATAAATGAACACAGTATATTAAAAAACAATATAATTATGATCATAATATAGTTGAAATCATTAGCACAAAATATTGGTAAAGTGTAAATTACTTAAACACTTTAAGAAAACTGTTTTTAAAATACGATTACGGCGCTTTGAGGTTCAAAATGTCCTGATATTCCTTATGTCTATAATTTTAATAAGTATAATTTTCGATGAATTATGAAGGTTGATTATACTGGTTTTGGCAAATCGCATTCAGTTTTTAATGTGTCCAATTACTTATATAATACGGCGCTGATTGGGGTGATGACGGGGGAATACACCTGGCTCGTTCGCTGATTGATTTTTCAATCGCCTCCAGAACTTGCAAACGACAGTTAAAAAATAGAACTGCCACAGTGCCACACAGGCAGCTGCAGTAATGTTCCGCTTTTTTTATTTTCAAATTTTTGGCCTTTGTTGCGAGTAAGTTTGGCTCAGGTGCAACTGTAGAAATCGCATCGCATGTCTTCACATCATCAAACTTTCATATCAATCATTCAATTGCATTAGCTGGACGACGACGACATTTGTCCATAAAGTGACAGCATATCAATATATATTTGTGAAGACTCTCAAATGGGTGTCATTTGCTCAGCAACAGTGATAAAAAGTCTTTTGTATGAGGCTCTCTATGTTAATACATTTGTTCAAATAAATTCGAACTGGAACTTAAAAGGTAACAAAAGAAATCATTTGTTATAGAAGTCATTTTGATACGCGCAAATTAATTGCTAAATTAATTTAATTTTTTAATGTTTGAATCTACTTATTTTTATAGACCATTTTAATGGTCACAGTGAAGTGTTGTTAATGTTTTTGTGGGCTGCAGAAATAAAAAAAGATGTTAAAAACCAATAATTAATCTATACCAATAGCTTAATGAAGTCGCAAGGCAAATTGTACAGCTCTCTATCCAAGTACTATTTTCATATGTATATATGTGTGTAATAAATTATTTGCTTTTTTTTATTGTATTAGAGACTTTGTTTGAAATGCTTGAAAAAATGAACTTTTGTTTGATGCTTATCAGGTCCATCGGTCAATTAAGTCGAGGCCAATTGACTAAACGGTCGAGATCTCTGAATATACATACATATGCACATAATGCTTTTTTTTATAGCGCAACTGCAGTACAAAGCGACCTAACAATAATATTTGCTTTTTATAGCAGTTATTTGTTGACAATATTTGTTTTGCATTTGAATAACTTTATTTGGTATATTATTGCTGACGCGCCGAGCAGCAACATGCAAATCGGCCAAAAGAGTTGCAGAGAGGGGTCCTGAATGTAAAGGCAGTGTTTGTTTGAGGTATGGAGTATGTACCAGTTACAATAGTTAACGACATGAAAACGACTAATTTGACTATTGGCAAAGGCAGAGAGGAGGACTCCCTAAACAACTGTTCATTTCTATACCCTGTACACATTGACATGAATAAAAGGGATATGCTTAGCTGTATACAATTGCGTAGCAAACAAACATATATAAAAACTACATTTTTGGTACAACAATTTTAGATACTTTAATTAAGCAGAAGTAAGCTACTTCAATGCAGATCAGATCCGGCTATTAAGTATGTGCTAGTCAGGCACTCACAATTAAGGTGACTCTTGCAGGAATTCGACTCCTCTAACAAATCGCTGTGTGACGTGATAACAAATAACCGCAAATTGTTGCCAGACAAGAATTCGAATTTTTGTATTGTGCTGTATCCAATCAATGTACAAATGTTTGTACATAATTTCAAAACCCTCCCTCGGCCTATCTCTATCTCTATCCTTATCTCTATCTCTCTTTCTCCCTGTGTCTCTGTCTCTGTCTGTCTATGAGGACCCCAGAGGCTTTGTATGATTAGGCTCTATAGAATATAACACATCAATGTCAAGTCTGTAGTTTGCATTGTTGCCTGAGCCCAAACAGTTTAGTTGTGCAGTTGTCGTTAGGCTTAAAGTTTGAATATTTTGCATATATACAAGTATTATATTTATATATTTATATATATGTCCGATCTAAGTGTTGTAGGACAACCGATGCGTGTTGGCGATAAGTTTGAACCGCGCCTCAGCGTGCGACGCATCTACAACATGAAGTGCTTTCGCCCGGAGCGCTACCAGCATGAGGTCGCCAATAATTATCGTGACTTTAAGCTGCAGCAATCCTCACTGCATCTGAACCGTCGTTACCCTCATGGACATTCGCGTCATAATTTCCACCGTCGCCACCAACGTAGTCGCCATCGTCCGTTAGCTCCAATGTACCCATTAGCCTCCAGTGTCCAACAACGTTGTGAGCTTCCCACTCATGTGCACTACTTTCCCAGGTATATTCAATAATGCCAACGCTATAATCGCTGCGTTCAATCGCCTGGTAATAATTTATAATGGATTCGAAGATGCCATATTGCACTTGTGTGGCGATTTTTAAATTTAACCCATGAGTTTATAGCCATATATAAAATTGCTTCAAATCCCTTTTACCAAACTTCAATATAAAAATGAAAATATTGTATACATTTGAAACTTTCAACTTATTGAGCGATCACTCTTCAGTCATAATATTAATTAAAATAAGTGTGTATTTGTTTGGATGGGAGTGTGCCGGTGGGTGCCGTAAATATGTATACAGGTTACAGAGGTCCCTACCCCAGAACTTGTGCTATCATTGACCAGCGGCAATGTAAAATAATTGACATGAAATTTTCTGTCCATCTTCAGGTTGGGTTTCCAGGCCTTTGCCACCACCGCCGCTACCGCCCCTGGCAGAACTGACGTCAGTGACATTAATTTGATAAGCTATACTGTGCTGTGGGTTTATCCATTTTTTAATTAAATGCACAAAGTGCAAGATTTAATATCCCTTAATAGAGCGTCAAGTCAAATAAATTTGGATTCATGAAATACACATATATGGGGGAAAAGAGGAAAAGCGCTATTTCCAAATGAATATTCCTTTCACAAATATACATAGAGATAATATTTGCCTGTTACCGATGCTTATGACGTTCAAGAATTTCCAGAACTTGCAACAATGTGTCAAAAAATAAATAACTAGATTATTGTCATTATTTTTGTGTAATTTGCGATACTCAGTATTGTTGCACTAAACGACAACGACAAATAATTAACTGTACTCTACATTTGTTTCATAGTGTGTGTGCTTTTCTTTTTGTAAATTGTTGTGTGACTATTATACATTGGCGAGGTACAACCCACCTATTTGATATATTCTCACTCTCATTCTTTTCTCCTTTCCGTATTTTTTATTATATTTAATTTGTTGTTATCCGTTTGTTTTGTTGTGGAATGTGCATGTGTGTGTATGTTGGTTGTATGTGAATAGATTTAAGGTGCTTGCTTGTTTGTGTATGTTGGTGGCATTGTTATAATTAATGTTTACATTCTTTCCGGCCTCGCTTTTTATGTTTGTGGCTAATTACAGATTCGGCGATACAATAACGGCAATTACACACAACGATACACTGCGTCGCATCCAAAGCGCCAATAACTGCGACCAACTGAAGGCGCTCGTTCAGCGCCAGTTAAACTGACACAGGGGCGCCGTCAACCATTTAGCAATTAGTCAAGGGGAACCAA
Organism: Drosophila longiperda; assembly: GCA_035042125.1. Classification (NCBI taxonomy): domain Eukaryota; kingdom Metazoa; phylum Arthropoda; class Insecta; order Diptera; family Drosophilidae; genus Drosophila; species Drosophila longiperda. Next base: position 60,122 of record JAWNLV010000149.1, read on the forward strand.
TAGAAACTACTACTAGAAAGAGCGCGAGGACGCGTTACGATGACGTCCATAACAACAACAATACAAACACAAACAAATCGTCAGAACGCCGCCGCAGGAATTATGGTCAGCATGTGCTAAATATTAATACGACAAAGGTGGAAAACCTAGCAAAGCGCCGCATCGACCTATACGCGTACTTGCAATTGGCCAGCGGCTACTACGAACGGGGGTTGCATGCCAATATAAAGTACCTGCAATCGATAGGCCAGCGTTATGCAATAAAGCAACAGCAACAGCAGCAGCAGCAGCAGCAGCAGCAGCAGAAACATAACCAACAGCAAAAGCAGCGCCGTTATTCATTAGAAGCCTGGCCGCAGCAGCAAGTGGTTGATGATAATTTGCAGCAACAGCAGCAGCGACAGGTGGGCAAATTTTTAAACGAATTGCAACGTTGCCAGACGGCGCACGAAAACATCAATGGTAACGCCAGAACAAATGCTATACGCGTACATATAACACCGGCAAGGGACAGCATGTGCGATTATGCAAACAGGCAGTGCAACGTTAACAATATCAATAACAAAATTATTCGTATTAATAGTAGCAGCAGCAGCAGCAGTAGCAGCAGCAGTACCAGCGCCCTTACAGAAGTATCCGATCAACACCAGCAGCAGCGCAAGCTTTATGAAATAATCGATAACTTGAGTCAATTGCGCCTGTGCGATAGCAGACTACCGCTCATTACGCTCACCGATTATTCACAACAGGTGGCCCTGTATGGCGCCAATTTTGATATTGCTGGCAATTGTCAAATGCAAATACCCAACGAAGCCAGAGCACCAACATAATACAACTGAAATACTCGTACAACAATAAAAGTAGCAAACAGCCAGCGCAATCAATTGCCAGCGAGAACAAACAAACAAAATAGCACAGCACAGAACTGAACAAAGCAAAAGTGCCGCACGTCATCGGAAATCGTTTTTATATGCGAACGGCAGACAAACAACGACCAAAGCAGAAGCAGCAACAACAATATAACAAAAAAAGCAGACTACAGCTAATAACGGGCTAGAACACAAAGATAAAACGGATTTTGAGCCAAACTATTGCGTATTTGGCGTCGCGTTCGAACAATGGTTGCGGCTGTTGCCGACGTACAAGTTACAGCAACAACAGCAGCGACGTCAGCAGCGACGTCAGCAGCGACAGCGGCAGCGACAACTTTAACAAGCGGCAGCATTCAATTAGTAGCATTAACGGCCGCCAGTGCCAGCGAATCACAAGCATCGGCATCTAGTCTAAACAAAAATAATAACAACAGCAACACCAGCAGCAGCAGTTTCATTAGCAGCAGCATCAGCAATCATATTGATAAGCAAGACTGCATCAGCAGCACGAGCAGCAACAGGAAAAACAACAACATGTCAGATGCAACCATCGAAGCAGCAGGTGCCGACAATGCAACAGCAGAATCAACAACAACAACAGTACCAACAGCAACTGATGTAGTAACAACAACAACAGCATCTGCAGCGACAGAAACACCCACAGGTCTGTTAGTTGCTGCGGTGCCAACAAAAAGTGCCGTTAGTCAGCGGAATGTGGACATAAAAATTGAAAAGACCACCAACGTGAAGGCTGCGACCAAGCAGTTGACCAAAAAGGTGCTTAAGCTCGATTTGGGCGCCAAGAACTTGGACGAGTATTCGCTAAAGTCGCCAAAGTCACCCATAGCAGGTGCGTGTCATAAGAAAAATTATAAATAATCTCAAATTTATATACATTTAGATTTAAGGCTAAGCATTTTTATCACATTTTTTTTTATTTATTTATTTATTTTTATAAAATAGTTTTCTCGAAAATTCATCTTTGCTGTCGTTGATTTTCATATATATTAATATTAATTTTGCGTGCCTTAAGATCTCAAATGTCATTTTGATTCAATTGATTTTAGCATGATATTCGACACAGGAGCACACAAACACACAGAGAGAGGCAAAAGCTTAATTGATATTTTATTTCTATGTGGCCACAAAAGCCGCATACGGAACTCTATCTCGTAAACAGAAGTCTCGATTGTGTTTATGAGGCTGACACTGATTGCACCACAACATTCAGGAACATATAGACTGGGCTCCGCAATGTTTATTAAAAATTCTTAACATGGGTACAGAGTGCGATCTTATAAAGTGAAATGTTTACCCGAATATATACTCAAGTTTATTTCAATTATTAAACGACCATTCCCAACTAACTTGATTTTAATTGTCACCATATTGGAAATAAAAAAAAATCATAACTCAATATTAAATTTCAACCGACGGTTCTGATAGAATGTGCCTTTAACTAAACCCTTTTAACTTTTTTAATATGACAGTCGATCAAAATCTATAGTTTTCTGTGCATACATTTTCTTGACTGTTGTTGAAAGCGTATCTTTAAAAAATCTAGCTATTTTAGGCTACTTTTAATCTGACTGCAGGGTATATGGCTGTCGAGCACCTTCTTGATCGATAGCAATTACGTTCGATTGGCCTTATCACCGCATGTTGTCTTGTTTGTTTCATTTTTTAATATATTTTTTATTGTGCATTTATTAATTGTGTATTTAAATTCGCAGCACGTCTATCGCATCAAACATCATTGACGTCATCGGTGGATGTTGAAGATCGCAAGACTTTACGAGAGGCCTTATATCAGGGTATATTTCATCGGCATCGCCGCACCATTTTCGCCGTGGGTAGTTTTCTCCGCATGCTCCGAAGTCGCAATTCCCAATATAACACCATACGCAGCTCCTCGGAGGGCGAGGATATCGATGAGGTTAGATAAGAATAGAATACATTTATGTTTTAGATGCTATCTATCATATGTGCTAGAGAGACAACACAACACACAGCATCACGAATATTCTCTATAACTAAATATATATTTTTCAGGTTAATTTTTTTTAATTATATAGGCTTTTGTTTCGTTTTTCCCAAATATATATAAATATTTTTGTAGTTCTGTTTGGTATGATTTGAGGGAAAGTGTGCGCAAACTGATCCAATATTAAAACAGGCCATATGTTGTTTTTGTTAAGCATTCCCTTAGAATTTGTAGTATAACACATTGTAAGGATCTTTCAAATCATATGGATATGTATTAGGGTATATCATCTGTGGCTCTGTTGAACATTTAAACATACACAAACACATAGATACATACAATTCATTTATTGTCATGTTAAGCTGTCGTATAAACGTAACATTATATACTGAGATATTAAAAAACAAAATAAAATGAAAGTCGAACTTCAATTATAAATAAAAAATCAGAGTCTATATAGAAAGGATTATAGTTTAATTTACTTCGAGTTCGATTGTATTTGAATACCATAAGACTAGTTACAATGTTGTTTTTAGCATTTAGTAAAGGAAAAAATTAAATATACCGAGAGAAATTGAGAAATCGCTAAAGACATATTTAGTTGCACTAAAACTTAATCCGACTGTTAAATTGATCATATTTATTTGTATTCCACCCAACAATGCATTTAAACAAAAGAGCCTATATCAGTTTATACATTCTACACACATTTCCTCCCTCTTCTTATCTTTCTCTCTCTCTCTCTCTCTTTCTCTCTTACTCTCACTCTTAACTTTCATCTTCTACTACTCCCCCTCCACACTGTGTTGGCAAATCTGAAAGACGCCTTATCTATATAAAAAAAAAAACAACAGAGAAATTATAATAAAAGTAACCCTAGTGTTAAATGCCTTTTTCTTAAATAAGCTATTTTTGAACTGAAGCTTAATGAAGCATGCATTTCTCTGTACTATTCGTGTAGTACTCTAAAACCTTTTAACTATAAATATGTATAAACTGAAATCTATATAAATTCGCTGAACATCGATCGAGGTTCCGAAATAACACCTTTGAAGAGAGTTTCATCAGAAAACGAGAAAGAAAATAAAACCGAAAACCCATATCTATAAGTTAGTTTGACATCATGTCCGTCTGTTTATGTCAATATATACATACGTTAACAATAACAATTGCAATAAGAAATATATCTTGAAATTGAAAAATCTCATTCATTTTTCGATCTTATAATAATTGTTTTGCGACTATACTGATCAAGTGTATTTACGTATTTGCCAATTACATTTAACGCTTATTATGTACAAATTTAATGAACCAATGGCTTAACAGGAACTCAGCTTTCAGTAAAGCTTTACTAAACATAGATAATTCCTTGGAGACTCATCAATTATATCAACAGCTGTCGTAACAGAATACTATTTCTTATAGCTGTCATAGAAAGTCAACGGAAAATATGTTTAGATTTTACGAATATCTTGACCAACCTTATGCCTTATACCATATGACCAACTTTAATTATATCTACTATAAGATCGATTGAATTATTTTTTTTTATATTGATTTCTTGAAGAAAATCATCATGCATGAATTTTACTATGCCTTTTACAATTTATGCAGAAGTGATCCAAACATGATTCGTACATCTATAATTAATGTTCTAGTACTATGCAAGCGAATCAAAACTTCGGCATGCCGTTTTTAGCTTTTCATTTCTGTTGTTTTTCCAGTTTTGTTTTTTCTTTTGGTATGCTTAAAGTCGGTTTCCATTGCAAAGGGAACAAAAATCTTGTAAAATGTAACTTTTTGTAATGAACCATTTTATATAAACTCAATAAGCGCGAATTATAGATATATATATAATACATATGTATAAAAAGCCTAGTTATAACAAAAACACACAGAAACTAATGTATTCCTCTTGATTTTGAATAAACACGCTATATATTTATATACGTGTTCTAGAACATTTTTGTTTAGTGCTAAAGAACTAATATTTAAAGATTTTGTACAGCGATATACCCGAAATTTTGTATGTATACCCTACAAGTAAGGGCAAAAAAAAAAAGACAAGAGAACAACGTATGAACTTGTTGTTCATGACACAAAACCCAAAAATGTTGAAAATTGTTTGGTAGTTAAATATAATATGCTACATATAATATATGTATTTAATTATTACTAAATGCATACATATAGATTTTTTTTATATTTAAATAAAAACAAATATAAATTTAATTTAATGCACATTGTTGAGAACGCTTTTGAAACTTTTTGCAGTTTCTCAAGGCGCGTAAAATTTTCAAATTCCCGCATCTCTTCGATCGCTAAGGCAACACCACACCAACAAAATGTTGAATGAATTGAGAGCTTCTTTAAATGAAATTTTTATTTAAAGTTGTATATTATATATATAATCATATATATATACCTATATATATTTGTTATAACTGAAACATAATAAATTATTAAATCAAGTAAATAACCTTGGCGGCCTCCATCAATTCGCATTTGGCAGCGTAATAATTTGCCATGCCATTGGGGCTCCAAGGAAGCCAGCATTGCTTACTTTGCTTAGACCACTAAGGAACTGTGGAATTGTAAAAAAGTTAATTTAATTAACCAAACAATATTATTGTTATGGAGAGCCTTTATGTACTGCGTCCTGCCTCCTTCTGAGCCTATAGCTCTACCATTAAATCTTTGTCCGGTTCATGCCCTTGGAGTTTAAAACGTGTTTTCTGGCTAAGTCGACATAATAAACGATGATGTGCTTTTCTATCTATTCTATCTCACTATCACTAAATTGGCAGAGTTCGCTACTGACTGTATCTAGCGTAGGTATGTGACTTGTCAAGAGATTGGTAAGTATTCTAAGAGTGTGCTTACCATATAATAATATAAGAAAAAAATAAACAAATATTGCGTGAATTTCAAATAAACATTTTTTTAACACCGAGCTGACATATGTATAGGTGCCACTAAAAAATGTTCAGTTTAGGAGTATTTAACGAGTTGATTAACTCTGACTAACAAATTAAGTTAATTTCACAAGAGCTGTTAACTATTCCTGTAGCATGGAGCAAGAACTTACTCTAATTGGAGCACTCACCTGCTGCGGACTGGAGGAAACAACATAGCTGCCTTCATCGACGGCCTTCTGTATGGAGGCCCGTATTTTGGCTGCTTCTTGAAGATTTCGTAATGTCGCACTGACCTTGGCCACCTGAGACGATGGCACTAAATCGGGTCGCGTTAGCCAGGTGGGCTGCACCACCTGGCGGTTTGGCCTAGAAGGCGAAGGTGCGGCCGCAACACAGAAGAAGAAGCACATGCTAATGCAGATGCCGAGAAAGATGCGGATGGTTGAACGCTTAGACATGTTGTGTAACGCCATACTCAACAACTGCTTGTGAAAATGAGTGCAATGCTGAAGACAAACAAATTCAGGCGAATTTTTATGGGGAAATAGAATAGTAATTCTTGCCTTTTATTATAATCTTGGCAGTTAATGGCACGCCGAAACGTGCTCCAAGTGCGACAAGACACACATTGGGGTATTGGAATACGATGATTAGGGGTAACACAATAGTTTTGACATGTGTATCATTTTTACTTTACAATATAAGATAAGCTAGTTTTGTATATGTGTGTATGTGCACGACATCAGAGAGGCATGTGCGTGTGTATGTTTATGTGTGTGTGTGTGCAGGTGTGTATTGCTAATCGCCTCAGTTTTGTGCATTATTAATCGTTTGTTCGTCGTGAGAATCAATTGGTTCCTCTTTGATATGCACATCATCATCCTCCTGATCCTCCTTGCTATTCTCGTGCAGCAGAACATATTCTCGAGAACTAAAGCCAAACTTGATGACATCCCTCTCCATGAGCTCAAAGTATTTCCGCCCATCGATCTTTTTGTTATTGAGAAACGTGCCATTTGCCGATTCCAAGTCGATAAGATATAGACGCACACGCTTTCCGTGACTACCATCATCTCGTTCGAATGGTACAAGCCGATATTGGAACGCTGCATGCTGTTTGGAGCAGCTGGGATGATCAACAGCCAGATCGACCACTTTGCGATCGCGTCCAACTAAAAAACAACTCTGCCTATGAATGTGGAGTGTTGGCAGCGCCGTCTCCCCCTTGAAAGGATACAGACGCCAGCGACGCTTCGGTTTGCGAGCCTCTAGTGGCTCCGAATATTTGACGACAACGCCATTCACTTTATTCGTATCTTCGGTGAGGGCGCCACTTAACCCAAAATTCGGTTTCTCCTTTTCCACAGGCTCTGCATCATCATTGGACGTCTGCGATTTATATTGTTCTTGTGGTTTACCCCATTCAAACTGCTCGTCATCGTCCCGATTTCGATTGTCGTTTCCTCGTTGATGCTGCTGACGACGTGCTCCTCCTCCTTCACCACCACCAACTTCCCTATAGGAACGCTTACCCCGTGGGCTGCGACTACGATCGCGCCTGTAAAAAGTATAAATGTTAATTACCTATATGTAAATATATTAAATATATGCCCCATTATGGGTAGATTGTTACTCACCGGGGTTTCTCCGGCGGGCGTCGCTGTCGGTCTCTTCCTCGACGCTCGTTGCTGCGAGGACGCCCTTGTTCTGAACGTCGATCCCAATCGCGACGTTGTTGCTGCCGTTCCCTATCCCTGTCCCTATCCCTCTCTAGATGGCGTTCCCGTTCTCGGCTGCGCGTTTGATTTGTATATTTACCACCGGCTGTGTGCCGCTGATATGCAGCGCTGCGTTCGGGGCTATCCCATTTGGAGCGTTGCTCCTGCACTTTGTTATCGAGTGTTTCAGACTCACGTTTGATTTGTTTTTGTTCTAATTTTATTGCATTCGATTTGTTTTTGAAGCGTTTGACGTACTCCGAGGATTTTGAAGCATCACCGCTGCTGCTACTGCGGCTATTACTACTGCTATTACTACTGCTGCTGCTGGAAGAGGTGCTCGATTTGGAAGTACTGTCGCGTGTTGCTTTTCGTTTACGCGTTGTCTTGCTTTTCGTGCGATTTGTCCCCTTCGCATTTGCATTGTCGCTGCTGTGGTCCGGCGATCCATTCTCGCCTCGCGCGGCATGACCCCAACTGCGCGCTTTGGCAGTTTTCATGATATTTCCCTTAGAACAATTAACGGAAGTGCTATTTGATAAACCGAGAAACAAAAAAAACCAATAGCTTTGAAGGAATTCTAGTGGTGATTTTTTGCTTATGTGCGGCTTTGGCTTAAACAGCTGCTAGCTCTAGCATTGTTGTATTTAAGTACTTATCGATATGCTGTTTTTAACCAACGTCCATTTTTTTGAGTGCAACAAGCGTACTAAGTGCTTACAATAACGACAGGTGACCACATTTACTGTAAGGTGGTGCTGAAGAAGTTAGAAAACTTATATAGACTCAGAAGAAAAAACATAAGTAGCAGATAAATTACCACTACCTATCAAGTGTTTTTAACATTACGTTGAACATGTGTAACACGTCTAGTTTTTTTTTACAATTGGCAAATTGGCCTGTGCGGATTTTATAGGCCCATTGTTCTTAAATTGGAGTTGACGATTTATCTACTCTATGCTCATAATGCTGCTTTATAACTTCCGGTATAAATATCAAATGGCAATTCAAATTTGAATTAAGAATCTTATCAAAATAAAGAAATCAAGCGACTGCAATGAAAAATCTTTTTTGAGCACCCTCAATCCCTAATCTACCCTATTAGAGCTTTTATATAGGTATTCGGTGCGGGGGTTTTAATGCCGAATGTTACCCAGGCTTGTCAAAATCCGGATGCTGGATTTTAATTTAAAAATAATTTTTTAAATTTATATATAAGAAATGGCATAATGAATAAACAATGTGGCATTATAAATTTGAAATTTTATATTTTTGAATTCAAATATGTATACAATTTGCACTCAAACTGGATACATTTTTCTTGGTTTATACTTTTTATTTAATTTCCTTTAATTCAAAATATTGTCTTAAATATATCTATGCAATTTAAGTGGCTGGTAGCTTATTTTTTTTCGACGATATGGCTATTTCATTTTTCATTTTCGGTGTTGGTATGAGAAATATTGCAATATATGCTAAGATATTATTGTTAAATCTTAAATACACAATTTAATATAATAATTTTTCCTTTAATTATATTGAAGATTATTTGATTAATTATTTGACTAAGTAACGCTCTTTAGTGACTGTAGAAAATAAAGTATTGTCACTAAGCAGACAATACATATATTTGTATGTATGTTTAACATGTACATGTACTGTCTCTTTAGTGCTAATGTGTTTGAATTCAGTTATTGGTACTTGCTTAAGTAAGTATATCGATATATTAATATAATGCAATTACAACTTCTTATCGATGTTTTACTGTCGCAATACTATCGCTTATAAAAGCATCTGTTTCTCAAGTGATTAATCGACATGCTTAGCTTATCGCGCCTCGCTCCTCACAAAGTACGTGCCTGTGTTGCCGCTGCAATTGCGTTTGACACACATTTAATTTTGAGCAGAGTTTGCGAATTTGATTTTTAAGTTTTTTTTTTTGTAATTGTGTGTAGTGTGTCTGTGTCGACGACATGTTGATATTATTGAAATAGACAACAATAATAAAGCTCGGCAAACGCAATAGCGCAGGACAAAAAAAATCTAACAATTTTAAACAAAATTTTAAGCTGCAATTAAACGGGACTTTCGGCATTCACAATGACACCATTTGATGATTTCGTTTATTTAATTAATCATGTGCTGCTTGGCGAAGAGCCGGTAATGAAGAACAACGACTACAATAATATAACACACTAAGACAGTTGGCAACAGCAATTAAAACAACAATAACAACTACCACATTCAGGCATTGATTTATTCTTTTTCTCTCATTCAGACCATTGAGGATTTCATATTGCTTGTGGGCACACTGGTGGCCTTCATAGCGTTCATACTCTGGTGCTGTTTTCCCATACAGCCAAAGGTATGTACAAATACAAGCACACGCAAAAACTGACCAACACACTCACCCACATACACACACACCCACACCCACACACAGTCAAACACGCATAGAAACATGTATGTATGCATTTTGTATGCATTCGGAGACCAGATATTAATTTCAAATTCGATTTTGCGCAGGAGCCCGGACAGCATCGTCAATTTGCATGTAGGATAATTACGAGTCATATTAAGGCATTTGATAAGGCCACCAATACGGAGAACAATACTGGAGCATCATCATCGACGATGGCTTCGTCGACGGCCACTGCCAGCAACATTGGCAAGAATATAGGCAAGAACATCGGCAACTTGGGTAACATTAGAAACTTGGGCAATTTAACGGGCCACATCAGCAACAAATATAATAATAACCACAACCTCAACAACAAGAACTTGGGCAACATTGGCAGCGCCTTCATCTTTAGAGGCGTCTCCAATTTGAGCGGCAATTCGCAATACAACAGCGGGGGCACCTACAGCAAAAGTGGCACTGTTGCCATGCACAATTATTACGTTAAGAGCGGCCATCATTGCTGCACCTAAACTCCAGGCCCAAGGCATTCACTCACTTTAACTGGCTTAACAGCTTTGAAGACCAAGTCAACAACCAATCTTTTCTAAACTGTTTGTAGTTCTTCAACATACAAAACAAATGACATTTTAGATGTTTGATGTCTCGTTCACGTTCTCTAAATGTCTCATAATAAGTGTGCCAATTGGTTGTTCAATAGCTTAAAGCTCGTTGAACATTTCACTCTCCTAACTCATCCTTCTCCCTCCTTAACCTGCTACCACTTGTAATTTGCAAGAAAATTTTGAATTGTAATTGCTCAGACTGATTTGTATCATGTGAAATGGGCATTTTTAATGCACTTTTCTATGATAGATAAGACGAAAAGACGTAAAAATATGCGGATAGAGTATGGCGCAAGTTTTTAAAACTTCTCATTATTTGTAGTACGTATTAAATGTATTGCTTTCAAATGCCAAAATTATAATACTTAAACAAAATACCGCAAAAAAACAAGCAACTAATTATAAGTATTTATTATGATAATTGCATATATATACGCATGTTAATATAACTACATCCGCTTACATTCCTCAAACGCATTTGCCCGCATATAGAGCAAAACAAAAAAAAACTAATAATAACTTCAGCAAACTCAAAAAACAATTAAAAGCCGATCGCTTTATTAAGTACAGGTCACATATTTAAAACATAAAAAAAAAAAATAAAAGCGAGCGGTTTCTATAGGGAGTTTGTGTCTGTGTTGTATCTATAAGATATAAGATATTATACTCACCACATACATCACATGATCCACATCAATTAGCCATGTTATTAGTGATATGTTTTCCCACTCAAATTATTTTTGTACTTAATTTCTTTAAGTGTATATATAAGACACATATATATTATTATGTTTGATCTCATATTTCAACTTATTTATATGATGAAAACTTAAAGAATTTCTTCAGTTCGAAGGGTAATTAAACGAGAAAAATACCTTTAAAAAAAAATCACAAATAACAGTGTTTCGATGAATCGGTGGTGCTTTGATTATAGTGTATGTGCACTGTGTAAACTAATCAGCAAATCACATATGGGTAATTGTCACTTAAGAATCGAATGATGTTGTGCAAATGTATATACACCAAGTAGCAAAAATAATTCCATCTAATTGAGAAGACAGAGATCAGAACTGATAGCAGACAGAGCAAAAGCAAAATCTAATGAGAACAATATGACCTTCTTATAGTAGGATTCATTGTTGTATTTTCCCGATGTTTAAAGTGAAATAAATAAATCGATTGTATTTGGGCCAAAGGAGACCTAAAATCTGCTTTGAGATAAGATTCAAGAATATATACCTCGTACCCAAGGGATTCTGTTTTTTTAGATTGTTTTTTGCTATCAGATCAAAATGGTTAAAAATCACAATTGCCAATATATGTCGATATATGTATTTATGAATTAATTTAATTTATAATTAATAATAATTAATTAATAATAATTAATTAACAAAACTGTTTCAATGCACAATGCAATCGGTAACAATATAGTCTACACATTGTTATGGAATATCAATAGTGTTAATGCACGGGTAGATTAAATCAATATTTATTGTTCATTATTAAGGAAAGTCTAGCCAACGGCTATAAATATTACAGGGCACTTACATAGATATATAGATTTAGGTAGTAAATTTATTTGGCATATATATAAGGTTTCTATGTGGTAACTCGATTTAAGTTCTTAGCTTTGTTGTTGCTTCTTGTTTTACATTTAAAAAGTGTAAAACAGGATATGATTTGTAACAATTGATTATTTGTAACTTACAGTAAACAGTCTTACGGAGTAGCTAAGCAAAAAAAAAACGGAAACCATAATGTATAATACTACTTGGTTAAAGTACTTGTTTAAAAAAAAATTATTTTTTTCTATAGGAACGCTTACAAAAAGTATAATTATTAATTAGCTAGATTAAATATATTCCCCTCAATATGGGTAGTGTTACACACCGGGGTTTCTCCGGCGGTCGTTGTTGGCGATCTTCCCCTCGACGCTCGTTAGTGCGAGGACGTTGTTGTTCTGAACGTCGATCCAAATCGCGACGTTGTTGCTGCCGTTTTCTATCCCTATCTCTGCCCCTCTCAATGTGGCAATCCCGTTCTCGGCTGCGCGTTTAATTTGTATATTTACCACCGGCTGTGTGCCGCTGATATGGAGCGTTGATCCTGCATGTTATCGAGTGTGCCTGAAGCTCAGGCTTGATTTGTTTTTCTTATAATTTTATTGCATTCGATTTGTTTTTTTGGCGTTTAGCGCCCTCAAGGATTTGAGGCATCACCGCTGCTGGTACTGCGGCTATTACTAATGCTTATTTGCTGCTGCTGCTGGAAGAGATGTTAGTGTTGATCTTTTGCTTTGTGCGATTTTGGCTTAAACAGCTGCTAGTTCTATTATTCTAGTTCTATTATTTAAGAACTTGTCGATATGCTGTTTTCAACTAACTTCCAAGTTTTTTGGGTAAAACAAGCCTACTCGTGCATACGATCAACTATATACATAAATTGTGGGTTGTGTGCAGAATCTTTGTTGGGTTCAGAGTTCCTTTGTCATTGAAACTGACCACATGCATTACTAGGATCCTGCATCTTTTCCTGGATAAGGCGATTCATTCTGTTAGAATGTAAGTTGAGGACTCCTCGTCACCTTAGAAAACCTACACTGTTTGCTGGTGTCTCTTTTCATCTCCATTGTTTCCTTTGGCTTTCTTCGTTACTGAGCTGCAGCCGTATTGTTGGCAACATTGGCTAACTCCATCACTTCCCGTAGAAGGTATAGACTCCAAAACAGAACTCGACCTAGACAGCACTACATAAAGACCTAAATGCACACATAAAATAAACGAAAAAGTTGGCAGGCCTTGTGTTTATGGCCCTGACGTACTCGCCACTCCGCCAGTGCGGATTTTATAGGCCCATTGTTCTTAAATTTAAGTTGACGATTAATCTACTCTATGCTCCCGGCGATTCTCCCCTCCATAGAACTTAATCACACTTCATAATGCTGCTTTATAACTTCCGGTATAAATATCAAATGGCTATTCAAATTTGAATTAAGAATCTTATCAAAATAAAGACATCAAGCGACTGCAATGAAAAATCTTTTTTGAGCACCCTCAATCCCTAACCTATCCTATTAGATCTATAATATAAGTATTAGGTGATACAGAATGTTTCCTAGTCTTATAAAAATCCGGATGCTGGATTTAAATTTATATATAATTTTATAAATTTAAAAGATTAAACAAAAAATATAATAAATAATAAAGAAATGGAATAATTAATGAATATGAATGTATATCAAAAAAATTATTAACATTTAAACTACACACAATCATCCACATACAACATTTACTTAGGTGCTAGTAGTGTAGTAGTAGTAGTATAATTTCATTATTTCATCTGTTTGGGTATATATGGGCGATTCGCATAAATAAAGTGGCATAACAAAATTACAATTTTTGAATTCAAATATGTAACAAAATTGCACTCAAACTAGGTACATATTCGATTTTATATATAAATTAAAAATTTCGTTATTTTTAATTAACGCGGATCACGATTATTCCATCTAATTGACAGAACAGATACTTGATGTCCATTAAAACTGAAAGCAGACAGAGCAAAAGCAAAATCGAATGACAATAATATGATCTGCTTATACTAGGATTCATTGTTGTTGTTATTTCTTGATGTAGTGTGAAATAAATAAGTCGATTGTTGTTGCGTCCACAGTAAAGCTAAAATCTGCTATGAGATAAGATTTCAAAATATACCTTGTACCTAAGTGATTAACCAAAATGTTTTTTGTTTTTTAGATTGTATTTATTTTTTGCTATCAGATCAAAATGGTTAAAAATCACAATTGTCATTAAGTATCGTTATATGTATTTATAAATTAATAGCAAAACTGTTTCAATGCAATCGGTAACAATATAGTGTACACATTGTTATGGAATATCAGTATCATTAAATCAATATTTATTGTACATTATTAAGAAAAGCCTAGCCAACGGCTATAAATATCGCAGGGCACTTACATAGAAATACATATAGGTGGTAAATATTTTTTTACATATATATTTGGATTCTATGCGGTAACACGATTTAAGTTCTTATCTTTAAGGTCTTCGTCTAGATGTTTGTGCTTTGGTACCAGTTGAAAATTTTTAACGTAAGCAAACCATTTAGCATAGGTTTGTTGTTGCTTCTTTTTTTACATTTAAAAATTGTAAAACAGAATATGATTTGTAACAATTGAATATTTATACCTAACAGTAGACAGTCTTACGGAGTACTTAAGCTAGTAAAACATAACAAAAAACCAAAAACCAGACCTTATAATACTACTTGGTTAAAGAATTTGTTGAAAAAAAAATGAATAAATCTCTACTCTACTCTACTCTTTAAAATATGTATATAAATATTAATGATCTAGTTGGACCAAATGACATCTCAGGTGTGTAGATATATTAAAAACGAATTTAACTTCAAGATTTATGTACAGAAAATATAGAACAAAGAATATAACATAATCGATGCCACACAGCGATCTGGTGCCAGCCAGAAGCTGAAAGGCATACAAATTGAGCTCGATAATAGATTACCGATTAACGATTAACAACTAACGATTAAAGAATTACAAACTGAAAAAACAACTGCATCGGGAATTCGTGTGCTACTGTGACTAGCTGCATACCAATGGAAAAAATACATTCATCTCGATCAAGATCTGTAGGACGATAAATACCGTATAGACGGTAAATAGTGCTACGCCAACACGCTTCGTTAAGCGATTACCGCTGCAGCTGAGTACCACAAACAGGGCAAATGTGCACAATATCAGGATCAATATATTATACTCGATGCCCTGTGTGCCAACCTGTTGCTTCAACCCAGTGCCATAGTTGATGCAGTTCTTCACAAACCACGGTACGCCCAGCGACAACAAAATAGCCAATGAATTGGCGCCAAGCGAATTTGAGACGCCAATGCCACTTTCGCCTACAAAAAATAAAAAAGAAAAAAAGAATAATTAGAAACCACTTGTTAAAAAGATATTAGTTGTTCAGATTGTGCTTACCATTGCGCAGTGAAATAAGACTGGATACCGCCTCGGGCATTGTGGAGCCGGCCGCGAGGAAGGTCAGACCCATCACAATGGTAGGCACTCGAATAGCCACACCGAAAGCCGTTAACATCCAGACAATCAAATACGCATCGGCGCCAATGCAAACGATGCACATGATAAAGGACAAGGGATAGAAACGACGATGCCTCATGGGATGTGGGATGAGGACGCGCAGCAGCAGATTGATGGGAAACGTATAGATCCACCAGCCTCTCATGAAACGCGTTGCATTGTGCGGATACGCAAATATGCTGGTCGGTAGCTTATCCTCATCCTCTTCATTCCCTGCACGCATCGAAATAAAGCGAAAATGTCATAAGATATAAGAAGAACCGACGATTTCTTATGGATCATTATAATGTTTTGTCCTTAAGCTCATCATCATCATCATGATTATATTGTATTTAAAATGCAATTTGAATTCAAACTTACAATTCTTGGATTGCGTTAAATTGGCTGTGGATGACATGGATGAGGTGTTCTCCGGAAAATTGACGACAAACAGACCATCACCCGAGAGTGGATCCTTTTTTAGCGGCAACTGAGCCTTGGCACTGTTCTCCGGTGGTTCCGTCAGATCTAAACAAAGTATAGCTATTCTTATAAAGATTCCACTTTGGAGGATAGATTCAACTAACCGTAACGCGTTGAAAAGCAACAGTTCATTCTGTCCTCGATAAAGACCCGAATGGCTGGCATAAACTTGTTGTTGTTGAACATAATTACATAGTAGAGGACGAGGAAGCCCATCATGATGCAAGACTCCACAAAGCTAATGCTGCCACCCCAGGCGAGCACCAGTAACACGATCGTATTAAATGTATACATGAAGCAGTCACGTGCTATGGGCCACCAATCCAGTTGCACTGGCTGTGTAAGCAAGTTTAACACAATCAGTATACAGTGACAATCTCCAAAATCCACAACTCTATCTGTGTGTGTGTGCTTACCTTATTGATGCAGAGTGCGGCAAGGCCTGCTACGCCGAGTGTGTTGAACATCAGCGATCCAATTATTGTGCCCAGTCCCATGTCCGATGAGAGAATGAGTGTACTTATCGTATTTGTAAAGAACTCTGGCATTGAGGTTGCCGTCGCCATAAATGTGGCTGCCGCCACATCCTTGGATAGATGCAGATCCTCGCAAATGCACTCGACGGTGGGCAGAAAGTAGTCATTGCAAATGATGGCCAGCAATATGAAAAAATAGATTGCGGCGAATACGTGTAGAACTACCCAACCTTGACGAAGCTGTTCCACTACGAAAAAAAATATATTCGTGTCATTATTTTAACAGTTATGTTCGGATAACTATTTAAAAAGGGTACTTAAATACGACTGACACATGTTGTTTGTAGTTGCTTTAAGAGTTCCATGTTCAATCAGCATTACTTAAATTGATACTCTTTGGGATCGAAGATACTTTCTTCTGCCCCTACAAAATCAGCGTAACTTCATTTAACAAAGGATTTTTAATGCTTTTGTATAAGAAAACTAAACCATATATACATACTAGTGTCAAAATTTTGTGTATTACATGGCCTGAGTGTATCAAAGAGTCACATTCACAGATAGAAGTATGCGTATCTTTCGCATGTTTCAAGTATTGTAGTTTAATTAAAGGTTTCTTGCGATAAGAAGAGCGGTTTGACAAGCCGCAAAGTTAGACATTTATTATACGTATATGTAAATAGAGATACCGAGTAATAAATGCACACTGAAAAGAATTGTAAAGAACAGTTCATTTATAAATCAAGTAGCAATGAACGGAAAAATGTCCACTTACGGTTTTGTATTACCGAAATTTAAAAAAGTTAATCAAGAACTTCGTTATTTGGATAATTATTGTTTTAAATACTTAAGCTCTTAAATTTTTCTTAAATTTTTAGATTTTCCCTTTTGTAATTTTTGTAATACAAATTTTTAAGCATAAGCAAATATTTTCTTCTGCGAGACTGTTTGGCTTATATGTAATATATTAGTGGTAATGGGCCAGTGATAGCTTATATGAAGTGTAGTGCAATCACATTGTTGCCGACTGATTTATTTGCCATTGAGTTTTTAGTCGCTTATCAGCGGCACATGTGTTGGCCATGGCCCAGTGATAAGAGACACTTTGCGGCAGGAAGACTTTTATTAGCCAATGGTCATTGTGCATTGGTCGGCAAGTTCAAGTTTAGTGAATGGAACCATGATTGGTAATCCGAGCCAAAGGAAGCTCTTTTTATTTTCTTCAATGACGAGTGTTGACATCTAATTACGTATTATTTTAAAAGAGCGAAGACGCTAAGCACCTGTAAATATATCTGGGAATTCGTCTAACGGCGCATCGGGTACCTCGCCTGGGCATGTGGCACGTGGCAGTATATCGTAGAGCAGTTGTTCATCCAAATATCTCAGCGATGATACCAAAAAATTTGTTTCATTATTAACTGAAATTTGAAAAATAAATACACTATGAGCTTAAATTGTAACAAATATATGGTATATATTATATTAATATTTATTGAGCGCGATTTGTCAGCCAATTATCACTTTAATCTCTCTCAAACATAATAGTTATCAGTTCAGTAGGTTAATGGAAACTCTGATACGATGGAAGATGTAAATCTGAAAGGGTCTAAAAAGTCAACTACTTCTAAATATTATAAGCAAAAATTAACAACAATCAATCTTCATTATGTAACGAACAATGTTTTCAAATTATCTAAAAATCATAAAAATTTCATTGCTTTTTTAAATGTCTCTATATCATTATTTGGTTAGGTTTATTAGATTTTAAACGCAAGATTTGTTTGCATTTAAATGGAGAACATTCGCTGTAAATTTTTGATTCAAATTGAAATTCCTTTTTCAATTTGTGCTAAACATTAAAACTTGATTTTATGCTGTATAGCTAGAGCATTGGATAAAGTTCTTAATCGTTCTCATTTTGTTAGCTTAATTGTTTCTCACGCAGCGAGCTAAAAAAATTCAACTTTTTGTAGGTAGATTAACAATTATATGGCCAGCAATTGAAAGGCAGTTCTCCGTTTAATGCTTAATTGCATAAGGAAATCATGCCAGTAGGGAACATAACCAAAAATTCAACTTTAGCTACTTTTCGGATAAATGCAATATAAAAACCTTCCCTTCAGCCCCTCCCCTTTCTCACCCAGTGAGTTAGTGAGCAAATTAAGAAGTTGTTTGTGTATATTTGATTTTATGACATTTTTCATGTTTCTGGTTTGTTAACGATTTGTTCCACTGTGATTATTATTATTTATATTATTATTATGACATTTGTCTATGTTATTCGGGACTTAGTCTGGAAGTGACAAGGCGATTGAGTTGTCATCCTAAAAATAATGTAGACACTTACTAATAAAAATGTTTGCTGTTGCCATTGTTTATGTTTATCAGTCACCTTTACCTTTTTTTTATAATGCATAATTAAATGATTATTGCCGGCCATAATTTGACTTAACGGGAATTGGCCAATAATATCCATAACAACGTCTGCTGTTATTTTCTGTGTTTATCTTTTTAAGTCACAATTAGTAATTGCCCAACAACGCCAGATCGTTGTCCATATTGTCGGACCGACATTTCTTATCAGCATATTTCTTAAGAAAACATTCGTCATCACTCGCTTCCACAAAGTGATTAACAAATTTATCACATTTGGTATAACACATATTAGTATATAATTTATATACCATTTATATTTACTTGTATACTTATGGCAAGTACAGGGTATCCTTACAGTCGTACACTCGTCTACTGTACATATATATATTGTTATTGTGGTGATTTGTATTGTTACTGTTGATGTTTTTGATGTTGACCTTTTTCGCTTGAAACTCTTTCAGCACGTGCGATTCCAGTCGCCAGTTTTTCATCAGATTGCTTTTTGTTTTAATTGTTAATGCTTTGCATGGTGTGATTATTATTGTTTGACTGTGAAAACCAAATCGCATGCCTCTTGCAGCTGCCACAATAACAATACCATTCAGTGGCAAAAATCAAACATAATTGAAAAAAATACTTGAAATTAAAGCATGCCGTGGGTAAAATATGAAAGATGTGCACAGCTAGTTAAGAACAGCTGTTGAGTTGCCGCATATAAAGCTTAAAGAATTTAAAATCTATTAATTACTAAGCTAACTAACTATTCCATAAAATAATTCGGTATTTTTTTAAATTCAATGTTGTACAAAAGAAATAATTTGAAATTATAAAGTAAAAAAACCAAAATTTTATATATGTTCTCATTAACACAATAATTGTGTTGGGGTAGGTCAAGTTGACGACGCATTTGGGAAGTACCAAAACACCTGCTCAACGGCACAAACATGTTTTGTTATGGTGTCGCCAGCGATAAAGGTATTTAGTATTTATTCACTTGCATTCATAATGCAATATATGTGTGTAATTGTGAATGTAAATGTTAATGTGTATCTATGAGTTTGAATCTTATTAAGCTTGCGTTTACGCGATAGATAAAACAAGTTTATTGAACCTGCTGATCTGCGGTCGGGTTGTGGTTACGTTTAGTGATTATGGAGGCTGGATTGAGAAATACCCACCGCACCCAGTAATATTTAAAAATGCATTTGCTTGCATGCACTATAAAACCCCAATCGGAAACCCTTTTGTGGAAAACGGTTTTAGGAACTTTTGCGGCATGTGACTTATTTATGGAAAATTCCCCTGCCTCTTATGCCCTCTTAGGAACCTATTAATGCAATACATTGACCAATCAAGAAGCGTTTGCCTTAATTACTTGAGACAATAAGTTTGCTGTAAACGCTGAAAACGTTCATTTTGTATTTGGTTAATAAAGATTTTGCGTTTTGTTCTTTCAACGTTTTAGTTGTTTTATTGTTGCAACTTTGCCGTTTAATTGGCAACTTGTTTCTCAGATCGTGTTGAGACTTAATGCAAATCAATCGGCTTTTCAAGCTGCAAACTTAAAGCTGAAAACTGCTTGTTAATTGTTGTTAAATAAACACAACACTGGCCAACAAAAGTGAATATAAACCTTATTACTTAAACGATACAAAATTAAGCTTTCACCTATATGTTTTGCTTAAAAACACAATAAGTTTGAGAAACAAATTGTCAAATATACGAAAATTCCACAAACTGAATAAAAGTGATTTCTAATTTTCTTTAACGCAAAATATAATGCTGCAAAATTTTGTTTCGATTTGAGTGAAATTTTCTATTATGATATATAACTTAATATCTGTGATATAAGAACAGTTTGGTTTAAGTTTTAAGTTGTTTAGTGTAGCCATCAAAAGGAGCGCCGTTGACTGACGCTGTTTGGCTTATTTGTCTGTTTGTTCGACAAATACCAGAGATGATAAATATGCGCCGGCAACAACAATAACAACAACAAAAGCGACAGCAAGAGCAAAACACTATATAAATAAATTAAAACAAAAACATGTGGGAAGGTCTATCAGAAGCACGCCGAAGACTACATACCCTTCCAGACCCAGTCAAACGGTGCTTATATAATTTGTATTATTGTTTGTTCGCACTGTACCTATTTGATACAATAAAATGTCCGATATATACAGAGTTTCATTAAGATGGGTTAGTTTGGGTTAGGAGTTTGTTGATCACGAATATATATATATATATACTTTATTTCGCCTTCAAACTTAGTCGCAGTTCACGGCAAAACTGCAATACTGTCTGCTAGAGTATATCAATAAATAAATGTAAATAGATAATACTCGAACAGCAGTTTGCTGGCACATCAGCTTGGGAAATGCTGATCTAAGAACAAACAAGAAACACTATATACTATATAAAAATGTCTACATTTAACTGTCGAGCATGAAAACGTCATGGCTGTGAGGGGCCATGGACAGGGTGTTGCGGGAAATCCCATGACTGTGCAAATTGTTGAACTTTGTTTAAAACATAATATGTAAGTGTGTATGTTAATTGAATTATAGATTTCTAAGAAATGTGCCCCTTCCCCCAGTATTGATGCTAAGCTATACAGTTCATTTTACGCTGAAATTTTGATGTATTTAAAATATAAATGTAAATACCCAATCAAATCCTATAAAACCACCGATTATTTATAGAGTTTGGTTTTTAATGGAAAAAGGAGGGTCACTGTTCGGGATCACTTCCATAGAATCAACAAATGGGAATCACCATCGTCGTTGTTGGTGTGGTTATATCACTCACATCCACACCCACACACTCACACACATCCACAAGCAAACACCAAAGAAAATTTTATATGCTGACTACTTGTAAATAATCGTAATGACGTTGATGATAATTATTCGCAGGCATCTACTCACAATTTATTAACACAACCAAATTTGAATGGATGGCAACGTCAGAAAACAATAAAAAAAACTTCATATTTTATAATATTTGCCGCACGATTTTTCTTAAGTGGATTAAGTCTCTTTAAAAACTTTTCCAAAATTCTTACTCATTTTATAGTCGCAAATTCGATCTGGTATGTGACGTTTGAAAAATATCTTTAATTAAAATACAGCTCATAATTATGTTCTGGGATATTAAATGTCAAAGTTTGTGCTCTTATAACTAAGCGGAAGAAGACAACAAATTTAGGTCACCGTTGATTATTATTAAATAAAAAACAAGTGGAAACATTATATATCATATACATTCTATAGTAACGCTAGGACAAAAGAGCCATTTTATTTTTTTTACAAAAGATCCGGACTTAAATTTAAATAACAAAAGACTATTAGAAAATAAGTTCAAAAGTAAAAGTCGATATCTCAGAAAGTGTCCTCTTAAAATAATTTTATGCGCTTACTTAGAAAATTGTTATACTAACTAATTTATTTTGACTGTTTAGTAAAGCAAAGAAAGTTAAATATTTAAAGAATAAAATTTACTTAACTATGTTATGTTATATTTTGTTTTTAATTTTAATCACTTTTAATCAATAGTATTTTTGTAGCTTCCATTATCAATTTTATAATCTGCCTTCAGATTATCGCATCGATCAGTTAATTGCCACTTGTTCCCAGTAGTCAATCTCTGCTCCTTATCAGCTGACCGATATATATCAGAGATGCTTCATCAATGCTTCTCACATCTGCCACAATTATTAAACTTAAGGAACACACCCTAATATATATATATATATATATATATATATATATATTTATATATATATAGATGTATTTATTAAATATTTCTGGCTATAAAAAATTTTATTTAATCTTAGCATGCTTAGTTCTTGTCAAATCAGTTGTTACCTATTAATTTCTTGATATATTTGTTCAAGTTTTTCATGATCTTAATACGTTATTTTCAAGATGGTTTATGGCCCCAACTGACAACTGTGTGAAATTGATATTTTTATATAAAATATATAAAACTAACAAATTTATTGAACAGTAAAATATGAGAGAAATTAAAAATAAAGGAATTAAATAAATTTAGCTTTCCCTAAAGACAATTCGCGTTTTCCCCGAGTATTTATACAAATCGATTACCGATAGTAAAAATAAATTTTTATATTTCTAATTTTTATTGTCATATTCAACAATTTATACACATAGATAGGCAAAGACTTAACTTCACAAGGTATCGCATGGCCGAGCCCACTTGATCATTTTTACTAAGTCCATTTAAAATTAGAGATAATGCTGCAGTCCACAGTAACCGACTAAGAAATACTCTGATATCATACGCTTAACTAGCTGATAGCAGGTAGCAAAGAATAGGGTGGTACCCAAGGTTTGTTTTCGTTATTGGGGGCGGGAGTATGGTTGATATACAAATTTTATTAAGTGTGTTACTTCTAGGAAAATACCTTATTAATTTAGAGACAGGTGTAGGCTTAGGAAGTCGGAGTGTACGTGGCCATCCAATTTTCTTTGTCGATCTCTCAGGGGAGTGTCCAGAAACCAGAAAATTGTCGGCTCCAACGCAAAAACTGCAAAAGTTATAGCCAATTAAAATGTGTAGACGGACTTTGGCGTGGAATATGCCAATTTTCACCCAAACAACCTATAAACCAAATTATTGACTATAGCCTTCAAATTGTGGACGTAGGACTTCAAATCAAATTCAAACGTGGGTACAGACCAATATATATATATATATACCTTCGGTATCAAAGTTAAAAAATCAAAAATTGAGTTATGCCATTGTAGCAATTTCAAAAGAATATTTCGAAAAAAGACTAAGCAACGATAATCGAAAAGTTGCCTGGAAACCAAAGCTTATCTTCAAGCGCCCAATTGTTGCAGTTAGAATAATTTGTAACAACAATTAAATAGCCTGCTTCAATAAATAATATTTATATAAAATGAATTTCGACATCCAACACAAAATAATAATTTTTCTCTTCATTATAGTGCACGAACAAATAATTATTCGAAACTTGTTAAAATTTGAGTGCCGTAACAGACGTATTGATTGGCGTACAGCTAGTATTCGTGGCTCACCGCTGTTAAAACTTAAAATGTAAGTACATTTTAAATAAATTAAGATAAGTGCAAAATGTAATTAACTTTTTTATTTTAAATGATACAGCGACATTTCTATATCTGTTTAGACCTATATGTATTATCACTGGGTTGCGCTACTAACAAAATCTATTCGAATCGAAGTTTATTTTCGAGCAGTTATCATCAATTTAAACTCGATGACTTGTTACCAAATATATGGGGTATTTGTGCCTCATAATAGCAATTCTTTTTAATTGTTTATGGATTTTGAGTTCACTATTTACTCACCTGTTGCTTGTGTATCCGTTATGTGACTGGCAAACAATAAGAAAATGCCAAGCATAAAGCGAGCGTTTTTCAACATTATACAAAAACTAAAACTTTAACAAAAAAATGGTTTTTGTTTTGGTTTAACCATTAAAAAAATAAGACTTTTTATATATGTATATATATATATATATATGTATGTATATTATATATTTTAAAGATTTAATTTAATTTATATTGAATATGTTAAATTATTTATAATAGTAATACAGGGGTCATATGTGTGCTTAATTTTGTTTGTCGGTTTTTTTTCTTTTTTTTGGATTTCTTTTTCGGTACTTCACCACACACGGCGTATGCGCAACACTATGTAACTTGTTTAGATTTTTGAAAAACTTTGTGAATGAATAGCAGCAGCTGGTGTCTACATTTAAATAGTTTCTGTGATGATTTTGTTGGTTTGTTTTTAGCTTTCGATTTGTTAAGTGGTTTTTTTTTTAATGCAGTGGTGTAACGTCAACCGCTTGGCTAGAATTGTTTCGCACAACTAATTAAGTGCGACCAGCGCGCGCGCTTCTTAATAATAAACAGCAACGCTTGCGTCGCAGTCAACGTCGATGCGAACGCCGCTGTCGGCATCACTGTAAATGCCGTCGCCGATTTCGCTGCAGCTAGCAGCTGTCCGAGGCGGGGGACTATCAATTTTGAAATATAAAGAGTTATCTCTGGTTAGGCGCGAAGTCAAGTCTGAATAGCTGGCAGCCTTTTCCGTTCACTGATTTTTGATTATGTTTCAATATTATCTTCTGTCTAACTTTGTGTGTGTGTTTAAAAGTTTAATGTACTATGAAAAGAAAGATGTGCCTTTGACAGAGAAACTTGTTTTTTCAAGCAGGACTTTATTAAATATTTTATTTATTATTTATTTTATTTTTTTTAATTCAATTTACATTTGTATTTTCTTATTTATTTAATATTCATTTTTTATTGTATCTCAACTAGCAATAAAAGAAGCTAAAGAAATACGTTAAGTGTTGGGTTGTTTATTTGTTCTTGCCGGTTGGGTTTCAAAATATATATCTACATTGTTGATATCTTTTAGTTTTGTTCTTTATCCCGGCTAGCAATGTGAAGAACATCCACTAGTCGAGAAAATTTCCCCCAAATTACTATATATTTCTTTGATTTTTGATTTATAGGTGAAAAAGAGAGACAGAAAAAGATACAGACAGAACTAAGAGTAACTTGCACTCATTAATATAGCAGTCACCGTCCTGATAAGAATAAATCAGAAAAAAAAAAATGAAGCAATGCTTATCAATCTGCTGTCGTCAGTCAAAGCACATTTGTATCTATAGCAAGTGTGTGGTTCTGCCTGTATGTGTGTATTTTAATGTAAGCGATTGGAAACACTTTGGGTATTTTCATGCTTAACAGGAAACCTAGCACTCGAAGCTATTTATGGGGCACATTTGCTGAACAACTCATTGCAATCAGAAACAAACTGGAACAGATTTCAGAATTTTCACTATGATTTATGCATACATAATTATTTAATAGGTGAGCATTTACCGATTCCAATCAACTGATCACAAAACGTGTTAAAAATATTTAATGTGAGCAATTGTTTTTAAAAAACACTTTTTATAGGGCATAACAATTTCATCGAGACGCAATAAAGTGTATTAATGCATTTCGATACAGATATAATATCATATAGCTGCCGTAGGAACAATTAATCTAAAGATGAATTTCATGTTATCTCAAATGAAAAACTATAATATTCTCATTAACAATTAAATACGATTTAAAGGTTGAGTCCAGCATGCAAGGGTATAAAATCTTCGGCGTGACTAAGATTGGCGATAACATTAGCCTTTAATTACATTCAGAAAATGTACTTACCTGAATCGCTTGAGCTTGTGCAAAGTTCAGCTGTGCTTTTACAATTTGTAACACTCTCGATTTAGCTGTTGGTGATAACTGATCATCGATCACTGATTGCTCAGCACTCATCAGAAATTGCTGTATCAGATCTAAAAAAATAAAAATGGGAAAAATCTATAGCTTAGTGATCAACTTAAAAGGGGGTTAACAACATTATTTACTTATTAGTTCGTGCACAATATAATTAAGTTGTCCAGTCTAGTAGATAGTATACAGCTAGGTGATTTTCTGGGCTAGAATTTTCTCTTGCATTTTGAGCAAAAGTATTAAACTAGTTGTAAAACAAGGCTCAAAAATGCATTAATTATGAAAATCGGTTAAGTTTTGACAAAGTCGACAAAGGACTACAAAGGCAAGCACATGCACACAAACAGGAATTCTCTAGCTAAAAATCTAGTTGTTACAAGTTAAATCTTTTCTATTTGCGACGTGCTTAAAAAATATATACATTGCTTGGATTGTAAAGCTACTCTCTTTTACACATACAAACGTCTATATATTTTTGTATTCAGGAAGTTCTTGGTAAAAATAGATAATAGATTGTACAGTATATGCGCCAAGAAATCAAATCAGTGACTTTTATTATCGGTTTGTATTATTACGGTTGTCGTGTGATTTCCTACCATTTGTACCCATCTTACTCGACAGACGTCATACTTGTTATGACACTAGAAATCGCATGTTTTATGTCATTTTTTTGTTGAAAAACAGTGGCGTAGACACCTTATCCCGTGGCATACATCAAAAGTGGAAAAAAAACCAGTAATTCCACATGATATACTGCATATGACTTTAAGGGCCGGGGCTTAACAGGAACTGGCCATTGAGAAGTGGCATTGATCCACCCAACATAGCAGACTTCTGAATGGTTGACAAAATTCCTGAACTCCACGAGGGTGCCGACTTGTAATAGCATCAAAATGGTCCCCAATGTAGCGATACTAGCTAGACATGGTCTGTTCCACAGCCATGTTCCTAGTAAGGATCAAGTCATGGTTCGATGCAAAGGGCTGGACTAAGGTGTAATGTGACATGTGCAGATAGACAGCCAACTCTTTAGAAATTAAATTCGATTTTCCCTGTTTTTATTGCTAGAGATAATCGTAAATTACGTTCTAAAGTAGAGTAGGTTTTACTTTTGTTTCCATGTGTGGTATTTCTGATTGTTATCTATTTATTTATCTTAGGTTTTGTTTGGCTCTCGAGAATATATATATATATATAATTGAATGTCTGATTACGGTATTTGATTTAAAAATATAATTCTTTATTCATCAAAACACGTCTGTTCAGTTTGGTGTACAAAATATAACTCTGCTTATGCTACTGGTTTAATCAATAATGAAACCTCGCATTTGCGTCTTATTTCATTATTTACAGTTAGGTTAAATTTCTTATAATATACAGTTAGGTTTGATTGCTTATGCTGAGGCGCTGGCGCCGTCGCAGTGAGTATGGACATGAGAGATCTGCATGATGTTACAGTTAGGTAAAATTGTTTATGCTAGAGATCTGCATGATGTTACAGTTAATATACAGTTAGGTCTAATTGCTTATGATGATAATGAATAAGGGATCTGCGCGTGGCGCCGGCGTTGTCGCCGTGAGTGTGGACATGAGAGATCTGCATGATGTCATGGTCTGAATATGTCACTATATATATATATATAAGAGCAACCCATCCTTTGCAACCAAAGCCAATTTCTTTGGTTATATTAACCCACTTATTGGAGTTTTTAATTGATCAGCAGCTCATTCAAGAGGCCCAAGCAAGTAAATATGAACACTGAAGCAATTCCAAATTGTCGAACAATTTTTTTATAAATTGAACCTTGGTTGATTAATTGGGGAACCTGCAGACGGGTAAGTTATTTTTTTGAGAAGCACTTTTAATAGATTAATAATAGATTAAATACTCTATAGCAGTTAGATCAAGATAAATTATAAAAGATCTGACGTTAGTACACAATAAGGAAATTCTCAAGAGTCAAACAAAACCAAAAATAATTAAATAGATAGCAAGAAGGAATACCAAAAATGGAAACAAAAGTAAAACCTACTCTACTTTAGAACGTAATTTACGATTATCTCTAGCAATAAAAACAGGGAAAATCGAATTCAATTCTGCACATGTCACATTACACCTTAGTCAAGCCCTTTGCATCGAACCATGACTTATATATATCTATATATATATAGTGACATATCCAGACCATGACATCATGCAGATCTCTCATGTCCGCACTCACTGCGACGGCGCCAGCGCCTCAGCATAAGCAAACCTAACTGTATATTCTATTCTAAGAAATTTAACCTAACTGCAAATAATGAAATAAGACGCAAATGCGAGGTTTCATTATTGATTAAGCCAGTAGCATAAGCAGAGTTATTTTGTACACCAAACTGAACGGACGTGTTTTGATGAATAAAGAATTCTATTTTTTAAATCAAATACCGTAATCAGAAATTCAATTATATATATATAAGAGCAACCCACCCTTTGCATATATATACGTACACTCCTCGCTTGTGTTCGCATATCTGCAAAGCTCAATGTTATCAGATCTTTTTGATGTTACTGCTGGAACCTCAAACTGAGCTGATTTTTTGACCTCATTCCGACCGTTGCGCTTAACTTTAATGATTTCATAAAGATCAAGAAATTTACTGGCGAACTTCCTTCCAGTTACAAGTTGGGTGCGTACTATTGCAACTAAGTTGCCTCTTTGAAATATTTCAGCATTTCCTACTCTAACAGAGATAAAATGTTGTCACTAATTTTGTTGTGCATCTGAACTTCAAACATTAGCTGAAAGGGAGTTCAATTTCGTTGAGCAGTGAACATGTGAATTTATTGCTTTGTGAACCTGAAGCACAAATTCGTACCATTTCGACGTACCCTCGGCAGATAGTTGGCAGATTATTGACAAGATGCATCCGTTGAAAATGATGTTATTTTAACATTCAATGCAACCGTGCATCAATACTTATGTTAAGTTCACGTTAATCGATAGTTATAATGTTAATGGAAAGTCTTGAATAAACTTCGTTTGAGTACACAACGCTGGTGCGGCTCAGTTTTATTATCTAGGCATTCCCTGACGCGGGGAAAAGGATTGTCTCTCCAACAGGTTATGGGCCCAGGACGCGTGGCCTGATAATATTGATAACGGTTTATTTGACTCGATATCCAGAGTTACGAACTCGGATTTAATAAAAGACAAATCGGCAGTTACGTGTGTGTATTTGTAAAGTGCGTCGCAATAATAGAAACATGAGTGGGCTGTACCAAATTGAGAAGCTTGACGAAAAGAATTATGATTCTTGGAGCATACAGATGCGAAGCGTGTTGGTACATGCGGATCTATGGGATGTTGCGTCGGGGGATTTACAGAAGTCTGATGTGGGCGAAAATATTAACTGGAGTGCGTTGGATCGTAAGGCATTGGCAACGATCACGCTAAGTGTTAAGACATCGCAGTTGGGATACATCAAGAAGTGCACAACGTTGCAGGAGGCATGGATTAAGTTGCGCGAAGTCCATCAGCCAAGCGGGCCGGTTCGTAATGTCTCGCTTTACAAAAAGTTGCTCAATTCTCGCATGGAGGAGGGGCAAAGCATGGCTAGCTATTTGATCACATTTAACGAAATCGTGGATCAGCTTGCCGGAGTTGGAATAGAAATAGTTGACGAGCTCAAGGTCATTATTTTGCTTTCCAGCCTTCCAGATATTTATGAGAATTTCGTTGTCGCCATCGAGACGCGCGACAGTCTGCCAGCGCTAGAAATTCTGTGCATTAAATTGAAGGAAGAAGGCGAGAGGAAAGAAAGCGCGGAAAAGCAGAGCGATATCGCGCAGGTCTTTACAGTTAGACAACGGCATAACGCTACTGCGAAGGTCACCACAAAGAAAAAATTGAAAAAGATCGCCTGAATGTGGTGAAACAGGGCATATTAAAGCGAACTGTCGCAGACTAATTGCCAAAGATGATGTGTGAAACACGTATAGGGTGTAGTCAACACAATGAGACGACGTTTAGAATCGAACTGAACTTTATTTATACAAAAATCTTAAAGCTAAGTACATGGCGTCGCCTACTACGAGTAAGTGAGTTTATGTGTTGTACGAAGAGGCGCTGTCATTTAACAATAGCTGAGCCCGCTGCTTCGCATGTTCAAACTTGAACATTCTTCAGGGGGCCAACTGCTAATATTAATCAATTCCCTCGTTTGCAAATATCTTTTCCATGCTTATAGGATTCAATCTTCGTAGGAAATGTCCCACGTTGAGTACGTTCGTGTTGTTCTCCTTTTCCAAAAGATGCGAGTTCAACAGCGGCTTGCGCAGAATAATCTTTATAAGTGCAGCCTCTGTTTCGAAGGATCCGCTTTAAGTGTTCAACTCTTAATTCGCGTAATCTTCCCATGTGGGGACTGCCCGGGGAAATAAAGTGCCTAAATTGTGCCTTGCCGGGTGTATCCGCCTTGTGTCGCTCCAGCTGCGTCTGTGTTTCCTTCAGAAAATGTCTTGCCTTCTTCCAAATCGCGACGCAGCTTTTGGCCCAGTGACTCTTCGACATCACCGTCCGCACGATCACGAACCTCCATGAAGTTGAGTCTGCATTCCAGATCATTTATATTTTTCGCGCAGCAGCTGTGCTCGCTCTTCATACTCCTTTTTTAGCTGACACTCGAGCTCCTTTATCTTGTTGTAGCGCTCCTTGTCGTGATGCTGTTGCTCTCGACGAGCCTTCTCGAATTTCTTATATCTCAACGGGTCTCCTTCAGCTCCTTGGCATTGTCTCAGGTGTCATTTCTAGACGCGGCTTGGTCTGCTCTAATATTTAGATATGGGCGAAACTTTCATCCAGCTCCTTACACTTAGTTTGAGTGTGCTCCTGTTCGAACGTGCAGAATTGTGTGGACTGCAGATCTTGCTCAAGAAATCTCTCCTGATCCCAATATTCTTGTAGCATTGCCGTTTCTTGAATCGCACACCTAATATGTATCAGGTCACTTTCTGTGGGATTTGCCAAAATGGTTTTGGCAAGTTCTATTTCCTTTCGCCTATGAATTAACATTCTGTCCATTTTTTTCAAGTTGTCTTTCTTTAGACTAGCTTCCTCTTTGGCTAGCTTCATCAACTTATTTGACCGTCCTTCAATCTCTTTTTCTGATGAAGACGGCTCCATTTTTAGCAGCTCCTGCTGCTTTCCCAACAACATATTCTCTTTTATGCTTTTGTTTGGCTTTGATTTGCACTTGCTTCACGGTTCTGTTGTAAGCCACAGAACACGCTTTGAATTTCAAAATCTTTTCAGATTCGACGTTTAAATTCGAACTCTGAAACCGACGCGAAGTTCAAATTATATAGACTACATTTAGTGCAGATCTATATCATCAGAGTCAACGATTAGTTTCGAACTCTGAATCCGGCTCGAAGGACCAAAAAATGTGTGAAACACGTATAGGGTGTAGTCAACACAATGAGACGACGTTTAGAATCGTACTGAACTTTATTTATACAAAAATCATAAATCTAAGTACATGGCGTCGCCTACTACGTCTCCATGTGTTGTAAGTGAGTTTATGTGTTGTACGAAGAGGCGCTGTGTTTTCTGTCATTAAACAATAGCTGAGCCCGCTGCTTCGCATGTTCAAACTTGAACAATGATGTAATAGCGACCGGACAAAGGAATTACAGCTTACTGAACGCATTGGATGAAATCAGTTCTAAGAAACTCGGCTGGTGCTTGGACAGTGGAGCGACAAGTCATATGTGTTGCGATAAGAAAATGTTTTAAAAGTTTGAGGCGCATACCGAAACGATCTGTTTGGTGGACGCCGGCACCTTGCAAGCAGAAGGCAGAGGTGAAGTGAAAATGAAAACGGATTTGTGCACACTGGTACTACACAACGTATTGTACGTACCAAAGTTGACGGGCAATTTCATGTCGGTGGGACAAGCCGTAGCAAGGAAATGCAAGGTATATTTCGATGCAAGTAGTGCACGAGTATTCCAAGGCGGCGAATGTATACTCTAGGCCAAAAGAGTTGCAAATCTGTATACGTTTAAAAGTCATCGTAACAGATGTTATGCAGCTGTTAAGTCGGACGGCGAGTTGTGGCATAACAGATATGGTCATCTCAATTATGATAGTTTGCGTGAAATGGCAAACAAGACGCTGGTGCGAGGAATGAAAAATGTTGACGTGTTGCGACGGGTGTCGTGCAAGACGTGCATGATGAACATGATTCACGTGCAGCAATTTCCGGGATCAACAGAAAGCCGAGCGGAGGAACTTCTGGAACTGGTGCACACTGATGTGTGTGGCCCTTTCGAAACGAAGTCTCTTGGCGGATCTAAGTACTTCCTCACATTTATTGATGACAAGTCAAGACGGATTTTTGTATATTTTCTGAAAGGAAAGGACGAAGTTTTTCGAAAATTCGTGGAGTACAAAAATCTGGTAGAGCGTCAAACAGGAAGGATGATCAAATGTATTCGCAGCGACAATGGACGCGAATATGTAAACAAAACGTTCAACGGGTTTTTGAAAACCAATGGAATTGCACGGCAATTGACGGTGGCGTACACTCCGCAACAAAATGGTGTTGCTGAACGAGCTAATCGTACGCTTGTGGAGATGGCTAGATGCTTATTGGATCAATTTGGCATAGATCAGTCACTGTGGGCAGAGGCAGTAAACACAGCGGTGTATTTACGCAATCGAGCAGCCACAAAGCCACTGATCGGGATGACTCCAATGGAAGCGTGGACTGGCAAGAAACCATCGATTAGTCACCTAAAAGTTTTTGGTTCCATTGCAGTGGCACTGGACAAGGGTCGTCATAAGAGCAAATTTAAGCCCAAAGGGAAAGAATACCGCATGGTTGGCTACTCAGTGCAGGCAAAAGGCTATCGGCTCTACGATGCCGAATCCAAGACAGTTGTCGACAAAAGAGATATTCTCTTTGATGAGGCCAGCTGTCTGGAGAAGGCAAAGAGCGAAGCCATAACATTTGATATGGCAAATGTAGGGCATCGAGAAGAGCAAGCTGGCGAAGAGGATGATGATGATGAGGTTGACTCCAGCGGCGAAGACATCACATCTCGGTCAGATGCTACGGATAAAGGTAATGCGGTTGAAACCTTTGAAAGTGCTAAAAATGACGAAAAGCTGAAGAGCAGATCCCACGAGTTGGACCTGGTAGAACGAAATTGCTTAGGACGGGCACACCTGGACGCCCAAGGAAGCAATATAACATACTCAGCGCTATGGTTACAAGTGAGGTACCCATTCCAGCAACCTACGAGGAGGCTATGCGCGGTTCGCATTCTTCGTTTTGGCAAGAAGCGATGCAAAAGGAGTATGAGGCTTTGATTACGAATCAAACCTGGCAGCTGGCAGATTTACCGAAAGGTCATCGTGCAATTGGTTGTAAATGGGCTTACAGCTTGAAGCGGGATGCTCACGGTCAAATAATAAAGCACAACTGGTGGCAAAAGGATGCGCACAGCAGTACGGTGTTAACTGGCTGGAGAGCATGCGATTTATATTGGCATTAGCGGCAGAGTTGCAGTTGTACCTACATCAGATGGATGTTTATACTGCGTACCTGAACAGTGATCTAAGAGATACTGTGTACATGAAGCAACCGCAAGGATATTCTGAAGGAAATCAGGCGGAAGTGTTGCTGCTAAAAAAGGCGATATATGGATTGAAGCAATCTGGAAGGGAGTGGAACTCCAAGCTCGACACCGTGTTGCGTGGAATTGGTTTCGTTGCATGCGACAATGAGCCATGCCTTTATAAACGAAAGGAAGGTAATTTGTCACTTATCCTAGTCTACGTTGATGATCTCCTTATAGCTTGTCAATCGAAATCGGACTTAGTCAGCATTAAGGCTGATATTAAGAAGTCGTTTGAGTGCATTGACAAGGGGCCACTGGAACTGTTTCTTGGCATGGAGGTTCAACGTGAGGGTGAACTTGGAAAGATCACTCTGGGCAATACGCAATACATCAAGGATCTTTTGCGCAAGTACGGTATGGAAAGTTGCAGACCAGCAGCTACGCCATAGGATGCTGGGTACCAGACAGCTTGCAACAGCAGCCAATGTCAAAAGATGGATAAGACATCGTACCAAGCACAAGTGGGTGAGCTAATATGGCTGGCTCTCACAACAAGACCGGATATTTTGCACTCGGTTGCAAAGTTGGCACAACGGAACATGGATCCTCATAGCGAACATCTTGCAGGCGTAAAGCATGTCCTGCGGTACTTAGCGTCCACCGTGGAGCTGAAGATACACTATAGAAAGTGTGGAAGGGCGTTCGAAGGCTATGCTGATGCCGATTTGGCTGGCGATCAGGTTTATCGTAAATCTTATACTGGCTATGTATATTTCCTTGCTGGCGGACCGATATCATGGAAATCGGAGAAACAACGTAGCGTAGCACTCAGCAGTACAGAAGCTGAGTATATGGCTTTGTCGACGGCGTGCAAGGAAGCTATTGTTATGCGCAGGCTGATTATCGAAATCGGTTGTGGCACTGAAACTGACCAGACGGTGTTGTACGGAGACAACTTGAGTGCACAACAATTGGCGAAGAATCCTGTACATCATGGTAGAACTAAGCATATAGATATAAGATATCATTTTGTTCGGCAAGTTGTAAACGAGGGTAAAATTGTTTTGAAATATGTTTCTACAAATGTTATGTTGGCAGATGTGCTAACAAAGAACTTATCAAAATGGAAACATGATGAGTTAAGAAACATGTTATTGAATTGAATTGTAAGCATGTTTGCATTGTGGAAGGGTGTTGACAATTATGTTATTTTAACATTCAATGCAACCGTGCATCAATACTTATGTTAAGTTCACGTTAATCGATAGTTATAATGTTAATGGAAAGTCTTGAATAAACTTCGTTTGAGTACACAACGCTGGTGCGACTCAGTTTTATTATCTAGGCATTCCCTGACTCGGGGAAAAGGATTATCGCTCCAACAGCATCTGTTGACACGCTCCACTTGACTATTCCTACGTGCCACTACCGTTGTTTGATTCCAACGTTGTTACAGAATTTTGCAAAGCTACTTGAAGTAAATGCCGCTCCTCTCTCGCTAAAGGCTGACCAAATGTATTAGATAATTTTTCAATCATCTTGATAACTTCATCACAGTTCATACTCTTCGGTGCGAATAACCAAACTAATTTGGAGAAACCATCAGCTAGTGTAAATATAAATTAACACTGCTTATATGTTGCCTCTACAGGTACCAGATAGTCTAAGTGCAGATTATGTAACGACTTGTCTCTTTATCCATTGTTGTTGCAAGAAATGAACAGTTTTTTTGCAGCGAAGTCACAAGCATTATGAGCATCAGAAATAATTTCGTACGTCATTGCCTTTGGGTCAACAGATCATTGCTCCAACGCAATTGTTGAGTACAGCTTTACCGAATTGGTCTTTTAGTTGAGCAACTTTAAGACGTGCAGTCACTTCCGATGTTATGGTAAAATCGAGTACAGACTGAAGAAATCAACATGCCTTATTATGACTCCAGAGTGATAATCAACTTGAAAATCAGGTTTTTGCAAGTATAGAATACATTGAGCGACTTCACGTGGGACGTATTTCATCCGGAATGTTTGCGTAAACGCTGCCCAACTCGTTACTAACTAAAAATGGGTTCCACGTAAATAATACCTTGACTTCCAACACATAATTGCGGTGTACTCTTACTCCAAAAGAGTCGCGTTCTGTTCAGCTGACCCTAACTTGAATTCGACATGCTTTTTAAAAACTGATGAACTTTCTGAAGAATCTCCTTTTTCTTAAGAAGGACAATGGGTAAAAAAACTTCTGAAAGGCACGAGATTTCTCTTCACCTGGCCAGCTTTTTCTTCCTTCAACTGTATGACAAAATAAGTGTATTCGGCTCTGCATCAAATTACATTTCATCCAATCGATCCGCAACTTATAATTAGCAGCTCCTGTCAGAACCTCTT
Organism: Drosophila longiperda; assembly: GCA_035042125.1. NCBI lineage: Eukaryota > Metazoa > Arthropoda > Insecta > Diptera > Drosophilidae > Drosophila > Drosophila longiperda. The sequence continues at coordinate 96,395 of JAWNLV010000149.1, forward strand.
TCAACTTAAAACTACAATCGTTATCCATCTGCGCGTAAACAATTATATCATCAATGTACAGCTGCATGATATCTCCGGCGATCAAATCTTCGAAAATGTAATTTACATAGCGGACGAAGGAAGCGGGTGAGATGCACATAAACAAATAGCCCTTCTCTGCTCACAAATGCTTTGTATTTTCAACTGGACTTCTCTATCGGGTCGTCAGGAAAAACTACTCTCTAAATGCATTACAATAAAAACTTTGCTGTCGTTCATCAGTGATACTGCGAAACAATCTTTTTTTAAGTAAATATTTTACAGCTATTTTGTAAAACACGTAGTGTGAAGTCAACACGATGAACGACGTTTAGAATCGAATTGGTTTGCTCTGACGAGCATTTCCTTATTTTATAGGAAAATCTTAAACCTTAATACCTATGCAACCGCTTGTAAGGCGACCTCATTTTATGTGTTCTTATATTAATAGAGCCACTTGTAAGACGACTCCATATGATGTATTCTTATTCTAATGCAGTCACTTTAAAGTCGATTTCATATTATGTTTCGTTATTTAACTTCAGCCACTTGAAAGGCGACACTATGTGTTATTTTGTTATTTAAGTGATCTTTTTGGACATTAAAAAATAGCTTAGTCTTGAACCGTCTCATGTTCATACTTTAACAGCTATTTTATTGCCAAAATTTGTATTTTCCGACATTTTGATTGAACAGCCGCCAACTGCACCTTCTTCAAGTTGTTTTTATCCAGTTTCGTTTCTTCGCGCTGCGGTGTGAGATTGATCGATAAACTTTTAACTATCGAGTTACACTTTTATCGATCTTTTTCTCACTGCATGTCTCTTTTGCAAAATAAAATTTGATCCTGTTTGTGTTTTTTGTAACGAAGAATTTATTTATGGTTTTAACTTATTGTGAAATTATTTTTTTCACTGCTGCTGTTATTTTTTTTAAAGCTTATGATAAGTAAAAATATGACCATAATCATAATTTGAAAATTGTTTGTGGGTGCTACTTGATAATAAGGGGCTTGCAGTGTGCTTTAATCGGAATTAAAACTCATTTACAATGCCATCTTTAGGATTTTATGTTGTACAGCCTGATTATCATTGCTCGAGTAATGAAAGAGCCAAAAACTTGATTAAAGCAATACCATTTAATAATACACCCACACACTATTTCCAATTATTGATTATGGTTACATCATTATCATTTTATGACTTGTCATAAAGTTTTGCCAGTATCCTTATCAATTGATTTTAGAAGTGTTTTGTTCCAAACGATCGTTGTTTTTTTGATCTGATTAATACCATTAGGAATACTTCAATAGAGACTGCTGGACGCTGATGCACCCTGTCCTACACTTAGTCATACACATAATTATCGACTTATGCTGAGGTGCTATGATTTGATATGGATACAATGGCTCCATGTTTTCTAAAGAGTTCAAACAGTTTGAAATCAGGCAAACTTTATGAAAATATTTCATTCCACTTTCAGTCTAAATGAATACGTCAGCTAGCATTTATCATCCATTCCGCCTATTTAATCAATCAGCTGAAGGGCTTTAATCATAAGCACACTCAACAATCACAGTGCATATTATTGCATATTGCTTTGAGTCGATGCAGCTGAGTTCGAAATCTGAAACGGAAAACATTTATGGCATTGTCCAATGCTTAAATTAATATATATATATATATATAAACATATGTATGGAGTATGTGCATCTGTTTTGATTTTCAAATAATGCGTATAAGCTACTGTTTATCGATAATACCAATAATACACATGGATGAAACTCTTATCGTTCCTCTTAAAAAGTATGTATGCTTGGTACCGATTCTACAAATGCAGGTGCATATCTGTGTTAATGTCATGTCAACACCTCGAATTGACGTCATAACCATACCGTCATAAATATTTGTATACTTACAAATAGATGTGTCAATCCAAATTATAACAAGGTGGTTCCATATTCCATTAGATTGATTATATAAAGTATTTAAATAATAAATCAGAAAAATTAATAGTAATTTGTCCATTTTTATTCTTTTTTGAGGACAATAATTTTGGTATTCCTACATTAATCAGTTGAATCTCGAGCTTACGTTCGATATCCTTAATATATTAAGATATATCTATATCGAGGCACTTAAACATAGATCAAGTTTGTATTGATACTATTACTTTATGCTTCGATTTGTTGGCGATCGTTTAAATCTAAATCAATTAAGGTGGTTAGAGAAAATGTGTAATAATAATAGTTATCGTTATCGTAATCGCATTGGGATAGTGCCTGCAATTGCATCTAAACTGCTGACAAAGGAAGGAATTTTATCTAAGTTTTATATTTCTTGTAGATAACAATTTTTCCAGACAATAATTATCGGTTGCCTTGTTCAGATGTGCAAATACGTCAGATTCGATGTCGCATACCTTCCCTAGCAGTATTATCCCATCAAAGATGGCAATTGACAGGAAAATAATATATACGCAATGAAGCTAACCCAGCTGACAATTAGGAAAAGAACAGAATTACATAATTAATTATTTGTTCCCTATTTTGCACACAATGTAGGAAACGATCTATGGGACGCTGTGCCGGCATCGAGTATAGAATCGGGCACGCCTACGTTATAGCCTACGACAGTGAGGAAGCGCGTAACAAAGTACGATATAATAAATATCCATACCACAGCCGGCAAGCAGGCTTAGAAATAATATGGAACAGGCACTCGGCGTGGTTACGCCCAGCAACAGGACGGCAGGGTATTTGATGACCCTCCACATCTTCTTGAGATAGTTGAAACCCTCCTCTGGAGTCTCGCACACCGTCCGCTTGAAGGTCTTCCGCTGTTCTTCCTGACGCTCAAGGGGATTATCGGTCATCATGTCGACAGCTATAAGCGCATTTTGATTAACACAAAAATGTATATATATTTATGCTAACAAATTTTACTATTTTAAATTACCAAAATACTTTTTGGAGATATAGATATAGATAAATATATATTTATAGTTATAGGTATAGTTATAGTTATAGTTACAGTTAAAGTTAAAGTTAAAGTTACAATTATTAACATTATTTACTTAACAGTTCGTGCACAATATAATTAAGTTGTCCACTATCTACTAGGATAGTATACAGCTAGGTGATTTTCTGGGCTAGAATTTTCTCTTGCATTTTGAGCAAAAGTATTAAACTAGTTGTAAAACAAGGCTCAAAAATGCATTAATTATGAAAATCGGTTAAGTTTTGACAAAGTCGACAAAGGACTACAAAGGCAAGCACATGCACACAAACAGGAATTCTCTAGCTAAAAATCTAGTTGTTACAAGTTAAATCTTTTCTATTTGCGACGTGCTTAAAAAATATATACATTGCTTGGATAGTAAGGCTACTCTCTTTTACACATACAAACGTCTATATATTTTTGTATTCAGGAAGTTCTTGGTAAAAATAGATAATAGATTGTACAGTATATGCGCCAAGAAATCAAATCAGTGACTTTTATTATCAGTTTGTATTATTACGGTTGTCGTGTGATTTCCTACCATTTGCACCCATCTTACTCGACAGACGTCATACTTGTTATGACACTAGAAATCGCATGTTTTATGTCATCTTTTTGTTGAAAAACAGTGGCGTAGACACCTTATCCCGTGGCATACATCAAATGTGGAAAAAAAAACCAGTAATCCCACATGATATACTGCATATGACTTTAAGGGCCGGGGCTTAACAGGAACTGGCCATTGAGAAGTGGCATTGATCCACCCAACATAGCAGACTTCTGAATGGTTGACAAAATTCCTCGAACTGAACTCCACGAGGGTGCCGACTTGTAATAGCATCAAAATGGTCCCCAATGTAGCGATACTAGCTAGAGATGGTCTGTTCCACAGCCATGTTCCTAGTAAGGATCAAGTCATGGTTCGATGCAAAGGGCTGGACTAAGGTGTAATGTGACATGTGCAGATAGACAGCCAACTCTTTAGAAATTAAATTCGATTTTCCCTGTTTTTATTGCTAGAGATAATCGTAAATTACGTTCTAAAGTAGAGTAGGTTTTACTTTTGTTTCCATGTGTGGTATTTCTGATTGTTATCTATTTATTTATCTTTGGTTTTGTTTGGCTCTCGAGAATATATATAAAAGATCTGACGTTAGTACACAATAAGAAAATTCTCAAGAGCCAAACAAAACTAAAAATAATTAAATAGATAACAATAAGGAATACCAAAAATTGAAACAAAAGTAAAACCTACTCTACTTTAGAACGTAATTTACGATTATCTCTAGCAATAAAAACAGGGAAAATCGAATTAATTCTGCACATGTCACATTACACCTTAGTCAAGCCCTTTGCATCAAACCATGACTTATATATATGTATATATATATATATATATATATATATATTTAAGAGCTCAGTTATAGTTATAGTTATAGTTATAGCTATAGTTATAGTTATAGTTATAGTTATAGTTATAGTTATAGTTATAGTTATAGTTATAGTTATAGTTATAGTTATAGTTATAGTTATAGTTATAGTTATAGTTATAGTTATAGTTATAGTTATAGTTATAGTTATAGTTATAGTTATAGTTATAGTTATAGTTATAGTTATAGTTATAGTTATAGTTATAGTTATAGTTATAGTTATAGTTATAGTTATAGTTATAGTTATAGTTATAGTTATAGTTATAGTTATAGTTATAGTTATAGTTATAGTTAAAGTTATAGTTATAGTTATAGTTATAGTTATAGTTATAGTTATAGTTATAGTTATAGTTATAGTTATAGTTATAGTTATAGTTATAGAAAACATTAAAATTAATATTAATAGTTAATAGTAATAGCAATAGTAATACAAATAGTAACAGTTGAGTTCTGATGATGATGAACACACCACGTCCGTTAGGATGCCACCCATAGATAACCGAAAATAGTACCAATACCGACATCCCTTTTCGTCTGAAACGTGCCCACCATCGAGACAAATAGCCCCGGGGCTGAGGTGGCGGCAGCAAGGAACGTCGCATCAGCAACATCATATGGATACGCAGGGCTGCATGTGGCATGGTATATTACTTCTCAGCTAAAGTTGCAGTTTATGGAGGGGACACCTACAAAAGCAAAGTCGCTTCACTGCTCGTATCAGATAATCGTCACACACAATCGTTAGTATTATGAACATATTTATGCTGGCGAGCAGGCAGACAACTGAATCAAATATACTCTTGTTTCCCATGAAATTGCAAAATTTCACTATTGATCAAACGGAACAGTTCAGTCCTTCATTCCTATGGTTGCGCATTAAAAATGGATCGGCTCCCTCTGTTTGGTTGTGGGTTCTTTATTCTCATTAATAAGTAACCTCACAGCTCTATCAAAATTAAAATACAATTAAAAAAAAAATATGTATATAGTTCAACAATGTGCACAAATTTTAAAATTTTTGGAAAATGAAAATGAATTGACATATTTAACTGTAAAATAATTTCACTCTTAAAATGAATAAGCAGTAAGCTGATTTCATTGTTAAATCTCATATATTATTAATCGTATAAATACATTATTGAATTTGTTGTTTGGTTTTTGTTTTCGTTTTTTAGGTTTTATCCCTTTGTCTTATTTCATTTCATTTCTCCAAATGTCGTGAAGAGAGATTCTTCCTCTACTTTAATAATAATAATAAAAAAAAAAGTATTACAATAACAGCATAACGTAGTATCATAAAGGTAACTCGAACTATCAAGGTAGATAGAATAGAACAGGAAAAATACATATTAATTAAAACGACTGCACTGCAGAGTTGCCCCGCCCAGCTCCAGTACCAGTTCCAGATTGCAGTTGCATTACCAGCTCCAGTTCCATCTCCAGCTTAAGCTCCAGCTCCAGCTCATGATCGTCCGCAGGTTGGCAGATTGACGCGAAAGAACACATTGAGCTCGATGAGCGAGGCGAATACCATAAACACCAAATAGATAACCAGACAGGCGATGCCCACCTTGGTGTCCAGCTTGAACTTATTCATCGAGAATGTCAGATAGAGCAGAAACAGCGTGGACAGCAGTGTTATGGCCGAATACTCCAAACCGGCCGAGTTAATGGCAACATAATTCTGACCGGGCTGTATGGGAAAGAATACCGCCTTTATTAGCCAGGGTACGCCCAGGCACAGCAAGATATCGAACGTGTTCGAACCAATTGAATTGCATATGCCCATCGATCCATGACCTGGCGAGAGTAGCGAATAGAATAGAACATAGCAGAACAGAACAATTTCCAACCAACATACACATGAATACATCACCATAAATCATCCATCTTTAGTATCAACAATCAAAACTCACCGCGCTTTGCCACAATCACACTGGATACGGCCTCGGGTACACTGGTGCCAGCCGCCAGAAACGTTATGCCCATCACCGAATCGGGTATCTTAAGTGTATCGCCTGGTTAAGGGAAAAACAAGCAACAGAAACATTGCACGATGTTGAATAACACTGAACATTATTTAGTAAATATTGAACATCTCACCAATTATGGTTATCATCCACGCCACCACATACGACAGCGAGCCAATCCAGACAATGCACATGATGAAGGTCAATGGGAAGATCTTGTTATTTTTTGCCTTTTTACAATCGGGTATCGCGATACGAAATAGCAAATGGATTGGCCAGATAATAATCCAGGTAAACTGGGCAAAGCAGCTGGTTCCCTTGGGGTATGTCAACAGCGAGTATCCTTCCTGATCCACCTCCTCAGCAGCAGCAGCAGTAGCAGCTGCCGCTGCAACAGCCACCGATAACTGTGCCTCAGCATCTGCATTATCAACAATTGCAACCGATGCGATTGCTCCAGCAGCTGGGGCACCAACAGCTACAACGTTAGCACCACCAGCACCACCTAACCCAGTTGTTGTTGTTGTTATTGTTATTGATGTAGTTGTTGTTGTATTGCTGGTCTTTGCCTGATCATTGCTTAAGCCGCCATTCAATTGAATGCTGGCCATATTTTGACAAATGCGATTTTCCACGAGCTCTGTGGACAAGTTGACAAAAACATGCAGTGTGAAATGTGGCAACTTTTGCACTTTGAGACTTGCACTTATAGTTTTTTTTTGTGTTCTTTTTGTTTTTGTGTACCTGGTTCCTTCTCATTGCTGTTCTTTGTGTGTATGCTGCAGTTTGAGGAGCGGCTGCGCGAGCGCGCCTGCCTAACGCCACCTGGATGTAAGATTTGGTAGTATGTATTGTTTCCTGTGTATGTGTGTGTCTGTTCTATATATATATATATATAAAAATATACATATGTATATATCTCTATCTTTCTCTAGCTTCGCGTGCTTGAACTTACGTTAGAACAATTACGCTAATATTATTCTTTTTTTTACCGACCGACTAAATCTTGTAAAATACAATTATAATTTATATCTTTATATAAGATCTAATAGCCAATTAAACGTATATCACAGAAAATCACATTTTACGCTTTAGTGTTGTTTTAGTGTAGTTACTTGTCTGCTCAAATTTTTTAAGTTTGATGACTGCGACTCACCTTTGGCGCACTTTTGAAAGGATTTGTCGAAATACATTACAGCCAAATAGACCGCATAGAGGGAGACCAAGATGAGGGCCTCATACCACTCGACACGCTCGTCGTGCATCACACAGATGAGTATGGCGACCGTAACACCATAGGCGATGCTATCCCGCGTCAGTGGCCACCAGTCCAGCGGTATAGTCTAAAATACATATATTTTGTTTGAGGCTAGGATTGCGATTGTTGTTAAATAACAAGAAAATATGTAAGAAAATCTATATTTGTATCATATGTAAGAAAAGTATTAGACACAATCCATTTATTCTGAGCTTAGCCACCTTAGGCATTTATCAGAATATTTTTTTATTTTTAATGGTGTACATTCGTTTGTCGCTGTGTACTTACCATGCCAGCACCGATACCGCAACAGGCGGCAACGGCGAGTATGTTGAACACCGCTGATCCGACAATGGTGCCAACACCAATATCGCCCTCCGTAATGAATGTACCTATCACATTCACAAAGAGCTCCGGTGCCGATGTGGCAGCGGCCATGAAAGTGGCACCTGCCACATCATTTGACATGTTTAAGGCTAATCACAAATGGCAAAGGTTACGAATTTTTAGAAATTGTTGAGTTGCTGCGTATTCGCTGTGTATGTGTAAACATAGTTGTGTTCTCAATTTCTTACCTGCACATATTTTCTCAACAGCTGGCACAAAGTACTCATCACATACTACTGCTAACGCTACAAATAAATATAAACTGGCTATAACATGAAGTACAACAGCACCGGACTGTCTTTGCGCCTCCGTGAATAGATCTCTGGGGAAATCATCAATGGCGGGCTGAGTGCAATTTATATCTATAATTAAATGAACACAAAAAAAACAGAGATGCAAAAGTTCTCATTAATATTCACTTTATAAACCTTGTTTGTTTGTTTTCAAAATCGTGTGCACATTGAAATTCAGATTTTTATAATATTCACATTAATTTTCATAACCAGATTTATTGCCTACTTTTGAGAGGCCCGCAATTATTATGATTATTTTAGAATGTTTGCTGAAATTTTCTTTGCTTTGCTCTTTGAAAGTGCGCTGAGTTCATGTTTGTTTCCAAGCAAAAATACTAAAATCAATCAATGATTTTAATCAATGATTTAAAACAAGAACCAAAAGAAAATATAAACTATTTATTATGAGCATAAGTTAGTATTTAAACGAAATCACTAGTCGATAAAAATGCATAACACATGACAAGTGTGAGTTATTGTAATCGCTTGATTGATCGCAATTTAATTGATCTCTGTAAGACCAAATTATAAGATCAACGTCGCATCGATTCACTCTAAGCTTGAATGAGCTGCACGCAAAGCCAGTGCTCGTTGCAGTTGTTGTTATTAACAAGTCGTAATGCGTACATTTCATTTTACGTTTTCTACGCTGTTGTTTTTCCTCTGCGTTGTTGTTTATTTTTAGCTATTTTTCCTCTTTTTTTTGTCAACTTGTCGCTTCTTTCTCTCAAGCGCCGGTAAAGAACTAAACCACCGAGGCAGCAAGAAAAACCACAAGACTGACCAGACAGATCCCACCTAAGGAACAGCAGCAACAACAATCCCAACAAAAACAAACAGAAAGACAAACTAGAAGAAGAAGACGAAAACGTACAAAAAGCCGAAGCTAGCCGCCAGTTTAAGGTCGTGTCCAATTCCGATTCCAATTCCGAGTCGCCGACTTGATTATCGATCAAATGGGTTGAGTTGAGTTTTTCTTTTCTTTTGTAGGTTGTGCTTGGGTTAGTTTTTAAGGGGCTGCAACGGAAACAATAAATACGAGAAACGCTTTGATCTCTCGATGTCACCAAATTGAATAATAAAAACCGACGCATGTCGGCGATCTAAAAACAGAAGCGACTCCCCATACCACCCATTGCCCTAAGGCCTCCTCCTATAGTTGACTGAGAAATTTGCATTAGTAAAATGCTGTCTAAACACAAAACCAAATGATAACAGTCAATTCTTGGCCGACATTTTCAGTTTTTCGCATAAATATATTTCTAGATCAAAGAACTCATTTAAAGTTTAAATATTCTGCAAATTATTTAAGAACAGATGATTTTGAACAGTTAGAGAAATACTTTCTAGTTTCTAGATAATTCATGAAAGATATATTAATGAAAGACTTTCTTAATCGGAGAGGGCAATTTGCATAAATTTCGATAAATAATTGAAGACAATTTTTGGACACACAAAACAAACCAAAAAAAAAAAAACCAAGGAAAGACAGCAGCAGACAACATCATAATATTAAGTGCGACTCGGACTTGCACCATCATCATCATCAACAACAACAACAAGTGCAACATCATTATACCCACTCATAAACTGGAAGACAAAACCGACAAATGTGGTTGTGACTTGGGGCCACTACAGATCGACACTTTGCGTGCCAGAGAGTGGACAGAACGCACCCGGGTTTTTCTTATTTCTTTTTTTATTGTTATTATTATTTTCTGTTTTTTTTTTTGTACCCAGTTCAGCTTACGGTACGACGACGACAACGTCTTTGGGGTCAATTGAACCAAACGCGTTTGGTAACCGCAGCGGCCCGCATAATGCAATAATGCTTAATCAGCATTTACAGCTACTACAACAACAACAGTGGACAGTGGTGCGTTGGTTGGGTGGTGTTAATGATAATAAATTTAACATGGATAACAATCAGCGAAAACGTTCAATCACAGTAAATTAAGTTCACTCTAATTGAATAAGAGCAGCATAAGCAGTAGTGAAAGCGATCCAACAACAACAACCTAAAGTGGAATACAGAGTTGAAAATAAAATTTAACTATCAGTTAGGTTGCATGTGAACAAACATCTGTTGATTAAAGAACGAAAATAGCTCTAGAGAACTGTAGTAGCATTCAAACTCAGATACCACAGAGGATACTAACAGTTGGCATCACATTTGTATATGCCATTAGATCAAGTATGCAATACAAATTAATTTGTCCAATTGACCGATTTGCGATACTTCAAGTTAACCATTCGGTGATCTACAAAACAAACACATATCTCAGTAACTGATATTATCGAGTAGCACTTTAAGCCATTAAAATATTCAATACACGTATTCCATGCCAATTCCAGCATTGCTCAAGATAAAATCTAAAGGAACAAGAACAGAGAGCATTATTATTACTACATAATCGTTGATAATTACCATTCGATCTCAGACAGAGAGAGAGAGAGAGAGAGAAAGGGAGAGAAAATTAATTAACTCGATATGCAAGTAAGTTAAAACTATATAGTATTTCTCAATATTTTTCACACTGAGGAAGTGAAATGAAGTTCAATATTTGTTATCTGTATAAACGGAACAACTGTACGCCACGGGAATGAAAAAAGGTTACTGTGTCCCATAGCATATTACGTATATGTTTTTGTGCCACAATTGGCTATTGTTTTACAAGAGACTTAAGAGGCACTCACTGACAGATAGATTGGATAGATATGTGTGTTAATCGAGGAATGTGTACTTGTGTACGTGAATATCTAAATGTGTTTGTGTATGTGTATGTGTTTTTGTACGTTTTTTTTTGTACATAAGTAAGCAAAATCAACGCCACAATGCGTTTTAATATGTCTTTTGTGTACCGTTTAAGTCACTTTGAGAGCACCCAAGATATGCCTCAGATCATCTCAGCACTAGGGTCTGCCAATGTGGCAATCTATAAACATATATACATATTTATTTATGTATAAATATATATTTATATATATTTTTGTGTGTGTATCTTGTTCGTTTTTAGTTAGTTACTGTATCCGTATCTGTATCTGTATGTGTTGTTGTATCTTGCGCAAGCTAACGTGCACTCAATGAACAATTTAAGACTCGTCCAAATTAATCATGTTCAACTGCAAGATTTCAGATTACCATATTTCAAAGCATTTGACATTTATCATCACTTATACTTCAGCTTCCTATTGAATATTTAGCCAGGAATTAGCCAAGAAAAGGAATCAGTACAAATAAAATGTTGCACACATAAAACATACAACTTTGTTACATAACGAATTGCGACTTCTTATCAATTGACATGAACTTTGACAGCAATATTAAAATGATTTTGGGCTGCTTTTCTACCTTTTTTTTATTGTTTTATTGAAAATATTGCTACACAGAAGGAAACTAAAATGGCGCAAAGTCGTTATTCATTTTTATTTTTTCTTATTAATTTGCTACAGATATTATGAAATTGCCAGTTAGTAAAAATAAAAAATGAAAATAAGTAACATTTTGTAGTTATAATATTTATCGACTAAATCGGTTGCATGTTGACAAATACGTTCTTAACTCAGTGGTAGGCCTAATTATATTGTGTTGAATGTGATGCTTGAATGCGTTTGAACAAACAAAACCGATGTATGATTCAGTTCGCTTTTCATTTGTCACGATCATTTCATTAGTTTAAATATTATCGATTTTATATATTTTTCTGTTTTGGTTAAGTTAATATTTAAGTTGCAGTAATTTTATTAATGTATAAATTTAATCATTATTCTTGTTGAGTGCCTTTGCACTCGCCTAAACCTTATCACGTTGCGCATATGCCGCATTATACAGCAAATTCAAATGAAGTCATCTATGAAAATTAAGTTTTCCGCAACAACAAAAAAACCAAGAGAAAAAAAAACGAACTAAACAATAGCCACAACAACAACAACAGTCTTTTCATTTTGTTCTAATTTTTTTGTTTCTTTTTTTTATTGTTGTTGTTTCTTTCTTTATTGTTGGATGCTTTTTTTGTGCATAGTAAATGTCATTAAGTTTCACTTAATGAGCCAATTTAGACAATTGATCCATATGCTTTGGTTTACGCGATGCACATACATACATTAATATAAATAGATGATGTGTGTTAGTGGGTGTATGTGTGTGTATATGGATGAAGAAACGGATGGCAAAAGCGCGCCGACAAATGTGCTGAAACGAAATCCAATTCCAACCGACGACGACATTTTAAGTTAAATATATTAGATAAAATTTATGTATATATGTATGAATATGAAATGTAATATATGACAAATGTGACGTCACTGAAAACACACACGCACACAGCTCATTGTTTAATTTTCTTTAATATTTGCCGCATAACAAAAAGGAGAAAAAAAAAATATTTTTTTTTGTTTTAATTGGTTTTGTTTTAGTACATTTATAATTAAAAGTATTTATTTCATTTTTTAATTAATCATTTTTGATGGCACTGCTAATTTTGAAAATTTTCTTCCTTTTAATTTTTTTTTTTAACTTTTTAAATTTTAAATTAATTGTTTTACTTTAGTTGGTCTTTTATTTTTAAAGGTTTTATATATGTAATTTGTTTGCCCGTACCCGTAGTGCTGCTAAGACCCCAATAGTCTTCCATTGCTGCACGGTGTTGTAGTGGTGATGGACACTCGTAAACTGCGCTGCGGCCGCTATATGAAACGCAATCTCAATCTCAATCTCTGTCGTCGCTTCCACTTCAATGGTGTTGATTTGCTGACTTGGTGGCCCCGTCGTCGTTGCCGTCTCTATCGCTCTTTCTCTCAATCTGTCCTCAGCGGCTTAGCCTTAGTAAGCGCTCACAGCCGCGCACACCCACACATATACGAGAAGTACGCACACAAATGCATGTAGCAGGCTTTAAGCCTCTATATAAACGCGCGCGCTTATTTTCAATTGTCGTGAAGATCTCTGCAACGTTCAAAGCGCGCATATAGGGAAAGGGCTGGTGGTGGGTGGTGGTGGTAAATCGGCGTGCGACGGTGGGCGGTGGGAGGGGATCTTTGACAATTTAAAGCACAAGGAGCGGCGTGGCGCGACTATCATACACTCCCACACACAGGCATTATTAGTATGTATGTTTGTGTCTCACTTAATGCATTTCGCGTTTTGAGGCAAATGCCAAAAGGCAACACACTAAAAGGCATAAATCAAGGGGCAATCAGAAAATAAACACCGCCACTGCCAGTGTCCGCAGTCGTCGTCGTTTACGTTGTCGTTGTTTTCTTCCTCTTTTCTGCTCACTGATCTTTTTCTTTGACAGTCAGACAGTTGACAGTTGGCGCTGTTATATGTATTCTGCGATCCCGCTTTCGCGTTTTTTGCCACGTCCACTCTCGCTTGTCTTTTATCTCTATCACACTTTAGCTTACGCGAACAACAACATGAACAAAAACAAAACAACAACAATATGACAATAAAAAAGAAATGTCAATCCCGAATACCGTTGCTCACTTGACGGCGCGCATCTTTTACATTTCTTTATGCTCTCATCTGTCTGTATGTGTGGCTATGTGCATAAGTGTACACATGTGTGTGCGTGCGAGTATGTGTGTATTTATATACAAAGCTTTAGTTTTTTTGGCTTCGGTTTTGCTTTTCAGATTTAGATTTAGCTCAGAATTTGCTATGCTTTTATTCTATATATTGTCTCGATGCCGCCGACGTTGACGTTAAACTGATTCGATGTTTCGGATAGCGCTTTAGTCGAAACTGAGCATTGGCATTTTTTTTTGCCGAGCTTGAAAAATTTGTTTTATTGAGGCATCATTCGGTCCGTCAGTTTAAATAACTATAGACTACGTATGTATGTATCTACTTGCACATATACAAAAAACACGGATTGCATGCTCGCCACACACAGATACACACTCACACCCACTTTCCATCACAGTATATGCATGTGTGTTTGAGTGTACACATATTACAGTGTTCGCTTGGATATTAAAACATCCCGACTAATCAATTAATTTTCTGGAATCACCATTTGAGAGACAAAAAAATAATCAAATAAATATGCTTAACTCAAGTATGAAAACCACTGAACAGCTTTTCATCAGCAAAAATGATTGTAAACATTTTTAAATTCCTTTTATTTAATTAACAAATTGAAATTTATTAGTTAAAATTAATCTTGATATCTGTAATGATTTAAAAATTTTTGGGCACACCTAACAACAGAATACAATGCTTATATCTAAAAATATTTTTTGATTGCAAAAAGATATGAAAAATCATGCCTAAACTGATTTTCTAGCCCAGAATTGTCCAACTTGGATGCATATCGTGCAACGTTTTTGATTTCAAAGCATTTATGTAAATTCCAATTTATCGGGAGCTTACTGCTCTTGTTGGTTGTTATTGTCGTCGGCCAGTCTCCAGTTACCCCACATGGATTGGATAGTATTTCTACTTACCGACACACACACATAGATATTGCTATGCGACAAAGGTCATGTCATGGTACAGCGACCAACTAATAATGATCTATACAAACAGCTCGTGCCATCAAAGAAAGTTATATATTTTCGGACTTGGGCTTGGCTCGACCAACAGCAACGGCAACAGCAACAACAACAACAACAGTTAGCCACAGCAGCTGCAATACATACTAATCAGATTATATTACGCCAAGAATCAAATTAAATTATATATTTAATTAATTTGTGTCTTAAACAATTTTTGCATTAACATAAATATGAATATTGAGGCATGACTGAAAACGCATTCCTTAACAATAAGCAAAAAGATAGAAAAACAAACAAAAATTAAAAAAAAATAATGAGTAAAAGGAAAAAAAAAACCCAATTATGTTTGTAACCGTTATCTTCATCTCATCTCATTAGTTTCAGTTGATGTATGCCCTATTCATTAATTATTTATTCGCCTTATCAGAGTGACATGTTTTGATTCCACAAAGAACTGTCAGTGATGCCAACAAACAATAAGCCATATCTAGATGTGGGGT
Source organism: Drosophila longiperda (assembly GCA_035042125.1). Lineage (NCBI taxonomy): Eukaryota > Metazoa > Arthropoda > Insecta > Diptera > Drosophilidae > Drosophila > Drosophila longiperda. The sequence continues at coordinate 111,751 of JAWNLV010000149.1, forward strand.
TAAAGACAGTTATCATCTTAACCGGCTAGCAGCATATAGAAAAGTAAATAAGAATCAGGCAAGAAACAGGATAGATTCGAAAACAACATATAAAATGAGAAGAAAATAATAGGTGACATCATTTTTAGGGCTTATCTCAGTTTCACTCAGGTGATAAAAAGGCCGACAATTGTCTGGACAGACATAAATAATACAGTCATGCGAGACTTTAGACATGATGAAAAATACGAATACATAATAAGAGACACATTAGGAAGCCCCTTGTCAACAATCTCTTTCTGTCTCCGTCTCTCCATCTCATCGTCTGTCTATGTGAGTGTGCCTGTCCAACTAATTGAATAAAATCGTTTCTAATTAGGCACGAAAATGAAATAGTGAGCTAGACGACAACAACAACAATCAGGCCATAAATTACATACATATATTCAAAAAGAAAGTAATGTGAGTTTACGTTCAACCTTTTAGATTTTTAATTGGTCATGCATTGTCATCATCACAACAGACGGCACGACTCGTTCTTAAAGTCACCCAAAGAAACATATTTAAGTATATGTATTCATTACTTGTGCCTCTTAATTATAATTGCATGTTTTTAATAAGTTTAAAATAATACATATTTCTAATTGGAATCAACTTGGATATCATAGAAAATACACAAAGATATATCATGATGATTATCTATATAGTATCGACTCCAATTTTAAGCTCCTTTAATATTGGTTTTATATGCAAAATACGGGGGCAGCTTCTACAAAATATGACATTGCCTTTTTATACTTACTACAAAATTTAACAACTTACATTATACATATTGCAAAGGCAGCAAATGATATAAAAGAAATAAAAAAAAAAAACCAAATTTCAATTTTGCATTTGTTCTTTTTAAAAGGTAAAAAAAATTAATTAGAAGTGTATATATGTATGCTTTCAATTCAGATTTATGTATTATTTTATTACCTATCTGTACCCGTATACGTATATGGATTTATGTATCCGTATGTGCTTCTTGTGAACAAGTTATGTGAAACGCCTTAGATTGTGCATGAGTTGTTGTTTGTTTTTATATTTTATATTAATGTTAATATAAGGTATCAACGGGGGAATATATAGGGAAATACTCGCTTTGCTTGTTTTGCGATAATCTTTATCTTTAACAATTACAACTAGGAATTTTCTCTTATACACGCACATGCCAAAAACGCAAATGCTGCCTATGTACACCGAAGAAAGAGATATATTTATATATATGTATATATATAAATAAATGTTTATATAAACCACTTAAGATATTAGCAACCGAACATAATATATATTAAACAAAAAAAAATAATTTGACTAAACGCGTGTCACACAAGTTTTAACGAAGATCGGCCAATTAAATGATATTAAAAAACTCAATATTGAAGGGGAGTTGCGGTATGGGTATGGAGGTAGGCAACAGTATGATAAAATTCGAAAATAAAAAATGAAGAAAACACATCTACTTGATGCACGTATTGTTGTTTTTGTAGTTTGTTCTTGTTGTTAATCAGTTTGGCATGCCGACGCCTTGCTGAAAGCTGAGCGTCTCCTGTTGCTTCTTAACCTCCTCCTGCATTTCGATGGCAAGCTTTTTGTATTTTTCCGCCTCCTTTTCGTTCTTCTCGATGCCATCGCCACGCGCATACATTTGACTGAGGTTTGCACAGGCGTACATGTTACGCAACTCGCACGCCTTGTAGGCAAACTGAAATGCCTTCTTCATGTCTTTGAGCACAATGTAATCGGTATCCTTTATCGGTGCTTTAGTTGTGCTCGACGGCAAAACGCTGCCGCCGCCCGCCACATCTTCGGGCTTCTTTTGCACGCCCGAAATGTGCATGCCGGATAAATAGAAGCAGGCGGTGGCATTGTTCATGTCACAACTCTTTGTTAAAAACTGCAGGCCCTTAAATAATAATCATAAAAATATAAATTATTAAATATGTTATAATTCCCAAGTGGTTGTTGTTGTGATTGCGCATACCTTTGGCACATTTCTGTCAATTTCCTTGGGCATTGAGCGCGAAACGAGCAACAGGCCGGAATGCAAACAGGCATCCGAATCATTTAGATTGCAGCCCTTCTCATAGTATTGATAAGCGACGCGCGGTTCGCCTTTGCTGCCACTTTTGCCCTTGCCCAGAAAACTATAGTTGCCATACTTATAACAGGATTTTGCATAACCATAATCGTCACATGTCGATTTGTATACTTTCGATGCCTTCTCAAAGTCCTTCTTAATGCCCTCCAAATAATCACCGAGCAGATGGCAAACTGCGAATAAATATTTTAGTTTTAAACTTTTCTTTTTCTTTCTGCAATTTAATTTTGTTTTGTAAGGCAAAAACAAAATGAACAAATTTTTTTTTGTTTTGTAATTAAATTACGTTACAAAAAAAAAAAAAAAAACCTAGGTTAGGTTGTTGTTGTTGTTGCAGCCACTCGCACACTGCCCGCCTGTTGTTGTTGCTATTTACCTTCCGGTTTCTTTTCCGAATAGCAGCCAAATCGATATTCAACGCCCAGCTTATCTACATACTCTTTAACGTCAGACTCCTTTTTTAGGTCGTAGGCCATTGTGTTTTTGTTTAACTATTATATGTACAAAAATAAAATACAAGAGCTAGTTTTGTCGATGCCTCTCTGGATGTTATGTTGCTGCAGCGGCTGTGTTGTTGTTTTTGCAGTTCTTGTTGCTGCCCACTTTTCTACACTGACAAGTAGTGCTACAAAATGCAGAATACGATTCGTGCTATCGATGCTATCGATATAAGTGCGCGCGGTCACACTGTGACAGTTTGAACCTAAGAGCGTCATGAACAAGTGTGATATTTGTAATAGGCAAAGTAGCAATAATTATGATGACAATGAACATGATGCGCTTTTGTACGGCGAGTGGATGAGAAAACCAAATTTGGCTGTGCACTATTATTGTCTGGTAGATTCGCACAGCTCCGGTAATCGATTACCGTCATATTAAGGTCATTCTGTTTTTTCCCCAGCTGCTTTCGACCAATTTGGCCCAACGCGGAAAAAACTCTGTTGGAATTTTGGGCTTTCTGGTGGGCGATATCCGACAGGAGGCGGCAGCAGCACAGCATCGGAAATGTGCATTCTGCAAGGAGAGAGGTGCCAGTGTGATTTGCTGCAAGTGTGACACAGTTTTCCACATAGCATGTGGTATGGAAAACCGTAGCGTTTTTCAATTTTGCAATGACTTTCGCAGCTACTGCCAACATTGTGCGCCATCCGATGACTACCAGCGGCAACTGATCGCATATCCTCCGAAGAATGTTCATTGCGGTATTTGCTTTCGCGCGATCTTTCCTTTTGTGCTCAGCAATGTCTCATATGGGGATTGCTGTCACAAAGGATTCGCGCATCGCAGCTGCATGCGTGCCTATGCGCTCGCCGCCGGCTACTATTTGCGATGTCTGTGGTGTCGCGATAAGACGTTCCGTGACAAGATCCGATTGCAGTCGGTATTTGTACCCGATCGCGATGCAACTTGGGAGCTTCAATCTAATGCGTACGTTGAGCTTCACACAAGAATTTTGAGCTGCGAACAGGCGGAGTGCCTTTGTCCAGAAGGACGAAATTTCCGCAAGCATGGATGGACTATTCAGCCTTGCATAAATTGTGCTGCGTCGGGAACTCATCTGGAATGCCTTACCGGTGCTATGCAAATGCCCCGTGCCCTAAACTCGGGGGCCAACGATTACAAGTGCAGCTCCTGCGTTCAGTTGGAGCACAAGCTATATCAATCCCATATTGTGCGTACGCCACAGACGGCAGATCATATTGATACTTCCTTTTTTATAATCAAATCATGCGGAGATCAGAACATTTCCACCGACTATGATTCGGAAGACCTTACCGATGACGACGTATCATTGAATGACAGCAACATAACAGTAATTGCCTCACAAAATCAGATGCTTCCCATCCCAAAACCGTCATTGCAACAACAGCCACAAACACTAGCGAGTCAAAGGCTAGATCAGTCAGAAACTAGCGTAATTGAGCTTTCCGATTCCCAGCCGCATGCCTCACAGCAGCTAAGGGGCGCTCTACAGTGGCCTCTGCTGCTGCATGAGTCCTTCACCAGCGGCGATCACTTCTATCTGGTTGTCTACGAGTACAATGAGCAGCTGTCCGATCCATGCACGGGCACTTGCACATTGCGCTTCGCTCAGGACGACGAGCGACTAAAGGATCGTTCGGAGGAAGCACTTTTGCAGCTGCAGTTGACTGAAGCGGATATTTGGTATAGAGACACCAATCGTGGCCATTACGATGGAATCGATAAATATAGCGTCAGAAAATAACTATTTATATACATAAGCTTCAGTCTGTTCACTGACAACTTTTGTTTGATTTCTGGTCAACATAATTGCAACCAATCAGTTGTCACTTGAAAAGTTAAAGTTACAATGTAAAACCATTAACCCATTTTCAGATTAAAAATTTGGATAGTCAGCAGTTGAATGTCAACAAGTTTTTTAATTTATTTTAAAACAAAGTTATATTTAGACAAATCTCTTCACTGCTGGGCTGTTGCTAAAATCAAATAGTTTGGGTATCATATCGCCACATTTCGCCGAAATTTTGATGTCGGCCAAATGATCCGCTCGCGTCTTGACGATATTCACAATGGCCACCGGCAGCTTGAGATCCTTGGTCTGCAGCACTATGCGATAGCCTGAGAAGACTAAAGCCGAGATCCAGCAATCCATCGCCGGTGTACACTATTCGGGCTATTGTCTCCAGACGATCCATTGGCACACTATCGTCAAAGAATACAATTTCCGGCTTGAGATAGCCGCCGCATTGTGGACATGTCCTTGCCCTGAAAACTATAGTTGCCATACTTATAACAGGATTTTGCATAACCATAATCGTCACTTGTCGATTTGTATACTTTCGATGCCTCAAAGTCCTTCTTAATGCCCTCCAAATAATCACCGAGCAGATGGAAAACTGTGAATAAATATTTTAGTTTTAAACTTTTTTTTTTCTTTCTGCAATTTAATTTTGTTTTGTAAGGCAAAAACAAAATGAAAAAATTTCGTTTGTTTTATAATTAAATTACGTTACCAAAAAAGAAAAAAAAAACCCAGGTTCGGTTGTTGTTGCAGCCACTCACACACTGTTGTTGTTGCTATTTACCATCCGGTTTCTTTTCCGAATAGCAGCCAAATTGATATTCAACGCCCAGCTTATCTACATACTCCTTAACGCCATACTCCTTTTTTAGGTCGTAGGCCATTGTGTTTTTGTTTAACTATTATATGTACAAAAATAAAATACAAGAGCTAGTTTTGTCGATGCCTCTCTGGATGTTATGTTGCTGCAGCGGCTGTGTTGTTGTTTTTGCAGTTCTTGTTGCTGCCCACTTTTCTACACTGACAAGTAGTGCTACAAAATGCAGAATACGATTCGTGCTATCGATGCTATCGATATAAGTGCGCGCGGTCACACTGTGACAGTTTGAACCTAAGAGCGTCATGAACAAGTGTGATATTTGTAATAGGCAAAGTAGCAATAATTATGATGACAATGAACATGATGCGCTTTTGTACGGCGAGTGGATAAGAAAACGAAATTTGGCTGTGCACTATTATTGTCTGGTAGATTTGTACAACTCCGGTAATCGATTACCGTCATATTGAGGTAATTCTGTTTTTTCCCCAGCTGCTTTCGACCAATTTGCCCCAACGCGGAAAAAACTCTGTTGGAATTTTGGGCTTTCTGGTGGGCGATATCCGACAGAAGGCGGCAGCAGCACAGCAACGGAAATGTGCATTCTGCAAGGAGAGAGGTGCCAGTGTGATTTTCTGCAAGTGTGACACTTTTTTCCACATAGCATGTGGTATGGAAAACCGTTGCGTTTTTAAATTTTGCAATGACTTTCGCAGCTACTACTAACATTGTGCGCCACTCGATGCCTACAAGCGGCATCTGATCGCACATCCTCCGAAGAATGTTCATTGCGGTATTTGCTTTCGCGCGATCTTTCCTTTTGTGGTCAACAATGTCTCATATGGGAATTGCTGTCACAAAGGATTGGCGCATCGCAGCTGCATGCGTGCCTATGCGCTCGCCTCCGGCTACTATTTGCGATGTCTGTGGTATCGCTATATGAAGTTCCGTGACAAGATCCGATTGCAGTCGGTATTTGTACCCGATCGCGATGCAACTTGGAAGCATCAAGCTAATGCGTACATTGAGCTTCACACAAGAGCTTTGAGCTGCGAACATGCCTTTGTGCCTTTGTCCAAAAGGACGAAATTTCCAAAAGAATGGATGGACTATTTAACTTTGCATAAATTGTGCGGCGACGGCAACTCATCTGAAGACTAGCGACTAAAGGATCGCACGGAGGAAGAGCTTTTGCAGCTGCAGTTAACTAAAGCGGATATTTGGTATAGAGACACCAATCGTGGCCATTACGATGGAATCGATAAATAAAGCGTCAGAAAATAAATATTTATACATAAAGGCTTCAGTCTGTTCACTGAGAACTTTTGTTTGATTTCTGGTTCTGAAGAGTTGAAATTACAATGTAAAACCATTAACCCATTTTCAGATTAAAAATTTGGATAGTCAGCAGGTCAATGTCAACAAGTTTTTTATTTTATTTTAAAGCAAAATTACATTTAGACAAATCTCTGCTCTGCTGAGCTGTGGCTAAAATCAAATAATTTGGGTATCACATCGCCACATTTCGCCGAGATTTTGATGTCGGCCAAATGATCCGCTCGCGTCTTGCCGATATTCACAATGGCCACCGGCAGCTTGAGATCCTTGGTCTGCAGCACTATGCGATAGCCTGAGAAGACTAAAAGGCTGGAGCCGAGAACCAGCAAACCATCACTAGTGTACACCATTCGGGCTATTGTCTCGAGACGATCCTTTGGCACACTATCACCAAAGAATACAATTTCCGGCTTAAGAAAGCCGCCGCATTGCGGACATGGTGGTATATGAAAATTCTCAACATATTCAAGCGGAATCTCAACATCGCCATCTGGTCGTGTCATAACTGAAGCATTCTCAAACATCGGATTCACTGTGGTGAGTATGCTTTGGAACTCATGACGATCGCAGCGATAGTCGCAGCTTAGACACTTCACCACATAGCCACTGCCGTGCACCTCGACGATGCTCTTGGAACCCGCTTTTGTGTGCAGTCGATCCACGTTTTGGGTGATGACAGATTGCAGGCGGATCTCACGTTCGAAACGGGCCAACGCATGATGTGAGCTATTTGGCAGGGTGCTCGAAAAATTTGGCCAACCAACAAAATTGCGGGCCCAATATCGTTTACGTACACTGGCTGACTTTAGAAACTCGCTGTGCTGAATCGGTTTGTGATTGGTGCGCGCATAAAGCCCAACGCCAGCTGAACGATAATCAGGTATGCCTGCCAAAACAATTATTGCTAACTACATATATTTATATGTAAAGAAATTAACGAGTCTTACCTGATTCTGTTGAGATGCCAGCGCCCGTTAAAACCAATATATTTGGTTTCGAGAGCAGAAAATCCTGCAACCGTTTTATGTCGTCCTCCAGCACTGGCTTGTGCTGCGGCACATATTGCTGCCGGAGAACGCTGCGACATCGAAGAACGCCTCCCAATCGCATTGTATAAGTTTTGCTTCAAGCACAAGCAATATATTTTTTTTACCTAAGCAATAAAAATAACTTTTTAATACTTTTAGACTATTTTTATAAAATTTTCCTTTAGCTCGAAAGCAATGATTTTAGTAATAGCACATTGTTATAAAATCGAAGTTAAGTGTTTTTGTGTTTGTATTTTAATAAACAGCTGAGCGTAAATCCTAGGTCATTTTGCATCACTGAAAACTGCTAGTTGACATCGATAAGATAACGTGATCGATGTTGCCCACGACGACTGCATTAGGAGTGTATCGTACGAGTGACGATAACAGCAGCGCTTACACGCTTTCTCATCCCTATGCAGCAGCGGCCGCAGTGGTGAAAAATTTAGCAACGTCCTTTTTACGTGTAGTTTTTTAATTGCATATGCATGTAAAACTTGCATATCGATAAGCCAATGATTCAACACACACACACACACATGTGAAAGTACTTGAACGCGCACAGGCACTTCTGGATAGCGACGCGATCACATATATTCCCTCTTCCCTACCCCTGCACCCACATATCCAGTCCACAAATATCGTACACGATTCCACATACACTCCAAAAGTTGTGCTTGTGTGTGTGTATTTGTGTGAGTGTGTTTGTGTGTGTATTTGTGTCGGCTTCAATTTGCACGCTCGTCAACAACAAAACAACAAAAATTAGTATTTAGTCTTAAAGGCGCAAAACAAAAAGGAACAACAGCAACAAGATGTCATATCCACCGCGTGCACCGATGCCATATATGAATGCATCGATTCCACCGCCGCATGTGAGTTTTTGGTTTTTATATCTATCTACTTTTTTTTTTATTTCAAACTCTCGGTATCTTAATATTAAGCAAAATTAATTTATATTAAATTTGTTTGTAATTTGCAGCTGATTCCCCCGCCACGCAGTTACCGCAACTCAACGACGATCAGCTCGCAGCCAACAGTTTACCATAGACCGCCGGAGCCGCAGCCACAATTCCGTGGTCCCGTCATCACCGTCTTTGTTGGCAACATTAGCGAACGAGTGCCTGAGTCGCTGCTCAAACGCATTCTTGCGGCATGTGGTGTCGTCATCAACTGGAAGCGTGTCTCCACATTCAGATGCTGTGAATTCGAGTAAGCTTAACTCAACTCCCAAAATGAAGTTGACTTATTGCCAAGATTAAACTTTGCTTGCATGTAGACATTTCTTTTTTTGTATGGTAATAAAATTGATTTTTGTTGTTGTTGCAGTGGACCGATTGCGGCGATGCGTGCTGTGCGCTTGCTGAGCGAACTAGAGATTGATGGCAAGAAACTGGTCGCCAAGGTAGATGCAAATAATAAAGTGCTCATTGAGGACTACAAGGAGAAGGAGTGCAAAAATTGCGGCGAAGGCGGCCGCAATGCCATGATGGATGAAAAGACTGAGGATGAGTATGCGACCAATCAGATGCACGATCTGCTCGAGGAGCACAAGCACGAGTTCGGGGGATTCGATGGCACAAGTCGTGGTGATCTCTACAGCAGCAGCAACAGCAATCGCAAGAAGACCCGACGCGGCGAGGAAGATCTGAAGATCAAGTCTCTCAACGATAATGCACTGGAGGAGGAGAAACGCAATTTGATAAGTAGCGAAATTGGCAAATTCCGGAAGCGTGCCGAGGCCGATGAGCATCGCAAGGAGCTCGAAAAAGAGAAGGAAAAGGAGAAGCAGCTGGCCTCCAAAGAGAAAGAGAAGGAGCGCGAACGGGTACGCGAGCGCAAAAAGCAGCGTGAAGCTGAACGCAAAACCAGCAGTAGCAGCAGCAGAAGCGATGTCAAATCCTCCACCGGCGCAGTCGTCGCCGCCACCGCAGCTGCTGTCCCTGGAGCTGGTGTTGGTGTCGTTCCCTCCTCGAGCTCGGGCAGCACCATCAACAGCAACAACAATAGCAGTAACAACAGTAACAATGCCGGCAGCGAGGTTGACGAAGTGGTTGTCATCAATGACAAGGAGCCGGCGGTCAGCAGTCGCAGACGCAAGGCGTCCATAGTCGCCATCGATGTGTCGCCTGTGCGCAAAGATCACAAAAACACACACAAAGCGCAGCGACAACAACAGCAAAGACAGTCGCCGCGAACGTTAACGCGAACGGGACCGGGAGCGCGAGCGGGAGATGATGCGAGAGCGCGAGATACGCGAGCTGCGCGACAAGGAGCGCGAACGGGAACGCGATCGGGATCGAGATCGAGAACGTGAACAGGATCGCGATCGTGACAGGGAACGCATAGAGATGCGGGAACGCGATAGAGAGCAGCGGGAGAGGGAGCGCGATGGAATCGATAAATATAGCGTCAGAAAATAACTATTTATATATATAAGCTTCAGTCTGTTCACTGACAACTTTTGTTTTATTTCTGGTCAACATATTTGCAATCAATCAGTTGTCACTTGAAAAGTTAAAGTTACAATGTAAAACCATTAACCCATTTTCAGATAAAAAATTTGGATAGTCAGCAGTTGAATATCAACAAGTTTTTTAATTTATTTTAAAACAAAGTTATATTTAGACAAATCTCTTCACTGCTGGGCTGTTGCTAAAATCAAATAATTTGGGTATCACATCGCCACATTTCGCCGAAATTTTGATGTCGGCCAAATGATTCCCTCGCGTCTTGCCGATATTCACAATGGCCACCGGCAGCTTGAGATCCTTGGTCTGCAGCACTATGCGATAGCCTGAGAAGACTAAAAAGCTGGAGCCGAGATCCAGCAATCCATCGCCGGTGTACACTATTCGGGCTATTGTCTCCAGACGATCCATTGGCACACTATCGTCAAAGAATACAATTTCCGGCTTGAGATAGCCGCCGCATTGTGGACATGTCCTTGCCCTGAAAACTATAGTTGCCATACTTATAACAGGATTTTGCATAACCAAAATCGTCACATGTCGATTTGTATACTTTCGATGCCTCAAAGTCATTCTTAATGCCCTCCAAATAATCACCGAGCAGATGGAAAACTGTGAATAAATATTTTAGTTTTAAACTTTTTTTTTTCTTTCTGCAATTTAATTTTGTTTTGTAAGGCAAAAACAAAATGAAAAAATTTCGTTTGTTTTATAATTAAATTACGTTACCAAAAAAGAAAAAAAAAACCCAGGTTCGGTTGTTGTTGCAGCCACTCACACACTGTTGTTGCTATTTACCATCCGGTTTCTTTTCCGAATAGCAGCCAAATTGATATTCAACGCCCAGCTTATCTACATACTCCTTAACGCCATACTCCTTTTTTAGGTCGTAGGCCATTGTGTTTTTGTTTAACTATTTTATAAAAAAAATAAGATACAACAGCTAGTTTTGTCGATGCCTCTCTGGATGTTATGTTGCTGTAGCGGCTGTGTTGTTGTTTTTGCAGTTAATGTTGCTGCCCACTTTTCTACACTGTCAAGTAGTGCTACAAAATGCAGAATGCGATTCGTGCTATCGATATAAGTGCGCGCGGTCACACTCTGACATGAACAAGTGTGATATTTGTAGCCATAATTATGATGACAATGAACATGGGCGCTTTTGTACGGCGAGTGGATAAGAAAACGAAATTTGGCTGTGCACTATTATTGTCTGGTAGATTTGTACAACTCCGGTAATCGATTACCGTCATATTGAGGTAATTCTGTTTTTTCCCCAGCTGCTTTCGACCAATTTGCCCCAACGCGGAAAAAACTCAGTTGGAATTTTGGGCTTTCTGGTGGGCGATATCCGACAGAAGGCGGCAGCAGCACAGCAACGGAAATGTGCATTCTGCAAGGAGAGAGGTGCCAGTGTGATTTGCTGCAAGTGTGACACTTTTTTCCACATAGCATGTGGTATGGAAAACCGTTGCGTTTTTAAATTTTGCAATGACTTTCGCTGCGACTACTAACATTGTGCGCCACTCGATGCCTACAAGCGGCATCTGATCGCACATCCTCCGAAAAATGTTCATTGCGGTATTTGCTTTCGCGCGATCTTTCCTTTTGTGGTCAACAATGTCTCATATGGGAATTGCTGTCACAAAGGATTGGCGCATCGCAGCTGCATGCGTGCCTATGCGCTCGCCTCCGGCTACTATTTGCGATGTCTGTGGTATCGCTATATGAAGTTCCGTGACAAGATCCGATTGCAGTCGGTATTTGTACCCGATCGCGATGCAACTTGGAAGCGTCAAGCTAATGCGTACATTGAGCTTCACACAAGAGCTTTGAGCTGCGAACATGCCTTTGTGCCTTTGTCCAAAAGGACGAAATTTCCGAAAGAATGGATGGACTATTCAACTTTGCATAAAATGTGCGGCGACGGCAACTCATCTGAAGACTAGCGACTAAAGGATCGCACGGAGGAAGAGCTTTTGCAGCTGCAGTTAACTAAAGCGGATATTTGGTATAGAGACACCAATCGTGGCCATTACGATGGAATCGATAAATAAAGCGTCAGAAAATAAATATTTATACATAAAGGCTTCAGTCTGTTCACTGAGAACTTTTGTTTGATTTCTGGTTCTGAAGAGTTGAAATTACAATGTAAAACCATTAACCCATTTTCAGATTAAAAATTTGGATGGTCAGCAGTTAAATGTCAACAAGTTTTTTATTTTATTTTAAAGCAAAATTACATTTAGACAAATCTCTGCTCTGCTGAGCTGTGGCTAAAATCAAATAATTTAAGTATCACATCGCCACATTTCGCCGAGATTTTGATGTCGGCCAAATGATCCGCTCGCGTCTTGCCGATATTCACAATGGCCACCGGCAGCTTGAGATCCTTGGTCTACGCACTATGCGATAGCCTGAGAAGACTAAAAGGCTGGAGCCGAGAACCAGCAAACCATCACTAGTGTACACCAGTCGGGCTATTGTCTCGAGACGATCCTTTGGCACACTATCACCAAAGCATACAATTTCCGGCTTAAGAAAGCCGCCGCATTGCGGACATGGTGGTATATGAAAATTCTCAACATATTCAAGCGGAATCTCAACATCGCCATCTGGTCGTGTCATAACTGAAGCATTCTCAAACATCGGATTCACTGTGGTGAGTATGCTTTGGAACTCATGACGATCGCAGCGATAGTCGCAGCTTAGACACTTCACCACATAGCCACTGCCGTGCACCTCGACGATGCTCTTGGAACCCGCTTTTGTGTGCAGTCGATCCACGTTTTGGGTGATGACATATTGCAGGCGGATCTCCCGTTCGAAACGGCCAACGCATGATGTGAGCTATTTGGCAGGGTGCTCGAAAAGTTTGGCCAACCAACAAAATTGCGGGCCCAATATCGTTTACGTACACTGGCTGACTTTAGAAACTCGCTGTGCTGAATCGGTTTGTGATTGGTGCGCGCATAAAGCCCAACGCCAGCTGAACGGTAATCAGGTAATCAGGCCTGCCAAAACAATTATTGCTAACTACATATATTTATATGTAAAGAAATTAACGAGTCTTACCTGATTCTGTTGAGATGCCAGCGCCCGTTAAAACCAATATATTTGATTTCGAGAGCACAAAATCCTGCAAACGTTTTATGTCGTCCTCCAGCACTGGCTTGTGCTGCGGCACATATTGCTGCCGGAGAACGCTGCGACATCGAAGAACGCCTCCCAATCGCATTGTATAAGTTTTGCTTCAAGCACAAGCAATATATTTTTTTTACCTAAGCAATAAAACTAACTTTTTAATACTTTTAGACTATTTTTATAAAATTTTCCTTTAGCTCGAAAGCAAAGATTTTAGTAATAGCACATTGTTATAAAATCGAAGTTAAGTGTTTTTGTGTTTGCATTTTAATAAACAGCTGAGCGTAAATCCTTGGTCATTTTGCATCACTGAAAACTGCTAGTTGACATCGATAAAATAACGTGATCGATGTTGCCCACGACGACTGCATTAGGAGTGTATCGTACGAGTGACGATAACAGCAGCGCTTACACGCTTTCTCATCCCTATGCAGCAGCGGCCGCAGTGGTGAAAAATTTAGCAACGTCCTTTTTACGTGTAGTTTTTTAATTGCATATGCATGTAAAACTTGCATATCGATAAGCCAATGATTCAACACACACACACACACATGTGAAAGTACTTGAACGCGCACAGGCACTTCTGGATAGCGACGCGATCACATATATTCCCTCTTCCCTACCCCTGCACCCACATATCCAGTCCACAAATATCGTACACGATTCCACATACACTCCAAAAGTTGTGCTTGTGTGTGTGTATTTGTGTGAGTGTGTTTGTGTGTGTATTTGTGTCGGCTTCAATTTGCACGCTCGTCAACAACAAAACAACAAAAATTAGTATTTAGTCTTAAAGGCGCAAAACAAAAAGGAACAACAGCAACAAGATGTCATATCCACCGCGTGCACCGATGCCATATATGAATGCATCGATTCCACCGCCGCATGTGAGTTTTTGGTTTTTATATCTATCTACTTTTTTTTTTATTTCAAACTCGCGGTATCTTAATATTAAGCAAAATTAATTTATATTAAATTTGTTTGTAATTTGCAGCTGATTCCCCCGCCACGCAGTTACCGCAACTCAACGACGATCAGCTCGCAGCCAACAGTTTACCATAGACCGCCGGAGCCGCAGCCACAATTCCGTGGTCCCGTCATCACCGTCTTTGTTGGCAACATTAGCGAACGAGTGCCTGAGTCGCTGCTCAAACGCATTCTTGCGGCATGTGGTGTCGTCATCAACTGGAAGCGTGTCTCCACATTCGGATGCTGTGAATTCGAGTAAGCTTAACTCAACTCCCAAAATGAAGTTGACTTATTGCCAAGATTAAACTTTGCTTGCATGTAGACATTTCTTTTTTTGTATGGTAATAAAATTGATTTTTGTTGTTGTTGCAGTGGACCGATTGCGGCGATGCGTGCTGTGCGCTTGCTGAGCGAACTAGAGATTGATGGCAAGAAACTGGTCGCCAAGGTAGATGCAAAGAATAAAGTGCTCATTGAGGACTACAAGGAGAAGGAGTGCAAAAATGGCGGCGAAGGCGGCCGCAATGCCATGATGGATGAAAAGACTGAGGATGAGTATGCGACCAATCAGATGCACGATCTGCTCGAGGAGCACAAGCACGAGTTCGAGGGATTCGATGGCACAAGTCGTGGTGATCTCTACAGCAGCAGCAACAGCAATCGCAAGAAGACCCGACGCGGCGAGGAAGATCTGAAGATCAAGTCTCTCAACGATAATGCACTGGAGGAGGAGAAACGCAATTTGATAAGTAGCGAAATTGGCAAATTCCGGAAGCGTGCCGAGGCCGATGAGCATCGCAAGGAGCGTCGAAAAAGAGAAGGAAAAGGAGAAGCAGCTGGCCTCCAAAGAGAAAGAGAAGGAGCGCGAACGGGAACGCGAGCGCAAAAAGCAGCGTGAAGCTGAACGCAAAACCAGCAGTAGCAGCAGCAGAAGCGATGTCAAATCCTCCACCGGCGCAGTCGTCGCCGCCACCGCAGCTGCTGTCACTGGAGCTGGTGTTGGTGTCGTTCCCTCCTCGAGCTCGGGCAGCACCAACAACAGCAACAACAATAACAACAATAGCAGTAACAACAGTAACAATGCCGGCAGCGAGGTTGACGAAGTGGTTGTCATCAATGACAAGGAGTCGGCGGTCAGCAGTCGCAGACGCAAGGCGTCCATAGTCACCATCGATGTGTCGCCTGTGCGCAAAGATCACAAGGACACACACAAGGAGCGCAGCGACAACAACAGCAAAGACAGTCGCCGCCGTCGCTCGAAATCTCGCAACAAGGAGCGTGATCGTGAACGCGAACGGGACCGGGAGCGCGAGCGGGAGATGATGCGAGAGCGCGAGATACGCGAGCTGCGCGACAAGGAGCGCGAACGGGAACGCGATCGGGATCGAGATCGAGAACGTGAACGGGAACGCGATCGTGACAGGGAACGCATAGAGATGCGGGAACGCGATAGAGAGCAGCGGGAGAGGGAGCGCGAACGGGAGCGCGATGAGAAGGTCGTGAAGCCAGTGCGCGATGCGCGTCGCGATAAGGAAATCGAGGAGGAGCAGCGCGAGCGCAAAAAGGCCGACAAGAAGGCCAGGGAAAAGGAATCGGCCTACCAGAATCGCCTCTCCAACTGGGAGGTACGCGAGAAACGCAAGACCAAGGAGAACGAAAAGGTATGCAAAAAGATTATTTAATACAATATTAATCATATTATTATTATCATACTATTAACCAGAAATACAAATTACGAAAAATGAAAAAACAAAAGAAGAGAATAATATGATAATAATACATCCGACTTATGGGCTATAATTATGTGTGAAAGAGACAGAGAGAGAGTAACAGAAGAAAGTAAGAGACGCATATAAACCTTACTAATAAGAGATATTGGAACTTTTCGCAATTTGCAAACGCATATTGAAAAACTAAGAAATAACAAAAAAAATGTTTTTTTTTTTATTTGACATTGCAGTTTCGCTTGAAGGATCTAATGCGACAGGATGAGCGCGAAAAGAACGCAAAGCACCTAAAGGTATTCGTCGAGGATTACGATGATGAGCGCGACGACACGATGTATTACCGTGGACGAGAACTTCAGCAGCGTCTGGCGGATCGTGTCCGCGAAGCTGATGCCGATTCCAAGGATCGCGAAAAGGAGGCCGCCGAACTGTCCGAACTGAAGAATAAGATATTCAGTGGGGACTTTGAGAATCCATCGCTGGAATTCGAGAAGAGACGTCGCGAAATCGAAAAACTTTACAAGCCGCACATCCTCATCAATCTCAATGTGGAGGCAACGACGGCTTCGCAGCGACGCAAACAGGACGGGGCACACACACAGCATACAAATCAGCAGGAGCAACCGCAGCAGCAACTTAAGCATCAACAGCATCATCAGCAGGAAATGGGTGATGCCCTGCATGATGATGATGATGACTTGAACAGCGGTGCAATAGCCGCTGGGCCGAGCGGATTGGGTGTGCTGCATAAGGTGCCGCCATCCGAGGATTCCATGTCGACAATCGATGATCACGCCTCAATGGCGGACACCGCATCCAATGCGAGTGGCTATTCCTCCCATCCCAAGACCAGCACCATCTCCAGCAACAACAACAACACCACCAGCAACAACAACAATCAGGCTGGAGAAAGTGTCAGTCGGCAGAATAGCGAGTCGAGAGATTCACTCTCCAACATCCACACACCCACAATGAATGCCATGGACAATGAGCACGCTTCCTCCGCCTCTGCGTCGGCGGGTGCTGCGTCCGCAGTGAGCATGCCGGTCATCTCGCTCACGCTAGGCAACAATCTCAAGAAGAAAATGATCGAAACGACGGGCGTGTTTGTCAACGACGATGACAACGACGACACCATCAATCCCAAGAAGCGTAAATTGGTTCCCTTGGGTGAGTACTGTACAGTGGAGAGAAAGAGAGAGACAGAGATGGATAGCAAAAAAAGAGAGAGAGGTAGAGATTAACCTTACACTAGTACACATCATTTACAATTCCTGAGCGCTTTGCGTAGAACCGGATAGCAATCAATTACAATTTCTTCGTTAAGATATTTAGTTCCTATTTTACACTTTCATAGCTATTAGCACGCAGAGCGCTCTTTGCCAAATCCAAGTGTAAAAGTCAACTTTAAAATGTTGCCTTTCTTTGATAATCCTTTGCATCAGCTGCAAATTTTTTTTAGAAATTGTCAAATGTGTAATGTGTTAAAAAGATGTTCAAGCCAATAAATGTAGACGGTTACTTTCAGTTGCTCCCAGCGCTCTCAAGTCGCCTAAATCGGCATATTAATTTTTCAAATAGGTCAATACTTTCTCTCTCGCGCTCTGTGTGTTAAGAGAACGTTAAATAATGTTGCGGATTTGTGTGATTTTTTTTTATTGTAGATTACGATGACAATTTGAGCAATAGCACAACAACCGTTAGTGCACCACAAACAGCTGCGGAGCGACAAAGTTCTGCTGTATCAGCGGCGACAGCTGCTGCCGCCGCCGTAAGCCAAAAGATAGCCAATGCCTGTGGTGCGGCTGGTGCCGGAACTGGTTCAGCCTCCGCTACTTCTGCCGGAAGTGCCAGTGTTAAAGCGAGCGGACAAAATGCTAGCAAACACACAAACAAGCACACTAAAAACGAGACTGCATCAGCATCTGCGGGGAGCGGCAATGGCACAGGTGGCACCGCTGGCTCAGCAACAGCAAACACCAAAAAAGATGAGAATGGTGCTAAGGTGCAGGATGAGAAACGTCGCCACATTAAGAGCATCATTGACCGGATACCCACACAGAAGGAGGACCTCTTCAATTATAAACTCGATCGCAACGAGGTCGACAGCAGTCTAATGGAACGCAAAATCCGTCCGTGGATCAACAAGAAGATCATTGAATATATTGGTGAGCCGGAGCCGACGTTAGTCGACTTCATATGCTCCAAAGTATTGGCCGGCAGTCCGCCTCAAAGCATACTGGACGATGTCCAAATGGTAATTAAAAAACAAACCAAATCAAATTCACCCCTATAAATATATCGATAACTAAATCTATCTTACTCTCAGGTGCTGGATGAGGAGGCTGAAGTGTTTGTTGTAAAAATGTGGCGGTTGCTGATCTACGAATTGGATGCTAAAAAGAGTGGCATCGATGGCAAATAGTGACCAAAACAGCAGAGACATTGCTATAAGTTTAAGTTACATTTGTAATTTGCCTAGACACTATTCAAACCATAAAAAGAAAAAAAGAAGATAAATCCAACAACACTATAAATATATAATGTGTACATAAAAGGAGGGCGTACGGCAGGAATTGATATTTCTTCACAGCGTCAATGATTGCGGTAGCGATAGCGATCAATTCCATCAAACAAGCAAATTCATCTTTAATGTAAATACACTCTCACAACACAACACACCAAACACACGGAACAAAATGTAACATCAAAAAAGAAAAACACCAACCCAAACCATAAAATGAATAACAACAATCGTGCTCCTTGTACATTTCTATCTACAATCGATTCTTCTCATTTGTCATTTATCGTTACTTATTTTCTTTTCTCTTCTTTTCGGTAAACAATGTGCAATGAATGTAGTTCTTTTCACATTAAATAAAGTGAAGTTCTTGACTTGAATGCAGAAATGCCTTCATATAAATAAATAATAAATAAAAACGGAACAAAATGTGGAACTATGATATTAAGAGAAGTACAACAAATCGAGAGAGCGAGAGTGAAAGGATCGCGTCACAAGCTTAAAATATTTAGCAATCTTTAACAGCGAGGGTAAACTGTAGTTGTCAAAATTGAATGGGATAGTTATATATTTACAATTGGGAAGGTCCTTTCAACATTAAGACATATGTGAGATGGCATTGTGATTAGACTTTATGCTAATGCTATTGAATCGGTTTGTTTTTTTGTTTTAAATAAATATACACTAGGCATTTTACATAAAATTAGTAATTTTAAAGAACGCTCAACAATAACAAGTCGAAGGACTTGAATCAATGTCTTGCTCATTATCTAAAGTCAGCGCGTCGGAGGAATTGCCGATGCTTAAATATTCCGACGAAACAATCTAAAAAATTTAAAAAAAAAACAATATATTTTAGACAACTTACAATAAGAGTATTATTAAAAAATTGGGCACCTTTTCGACAATATCCTTGAACACATCGCTGACAAACTGATCGCATTTGGCCGATGTCTCGATGAAGAGAGCTCGATGTTTGCGTGCCAATTTGCGGCCCTCCTCACGATCCACAACACGATCACGATCGATTTTGTTGCCAACGACAATGATGGCAATGTTTGGATTGTCGCTATAACTGTCCAGTTCGGCGAGCCAAGCCTCCAGTTTGACGAGAGACTCGCGACTGGTGATGTCGTAGACGAGAATAGCGCCCTGCGCCTTGCGATAGAAACTGGGCGTCAAGCTTCTAAACCGTTCGGCGCCAGCTGTGTCCCACAGTGCCACCTTGTAGTCGATGCCATCCACATCCATCACGGCGCTCTTAAAGTCCATGCCAATTGTGACGTCATGATTGTCATCGAACTTATTCTCAACGAATCGACGAATCAGACTGCAAAATGAAAGAAACAAAAATGCTTACGATCATGATGCAAAATAAACAAAACAAAGCTCACAAATGACTCAGTCAGTTATTATACAGCCATTCTCTGTTTATTAATTTTAATCGCCTGATTTTACATATTGGCGTATGCGTGAGTTGTGCTTGTGTGAGTGCGTTAAATACGCAATAAAATAGAATAAATTTGGAATTTAGATAGTTGCTTGCCTGGATTTGCCAACGCCACTTTCTCCTATTATGAGAAGCTTTATTGCTCTGTCAGCCATGTTTGCTGTCTGCTATATATTTATTTGTTGCGACTTAAATTTTTATTTACAATTTGTTTATATACACGCCTAACTTTAAACAAATTGCAGATTTGCCTAAGCTTTGAGGAGGCTCTGGGTTAGATATGCTGATGTTGCCACCCTGTCACATTTATCAATATTTCTCCACAATTGCAATATTAAAAAGTGGCAGTGCAGTTCTGAGCAACCGTACTAGTGTTGTACAACATGACTAATCTACTGTCAAATGTCAAAAATTCGGCTTTTGTTTGCGTTGAAGCAGCCCTCGTTCTGTTGAACTCAGCCCTAGTTCCTTCTTTTTTGACGTGACCAGCGAGAAAAATGGTTCGTGCATAAATCTCTACCAATTTTAATTCGAAAAAATTAAAGCACATCCGTAGCTAAAATAACTAGCAAATGTATAAAACACCATAAATCTTGTGCATATTTAGTGTGTGAATTATTATTTTTTATGTGTACCAAACGAATTACTAATAATATTCTGTATTATGTGCACAGGGTAAAATCAAGTGCTCCGAATTGAGAACCAAGGACAAAAAGGAGCTCACCAAGCAATTGGATGAGCTCAAGAATGAGCTGCTCAATTTACGTGTGGCCAAAGTCACCGGCGGACCTCCATCCAAGCTCTCCAAAATGTAAGCTTTGCTCGGCAAACGAAAAACAAAAACATGGGAATAATTTTATTGTTTATTTATATTTGAATTTGACAGTCGCGTTGTACGCAAGGCCATCGCACGCGTCTATATTGTGATGCACCAGAAGCAAAAGGAGAATCTGCGCAAGGTGTTCAAGAACAAGAAGTACAAGCCACTGGATCTGCGCAAGAAGAAGACCCGCTCCATGCGTAAGGCTCTCTCGTCGCGCGACGCCAACCGCAAGACGCTGAAGGAGATCCGAAAGCGTTCCATTTTCCCGCAGCGTAAATTCGCCGTCAAGGCATAAAACACAAAAAAAAAAATGCAGTGTTCTTGTTAATATCTAATTCCTGCTAGTGTGCGCTAGCAATTACCAATGCGAAAGGAATAAGAATAAAACCATTTTTTTTAGATGTGATTTTAATATTGTGTGTAATTATTTATATAAAAGACGTGTGTACGTTTGTGTGTGTGTGTATGCGTGAAAGTGTGCTCTCTTTAAACAGTTTAGTATTTAGCATTCAGTTGTCAGGCAAAAGCACGCACTTAAGAGTAGAAAGAAATAAACATCCTGCAGGAGATTTAGATTCGTAATAAATACTTTGTAAACAATGTAGCATTAAATCCATACTAAAACCGTATCACTTTTCTGGGCAGAAAGTTTGCGTAAGCAGTAACATTTTTGTTTGCTTTACAGGCTTTCGCACAGATTTTGTTGCAGAAACTATCGCAAAGGCAAGTCTGTGCTTCACTTAGAAGCTCTTGCATAAAACTCTTAATACAGGCGTATTACTATGAAATGATTTGTATTCATTCGGTAATAAGCTGTCATTCCCTATTTCACTACAGAGAAGTGTTTTTTTAAATATTTTTTTTAAACAATAAGCAAACTGGTGACCTGTGATTTGATGAAACAAAACTTGTGGCTACAACCAAATATATATTTTTTGAATAGTAGGTTCTGTACGTTCAGTAAAAACTTGACACAAGTACACCCTTAATAACTTAGTAAATCTATAGATATAAAAGAAATAAATAAATCCCATTTATATGAATTTAAGGAATGTATTGTCGAAGATGTTCTCGCGCCACTAGGTGCTCACCTGGATAAATGAAGAAATGGAGGCAAAAATCATAAAATCCAAAAGTAAAACACGAAAATCGTTGGTTTAACGAGTTTTCTACCTTAATTAAGCAAGCTATTCCCTGATTCGCATCAAGTTTTAGAACAATAAGGAGTGCTTTAAGCTGCAGCAGAACAGCTTTGCAAAGAAGTAGCTGCGGAAGGAGATATCGAGGACGATATTGAGATATCGTCTGGTCCAGGGTCGCTATAAAGAGAATTTCGAGCTCCTGCCCAACATTAAACGGGAACGCAAAATGTCGGAGACCAAGCTTCAACTTGTCGATTTAATTAAGAAGACGTACGATGTCATTGCGACAGCATTGCGCGTTTTTAAAAATATCCAATGAAATCACGGAAATGTTTTAACGCAAACACACCCGCACACAAACATTTACTTAAAACTTATTGTTTGCAAGCATTATGCGATACGCCTAAATTAAAATCGCCTAGATTAAAATCTAATGACCAAATAATCGTAGAATACAGTTTGCGATTCTAACACACCAAAAATCTAGTTCGTTTTTTTAAGTTAAATACAATTATTGCATTAAATATATTATTATATATCTTTAATTTGTTTCACTTATGCACTCTCAAATATCGTAATTAATATACATAAATTAAGAAAATTGTATATATACCATACATATATATATATATATAAATATATACATACAAAAATATTGTATATGTGTATATTATATAAATAAGTAGTTAATTGTCGTGTATTGCAAATTCCAATACAAAAGACTTATACTGAATATGTTTGGCACTTTTGGTTAATATTATTCTTCTGAACAGCATGAAATAATGGCGTGCTGCGAATGACGCCCGATAATTCCTTTGAGTTTTTGCTTTGGTGATAGTTTCTACTCGGCATCGGTGACAGCGGCTGTCCCCAGAACTTCAGCAGTGCAAATATCTTGTAATAGGCAACTCTATAACGAGCAGAAAAATGTTTAGTTTAGATAAATCAGCATAAATTAATCTTTCACAACGCTATGGTCGCACCTGTAGTTGCGATTGCTGGCCGCATAGATAATCGGATTGATGACGCTGGAGGCCCAGGCCATCACTGAGGCAATGATGTGCAGCCAGGGATAGGAGGTGTTGCGCTCATCATCGACAACATTGGCCAGCATTAGCGGCAGAAAAGAGACGAGGAAACACAAAAATATAGTGACCATCATCACCGTCAAGCGATTATCCTCGCGCGCCTTTCGCGTACTCGTCGTCGTCACATAGGAACCAGATGCTGAGGCTGTTTTAGCAGCACCGGCGGCGCCAATTTGAAAATTATCATGACTGCGTATTTTCTTCTTCTGATGAAGCACGGTTATATAAATACAGGAATACGATATGATGATAACCAGACAGGGCAACAGAAATCCAATCAGGAAGAGCGTCTTCTTAATCGATTTGCCCCCCTTTTTGAGGATCGTGCACGAGAAGGTCGCCTCGTCCAGACCCATCTCACCCCATATACCCAAAATAGGTGGCAGCTACCAAAAAAGAAAATTAACATATATTATAATTCAACTTTGAAAAAGATCTGTGTGTGTGCATTACGCACAGCACTGCTTACCAGCAGTAGAAAGGATACAGCCCAAACGAACACCAGCTGAAGTGTTATCAACTTGGGCTTATAGATCTGTGAGTATCGGCTATGACAGGCAATGAGTATATATCTGAAAATTTAACACATATATTTGTAATTTCTTAATGGTAGTTGACTTGGCTTCTGTTACAAATCCTACCTATTTAGTGTAATGCCCACCATGCTAAGCAGTGAGACGGCGACATTGCCATAAAAGATAACAGGAAATATCTTACATAGAGTGCTGCCAAATGTCCAGCTCTGTGAAATAAAAAATTGGGAATAGTAAATTAAAAAATGTGAACAAGTTATGCATAAAGTTTACACGCAATTTCAAGTACCTCCTGAAAGAAACGCACAGCTGTCAGTGGCAGACTGAAGGAGCAAAATAATAAATCCGATATGCTCAGTGATATAACAAAGGCTGTTGTTGCATGCTCGCGTATCGTTGGGCTCTTTAACAACGCCAGCAATGTTATCAGATTGCCTGCAATTATACGAATACTTTGGTTACATCTATACATAAATATATATATATATATATATATATAATTCTACTTACCAAACACGCCGACGGTCACAAAAACACAGGCACTGATGGCAGCGAAAAGCGTTGCGGAATGCGGATAAATAGACTGTGTTGGGACATCCATGCTGTATTTGGGGCAAATAATAATGAATAAAAGTTACAAGCTATTCAAATGATTCATTAAAATGCAGTCAACATATACTTAAATAACGTTAAGTCGTACATTGGTTTAAGGATAGCCAGTTATAATTCGGAAATAATTCTAAATGAATAATAATGCTTTGACAAAACTATAAGAACCCGCATATTATTACAGAGCATTTAATTTTCTCCTTCAGGAAACACAAAACGTTTTTTGAATTTTTTAATGCACTCATTTTGCTGCGTTTCGTAAATTGATATCATTGAAAACATTTTCGTTGTCCGTTAAAATTTGTTTGTGAAATCATGCAACATTTAAGCGCTATCAGCTGCACATACGCTCTTTTCGTATGTATTTTTATGACCAATTCAAATCGTTGTCAAAAAAAAGAAAAAACAACTGACAAGCAGTAAAAATGGATCAACCCAAACGGAGGAAACAAAAGAAACGGAAGTGTGTATGTTATGAGATAATTCAGAGCCTTTACAACGATTATGATTTAAATTAGCAACAGATAATCATTAAATAAATAAAAAAGCACTTGATTTCATATTAAAATCAGATAAAGCCATTAGATTTTATAATGAATCGATGATTTATAAGAAACACTTTAAAATTAAAAAGCGCTTTAAAAGTTTGATCGAAAATGAAAATAAGAAAAAATATCAGAAAATACAACAAAAAGCAAAACAACGTAAATAATTGATATTTAGTTAAAACTAATAACAATTATACCTTTTACAAAATAAAAAAGAAAAACCAATGTAGCATCAAATTGTTTTCTTTCTTTTTTTTGTAGTTCTTGGTCTAACACATGTTGCAAGAACCGAAGTAACCGAACTTTGCGACGCGAGACTCTGTAACGAAATGTGGCAGCAAGCACAATGAACGACAAAAAGTAAAGTAATGAAAACTGAAATTTTCAATTAAGCTCTGATTTTTAGTTTGTTTGTATTTTTTCATTCCATGTTTGACACTATTTGTAGTTTTTGTTGTTATTGTGTTGTACGTTTTTGTGCAGCTGAAAGATAACAAGGTAGCTAACGGGCAAATCGGTCGATCTGACAGCGTTTCAACTGTTTTGCATGCCACACAATTTTATTTATTTAATATGCTTCATGCTCTTTATTTATATTTGGATCGCCTGAATTAAAAAGCGCCTTGTTACGCATTTAACAACGATTTCCGGTGGCTCTTCCCACCATCAACTATTAAACACCACCACCACCAAGCAAAGCAAACAACAAACCCTATCCAGAAGCACCACTGTGTGGTTCGTTCTTCAAATCAAGGGGCTGCCGCTGCTTCCCCCACCACCACTCCTCGTTCTCTCTTTCGGCTTCCATCAGCGAGATTTTGTTTTTGGGTTCTGTTTGGATTCTTGGGGGTAAAATGAGCGGCCCGCTTTCATGCATGATCAACATGTGTGTTGTGTTTTTGTTATTTGCGTGTGTGTTTTTGCTCTTCTTCTTATTGTTGTCTTTCTTTTTAATACCCTATATAACCAAAAACAAAGTCTTATGGTTACAACAGATATCACTTAAGTAGAGTTACATATGTATATATTATATTTTAATTACAAAGTCAAAATATCTGCTCTCCTAGTCTGCTACTTACGATGTATGTATAGGGTATCAAACAGTCAATTATTAATTTACTGATGTTTTATTTTAAATTGGTTTGGGTATGATACCATAATTTCAATCTGAATGTGCACAAAATGAGTGCGTCTTCTCCCCCCTCCCGCAACAATTTACTCCCCACTTTAAAAATATTGGGCCTGTCATATTAGAGATAAGGTGGCACATTTATGCACGATATATATATATATATATATATATAATTATATATATATGTTGAGCATAAGAACCTTACAACAGAAAGGGTCAGGATTGTGCTTGAGAAAAACTCTTGACTCTTACGCATCAAGGGTTGCTCAGTTTGTAAGTGCGATATCAGATATTGCCAGATGAGTATATTTGTGCTCTCTGCTTAACATGAACTAGTTTATAAGCAAAGCTTTATCTATGATGCTGAGTACAGAAGATTCTTATAAAGATGGATTATTCGCGACAAACAAAATCAGCAGCAATCTATAAAAACCAGATGGCTTACAATATTTACGACAATATCTTATGCTTCAAAGGTTTTCTTTGGATCACTGCACCAAAGTTCAATAAAGTTAATGTACTATATTTGGAACCACCCATGGTCCAAACATTTTCTATTGACATCGGTTATGTGTTATCGGGTTGTCTTATCTCAGCTCAATTGGTTCTTGGATTAAAATGAAAACCCGCAATGACTTGAGACTTGATCCATCGATCAAAGCAAAACTGATTAAGCTTTAAACCATAAAGTTATGCCATCATTTGTTTTGATTTTTGTTTTTTTTTTTATTTGTTGTATTCCAAACAAAACGGAAACTTTTGATGACTAATCGAAACCCAAATCCGAATCGCTGCTGTATACAAATGTAGCTGCAGATGCACTTCGGCGATTAGCTTATTTTTAATATATATTTAACATTATTATAATTATTACAGTAACGCTTGATAATGTTAATCAAGCCTAGAATTTTTATTCAATATCACTTTCACGAATTGATATTTCGTAAAACATTAACAAAAACAACAAAAATATTAGCACATTTTCTATGATGTTGCTTTGTTATTGGATGATTTTACAATTGAAATTTTGAAAAGAACACACACTTTGGGAGCGAATACTGTTTTAATATTATAATTATTAAATTATTATGCTTATGTATTTGAGGCCGGAACAGGCAATTGTATAAATATTAGGTTTTTTTATATTGAGCATAAGTCAAGCTTGCATTTGCTGCCGTTGTCGCGGATGAATCATCATTAGCTGCTCTGTTTATTTGTTTGGCCAAGACATACAAAACAAAAAGCAGCCACAACAACTACTGTGCAAAGATGACAATCGGGTGTTGGCGACACAAGCTGCAGGCTATGCAACTCACTTGCAGAAGCCTGCACACAAAGAAAACAAAGTAAATAAGCAAGAAAATTGGGGGAAAAATAAAAAAGCAACAACAATTATGTGAAACAGATGAATGTGAATTCATTTTGGTTGAGCACGAATAAATGGTTTCTCTCTGCATGCGTATGAGTGCTGCTGATCTGCCACAGAGCAAAAGAGAGGGAGGGTAGAAAAGTGCATACGAATCTTTTTGTAATGCAGAAGGCAAGCATACGTTTGTTCTTTATCATGGCAGAACCAAAAACAACAACCACTATGACTCCATGCGCAATGTTTCAAATTATATTTCGATGCCACATGAGCACACACACACGTACGCAAAGAAACTCATAATAAAGTAACATATGAAACACCAACATACATACATATTCATGCAAAGCCATAACAGTAGCTATTACATTTTAGTAACTTGTCAAGTTACGCTTACCCGCTGCTGTTTTTGTTGTTATTGTTGCTGCTACTTTTTGTTAGGAGGCAGCTGTGAAATTAGTTGACAGGATTTAGGATTTAGAACGCGCCACAACACATATTATTGTATTGTAACTGCATTTTTGTATGATGTACGCAAACACATCTTTGTTTCACATTTCCACATTCACAGCTTAAATCACAAAACAAAAAAAACAACAATTATTTCAAATGTTATTTGAAATATATTGGAAATTTTGATCTGACATTGTATTTTAAGGAATGACTCTTGTTTGTTGCAAGTATTGGCTTAAAAAATAAAGTACATAACGGTTGCTTGCACTGGTAGCCTTTTGGCAACAATAACTAACGAATCTTTGAAATTTAGTGCATAAAAGAATATGCGTCCGAAACTAGCGGCGAAACAACAACAAATGATGTCCGAGTTATGTTAATGTTAAGCCGCTGTTGCTCTCGACTGACACTGTTAACCCCCCAAGTGTGCGATCGATAACTAAGAGGTGACCAGTCGTTTCATAAATGGTATCATTTATTGTAATCGACTCTCTTACAGTGCCATTTTGAGTAAGCTGATAATGGCAATTATTAACGGCCAACAACAACTAACTCTATGCAAATGATACAAACAAATCTAATAAATCAGACAGCCTACAGATAAAGCTCCGATCTGTATTTTGATAGTCAAGCTGAAACCAAAATGTGAGTGGAAACGGAAGTCAACTTGTTGTTAATATATTATGATGCATTAGTAAATTATATTGTGTGTATTTTGATATTTTAAGCGAAATGTGATTACTTTTTTTTATTATAATGCTATAAACGTATCAATGAGGTAAAACCATGCAACAACCTGATTTCTCCTCCACATCATCCTGAAATGAAAACAAGTTCTTATTTTGCGAAATCTGGTTCAAAACCATTTGACGAAGTGTGTGATCCAAAACCGACTGCCTATTAGCCAATCCAATTTAACATTCCTTTCATCAAAATTATGTCGAAAAATAATTGTGAAATGGGCTATTTTCACATTCAACTTTTCTTTTTTTTGTTTACGTTTTATTATATTTGTTAATTAATTTAGTTATTTAAAAGTTAAGAGCTTACGCCAAACTCTTTATTGACAAATAAAATGTATGAATTTACGTGTGTTGAGATTAAAACACGTTTCACTAATCGCCGCCATTTAAAAAATGATGTAACCAGTCGGCTCTGATCTGTTTACTTTAGTTTAATTTTTTTTTTTGGTATTTTAGCCAACTAACATCCGCCTCGAGGTCTCAATTGACTATTCAACATTATATATGCGACAATATCAAGATTTTAAAAAAGTGAAACCCGGACTCCAAACAATAATCATTATACGACCCACTACAACTTTTTAACTTTGCTGTAACACTATTACAGTAACAGCTGCCATGCACTACATATTATCCTATCTATATATTATATGGACACATTCATTTTATCAAATCAAAAACACAGGCTGACAATTGTGGTTTCATTTGATTTGATTTACAATCCACTCATTTGTTAAAAGTTGTTCTGCCTTATTTAATTAGATAACATTTGCAGCACACAAAAAACAAAAAAAAAAGAGTAAGAATTCTGTAGTCTGGTTAGCTCGACTACGATATACATTAAGCCCAGTTTGGTTTTATTCGGTTTTTTTGTTGGCAAATTTCCCTATAAAAAGTTTTCCACCCAAATGTGCATTTTACATACACTCAATCGAATA
The DNA here is from genome assembly GCA_035042125.1 of Drosophila longiperda. Taxonomy (NCBI): domain Eukaryota; kingdom Metazoa; phylum Arthropoda; class Insecta; order Diptera; family Drosophilidae; genus Drosophila; species Drosophila longiperda. The sequence continues at coordinate 140,997 of JAWNLV010000149.1, forward strand.
TATATTCGACTGTAGCTTGGGTGTTTCTTATCCGATCTTGATCAATCAACAATATGCATATGAATATTATGTGTTTATTGGAAATGTATTTATATTAGATAAGTATCAATAAAATAAAACAAACTTCATCTTCGCCGGATATATTTTAAGTATTTTAAGCTTAACGTTTCTGAAATCCAGGTGTTCATTCAGACAGCTTGACAGACGGACATAGCTATATCGACTCGGCCGTTGATCATGATCAAGAATTTATTTATTTTATGGGGACGGAGATACCTGTTACATAGTTTCCACAAAACCATTATACCCTTTTCACCCATTTTTAACTGTTCATGGTATAATTTAAAACAATTTCGCTATTAGGGAGATCGGTTTTCTTAGGTACGAAGAAGTTTTCATATCCATCCGACGCCAATAAATTTCATTTTGAATGAATTTTTTTAAAGAGAATGTGGTAAACAAAAGAGTTTCGTAAACAACATTTAAATATAATATGTGCTTAATAACCGATTGAAAATCGGATACGGGTTACTTCTATTCTCCATGGGCGTTTTAAATAATTATTCCGAAATTAGTTCTTGAATTTAAATGTGACAAAAATCACGTTCGTGGCAATATCCTTTTTTCGATTAAAAAAAAAAGAAAATCCAAGCTACATGTCTCATATTAACGAAACGAAATAAAGTATGTCGATTTTAATTAAGACTCTATGCAATTTGAAGTAAAAAATTTCCGATTAAAAAACAGCTCTTTGAATATCACCAAAACCGGTCCTGCTTACCACCGAAAATTCGTCGCGATTAAATGCTCGTTAGGGACTACGTTGTTTGATGACATTTGCAGTGATAATAGTCAACAAGCGAACAGGTGTTGCCTATTATGATTAGAAAATAAAATCCAGGATTGACAGCAGCTGAAAAGCAGACTTGTGCTGTACTTAGGCATGTTGTCAATGCATCAGCACTGTCGTCACATGAGGCACCAGCTGCACTGGCATGGCAAAATCTTAATGGCACAAATGCAACTCGCTGCAGCCTCACCCGCAAGCCCCCAAATCATGGGACTAGTTACAACGAAGCTATGCAGCACACGGCACGGTTTCCTTAACAACAACAGTTTCCCCAACGTTAATTCAGCCTGTGCGTTGATCTCTACATATACCTCCACAATTAATTGAATATGCTTCGCAAAAAAAACATAATATTTTAAAACTGAAATAGCCAACGTTATTAGTGTCACATATTGATGTCGTTGTTTCAATGCCCGTGGGCGGGATTCAGGCAGCCTGCGCTGAAGAATTGTGTTTCAGCAGGGGCAACTGCTAGCCGTAAATTATATTTGTTGCACCATAGTGCATATGCTGTTACTCCATCAATTTGCTGAGGCATAATTGACTCGATGTACTCAGTGTGGGTAGATAATTGAAATACTAACATTTATAATGGCCTCCTGTAATAATCATTATTATTACCTTTTTTTGCCACAGAGTCAATTGTGTTTTGTGCGAGCATTTTGTGTGGCTTGTGTTGCTTCCTGCTGCCGGCCCGGCAGTGCCCATCTCGGATTCGTCTGAGCAAAAGGATTCCCTGCGTTCGAGCTCTCGCTCAGTTGAGTGGCATGACAAAAATTGATTCAACTAGAAACTGAAAAGGAAAGTATTTATTTACTCATCATAGATTGTTCTAATTAATTTTCATAACCAACTAAAATGGTTATAATTTCGCGATGATAATTCTTATTTTGAGATTGAGAGTATCCGTTTATCAATACACATTTTGTGGAGACATTCAAAATAATATTTTATATGATCTAACTCACTCTCTCTCTCTCTCTCTCTCTCTCTCTCTCTCTCTCTCTGCCTCTCTCTTTCTCTCTTTTTGTGAAGTCAAGTGCCATCGGCAGAACACATTGTTTACTTTAACTTATCGTTGAAGTTTCTGATCGCTCGCTCGGCTGGGACTCTCCTGTCCAGCTCTCGGGTGCACGATCGGTCGGAGGTATCACGTTTACTTAGCGAGCTGTCCAACGATACTGTTGCACTCAGCCGCCTCGGTAGCTCACCAGGAAGCGCTTTCCGCCAGTGTGTCCGATTGCAACTTGCAACGCAATTCAATTTTGTGGCCACCGGTCAACAGCTAACTGATGACATTAATTGAAAATGTGTTCGTTTTGTTTTGTTTGGTTTAGTTTAGTTTTTTCCTTCTTTTCTGTGTTCATGTGGCTGGCAGCATTGTCACTTATGAGTTGGTGCTCATCCAGTTTTACGAGGATACCAAGTTTTGAGACTGCCTTCACCAACTACTGCAAATGCTATTGCATATATATACAATAGCTTTATATATATATATATATATATATATATATATATATATATAAAGATAATAAATAAATAGAGTATATAAATATACATAATTTATATGTATATATATGTTTACGATATTGGTCAATAAATAGCCTGGCTACACTGCGCTACAGGAACATGTCGTCTGTCTATAGCTGAAGCTGTCACTACAATTTGAGCTGGGGAGCTGGAGCTGTGGCTGGGGCTGTGGTTGGGGCTGGGATTGAAGATTTGAAATAAACCAGTTCGTCTCGTCTGATTGTGATGCAATGCGGCCTTAAATGGTGCAAATGTGCATGTGCATGTGCATGTGAATATGCCTCTGTTGAATGTTGCATTTGGTTTCCTAATCATTCGAAATGCGCGGCCAAATGCCAATGCCAATTGGACCAGGCCTGCGGTGTTGTCGTTGTCGTCGTCGTTGCTTCCGGCCGGTCTAACCCAATTCGAGATTTGCAGTTGCTGTCGCCGTTGCTGTTGCGGTTGAAGCTAGACTAGAGACTGCGGCATATATAAGACGGCTTTTAGTCCACTAACGCGCAGACAATCAACGCTCATCCAAGTGAATCAAACAGCACAACTAGCAGACATAGAAACAAGCAAGAAGCAGCGGCAACGACAACAATGTTTGCATCCAAGAATCCTTGTCTATCGCTGATCCTGATGGTCAGCTGTCTGACTTTGGCCAGCGCACAGTTTTTGTTTCCTGGCCACAGCCATGGCCGGGGACCACGTGGTCTGTACGGTCCTCCCCCAATTAGCAGTGGCTGGAGCAGTGGGTGGAACGGTCCCAGCATTGAGTTGCCGCCATCGCATTCAAATCACATAACCAGAGATGAGGTTCTCTCACTGCTAGCCGCCTGGAAGGCAGTGGAGGCAAAGCCAACGCCAGCGCCGGAGCCCGAGCCAGAACCAGAGCCAGAGCCAGAGGCACCCGCACCAGAGCCAGAGGCACCTGCACCAGAGCCAGCACCAGTGCCTGAGGTACCCGCCGGTCCAGGACCCGCTGTTCCCTTGACTGTCTCGCTACCCGCCTTTGTGCCCATTCAACTGTCGGCAATGTATACCGCTCCGATTCCTGTGACCGGCGCTGGTCTGGGCGCCTTCGGTTTCGGCGGTGCAATAGGTGGAGGAGCCGCAGCGGGAGCAGGAGCGGCTGCTATTGGTCCTGGAACGGCTGCTGCTGGTGCTGCCGCTGCCCAGTCACGTTTAGGACGCCCCGTTCATCGTCGCGTCAACACCAACATTCGCTTTCCCGTTGCCAATCCGAGGAGTTTTGCATCCGCCAACTATGTAGCGCCTCGACCACGTGTCTACCGCACCATCGGCTCGGAGACCGGTCAGCCAATGAGGTGAGTGTACACGTATAACAATGCCCCGTCTCTGTCCTTCTCTCATCGTATTTAATTTAATTTCGCACACAGCATTGATGTCCTGCCGCCGCCGCCTTTCCTTGGCAATCCGGTTCAGTTTGTGCCCAGCAATTGGCAGTGAAAATAATCCATATATATGTCGACTACGGACTTCTATATGAACAACTATATAATCGTGCTTATCTGCCCTATATATGTGGCATCTAAGTGATAACTGTAAATAGCTTAATGTTTAACAAGATGACATGATTTTATAAATCTGTTTTTTTTTTTTTTTGTTAACCTTGTTGCAATATATATAAATAAAAGTTAATACTAAAGATATGTATACAAAAGAAAAACGCACCATAAGCATTTTTACCCATATAGATTCACAATTCTTTTTGGTACTGCATAGCATTTATATATATATATTCTTATAGATAACTCAAATCCTTAGCTCCTTTTTGTCGCATTCATAAACAATTTACAAAATAGTAACATTTATATATGATCTACACGTCTTTGTCGCCTCTCTCTTTCTCCCATCTACCTGAATCTCTTAGTTAGAGTTTATTAATCTGATAATTATGTTGTTTTACTCAGCGATGGTGAAAATAACTAAAAAAAAAAAAATAATCTGCAGATTTTAGATTAAACAGAAGTCGGCTTAGTTAGTTATGACCCTAATTAAAATTGTTTCGTCTTTTGGCTTGCACCATTAGTTGGTTTGCAATTCGTCGCCTTCATGCTCAAAGTGAGCAAATCTCGAGCTACAGTAATTAGTTATTATCTTATCTAAAATGCCGCTGATAACACTAGTTACCAAATTCGCACTCCATAACTGCCTGCAAAGTGACCACAGCGGATCAATCAACAAACTCCCAGGAGCGTCGTACACATTAATGCAACCAGTTTGCATGCAGAAATTAAAGTCGCGCTAAACACACAAATAAATCTTTCATATATAATTTATGGGGCTACGCGCTAAATTTCAACACACGTTCCACAATTTTGTGTGCCATCTTAAACTAATCGACCTTAATAGGATCATTTTTTACACTGTTGCCTGATTTACACATCCAATGCATTTGATCGACGTTGTTGTGCCTGTTGTACCACTCCCAGCCCAATGTTTCATGGCGGTTCCCGAGATAGGGGACCAATTCCAGTTTGAAATCGACTATCAATATAAGTGCCTGTACCTGTTCCAGCTCCATTGATGGGCCTGTCACTTGAACAGCCCACCTGTCATTTGTCTAAGGACAACACGTTGACAAATCGACACATAAAAAGTAGTATGTCACCGATTCACCATTTTAAATTTGATTGGAATTTATCGCATTTTTCACTATACAACAGCATTTCGAATTATCATCAATGGTCTTCAAAAGCATTCATTAGTGATACTTATATTTAGTTAATAAACTCAACTTAGTTTTTATCGAATGCTCAAATGCATTCTTAGCTAAATAATATAAATTAAGAAAAATAAACATTTTAATATTTTCGATAGATTTTTGCTTGACTTCTAATGCTCAGTTTTTATTTAAATATTTTTTAATAAGATTTCACCCATACGAAATTTATTTAGGTTAGACATTTCAAATTAATTTGTGCATTTTATATTTTGTAGAATTGTTTAAAACAACAATTTTGTTTAGGCTCTCTGTTAAAAATAGTTACTTATTATTGAATCGCAACTCGCATTAATCTCACAAACGAATCTCGTTCGTGTTGTTGTGTGTAATTTGCAATTCATGTTTTTTTTTTTTTTTTTTTTTTTTTGCATTTTCGCACATTTTATATAAATGGATCTGTTAACATTTTAGTCACAGATGTTGCAATCGAACGATCGATCGATCGATCGATCGATGGTGTCGACGCCCAGATTATTATGTCATTTGTAGAGCCAAATACTTATTACATCAGACATGTAGTTAAGTTACTAACGCATTTATAGCTAGTTCACATATTTGGTAAAATATAAAACAAAATAAACATAATACAAAGCTGGGCAAACAAAATCATGAAATCACTTAATAACAAAATAAAAAAGACGAATAATACAAATTATAGTAAAATTATCTGCATGGCAACGAAATTTGGCTCTCTCTTTTTTCAGTTATTTAGTTCTTAGGAGTTAGTGCAGCATTTTTGGATTAGCCTCGCCAGACATTGATGAACGGCCAGCATTACAAAGGCGCCAGCAATCACATAGTTCAGACGGTAAATGGCCGCCTGGCAATAAAGCAGCACCATGCCCGCCAAAAAATACAATATGATAGACAACACCCAATGGAACCGCCTGCAAAATATGGTTATTTTTTTTTCATATTATCAGATGTTAGTGGAAACATGATAGTATATATTATGCATAATATATTGACAATCATATGAACTTTAGAAGTTCAAAATTACATTTGTCACAGCATTTTAAAGATACAAATATTGCAAGTGATAAGTTGGAAAATTATTCAAAATATTAGAAACAGCGTCAGCAATTAATAAGTAAAACTAGCAACTGATACAGTTTTTAAATAATTTTTTTTTTTTTTTTTAAATTTTTTACTACAGTACATAATGACTTCCCTTGAATATTAAAACACCCTTTGTCGTGTATAACGCATTGAAAGAGGTGTCTACGAACCTATACTGATTCACTAGCCGAGTCTTTTATATGTAGGCAGAAAATAAATCGGTTTTTATTGCTATAACATATAGCTACAAAAGTAAGGAAAACGTCTTGGGTTAAATGTTCCTAAAAAATCAAGCAATTTTTGGTCTCTAGATTGATGGTGCATTTAAACAAAAAACCCGATTTAAGCTGCATTTCAATTGGGAAACACGATTTTCCAGTATTGCTTTTTAAATAATATTTATGTGGCACTTACAATTTTTGTGGAGCGCGGAGCTGAAGAAGCAGACTTAATGAGCCCAACACCACAATGCTGGTTTGTAAGCTCGGATCGGGCAGAACAATTCCATGTCTGCAAAGAACCAAAACGCAAAGTTAAAGGTAGTTAAAATTTAAACATGGAGTCACATCACGCACCGACGACTGCGCAGCCAGGCCAAGCTGGTGGGAGCGCTTAGGAGCAGCAGGATGAGCAGCAGTAGCAAAAGCGTTATATGATAAGGAAAGTTCTGCAATCCCACACAGCACACTGCCTGCTCTCCCGATTCAAGGTGCTGTTGCTGTTCCCGTTGCTGCTGATCGTGCTGTTGTTGCTGCTGCTGATCATCAGTTGCTTCGTTCTCGATGGCATCGCTATCATCACTAGTCTCCAGCTCATGATCTTGCTTCCGCTCCAGCTCTCTATTACACTCATTTTCCGCATTGGTGGTTCTTGAATCATTTCTTGGTGATTGTGTTCCACCCTTGCCTGTGGCAATATGTACAAGATTGGCTGCCTTTTGCCACAGATAATCCTCCAGATAATCCTTATAGGCATTCGATAGCATCAGAAAGTAAAAAACAAAGGCCAAAAGTAACGCCAAACCACTGCAGGTCCCCAAAGCGATGGCAATAGTCAAGATGCCTAACGTAATCGGCAGATGTGTCATTATCGAGATCATTATATTCGAACCAGATGGGGAGAGCCGTGTTAGGCGCAGCGCCAAGCGATGAAATGCATTCCCGTACAAGGTCAGTGATAGCCAGACGCCCAATGCGGAAACTATTGACACTCCAATGGCCGTGCATTGTATGATTATCGAAATATTGATGCTATAGTCTAGTGGCTCCGGTGTTGGAAATATCTTCATGTTTAATATTAGCTTCTTGAGCAAGCGACAACCTATACAGGCGAAGAAGAGATAATTGTAAAGGTTTAACCATTTTGGTATTTAGCATAACCCACCTGTGACAACAAAGAGCGATGTATACTGCAGGTAACCAACGTAGGGCTTGAGGCTCTTGAAGCTACCTGCGGGCTGAAACTTATCTAACTGTTTGCGGAGCACAATAAACAGCACACAAACCAAATGTGCCGGGAACCAGCCGTAAAACTCCAGCACCAAGCGTGACAGGGCGTCCGCATATGAATACTCATAACTACGAGCGAGATGAGCAGAGAATTAGAGAGAATGAGAGAGACAGAGAGATAATGAGTAAGATAAAAACAGTGCATAATAATAAGTATAGAAAACTTATTATCTAGGCAATGTAAATAAAATATGGGTATTTTCAAATTCCATTCACAAGGAAATGTAATGTATGAACACGCTGTGACAAAAATAATTAACTTGTCCAACCGATAAGCTTCAAATGGTTTCAATGAATCTATGAAATAGAAACGTTCGGAAAATAAAGAGTATACAACTTTCTGCAACTACAAAAACTTAATGGTGGTATTAAAATAATCCTACCTAATGCGATATCGACAAATGGGGTCCAAATACAAATCGAGCGTGACGGGATTCAATGTGGTATTATAGGTCTTGGGCATCAGAGTGGGCACATTGATATACAATCCTGGCTTTTGAACCGGGGAACTGCAATTAAGAGCAATCAAATAAGCAACGATTTACGATGAAAGCCAAGGTCCAATCAACGTACGTTAATGTCTGATATCGGTCAAAGCCTGCGGCCCACGGAACACACAATTTGGTTGTGATGCGGTAATTGGGGTGCACACACTGAAACGGCTCAATTACAATACGCAAACTCTGATAGGGTTCAACTAGTTCCGAGATGCGCAGACGATAGTGCAAAGTGCCCTGCAGCGTCTCATTTACAATTGTTCGGCGTCCATAGGCGTACCAGCGCGGCATGCGTATGTCCAGGATGCGATCCTTGGGATCATAAATGTCCAGATTGTAACCAGTGCGTTGACTGACAGCAGGTAGCCGCACCATGACGTGTGTCCACTGCCTATACGTGTTCCGCAAATTGTGCAAATCGAGCAGGACAACGCTGCGTTGTGCATTGTCCCCATTAGTCAAACGCTGGACAAGATGCGTGAGCGGTGTCGCCTTGTCGCTGCAATCCAAAATGAATAGAGTTTGTTAGCATGTATAGCGATGTGTACGAGCTTTCTCACCAGAAGTTTAGGCCCGTTTCGTTGTCCTTATGCGATTCGCAACCAAATAGCCAAGTCTCATCGCTCTCAACGTTTAAAGCCTCAATAGCAAGTTTCTGTACATGAAGTTGTCACAACAAAAAGATATGAATAAAAAAATTATAGCCGCAATGGGGAGTCACCAACGAAGCATACCTTATAGCGTTTCGGTCGATGTATGCCAATCAGATCATGGTAGTGACTCTTCAGGCCATTGGTAAACAATTTGTTGATGACCATGTGACGCTCCTCATGCCAATTACTGTGCATTTGAAAGCTGACGATGCTCTGCTGACGAGTTCGTTGTTTCTAAATCGATAGAAATTTAAGATTTGTTTATAACAATATTTTGTTTTCTTTTAATCAGCGTAAAATAAATAAAATAAAAATTTCTACATAATTCTAATGCGTCTACTGCAATATTATTGTTTGCTCGCTTACCACAAAATGCGACAGTGCGGCATTCATATTGCGCTGTTTGTTGCTGTTGAAGATGATGGTGGAGTCATCGCGTTGCTGAGAAATGCTGAAGAGGAAGCGATTGATGACCTGCATGAATTGAAGACACCAGACGGCAGACAAATGATCGCAGCTGAGACTCACACGAGGAATGGCCGAGGTCTAATAAGACATGAAAATAGATTGATAGTTGAGCAAAGATATTACAGTAGATTAACAAATTGAGATTTTACCATCGCATGCAGATCGGTAAATTGCGATGTGGTCAAACCGGCGGGAACAAGCAAATCTCGATTGCCGCCGCCTGTTGAGATAAGCAGCACGTTGTCTAGACTAGCCGATAGTTCTCGGTTAGTAATCCGCTGCTCACTGGGCGCCTTCTGATGGAGGCTTTGGCACACATTCGTCGTGCTTGTTAACTGCGTGGCGGTTCGTGTGCGACTAAGCAACTCATCCGTCTCGATATAGAACTGGCTGAGATGTGAATCCAAATTGAGCACTGGCTGATCGAGCGGCGTCGATATGCTTATAATTGTATTGATGTATTGACCAATCTGCGCATCTGTCAGCACCGACTGCGCCAGCTTGCCGCCCATGGAGTGACCAATGAGTACAATGTGACTTCGATGCTTGTACAGCGACAGAATTGTGTGAATGCAATGCGTCAGGAACGAACGCTGCTGATACATATAGCCACCATAGAGCGCCGACAACTCCTCATTATAGTCAATCGTATAGTAGTCCAGATGAATTGCCGACTCGGGATTATCTCGCGCCTTGCGCAACGCGACAGAGGCCAGCGAACGCACCTGTTTGTAGGAGCCGGCATTCCCCGGCACAAAGATAACAGGAGCGCCCGTCATGCGCAACTTGTGCGGATCAAGTGGCTGACGGACACCCTCATAGTAGTAGTACAGACCATAATTGGGAAACTGTTTATTCGCATCAAATCGCACCCGCTGTCAATAAACACATTTTTATCTATACACGAAGGGTAATTGTACAAATATCTTGTGTCAACTTACGGAAAATTGCGGTTGACCAAACATGTATGTCATGCGACAGGCGTTTGGCTCCACCTCGACGTGTATGTGGAAAATGCCGTAAAGGAAGCTGCATATTGAAGCTATTATCACCAGCACGGCACAATTTCGGAACGCAATCATTTGCGCTTAAGATCGATTTTAAGTTATTATTTATGCTACGCTCGCTCGCAGCTGTCTAACTGCCAAAGCGTTGCCAGTTTTTCGAAATGCATCTCATAGTGATGTGCGCATATCGTACAAGTTAATGCAACATGTACAAACAGCGTTTGATACCAAAAGTGATTAAAATTGATTTGACACTCTGCCTAATTGTAAGTCAGTACGGCCCAATTCGATATCGATAACGCGGCTCGTACGCTATCGACATCGATAGTTCGGCTTTATCCGACACACGTGAACAGTGTTGCTGACTTAGCAACTTATCGGGCAGATAAATTAAAAACTTGATTTTTTTTTACAATTTTAGAAATTTTTTTTTTTTTTTTTACCTATTTGTGCTTGTTTTTAGCTCTCAAATTACTATAAATTAAATTCAGTCAATTGCTGCTGTGCTTGATTTGTAATAATAAAGGTTTATTGCCATCCGCATATTTTCGAACTTTATTTTAGAAACTATCCTATTTTTGACGATCTTCATATATTTTGTTGTTCATTTTTATTTCTTGTGAACCTGTCGGATTCTAGTAATCGACAATTGACCACATTGTGCATGACACCCCTGCTACAAATATCACACACACACACCCAATGACTGCTATAGAGCATTCCGATCGAATACCTTATTGATCATTATTGTGGATTTGTGTTTGCTCGCATCTCGTTGCGGTAGTCCATCACTCAGCTTACAGCTGCGTCCCCGCTCCCATTACCGACAACTAACACACACTCGCCCCCGCACGCATCCAAGTGCTTCGTAACGTGTTTACGCTTCTCTAAGCCAATCAGTTGTGTCTGTGTGTGTGTACGTCTCATATGCGTGTGTCGCTTGTTTGAGTTGTGTGTGCGCGCTTAATTCGCGCACTGTATCTAGCTAACTAACTCGGCTGGCTGGCTAGCCTCTGGGCCTGTCTGGGAAAAAGACAGGAGGGCAAAACAAAAAAAAAGACAGTTATGCCCTGCTGCGGCGCGGAAACAACAAAAACAAGCCACAAAGCTGACGCCGTCTCGTTGTCGTCGTCGTTTTCGTTGTTGTCGTCGTCGCTGTCGCCGTCGTAGTTTCGCCTCGCTCTCTCGCTTATCTGTCGATGAGATCGTTGTGTGTTTGCTTCTGGATCGGATCGTGTTGTTAGTAGTGTATGTCGTCTTGGTGTCGTTTATTGTTGCCGCTGCTGCTACTGCTGTTGTTGTTATTGTTGTTGTTATGTGCTGTGACTGACTTGTTCAATGATTTAGTAAAAATATTCATAGCTCATTCCAAAACTTGTTCTTGTGCCTGCTGCAAATACAAAATTTATAACGCGCTGCGGAAACTCACAATTTCTATGTATCTATAAAAATATTGAATATATATAAATAATATATATATTTGTAATTCTTTATATGTGAGGTAGTTATTGACAATAGTTTTGTGTGTTGGTTGAGTTTTACTTTTTTTTATATCGTTATGTTGAAATAATTGCACAAATCAAATTCGAAACCGTCGTCTTGTTTGGTTTCGTCTCCTGTCCCTGCATCCCTTTCTCTCTATTTGCCTCTCACTCACCGATTGTTGTGGGCAATTTAAATACACCGCCAAACCCCCACCACTCGCAAAAAAACAACTGCATCCGCCTTTATCATAAAAAAAACACTCAATATTTGAAAAAAAAAAATATAAATCAACAATCACAATGGAGGTCTGGCGATCGCTAACAGTTGGCGCATTTCTAGCAATGGGCTTCGTGTGCTTCTATGGCATGGTGGAATCATGCAATGAACACGTCTGTGCCTCGATAGTCTCCAAGTGCATGTTGACGCAAAGTTGCAAATGCGAACTTAAGAATTGCTCCTGCTGCAAAGAGTGCCTCAAGTGTCTGGGCAAAAAGTACTACGAGGAGTGCTGTAGTTGTGTGGGTAAGTCAAAAATTATATATGTATATGGGATCGATGAGGTGATGTGACATTATCATTTTTCATTCTGGTTTTTTTGTGATTTTTGTTTTCATGTCTGTTGTTTTTATAGTAATTGATTGCAAATGTACGCGTGTTTGATATTTGCGATGTGTAACCATAGATTTCGTGCGTGTCTCACCTATCGATAACTGTGAACCGCCGATAGAATCCCGATTGCTACACTGCAAATAGTAAAATATAACACATATGTTATGACCATTTTTGTAAAACGTTCATTTACTTTTAATAAATTATAAATTTAATGTTTATTCTCTTAGAACTTGACGCATGTCTGAGGATTTATTATTATTTATTGAATCTCATCAATATTTATTAACAAGTATTATAATTTTCAATCACTCGTAGAACTCTGCCCTAAACCCAATGATACACGAAATTCACTGTCCAAAAAATCACACGTTGAGGATTTCGAGGGTGTGCCTGAGTTATTCAATGTGCTGGCAACACATGAGGATAGTGAAAGTGATGATTGGGATGTCTTCACTTTTCAAGTGGACTGGTCCAGGGGCAAACCAAAACTGGATAAAGACGAGAAATACTATCTGAGTAAGTGATGTGCAATGTGGTAAATCTAAAAATATACCTAAGATTCATTTATCATTCTCAATAAAATAGAATTCAATGACAAGAATCTGGATGAAGCACGTGAGGAACGTGATAATACGACAACTGTGAATTGTACGGTAATATATTTGGAACCATGCACATCGTTAAATAAATGCCGGAAAAGCTGTCAATCAATGGGTGCTAGCAGCTACAGGTACCTAATATAAATTCATTAATTTGGTTCCATTATATTTAACTCAATGATTTTTGGTTTTTTTAATGTAGGTGGTTCCATGATGGATGCTGTGAATGCGTAGGATCAACGTGCATTAATTATGGAGTGAATGAGAGTCGTTGTCGACACTGTCCGGACTCAAAAGATGCGGGAGATGATGAAATCGATGACGAGCTGCAGGACTATGGCGATAGCATGGGTCCGTTCGATGGCTCAGTAAATATCAATTTTTAATAGGAGCGAACAAATGCCATATGAAGAACAAAACAAAAACATTTTACAAATTAGTTACTCAATTCAGTGACATTATTATTGTGTAGTACGAAGTAACATTTGAATAGCATTATTATTATTATTATTATTATATATCTTTTTTTATTTTAAAGAATAGGTCCTTTTGATTGTTTTTCATTTTGAGCAGCCCAACAATATATTTTAGAGCCGAAAATAAAAATTCTGTATAAAACAGTGAAATTAACGTGTTGAATAACGAAAGTTTTCTCAATGATCAATGATATCTATATTGATTATAAATATATAAACTTATTTATTTGTCATCAGCGTTCAAATTGTGTTTTCCGTTCTCTTTTTCGAAAACTAATCCCAAAAAATATGTCTTAAAATGACAAATTTATTTATAAATTTATAGTTGCTTACAGCGCCCCCAACAACATCGAACAGCTGATTGGCCAGCCGTTTTTCGCCGGGGTGGCAACACTATCTCATGTTATTTCAACCGAACAACATCAAGTTACGTATTCAAACCGGCGGGCACAAGTCTAAAGATAATTAAAGCGTTTTTTAATTATGTTTGAGGGCTTGCGACATCTACGAAATGTGCTGCAACGTGGACACTACAATCTGGCGCGCTGTCAAGCCTACGTGCCGCATACAGGCAACCCAAAACGGCCACCAATTGCGTCTTCTGTGCAGTCGTTAAGTTTTCGTCAGGTCAGTGAGTTTGAATGCAGATTGGAGATTGCACCTGGTATCAAAAATAGCCATGTCGATTTTCCTCACACAGATGCGAACACTGCGATTGGAGTATAAGGCGATTGTGGGCGTTATTGCGCGCTCCCTGCAAATAACGCCGCACGAGGTGAAGCAATTACATCTGCGATGCCTATGCTCCCGCAATACAGGAACAGATGCGGACAATCAAAGCAGCAAGTTGAGCAGCAGCAGAAATAAGGATAAGCCATCGAAGGAAGCTAAATCAGACAGCGAAAGCACGTCAGATGGTGGTCAAGAATCAACACAAGCTTCCAGCTCCAGGTCCAGCAGCACTGCCGGCCCCAGCTCCAGCGGAGGCAACAACAACAACAAAAATGAAAACGATGAGAAAATACGATCAGTTTTGACTAAAGCCGTTCTTTGGCTATTCACCATTTACATGTTTGTTGCCTTTATATCATTGCTAATAACACCGCGCACAGAGCGACCCGAGGGTTCCACACGATACGTCTCGTGGAATGAATTTGTGCATCATATGCTGGCCGTCGGTGAGGTCAAGGAGCTCATCATTCGACCCGACATGGAAATGGTTACGATTATCCTGCATGATGGCGCCGTCATCAAGGGACGCAAAGTGTCATCCACCATATTCCATATGGCTGTCGCGGATGCCAACAAGTTTGAGGAGAAGCTGCGTATGGTCGAGAAACGTTTGGGCATCAGAGATGGCGTTCCAGTAACTTACGATCGCCATGATACCACTGGACGCCTCCTGATGCTGTTGCTATTTTGCGCTCTCCTCATCTCCATAGCGACACGCATGAAGAGCATGAAGAGTCCAATCAGCATGGACTCATTTGTGAGTATATTTGTGCGTTGATTGTCCCATTTATATTTCCCTTTTTCAATTTTGTTTTTAGAATCAAATGGGTCGGGCGAAGTTCACACTTGTGGATCCATTTGAAGGTGGACGTGGCGTACTGTTTCGCGATGTGGCTGGTCTTAAGGAGGCTAAACAGGAGGTCAAGGAGTTTGTCGACTATCTAAAGACACCGGACAAGTATCAGCGCTTGGGCGCCAAAGTACCACGCGGCGCCTTGCTGTTGGGCCCACCTGGTTGTGGCAAAACGTTGCTGGCAAAGGCGGTGGCCACAGAGGCTCAGGTGCCGTTTCTCAGTATGAATGGGTCGGAGTTTATTGAAATGATTGGTGGCCTTGGTGCGGCACGTGTGCGTGATCTCTTTAAGGAGGGCAAGAAGCGGGCGCCCTGTATTATCTATGTAGATGAAATCGATGCCATTGGACGACAACGCTCCGGCACCGAGGGCATGGGTCAGGGCAGTTCCGGTGAATCTGAGCAGACTCTCAATCAGCTCCTCGTCGAAATGGACGGAATGGCAACGAAAGAAGGCGTCCTCATGCTAGCGAGCACCAATCGTGCCGATATACTCGATAAGGTACACAATCTGAATCTCTAAACTTGCTCAATTGTTAATCAATTTCTTTATAATGTGTTTGTGTATGCAGGCATTACTTCGACCCGGTCGCTTTGATCGTCACATACTTATTGATTTGCCGACGCTGCAGGAGCGCAAGGAGATCTTCGAAAAGCATTTGTCATCCGTCAAGCTGGCCGAGGAGCCCGACAGCTATTCCCAGCGTTTGGCCAGACTGACGCCCGGTTTCTCCGGCGCCGACATTGCAAACGTGTGCAATGAAGCGGCGTTGCATGCAGCACGCCATGTCCAAACCGAGGTCACAAGCAAGGATCTGGAGTATGCCGTCGAGCGTTTAGTGGGTGAGTGTCTCTCTTGCAAATATATGTATATTATAAATAATATTTCTTTCAATTTTCCTAGTAACTTTAATAGTTTATTAAATATTTATATACTGTGAGTTTAATTTAAATAAAATGAATATGCTCCCTCTGGTTTCAGGTGGCACCGAGAAACGTTCGCATGCTCTTTCGCTGACCGAACGCAAGGTGATTGCGTATCATGAGTCTGGGCATGCACTGGTCGGCTGGATGCTACCGCATTCGGATATATTGCTCAAGGTGACAATTGTGCCGCGTACGAGTTTGGCGTTGGGTTTTGCCCAATATACACCCAGTGAACAGCATTTGTACTCCAAGGAGGAGCTGTTCGATAAGATGTGCATGGCACTCGGTGGACGTGCAGCTGAGAATTTGATCTTCAAACAGATCACTACTGGCGCCCAAAACGATTTGGAGAAGGTCACCCAAATTGCCTATTCACAGGTCAAGAAATTTGGCATGAACGAGAGCCTAGGTCCTATATATGTGCGCGATGCAGATGAATCTTCCGGCGGTGGCGGTGGCGGTGGCACGAAACCTTTTTCCCGGGCCATGGAAACCATCATTGATCACGAAGTGCGCAATATGGTGTTGGATGCATATCGCAAAACCGAGGATTTGCTCACCAAGCATCGCGACAAGCTGGAGAAGGTAATTATGTCGATCTCATAAATAATTATAATAATAATTAGTCTTTAATTTGCTTTGCAGCTGGCGGAGGCGCTGCTGGACAAAGAAACACTGGATTATGATGAGGTGTGCGACTTGATTGGACCACCACCGTTTAACCCAGCCAAGCGGCAGGTGGACTCAGTAGACTTTGAGGAGTCGCTGAAGAATCTGGGCACCACTAAGCCACAAGTCTGACAACCGCCAACTGATCTGACAACATAATGGCTCCAGCTGTGACCCTTCACACTTGCACTCTTATATTAACACAGCCGGTTCATGTTTAATCAATGTAAATAAAGTTGTTTACCTTTTTTAAGCATTGCGTAAAACGTTTAGCCAAAGCCAAATTCCTTTTTTTGTTGCTGTTGAACACACATATATATATGTATAAACAATCATATAAAATCCATAACTGATTAGTCAATGCAATAGTGACGAACGTCTCACAATTAGCATTTCTCTATTTGGCATACAATTGCAAAAAGTGCAGTAAAATGCTTAGTTTGGTGTTTTCGCCCATCCCCTTAAGTACACAGCAAATATTAATTACTTTATTTATTACAAACTTACTGTTTTGAAGTCTACACCCTACAACCCATTTGGACAGCAAAAGTCAACTAAAATTAAACAAAATGCAAAGGTTTAGTTAATTGCTAAATTACAAAAATACTTCATTTTGAATGAGGTGGCTAGATTGAAATCTGTGATTAATGATAAGCTTGATTTAAATACTTAAATTAAAACTGTCCAAAATGACATTGTTGACAACCATAACTCACATACACCTCAAGATGCGAGGGAAAGTCCCAAAGAATGCCCTAATATAGTAATATCATTCTTGCGAAAGGCATATTAAGAAGAACTATACTATACTATTATAAATAATATTATTTACTTTAAATTGACACGATGCACAAAGGAAGACACCCAGTACAAATGCCATAGGCAGAGAAAAACAAACCGATAAAGTCTAGTTTCCTTATTACCTATAATTATAATTATACATTTATTTTGGAATATTTTATAAAAAAAAAACGTAGACAATGTTAGTTTTATTTGTTGTCTAGGTGTAATGTTAATTCACCTGCGGAAGGCCTCTACTAACAATAACGGACACGGGTGTCCGACTAGCAGTTACGCTGATCGATATACATTAAAAATCTATATAAATATATACGACATGTTAGCTTGTAATAATGCAAATTAATATTTATCCATTTGGTCGTTCTACGTTACTTTGTGGATAATAACATCTTAGTCTTGTACTATTTTTTGATGCTATCAATATCAAATTTCTGAGTCATATTCCAAATAGGGCTCTCTAGTGCTGAACTTCTCGCAATGTAACCCTTCGTTTTTACAGGGTATCCAAAGTACACACACTTTAAACTGACTTTCGAACTGTGAACCAGGTTCTGCTACCTCTACTACCTAATTACCTAACTGAAAAAAAAATTGGCATAAAAACGCACTTGATGCCCTCGCGTCACGTTAGTCAGTGAAAATGGTTAGCGGCAATTGGATATTTGTGGCGGGTGGCCTAATCCTGTTGATGGGCAGCCCTGTTGTGTGGGCCAATACTTTCCGTAAGTTCACATCCAACATGCCACACAAAACTGCATAAAAACTAAGAAAACAAAAACTGTTTAGCTGCACCATTGAAACTCTGCCTTATGGAGGATAAGGCGTGTCACGTGAAGCAGGCGCAGGCCTTTGTTGATGCCTTCAAACATGGCATATCGGAGCGAAATGTGGCACCCTTTGGGACCATAGAATTGGGCACCCTTCGCATTAATAGTGGCGATCCGGGAAGTTCGATGCACTTCAATCTGGTCATGTCCAATACCACATTGCATAACTTTGCCGACATAATGCGGGTGAAAACAGTGAACGGTTTCACCAAGGAGCTGACTAAGCCAATGACGCTCTCGTGGACCTTCAGCACAGCAGACTGCGGAGTGCATGCCAACTATGACGTCGATGGCAAGATACTGCTGCTGCCTATCGTTAGTCAGGGCCAAATTACCGTCAGGCTCAAACAACTGCAGGGAAAGACACGTGTAACTGCCGTGCCGGAAAAACGAGGCGATGGAAAAACCTATCTCAAGATCACCGACTATAAATCAGTTGTGAAAGTGGGCTCGTAAGTTGAATGTTTGTGAAATATGAAGACCTTTATGGCTTATAATTTGGAGATTGCTCACAATTTGGCTCGATATAAAATAATTATGACATAACCGCGATTCAAAATCTAAAAATTATAATCTCTTTTCGCAGCGGTCACATTGATATGACCAATTTGTTCAACGGTAATGAGGAACTCCGCGAGAGCACACTGAAGGTACTCAACGATCAGTATGATGTCTTAGCGAAGGACGTGCATCCCCAGATAATGAAAGCCATCGATCGTTTTTTTAAGAAAGTGGTGCAACAATTCTGGGAAACAATACCATATGAGGAATTCTTTGAAAATTAAATCCGACAACTGCGTAAATACAGATAAGGTTTATGCGCTGGGTCTACTCTGATCTATTTTACGGTTATGGATTATGTGTATATGTTCTGTTAAACCATATAAAATACAATATATAAAAGATTTGTATATTTGCTTTTTTTTTTCGCCACTGCAGCGTTTATTTTAATGAAGATTCTCAATTAAATCAAAGATATTTTTATCGCTGTTCTATTGGCACAACTGGTTATTTAAATGTGTTGTACACATTATGTGTATAACTCTGAAAGAAAGAGAAAAGAGAGAGAGAGAGAGAGATTGTGAGTATTTTAGGGGATTGCAGCATGATTCTTCTTACCTAAGTAATGCAATTTCAAATATTTGATGCGTAAATTTTGATAATTGACTGACCGACTGCACGCTGCAAACAGTTGAACCATTGGGAACAGCGTAGCAGGAATGCCACATGCTATCCATCGCCGTGCTGCGTTTGATCCTCCTCCGGATGCTCCACAATCTTGCTCGCCGTTTGCAAAAGCTCCTGTGGAAAGGCAATTGCAATGTTGGATTTGATTTTGCCTGCCTTTTCTGTTCCACTTAAATTTACCATTGGCTTGCGATGTTTCGATTCCTTTTCATTATCCTGTGGACTATCCGAGCCGTCGGTTGTTTTTATGAACGACGAGTAGAAGGAGGAAAAACTGGAGCCATCCATATCATCGCTGTTGCCATTACTGTCCGTGTACTTCTGTGTGAGAAGATATGAAAACGATAAACATTTCTATATGCGCAGAAAACTATTTTGTTTAAGTTTTAGGAGTCCAGCTTTCATTAATTTCTTTACAATTGCTCATTGCTTTTCAGCCTTGCATGATTTCAAAAATGTAATTAAAAATTAATAAAATTATAAATAATGGACTACTACACCATGTACCAAATCTATTGGGACGATCGGCTAAAAAATGAAGATTGGAATATTAATATGATTATGAGTAAATAATATGGTATTTATAAAACCTTTTTATCTTACTGGTTTTGTATTGTGATTAGATGGATTGCTTGTTGGATCGGACGTATATCCGTCTGGCTCGATATTAACCGATTCAATCGGCTGCTCCAACATTTCCTTTTTTGATGAATCGGAAGGTGCCACATTCGAGCCGGGCTCGGCCTTCACTGACGAGGATATCTGCAGCTGGTTGGGTGTTATCGAAAAAAAGGCGCCGGGCGCCTTCGCCGTTGTTGTTGACATGGGTGCTACCCTAGCCATTTGCGCCTGCAGGGATTAGATTCAGAATAAGCACAAGAAACAGGCAATCATTTTTTTCCTTTTATCAAAAAACTCAACAAAAGTATAGAAAAATAAAATGGGAAATTAAAGTCATGACATACAGAGTAGACAGTCTTGTTGTAGCTGGCGTGCGAGCTGTTGAATCTGCCCGGAAGTTGGAGGAGGTTGCTGGCAACGCTGGAGAACGGCAGGGGCTGATACATCATCGCTGTAGTGGCCGCAGCCGCTGGATGTGTGTAGAAGAGCGATGGATGCGGATACATGACGCCAGCCATATATTGGAGGGGAATCGCTGCTGTTGCTGCTGCCGCCGCCGCAGCTGCTGCCTTCTGGGAGGTTGTCGGCTCCTCGCAGGTCTTTTGCGAGCGGTGCGGCACATGGTGAGTGGAGGTGGACACAGCTTTCGAAGTGCTTGGCAATTGGGCGGGTATATAGTAAAACGCGGGAAAGAGGCTTGGCGAGAAGTTGCTCTGGGCTACGGCTGGCGTAGGCACCGATGGCGTCGGTATGCCAATGGAGAATGGCGGCCAGAGTTTCTGAGTACAGTTGATACCAGCTGGTACAGCCTGAATATGGTTGCTGGCATGCGATGAGGGATTCGGTGTCGGACACTTGGCATCGCTGGTGCTTACCAATGGCATGGTAAGTGTGAGCTGCTGCTTCGGCTTGTTCGCCTCACTCTCCCAGGAATGGGAGCCACCCCGCTTGATGCCATGCATGCCATGGCCGGGTCCACTGTACTCCAATATTTTCTCGTTCGCCGTCTTCTTGTTCTTCTCACCGTTGCGTCCGCGTGACTCGCGATGTTTCTTCAGCATTCGTTTCTCCATCTCATCGTTGTGCTTGCTGAGCAGCGATTCGGTTAGAGTGACACTAACTGGCAGTATACTTTGATCAGCGCCAAGACCAGCAACGACACCAGCACCAGCACCGGCACCAGCAGCAGCAGCACCACCAGCAGGACCAGCAGCAGCAGCACCTGCACCTGCACCCGCACCTGCGCCTGCGCCCGCACCAGATCCGCTAAAGTTACCACCGGAATTGCCACAGCCGGAGGTGCCTGTGCCGGTATTGCTGGTATTTGTGACGCTGCTCATGCGAATATTGCTGTTGGTAGTGCAATTGCCGGACGAACCGCTGCCACCGCTACATTCGCCACCATGGTCCGGACTAACAGCACTGCGCTCATCCTCACGGGATCTGCTCGCGTAGGAGGAGTCGCCCTTAAGCGGATCGAGTTCGGTCGGCGCCGTAACTGGCTTGCTATTGAAAAAGCGCTGCAGATTCTCTTTATAGTTGAGCTGATTGTAGCTCGGCGGCGTCCCTGTGGAGCTCTTACTGTCATAGTAGTCGTGATGCGGCGAGATTTCGCCAAGCATAACGCTATCACGCTCTGACACCGTCAGCTCGCTCTCATGCGGCAGCTCCAGTTTCAGATCCGTTCGCGTCACCTCATCCATCAGTGTTTCCATGAAGCTGGCGAGTGCCTGGCATCGTCGCGATACCTCCTGCTTAACGGTGTCCGATGGCCGGGAAACTGTCTCCGCGAGGAGCTTCACAATATCCTCTTTGATGTGATTATTACGAGTCTGCATCTCGTCCGGTATTTTCAATTTCACATTCGGCGCAGCCTCAAAAACATTGGCTTGATTGGGACCTAAAAAGGTAGAGAGAGAGAGAGAGATGGCATGATTAATTGATTGGTTGTTCTCCTCGATTTCGTTAAGGTAGTTAACAACTTTTGGAAAACCAGCAAAAAAACGTTCTTCTAAATTTATTTAAATAATGTTGTAGCATTTAAAGATAAATTCTAAATTCAGGTATATAACAAAATCATAAAAACAAGTATCTCATGTTATACAGGAGACCTTATGCACAACTTTTGCATAAGATTTGCTCAATATTCTAGATCTTAAATCAAAAAGCTTTTTTTTGGGAGTTTCTTAATTAATAAATACTAGTATATTTTTTAAAATTGAGATTCTACGTTTTGAAACCTTTAACTGCATTTCTGTACGATTCTGAACGATTTCGCTTACCTTGAAACACCCGATGATGCCCGACAACAAACTCAAGCTTGCGCGACCAAGGATTCACGAAGCTGGTCCACTCCGTCTCGAGGAGGATGTAGCATCCATTCTGAATGAGAAAGCGATAGGGCTTACTGCAAAAGGAGACTCCAGCCGTTTGTCCCTTCTTCATGACCATTTCGTACGTCTCCTTAATATTCGGCAAATCCTCATGATGGTAGAAATCCATAATGGACCTTCCAATCAGATCCTGTGGCAAATATCCTAGAGCACTAACCGATGCGCTATCCACATGCGATATGACTGCAGCAGCCGTGTGGCGTATGGCAAACTTGGGACTCTTCGGCGACAGAATCTCATCGCTAACTGCAAAATAAATTCAATATTAATTAGAAAAATCCATACGGAAATTAAGTAATGCAAATAAAGGCTTTCATAAAGCAACAACTATAAATTTTCAGATCTACTTTCTCAATATAGGTGAGCAAGCCTTCGCCCCAAACGAATGGTTAATTTCTAAAATTCAGTGAGATTTTTTTCCGAGTTTATATTTTTATTAAACTGTGCAAAGGCGTAATTTTGGTACATTCTGTATATTCTATTTAATTTTTTCTCCATTTCTGTAGTTGCACGCAACTAAAATGCGAGAAAGAAAGACGAAACAAAGAAGGAAAAACAAGAGTCTTCCTAACTATGAGATTAGTGATTAATGATGCTGAATAATGTTTTTACAAATCCAGAAACTTAAATCCACTTACGATATTACAAACATTTTTCAAATTTTTGAGATTGGTAAATATAATATTATATAAAATTATATTATTGCCATTTATATGCACTCATAATAATCCAAGTTCCTCTGGAAAGATGTCTTTAGTCGAAGCATAACTTGATATCTTGATTGGAACTCATTGCTGATCAAAAAACACTCACCCTTGTAGCTACTCTTGATGGGCGTGGCGGTGATGACCAGCAGCATATTGGTGCCATTGGATACGACATAGTTGTCCGGTCGCGCTTCCTCGGGAGCCTCCCTGAACGTCAGTCCCAAGCGGAAGGGTTCATAGTTTACGGAACGTCCAGTGACGCCAAAACCGCCGGCGGCTAATCCTCGATAGCGTCGGAGCATCACACAAAATGTGCTTCGGGCATCCTTAGGGAGGCTGCCGCGTGTCTCGGCAATTGGGATGCCTATGGTGATTTGACTGGCGAATGTCGAGCGATCTTTGACATGGACAAAATCGATAAACGATCGACCCAGCCACATATCGCGCGGATAGCCAAGGACATCGGTAATGCTTGGTGTCGTATAGAGCACCATGCCATCGTGCATGGAGATCACACAACAGAAGCTATCCTCCTTAACCCGCTCCTGATGCGAATTTGGATGCTGTTTGTTAGCGCCAGCAGTAACTGTTTCCAGTTTTCCCAGTGTCGCTTCCCAAGACTTGTCGGCCTTGTTACTGCCGCCAACGTTTGAACAGATGGATAATCCAGCTGACGGCAATGCCAGGCCATTTGTCGAGTTGGTTGAGAGCAATTGTTTGACCTGCTCCAATTGATTGTTGGTCGACTCGCTTAGCTCCGAGTCGAGCTGTTCGCTCATCTGTTGTTGACTGCTGGCTGGTTGATCGCTTTGCGATTGTGTGTCCTGCACATCCTGGGGCTGTTCGCAGCTGGTGCTGCTCGATTTGGTCAGCAGGAGCAGCTGTTGCTCCTCGGTAATATCGATGTGCGATGCGTTTGGTGTTGTCGTCATTTGCCCCAAGCCTTTGGACTTTTTCTTCTTTCGGGACTTGTCCTTGTTGCGCTTGGGGATCAGGTCGCTGCAGCTGGCCTGAGTGGATGGCTTGCCCCCATAGCCACTACTTCCGGACGAATGACTGCCGCTTAGCCGGGACTTGGAGCTGCCACTACAGCGCAAATTAAGAATTACATATATGGTGACCATGGATGATATTATGTCTTCAATTCTTACCTGCGTTGTGATTGACTGTTGCTGCAGCTGTTCGAATAGGCCGAGTCGTCTACCTTTGTATTGTGTGTTGACTCCAATGATTCTCCCTCCATTTTTAATTTGTGTTTGCTTCGAATATTTGCGCTTAACAAAATATCTTTTTCTCTATATTTTAAAAATTATCTACTCGTTGAATCAATTGATAAGGTCTCAATATTATACTAAGATAAAAGATAATGATAAAGTTGGACAAAGTATGCATCAGTTTTATTTAATTTTAAATAGGTATTGTTTGGTCGCTCACAATTTATATTATCAACTGAAGAGAATCACATCTATTCTATATGCGTGTACAGATATCAATATTATATTTTTGATTTGCTATTTTAATCACCTTCTAATATTTTGCGTAGAGTTTTATGTTAACTTGGTGTAGCTATTTTGAATCAAGTACAATCTGCAGAGAAGAAGAGAATATCTTCTATTTTATACATAATATGAGTTTTTTTATTTTTATACCCTGAACCCATTAAAAATGGGTAAAAAGGGTATAATGGTTTTGTCGACTGTATGTAACAGACAGAAGAACATAGGTTATCGTATATTCAGCGAAGATCAAGTTTACTTTATCTTATCTGCATAAATATGCACATATTATATGCACATATATGCGAGCGCATATGTGAGAATCGATAATTGATAATCGATAATCGATGCGTGTTTGTATTTATGTGTATATCTTCACTGTCTGTGTTTGCTATAAGAAATGACATAGACTACTCAAATTTGGACGCTTTTCAAAGGAAAATTTGCCAACAAAATTATAATATATTTAACAGCTTGCATTTAAATAAGAGAATCGAATAGCTATTATTGGCACTCAGGTGCGCGGATCCTGTTATGTTGTTCCATGTAAATGGACCACAGATGGTATGCTGTGCGCAGCCTCGGACAACATTCACGCAACTTCCCCAACACAATCGGCAAACTAAGGTAATGAAGCGCCACTTGGAGTTGCTGGACTCAACGGACTCCATAAATAAATTTCAGGCATCATCCACACACCTTCCCTGCCTAAAACCAAATTGTCGATCCGACATCTGCCTACTCACTCTCTCTTCTTTCTGTCGGGAGACTTCAGCCATGAATACCCAAAACCAAGGACCAGGTCTCGACTGGAAGAGTCAACTGTCAAATGAACACAATTTTTGATATTAGCCAAACCTTAAGTCGAGTAGTCCAAAACACTACTGAGTAGCTTTCCAGCCGTACGCTCTAAGAGCGCACACTGCGTTAGCCCATTACTAATCGATTTAATTTTTTTGATTGGCGTTCACGCGTTCACGACTTCCGATCTTTGGGATCACGGCTTGTTCACCCTGTTTTACCTCATATCACGTCGATTTCAGTACTCAAACCACAGCCACCACGATACACCCCGAAGAGCCCCGACCAAAAACCACGACGGAACTAGGTTCGGCGGCCTCCTGATTACACGTGGTACCGAAATCAAGCCTCCGGTCAAGGTTCGTATCACAAAGGTCCTACAACAGCGCAGGCGGAGGCCATCTAATGTATAGCTAACTTTCAGACTTCCGAAACATTGTAGTGTTTTTCAGACAGAAGTAATCGCCCTAAAGGTAGCATTAATCTTCGTAAAGAGACATAATTTCGGTCCACTTTATACATGTATTGACAGCATATTGATATACGCTTGTATTAAATACATTAGTGTCATATCTTTAAATTCGATATCTGTAACAGGCGGTCGGAATACTCTGATATTTGATGGCCGAGCAGCATGTTATCTGCATAATGTGGGTTCACTAAAATATTGAAGGCAACTTCAAGGTTAATGAGCAAGGAAGGCCACATTATTACCACTCCTATGTAAGTGAAAATACATCTTTGGGTTTTGTTATCTGAGCTTAAACCATTTTTATCGATATTCGCGATATTTGTGTGCATTTATAAATACATCATCACAAAGATATCGATTCGTGTGTTCATCCTGATCAAGAATATATACATATACATTATGACATTTCCTTTTGCCTTCTGTTACATAATTTGAGACAACTTCATAATACCTTATCAGTACTTTTATATTTCAATCATTGATACTTGCATACACTTAGTTGGATTCATTCATTATGGTAGCTGAACAAATCAATTTGTTGTAAAACTGTCAGCAATCGAAAAATGGCTTGCAAGAGGACGCCAACCTTTAGTTTTACGGAAAATACACAATTCTTAATCATAAATTGTATTCCACTTTCAATCTATAATATTATTTAATTATGTATCAAATTAAAATAAAAAAAATGTAATTGCAAAAAGAGAATATATATATTGCTGAGGGGACTACCGCAATTAAAATTTAGCTCACATATTCATAAGAACGTAGCTTTTTAATACGTTAAGCCGGTGGAGATGAGTGCAATTTTGTGCCGTTTAAAGCTCTCTCTATTTCTCTCGCTGTCTCTTACACAGCACTCACACAGCGACACCGATACATATTTGATCGACCCAAAACCGATTGCTGTCAGCTTGCAATTGTGTTTGTTGCTTAGTTCCTCAGCTGCGCACTCTCCAAAGCTACGCGATTAAATTCATTTACATACATTTACTCGCACTCTCTGTATCTCTGTTTTTTTCTCTCTCTCTCTCGATCAACGAATTGCAAATGCAGTTTTGAACATGTATCTTGTTGTATACTAAATTAGTATATATTTCAATCTGATTTTTTATTTCGTTTTTAAAATAATTTAAGTATTTGAGGTACTTGAACTCCACTTTTACAAAAAGTATAAGCAAAATACGCGTATACAGGTATTAACTCGAAAAAGTTTCGCGTTCTTTCCGCTCAATCGAGACCTACTTGTTGAAAACTTGTCCGAATACTGACAGACTCTCGATAGCTCGGAGACGAGAAGCGCACTGCCAAGCTTTGCAATATTTGCCCACACACCCAAACACATACAAGCATTTCACATACACAGAAACACGACAAGCTGCAACACCAGTAGCCACAACGTGCGTTCTTCTTCGGCATTTCCAATCGCTCGTTGAGGACTCGGCATTGTTCGCTTTGACATACTTTGTGTTGCTCTCGCTTAACCCATTGCTGGGTCTGTGAATTTAAAAGTGACTTGCAAATGGCGGCGCAATAAGTTTTGTAGCTAAAATAATATACGCAAAAACGATAACAAAAAAATTCTAAATTATTTTGTAATGCTTACTTTAAGGTATCAGACAATGATATATACATATGTATTATTAATATATTAACCTGCTGCTTGTCCAGAGACACTGTACGAATATAGACCCGTTAGGTCCGGTTTGGGGCTAATGTTTGTCGATGAACGTAATCAAAACTACGTAAGAAGCAATAGTAGTGGCAACAGTTATTAAATGAACGCTGCTAGTAATAGGGAAGTTGGCTGCTACCACGCTGTTTGAATAGTCCATGGTTTCGCCTCGCAGGCAAGAAAGGGTTCGGGAGAGGAGAGAGAGGAGGGGCGTTTGGTTGTGTAGCACGTTAAATTCAGCAAAAATGTGCCTCAGTCTGTGCACACTGAAAGTCACGCAAATCAGCCACGTGAGTTGTTGTTGTTCTTGTTACTGATATTGTTTATTGTTGTCGCCGCTGCTCGGTGCTCGCTTTGCCGTGCCACTTGTCCCTGTCCCTTGGTGCACTCCGCTAAGACCTTGCATTAGTCATCGGCAAGCAAACGCGCAACCTACATCAATTTGGTGTGGCAGGCGTTTAGGCGTTGTCAGATATTGAATTATGATTCAGATTGTGTCTAGATGTCTACGTTCTCGTTTCGAAAGATACATCTTTAAAACTGACGTGTCATATTTGTATACATGTGAACATTATGGGTTGAACGAGCTTTTTCCTGCCTGTTATATGATTTGCCACATCTGCGTTTTTGTATAAATATAGAAATATCAGCAATTATTTGCCATTATGCCGATACTTCATGAATGGGGGGTGTGCACATGAAAAATGAAAACAAAGTACTAACCATTGAGTTACGGAGCGCATCGCCCGCTGGGATTGACAAGATATGGAAGAAACAGTAATAAAAGAGTTTAACAACATATAACGATTTTTTTTTGTTTGGCCATAGGTCTATTTATATTATGATTAATATAACAATATTTAAAATTCATCATTTCTATAAAGATATTATATATATATATATAGATCCGGGTACATGGAGTAGTTAAAAAAAATAAATTAGACCGTGCTACGGCTAAATTGAATTTAAAAAATTCTTATTAAAGAAATTTTCTTATTTTGCTACTTGTGGATATATCACGTATAGAAGGATATATTAAAGTGACGACAATAAGTTACTCGGGTTTGTAAATCCAGTGTTGCATATTACATTGCTCAAGCCGAGGGCATTCAAATGGACGTTACGTTTCCCAGTCGAGAAGAAGGAGCCAGAAGATGATGTCTCTCCATCACCTTAGGGAAGCGGGAAGTGAGTTGTTGAAGTGAGTGGAATGGGAAGCGAGAAACGAAAAGCCAGCAGTGAAAAGCGATTGCGGGCCACACTTCACAGACATAAATTGAGTTACAGGCCACAACTAAATGGGACTCCATTTCAATTTCAGTTTCGGTTTCAGCCTTTTGTCACCGTATCTACGACGAGGCGGGGTTTCTGTGGTAGCCACGGCTTCAACACACAATTAAAACTCAGTTAGCTGAATGTGATGCAAACGAACAAGTTAGCAAAGCAAAATGACACAAACAACAAACAAAAACAAAGAGACAAACTCGAAACTCAAACTCAATCTCAACAAAACAAACAGAAACAAGAGAAAACCCCGCTGGTCGTCGCTTGTCGGTTTTTTGTTTGTTCCTCTGATCCAACTTGGATCATATCTACAAGATATGCACAGAAGTGAGGTGTTAAATAATAGCATGGTGGAGAGTCTTAACTCCCATTTTTCTTCTTCCACTTATTCTTCCTTATCTTAAATCGTTGTAAGCGATTTCCCTTTAATGACCATTTTTACAACTAAATGTTTTGTGGACAATACACCAGTTTTTTATGGCCTCAAAATTAAAGAGAACTTTAGTTTGGGGATCTTCTTTCGAGGGGAATTCGAAGTGCGAATAGAGATTGCTTAGCTTAACTTTAATTTGGAGATTCGTTTGACAAGTGGCAGGAAATGTTAATTGTATCTCGTTTATAGTTAAGGAGCATTTATGTTCAGGCATTTAGAGAATAAAAAATACAACGAAAAAATTGTTTGTAATGGTTTGTTTCATATTTGTTTCAAGAGTTTATCAAAGAAAATCTTAGATTAAGAATATATATAAAATAAATAATTGAAAGTGTCAATCTGAAATAAGGAACAATCCCATTTTATACCCTGAAACCATTAGAAATGTGTAAGAGGGGTATAATTATTTTATGCAAATGTATGTTACAGGCAGAAGGAAGCATCTCCAACCCCATAAGGTATGTAAGCTCTAGAAGCCTCAAACAAATATCAATCAAATATAATAATTTTCATTTCTTTAACAATAATTATCTAAGCTATTACTAAAGGGTCCCTAACCTCAAACATTGACCTTCAGCAAAACGAATTTAACATCATTTAAAATCCAAAGTCATGGGTATGCATTGTCATAAAGCGAGTTTTGTAATAATGAACTTGCTACACGCCACGATCCGACTATCCAACGATCCTACAACAAATCCATTTCCATTTTCAAATGTTTTCGCTTTAATTCGGTGGAAATAATTCGCACATACGTTTGAAATTGCACTTAAAATATGTGCATAACAAAATAAATACATATACATATATATATATATATATATATATATATATATATATATAAAATGCCAACGCAGCTTAAATGAAAATTAGATAAATTAAAGACGGGGCAATTTCGATGAAACAGCTGAGAATCATATCATATATATATACTTTTATATGTATGTGCGTGTGTATGTTTTTGTATGAGGAGTTGGAGGAGCCTGAGAGAGCGACCTTTAATGGTGCCATTGTGTGCTAAACAGCAAGTAGAGACTTAAGACGCCATCCACCATCAAGCCACTGTCTGAATCTGAATCTGAAAGATGAAGCACCACCAGCAGCACCAATACCAGTTGGCAAATTCACACGCTCTGCGTATCCATTGTTCCCACAATTTTCCATTCACTCGCTTCAGTTTGCTTACTTCTGTTCCTATTTTGTTATAAGTTTTGCCCCGGAAAAAATTACACACACACACACACACACACAATTTTCCACGGAACTCCCCTTTCCAGCATATTTTTCTTTTGCATCTTGTGGCCTGTCTCTGGTTTGTCATTTTGGCCACTAGCTGTCGTCGTCGTCTTCATCCATCGTTTTCATCTTCTTTATCTTCTTTTTCTACCACATTATATATGGGGTTACTGAGCACATACTTACTACTTAAAAGTACCAATTATATAGTCTTCCTCTTGCTCTCTCCCATTTCTTTTACATCAATGTTCCCTTCTTGCATAAAGTCATGTTGTAAGTATTAAGCACTCATTTTTTGGTTTTTCTGGTTATAACGTGGGTGATGCTTTAACTTAATTCATTGATCTTTTAGTTTCAGGTATATTATATACAAGAAATTTATACTTGATACTATCTCAATTATCATTATCCTTGTTTATTTATTTGAATAAAATACAGTTTTAACATTTAAGACTTCCATTCTTTTTAGTCTCCAATAAAACTTGTTTCAGTTCATAACTTTGTTAGTAGATTAATATTATTTACTAGCATCATTTGCAGAGTGGATTCGTCTGTCTGTTTCTATGCATAAACTTAGATATGATCTTTGCAAACTCAATTTGATACATACATACAATTTGATAATTTGATAGTTCTCAATACTAGTCATGCAATAAATCGATGCAATTCCAAGAGTTTATGATGAATACAGAATTCTTCCAATTTTTCTTTCTTATTTTCAGAATACTTTGAAGAACTATATGTTTCCATTGCAATCTTCTTCCTATATACCCATATTGAGCACACATGATCGCGAGGCGAACACGTTCAAGCACACATAAAAAAAAGACCATCTAAATCGTCGCTTGTCACCGTAGCCAATGATCGCTTAGGGTGCAATTGTGGTATAGTTATTCTGAAGAGACGAAGAGATGGGGATGGGTGGTATGAGAGTTTGTCATAAAAGTCGCAAGTGCAGCGCAAATGTGCCGCTGACAACACGCACAAGTGTACACGTAAGTAATGTAGCAGCCCCTCCACCGCAGCCTTGTCTGGGTACATAGGTTTGGCATGCGATCTTCAGCAGAGGGGCGAGCTATTATACCCTGTAGTCAATGAAAATTTACGCTACTGTCATACACACAATATGCACCAATCAACTAAACAAGTTTAAGTCAAGAATAAATCATAGCTTATGCCAGACTGTTATTGTTAGATTGAATGAGATTATTTAATTTAGAAAAATTTTAAATCAATATTTATGTACGCTTTTGTATATTAAATTTGTAGCTCGTAATTGATCTAAAGGTAACATCAAGCCGCGCTCACTAACAACGAACACATAATGCCATGCAGAAGACTTTTTCTAGTTACTCACTCGGGTTACATGCGAACACCACCTCAATTCATATCTTTTGTTGTCGTCGTCGCCCTCGTCTTCGTCTTCATTTCTGAGCGCCGAGCACATTTTGAGTTTTTTGCGCAGTCACAGAGCCGAGTCCTAAAACGCGTAGAAAGCCGAAGAGCCGAAAGCGTTTCGACTCGCATTTTCATTTGCGTTTGCTCAGTAAACTTCAGTCACGAAACGCGGTCGGACGTGTGTTTTGAAAGGTGATCGCAAGCCGGCTAACCGAATAAGAGACAAAAATAACTCGAGAATTTCACGAATATATTTTTGTTTACGTTTTTATTTCCGTGTTGTGTGTGTGTTTGTTTTGTGGTGGTGTCTTTCAGTCTGCATTGGTGCGTAACGAGCAGCTTTGCACTAACCCCCTAAAGTTATTGCTTGCTTGCTCTCTCTCCCGTTTTATCCTCACTCTGCCTCTATATTGTCTCACGGGGTATCCTGGGCACAGGATGCGCTTCACTGCATTCGAGCACCTGTTTTTCGGTGTCAATGCAGTAACAGTACCAACAACAATAGCAACAACGAAATCCAGTCGTCAACAACAAGTCGCGCGTATAATTCCAACCAAAAGTTTTGTGTCGAAATTTGTTTTGCCGGTAAATATATAATATATGCAAAAAGTAGAAAAATATATAAAAAAAAAAACATTCATTTTATGATATGCTAGTTAGGCGGAAAATTCAACTGGTTGGCAGGGAACCTGTTGGTAAATATTTGTGGTTGTGTTATGCCAGAGTTGTGTGAGAGTTTCCGATAAGAATAACTCCCACATTTTGTCACCATATCAAATTGAACCTTCTTTAAATCCACATATTTGAATATGCAAATTTCGGGGTAACAACCGGAACCTGTCTTAAATACCTTTTAGGCGCTGGATATTTGTTGGTTACGACTGGCCAGGGAACATAATAAATAGAAAATGTCCATCACATCCATATCTAGTACATTTTGAGACCTTTAGCGGTTTTCGTAATTTTTTGTAAATTTAATACAAATTTTCTACATGTTTTTTGACTTAACGTCTTTTACTTCAAAGGGGTAGATCAGAATTTCGCAGTTTTAATTAATATTCTTGTGTTAAAACTAATTCGATTTCTTGGATTTCAAAGCTTTTTATTTTCAATACAGTTACTAATTAATTAAAAAAAAAATGTGTTAGCTCACTTTTTTCATACAAAGTTCCTTTGACTGTAATAGAGTTTTAATCTTCCGTAGTTTTTCAAATCTAATAGAAGTTAAAATAGAGTATTGTCTTTGTTATTAATTTTAAATATTAATATATGACAAATCGGATGTACTTTTTAATCCCTATTTGTTCGATAATAAAAAGGCGTTCATTCATTAAGAATCTAAGTTTTTTTTTTATAGATATTGCTCCAACTTTAGATCTATTGCAAGCTAATGTAATATTGAAAACTAATAATTGCTCTTACAATTGAAATATTAACTAGCAACTAGTTAATTGGGCTAACTGTTATAGAAAGTATTCAATGCAAGCAATCAGTATTTCTTTTCATGATTATGACTATGATTATGATTATATTTATGATTATGTGCTAATTTTGCAGGCACAGACTTGAACTAATTGTGATTTGTAATTCGCAGCTTGTATGCAGTTGGATATTGTATGTTAACCCAATCCCGCGGCAACTATGCTGATTGTGGACATGCTTACACTGGCATTAACAAATGGACAGAGCGTGCTGAAGGAGAAGGAAAAGGAGTGGCAACAATGTGATGAAGATGCAAATTATGTGTGCAATAGCAGTAGCGACACTAATCAACGTATAGCCGTTGGAACTGAGGCAACTGCAACTAATGCAACAATAACAACAACAACAACAACAACAGCAGCAGTGGGCAACACAGCTAACGTTGGCCGAGTCTTAAATGTTGTTACTGTCGATGATGATGACGTTGGTTTAGCATGCGAGGCACGCAGCATTAGTGTTCAGCTAGCTGGCGTGCAACAACAACAGCAACAACAACAGCAACAACATCAAAAACAATACAAGGCGCATTGTGCGTGGCAGCCGCGAGGGGCGACGAGGGGCGGCGGCTGGCAGGCGTGCCAGCCAGCACCAGACAACAAATTGAATGGCATGCAAAGGCAGGCGCAGGCGCGTGCTGAATACAGCGGCAACAACAGCAACACAGGAGCGGAAGTTGCCACAAAATTGGAGAGCGCGCAAGTCGAGCGTGAGAGCGTAAGAGGGAGCGCAAACGCAGGCAATACTGCTAACCATGGCCAACAACTACAACAACAACAACAACAAGAACAGCAGCAGAAGCAACCACCACCAAGCAGCAATGTGACAACAGGCAACAAAACCAACAACGACAACAGTGCCTGCTCAATACCAAAAATTCAGAGTGAGCTTTTCAAAGCCAAACTCAAATTAGCAGCAGCTCCAACAGCTCCAGCAGTCGTCGCAGCAAGCGCAGCTGACAAACAGCAGCAGCAGCAGCAGTTAATAACAAATTTTTTACAAAATAAATTAAAAATTGAGAAACAATTGTTAAAAATTTGCACAAATAACAATACAAGTATTGACCAAAAACACCAACCAGTAGAAGAAGAAGCAGCCACGGCAGTAGCAGCAGTAGCAGCAGCGCAAAATTTGTATACAGGCGTCAGCAACGACGCTGACAGCGCAGCTGACGACGACGCGCAACGTACAGAAAAAATTGTGCAAAAGAAGCAAGAAAATAATGGCAATCAAAATGCGTTAAATGTGAATTTTTTTTTTCAATATTCAAGTGAAAATGTGCAAAGTGACGTAGCAAAATCAGCAGCAGCAGCCGAAGCAGCAACAATAAGAACAGCATTTGTAAGCCAGACAAATGAAATTTTAAAACAGCACCAGACAGAGTCGCAGAAGGAGGAGGAAGAGAAGAAGCACAAGCAGCAAGAGCAAGAGCAAGAGCAGGAGCAGGAGCAGGAGGCGAATGCGACGCCATTGCCATTGCCATATTTGAAGTTGGCAGAGACAAAATTATGGCACGAGCCCGTTGCTGTTGGTGATTATAATGCCGTTGATGTTGCTGCTGGTACTACGATTGTCCAGCAAAACCCACAATCGCAGAGTGTGCCAGCAAATGTTGATGTTGTTGCTGCTGACGATTACGTGGATTACGTGAAAAGTGTTGCAGACAACAAGGCAGTCAAGCAACAACCACAACAACAACAAGGCGACGAGTGCACTTTAAAGCAATTGGCAAAAAACTCAATTGCAGCGAATAGCGAGCAGAAAGAACGAGTAACGAGTAACTATAACGGAAACGGCAACGAGTCCGTATCTAACTACACGCTTATCGACTGCGACGCAAACGATCAGCAGCAATTAAAGCATGCCTCAATAATAACAACAATAATAACATCGAGTAACAACGAGTGCAACAACAACAACAACAATCCAACGACAGCAATAATCCACAACGATTACGATCTTATTGATTTTGACCAGGATTTGGTCGATGATTTTGTGGCCAGTCAGCGTCTGAAACGTTTACAGCACAATTTTCAGGGACGCGTTAACAGTGGCAGCAACAACAGCTGTAGTGTTGCTGTTGAAGTTGATTGTGTAAAGGCATCCTTGAGACAGCAACAACAAGAACAAAAACAAGAAAAAGAAGAAGAACTACAACTAAATGCCTACACTTCGTCAGTTGAGAACACAACAAAGAAACTACCCTCGCTGCTGGCATTAGCAGGAGCAATAGATAATTGCCCAACAACAACAATAATAACAAGAACAACAACACCCACTTCTTCCACAGAAATTGCCAACAATAATAGTTTATTGAATGGCTCAAGTGCAATACAATTAAATGCAAATTATATTCAAGGCATTGGAAATGATAAAATTGCCAGCAATTCAAGCAGCAGCAGCAGTAGCAGCAGCAGCAGCAGTGGGAGCATTGGGAGCAGGCAGCAGCAGCAATTGCTGAATACTCAGCTGCCAGACTTATCGGCACTGCGCGTGAGCGGTAAGCGTGTAAGCGGGAGCGAAAGCTTGAGCGTGAGCGCAATTGAATCTGCTGTCGCTGACAGTTGTCATCGCATTGACAGCGACCAGGTGCTGATTGAAATTGAAGCACTTGGCGAGCAGGTTCACGAGACTGCCAAAGCAACGGCAACAGCTACAGCAAGAGCAACAGCAACAGCAAGCCTTGCAACAACTGGCTTACGAAGTGCGTTTGTGCCGACAGATAGCTGTTGTGGAAATAATTACAGTAATTTGTTGACGGACGCTGCTACGGTTGACGCCGCCAATTTTGTGACTACACTCAGCGAGTTTGATGTGCAGCGATTTGGCGAATATTTGAAAGCGGCACGACAGCTTCAACTTCTCGACATTAATCACAATAGTCAAAGTCAAAGTCAAGCGCCAATAGTACCAGTGGGTATTAAGCAGCGGCGCGGCTTTCAGTGCTACGACGAGTTACTCGCTGAATTTGTTAGCGAGCAACAGGACAACGACAACGAGAACGGGAACAGTAACGAGAACGAGAAGGAAACGCAAAACGAAAGCGATAGCCAGTACAGCGATAGCAGTTGCAACGAGTGCCAGTGCGATGAGTGCTTAGCATATGCAGAATACACCAATCTGACAAACAGCAGCAACAACAACCAGGGAGACGACGACAACAACAGGAGAAAGAAAAAGCATATAACGAGTGCACTCATTACTACTGACACCACAAAAATACCAACAATTGCAACGGAAACCGAATCAGTATTCACAATGCGTGAAGTCAATGGCCAGCTGCGTGGTCTGCTCAAGAAACCCAATCGACCGCCGCCGGTGCGCAAGAATCGTGTTGTTTTCGACGAGACACGCAACGAGTTCTTCGAGGCCGACTATATAATATTGATACGCGAGGATTGTGCCTACGACGAGGAGGATGAGGAGCCCTGCACATGCGGCGAGCACGAGTTGGTGCGCCTCTGCTGCGAGGAAGGTTGTCAATGCAACTATGCGGTCAATGCCGCTGAGACAGCCGACGGACGAACGCCACAGGTGAGTGAACGGTTAGAATACATTTACAAATATATATATATATATATATATATATATATAAGGGTGGTGAGGAGGGGGGGGGGGTCATATTGGATCTAACTTCCTGCTGCACTCCTCTCGGATTATGTCGAGTGTTGCACAAGTGCTCAAAGTTGAAGTGTTTAGTCAGCCTAAGCCTCATTCTCCACTCTTTTTTAATCTCACACGTCCCCTGCATGAGTGAGTGTGTTTGAGTGTGTGTGGATGGAACCAATTGTATGCCTTATATTGTGGATAAATAAACCAATTACAAATAATTGCTAAGGTCAACAATTCTAAATTATTTCATTAGTTAAGCAACTTGTACAATTTCTAAAATTACATTTTGTATTTTACAAACGATAAAAGTTTCTAAAAATTGTGATTCTCATACAAGAGTGAGTTGCACGTGCAACAGCAGACTTGCGTCGACCAAATTGACAGCTAATACCCCTTAAGCCATTTGCTGCGACAACGTTTTTAACCTCTTCTGGAATGTTGTCCATAAGTTGTCAACGCTTGCGGATCGATAATGTTATCCAACTCTTGATGAAGGCATCATGTGTTTAACATTAATCTGTTTGTTTACAAACATTGATTATTGCTGACAGGTGGCAATAATTCTCCTCCCCTTTTTCTTTCTCTATCTCTCTCTCTCTCTCTTTTCCCTGTCTGGTCTTCAATATATTACTTTTGAAATTTTTATCAAATCAGTTAGTTTAAATTGTGAATTTTGAATTGAAGAGCTAAAATCATTTTTCTGCATTACTCGCTTAGTTTTGATTTGCGTGCATTCAGACAATATTATTGGTATTTTAGTTCTTAAGGTCACATTTTATTTTATCATAATTATAGCCAACTACCTTTATTGATTATTGAATTTGCCATTCATTCATTTCTAGAACGGTTGACTCATCATTCGCAGCTGCCTTTTAGCTTTGCGTTCTTGTTGCTATATTTACATATTTCCTTTAAACACCCACACATACCCATTCAGCTGTGAACATGTTTTCTTCGATTTAAATAACATTCACGAACACCTTCATGTGGATTGTTTGCCATGTGCCATGTTCCACTGACATTATTCAGAGTCCTTAACCCTCCTGCGTTTGAATACCCTCCCCTAATTATGGCAAAAACATTCTTATCACCTTCAAGACCACACACATACACATATATGAGTGTTTATATATATTCTAGACCTACAGTTATTTCAAACTAAAAATTGCTCATTGCTAGCTTTTTTTCTTGTAGTTTTTTGCCCAACACTTTAAGATCCTTTCTACACTTTTTTTTTGTATTTTTTGTATGTTTTCTGTTTTTTTTTTCGTTCTTGCGGTTTTTTTTCAGTCGCTCTTGACTCTAATAAATTGAATTTTTCTTTTTAAATTGCATCAAAGTGCTCGCTGATGAAATGTGTTATTTCACTTATTGCTTTACTTTGTGGTCATTTAGTCTCATTATTTCACACTTAATTTCATATACCTAACAGGTGAATTCTTTCCTTTATCACCTTGCCCCACTTTGCGACTAACAGTGGCAGCTAATACACACATTTAAACAATGTGGCCTTTTGTAAACAATACTGCAAAATGGGTACACTTGAATTTAGATTGTTCTTGTTATTTGTCGCTGAATCTCTCTCTTGAATCTCACTCTGTATATTTGTCTTCTTTTCTCTTTCTCTCACTCTCTCTCTCTATGCTATTCGATGCTAGTATATTCGGTTTTCGGCATATTCTGCATCCTTCAAGTGGCAGTTAAGGCGATTCAAGTTGCAAGTGCATTGTGCGCCACAGCTACAAGTTTGTAGCTTGCTTGCCACTCACGTAACCAACCCCCTCCCCCAGCCACTTTATGGAACCCCCATTGCCAACCACTTTGCTCCATTCGCTGTATAAATCACTTTAAAACTTTTACACAAAATGCAACCCGAATCTGCAGCAACATTGTTTTTGTTGTTGTGTGTGTGTGTGGGCGTCAGTGTGTGTGTGTGTATATTATGTGCCAAATATGTACGTAAGTTCAGCAGATATATTGTTTTATGAAATTGTGCCTTGAAGTATGCCCTTTATCGTGATGCTCGCGTTTCATATTCTAAGGACACACTGGAAAAGTTGCCGTCACAGCGACTAGCTGCGTCTCTCTCCCTCTGCAACGCTTTTATTCAATCCTTTTCTCTCGCTGCAGCTAGAAAAAACTAAAATTGGAACAGGTTAAGAAAAATTGTTTTTTAATCTTAACTCTCAGCTATAGTAGCTTCGGTTAGACTTCCACAAGTTTGAGTAATTTCTATAATATTTTATCCATGCTTTTCTGAGAATCTGAAGCAGAAACTTTATTTTAATTGTGATTTCCACTCGGGTACTTTTAATGAACTAAACTTTTTACAGCAAATTCAAATGCAATTCTCTTTCTACTCGCTATAAGGTTTCACTGAATTCATTTTTTTCGTGCATATTTATTTTCAAATTCCTTTTAGTTTTGTACACAAAACAGTTTTAAGCATATTTTTTGCTGAGTGTGTGGATACGGTCTAAGTTGCTGTCGTCACTGACTGTCTGTATTTCTGTGTGTCAATGGATATTAGGCTCTCTGCTTTCTTGGCATCCCCTACTTGGAATCTCCATTTTCTTTGCTTACTTTTTGCCCTTGCATCGAACCTAAGCGGCCCTCAAGCAGCGTTTAAATTTCAATTTTCTGACACATGAGCGTCATTTGAGTGCGTCGCTTTTTGCCTATCTTCGTTCCTCACCCCTTCTCCTTCGCCGTCAGCCCTTAGCCTATGCCAATGTCTACGTCCTATCTGTCTGAGTGTCCTGGCCAAGTGGGTGGTTGCCCCATGCACTTGACTTGGCGTTGCTTAAGCAAGTGGCAAAAGTCTCGGGTCTCCTCTTTTTCTTGTGCTTCTGTACCTCAACCATTCACCAAGAAGGAGTCCCCTGCCCCTGTCCCTGTCCCTACCCCTTTATCTAGTTCTCGTTTCTGCGTCTGTGTGTGAAGAGCTTAATATGCATTTAGTGGATGTAACAAGTTTACAAAAGGCGTTGCATAATCCCTGAATCCTTGCCCAGGCAAAAAAAATTAGCGAATGTTAAATAAAAAAAAAATAAAAAATTGGAAAGACGACAGAAAAATGTTGGCATTACGTATGCTAAAAGTTTTGCTGTCGACTTTTCCATTTTCCATTTCACATTTAACATTTGCAATTGTCATTCGACTACCTCCACATCCCTAGCGTTATGTCTGTATGTGCTGAGTTTTGCTTTATGTGGCACTTCTTCAACCTAACTTACCCAAAAAAGCGAACAATAAGCAGAAAACAAAAGTCTTGCCAACTTGATTGCCTCTGCCGCCAAAAACCGCAGCGAACTTTTGGCCTAGACTTTGTTGCCGGCGTCTTCTGAAAATTGAAAATTCATTCTTAAATGGCTGTATTCGTGTAGACGTTCACATTTGTCTTTACTTCCAATTATAATTTGATGTCGAATGTTTACACACA
Organism: Drosophila longiperda; assembly: GCA_035042125.1. NCBI lineage: Eukaryota > Metazoa > Arthropoda > Insecta > Diptera > Drosophilidae > Drosophila > Drosophila longiperda. The sequence goes on from JAWNLV010000149.1 coordinate 181,518, forward strand.
CACGCACACACACACACACACACACACACACTTACACACACACACACTTACACACACACACACACACACACACACACTTACACACATGCACACCTATATGTGCATTAACACATGTGTGCATGTGCCATGACCTTGATTCTCTCTGCGGCTTGTGGTTGTGTAAGTGTTGAAAACTTTTGATTCATATCCACTAATGACCCGCTTACGTAACCCTAGCAATGGGATTAACCTGTGTTCGACGGTAAAACGAGTGGTATTCAAGTGTTTCACCACTGCTGAATAACTGTTCAAACCGTTTTAAATGTTATACTTTGATGCTGCACAATTATTTCAACTGTAATTTCTGTTATACACAATCTGTAATAAAGTTATATCAATATATATAAACTTTGTGTCACTTATATAAAAGTTAAGCCAATGTTTGATATATATTTGAAACATTTATTGACTGTTATACAACCATTACGAATCAAAATTCCGCTAGATATTGAAAAAAGATATATTTCGGAAAACGTCCTAGCTTCTGTTATACACATGCCAAAGAGGCATATAAAAAAGTTAACAATTAAAATTAACTTATATTGCGCACTAACGACTGTTTCAAAGGCTAACAATGGTTATACTGCTGTTATACACCGTCTAAAATAAAATATCGATTGATATTCTATGCCATTGTGCACAAGGCTTACTCATAATATGATACAAGAAGATTCAAGGGCTTTAGATAGCTATGCGAAGTGTAATTAGTGAGTACAAGTGCAAGTGTCATACGCACAAAAGCTGAATCTTGAGTTGTTATTAGATAGGTAGAAGCCACAGCCTAAGCAGCAGACACAGATTTATGAGCACATAGTTCATCAAACCAGACAACCAACCTAGCACACACATGCCAGTTCTCCCCTAGTGCGTCTGGCTATGAAACCCAATTAGCTTAATTTGTGGCAGGGTGCACCATTACACGTATACTGCCAGAAGCTTAAGTCTTATGCTTGTGTATGTATAGCATAGCTAAGTATCTATGTAACTTGGTTGGTTAACTAGAATTAAGTAGGTCTCTCTAAGCGACTAAGCGATTGCCACCCTCATCTCGTCATCTGATACTGCATAACTCTTTTAACTCTTTTAACATTTTCTATTTGCATTTGCACAGAGCCCCAAATTTCAGCCGCCAATTGAGTTTGTGGACGATGCGGCTCTCAGTCCGCCCGATGGTTACAAGGACAACAGCCTGAAAAATACGTTGGGCGGTGCGCTTAGCGGCCACATCTTTGGCGCACAGCATCTGCAACAGTTGCAGGTGATACAGCGCCTGCAGCAGCAGCGGGCAGCAATGTTGGCGGCACGTAACGGTAACGGCAACGGCAACGCGAGTGCCACAGCCACTGGGAATGTTAATTCCAATGGCACGGGCAATGGCACCACTCAAATATCGCCACCCCCACCTGGCAGTGCCCAGCAACAGCAACAACAGCAGCAGCAGCAACAACAGCAGCACCAACAGCAACAGCAACAACAGCAGCAGCAGCAACAACAATTACAGCCAACTGATGAGGAGCTCCAGGGCGTTTGCACCGAGTGTGCCGAGTGTGCTGAATGTGCCGCAAAGCAACTGCAGGATGCAGGTAAATTGCGCCATCACTCCACAGTTATATATTTATATATATATATACATATTTATATATATACTTATATTTATATATAAAAGGCGTACACTTAAAAAAAATATAAGTTTAAAGCAAATATAATTGCAACTTGTAGCGTAAAATATAAATTGGATTCCACTTTTATTGTTTGTATTTTGATCAAAACAAAAAAAGAACACAAATTAATTCTGTGTTTTTGAATCGGATTTTAATTTTTAAACCCTACATCTGTTTTCTGCAGTGTAAGCCTTTAGTTGTACTCGTTTAATACAAAACTACAATGCAATTAGCGAGTATCCCCTTGGGTGGGGAATCGGAGTCCGGTTCTTTTTTGCAAATCGTTTTCGTCCTCCTTTGTCGAACGCAATTATGAGTTAATATTTATGCAAGCATTTATGCCTAGGCACAGCAGTCATCAGCCATAAACTGGCTGGGGTCTAGACTATTGGGTGTCGGTTATTCGACGCCATTTTGATTTCGATTTTTGTCGCAGCGCAAAGACAGGGAGAGAGAATGAGAGTGGATAGGGGTAGGGGGATAGAGTGGTAGGGGAGAGGGGGCTTTTGAAAATGTACAGTAAATTAAATTTAATTTAGTAAGTCTGTTCCCGATGTGAGATGAAAGCTTGCCATACAATTTCAATGAAATGAAAGCCATGAAATACAGTTTGACAGCTGTCATACGTTTGAAGGCAACAAACTGTTTCAGCAATGATGTTGCACTCAAAGGCATCTCAAACTTTTTGCAAAGATTGGAAAACAGCAAGATACGAGTTTAAATTAAAATTTAATTCAATTTATGCTCAACTGTGACTGTGTTTTCAATTATTAACTTTTAATGACAAAGTTTCAGCAACTATCTTACATATTGAAGCAGTCTTCAGAACATATCTCTCTTTCTCTCTCTTCCCCTCTCTCTCTATCTCTATTGCTCTCTCCTTCTCGCTCTCTCTCTCTCTCTCTCTTTATCATATATGTGGTAAAAACATTGTGGTACTTTTGTATTTAGCAAGTTTTGGTTTATGATTGATTTATGGGAACTTAACGAAATCGGTAAACAAACAAACAAGTTTGTTTAGCTGACTCTCAAGCGAACCTCTATAGAAGGACATGCTGCTCTTGCAGCACTTTCCACAGGTAGGCACGGGGGAAGGGGCATACATTTGCATTAGTATCGGTCACGCTTCATTGTTTAACGGGCAACATGCAAAGGGAGCAAAGTAGTAATGAAAATAAAATAATTATCAAACAGGCAGCCTAACATACATGCCGGCCCCTTGTTACCGAGCTGACTTTTCACATTAATTGGTGCGCCTAACGAAGCGGAATTATTGTGACCGGAGTGGGTGCCACCGACTCAGATTGTGCCCAACCCAGCCCTGATCGCAGCTGCCCTGCCCTACCAGCAGTAATCCTTCAAGCGCGCTTCCGTTGCAAAAGCAACAGGCAAAACAAGCTCTTTATAAATTGATCATAACTGAACATTTTTCATTTAAATTTTACTCATGCTTATACCCTACGCAAATTTCATTTTTTAATTTTTATTTTACTTCTTATCGATAATGCAGAGTTGATTCACTTCTTTCTATTTCTCGCAACAGAGTGCGGCTCTTCGCAGTGCGCAGAGGAGTTGACGCCGATTGGGGTGCCAGCCGTAGCCATTTTACCGTTACACACGAGTTCACCAGAGCGAAGAATCACACAGAAGGAGATCATCGCTGGAGAAGAGCGGCCCAAATATGTGCTCCAGTCACAATATAAGCCCACTGCGGCATCTGCAGGTAAAGTAAACCAAACTGAATAAAATCATTTACTACAACAACAAAAAAGTACCTACTCAAAATGCAGTCATTATTAGACCTTGTATATACATCGTACATTATATCATGCCTAGCTGAATGCATAACAAAAACTTTATATATATATATATATATATATATTTATATAAATATATTTATAATTATGTATAAACATGCAAAGAAGACCATCTCTCAATTCGATAAGCAACAACAAATAAATTGAGACTCTCTCACTGGCAATCAAGCGGTCATTAATATTTATTGGGGTCTTGTGCACTGCGACCTAATAGATCTATCGTACTTAGGATTGTTCCAACTTATCATCCACACCTACATGCGTATATAGCATCACGTTACATATGTGCCTTTGTGTATGTATTTGATTTTGATTATAACCCCGAGCATCGTACATTATGCATTCACATAAATTTTAAGACACAAGTCGAGGTTTCACTTGCAACATTCAAATATAAATATACACTAAATTTTGCACGATTCGCATTTCAATTGCAACGATTTGTGCAGCTGTTCTACGACTGTTATATGACTTGCATAACACTGGAAGATTAATATAATGTATATCAATATGATGTATTATGTTCTAATAAATTGCTACAAATAATTTACTTCGCATAATAAAACTATTGGCTTATACTATTTTAAGAGCTGTATACCCCTTTGTATTACACAAATGTTGAAGCTGAGTTTGATAACTATGCTCACCACATATAAAAACAAGTGTATATGAAATGATTTACAGCTATTCAGCGTATGTTATATGCAGCGAAAGAACAGTTGTGCTGGGTACTTGTACAGCAAGCCTATCACAGTTATTTTCATAATACACAATTGTTATATAACAGTTTCATATATGTGCAATGCTGTTATATAACTGTTGTATAATGCCTATAAACTTGTAAATATCAGAATGCTGCACAATCGACAAAGCTTTCAATTAAATCGCTCGATTTCGCTATATCATTCGCACGCTCGTTTTCCCTCTCCCTCTCGCTCTCGCTCTCGCACTTCCTCTCGCTCTCTCACTCTGTAATTCTTTGTCTCGCTTTTTACTCAAATCTCCTTTCACTCGCAATGCAAAAGTAATGTACAATGCTCTCTTTCGTCCGACTTAACGTATAAAAATTACCACAATTACAAATAATTCATCAAATGCCGCTCGCTGTGACTATGCCACATGCCACAATTTGTTCGTATCCGTATGTTGAGTGTGTATGACAGTCAAAGTTAGAAAGGATTCAAGGAGTAGCAGTAGCAAGCCCATTGGCACGGTGATTGGCACAGTAGCTGGTTCTGGTTCAGGTCCTGGTACTGGTCCAGGTCCTGCGGCCGGTTCTAGTTATGTTGCCGTTTCCGGTTCCGGTTATATAAGCAGCAGCTGCAGCAGCAGCAGTCTGGTGCCAGCCACCAGCATCAGCAGTAGCGCAGCCGAGAAAAAACGATTTGTTGTTGAAACTATTACCACTATGACCACAGTGACCGAGCGACGCATCATCCGTGAATCGCACGACGATATTGTTTTAGCAGCCGGCGCACAACCTGCAACTGCAACTGTCGCCGCAACTGGTGCCGAGATGATGCCACCAGCGCTGCCAGCTAAGGCAACGGCAGTTGCTGCCGCCGCCGCTGCGGCCGCTGCCGCCACGGAGCAATACGATGAGCAGAAGCCACCGCCCATACCGCCCAAGGAGCTAACAACGACCACACAGATCAGCGGCATACTGAAAGGCGGCAAACTATGGAAACAGGACTCCATTTCGCAGGTGCGTAGCAGCAGCTCCTTCCAAACATCTCTGACGAAATGCACAAAGAAAAGTTCAGCCTAAAATGTGTAAAAATAAATTTTTTTGTTGATTCAAAAGAGCCACGAACAAATTTTTGCAATGAATCCATTCATTCTAGATTAAAGAACGCTAAACTTATTTTTTTGAGCTTTAATAATTTGGAACTAAAGATTTTGCAAACTTGTTTTGGACTTGATGTGGAATTCTGGCGACAAGATTAGCAACAAAGTTTTTTGAACTCTGATAAAAAAATATAAAAAATTAATTAATTGCATTAACAGCAATCGGATGATCAGAACAACACCACCTCAGAGGATGAGAGCGGCGCCACGAAGCGTTCGGTGCGCTTTGTGACCGAGGATCAGGCGAATGCCGTCACAGATGGCGATGGCCAGTCGCTGTCCGGCGAGATGGACGACAGCGATAATCAAATTAATGAGCTGATTCCGATCAAGAAGCATTCGACGCTTTTTAACAATGCGTTGCGTCCCAATTCGGCAGTCCGTCAACTCTTCCCCAGCGTCTCGGCGCAACAGGCACCCGTTCTCACCTCGGAGGCGTTGCGGGCTTTTGATGAATCGAAGCGTGCCGGTTGCCTCGTCACCCATTTACCCGGCAGCTGTGGAGACTCGGACACCTTGCGACGCAGCATGGAGCGCAACATACTCAGGCGTTCCCTCATCAAGTAAGTTGAGCTGCAAACTGAGGACGGCCCCTGCCGTTTCATCATGGAATGTATCTTTACTCCAATCACACCAACCAACGAAACCCTTCAACCAATATTGGTTTAGATTAATTGATCATTTTTAACTAATTTTGATTTTGTTTTCGTGTTTTGTGTTTTGCAGAAAAAAGGCCGTGAAGTCAGATATATCGCTGGAGGAGCGAATCAAGCAGCTCACCTGCGACATTGACGAGGACCTCGCCGAGGAGCTGTCGCTGGCACGCAGCGTTGGTGATTCTGATCAGGATCAGGATCAGTCCAGCGAACGCGATTGCTCCGAGCTGGCGCAGCGCAATAGTCCTGCCGGCGAGGAGAATCCCAATACGCTGGCACCCAAATTCATGAATGGTGAGAAGAGCTTCTCGCCGAGCAGCTCCGTCTCCAGCTCTTCGAGCGGATCGTCGGCCTACAAAAAGATCGCCGATATCTTCAGTCGCGACAAAAAGCAGGAAAAGATCATGGAGCTCGAGGAGAATCCCATTGTCATCGTACCGCAGGTGAGCTTACATATATTGTATTACTTATAATACTGTGGTCTGGCTTGAAAATATTTATATATATATATATATTATAACTGTTTTGTTTTGCCTTTTCAGGAGTGCCGCTGTCCCGCCGCACCGGATTTGGGCATGGGCATACAGGTGCCAGTGGTGCATACGCAAATCCATCGAACACCACCGCGCCAGAACGAACCGAAGCGTCAGTTCCTTTCGACGCTGGCACCACTCACTGCCTGCGTCGCTGGCAACAAGGATGATTTGTCCTCATATTATACGCTGGCCGCCGCCGCTGCCGCTCATCACCATGGACACGGGACGCATGCGCATCATGCGCATCATTATGCATCTGCTGCTGCTGCTGCTGCCGCCGACTTAAATATGAGTCAGCTGCTGGGTGCCGCAACGGGCGAAGGAGGAACCGCCGCACAGCAGGCAGCTGTGGCAGCAATGGCTCAGGGCCCGGCCTTAGGTGGTGTTGGCGACGAGGCGCGCAAAGTGGCACCGGATGTAATTGCCGGGACGCCTGGTCAGGAGACGACGCAACAGGACGAACTGGCTGCCTTCGCCCAGGCGGAGGCGAAGCGTACGGAGCAGCTGAAAAAACGCTATACAGGCATCGAGAGCGCCAGCCAGGCGAGCAGCGATGATGACGAACAGAATGATTATGGCTTCAATAAGCGTCCATCTGTGCGTGGAATCAAGCCCAAGTTTAGCTCGACCAATCAGATTCTGGCTCAGATGCAGGAGCAGCTTACACAGCAGATACCCACAACGGTGATCAGCAGTCAACCGGTGCCGCAGGCCATTAAATGCTACACCAAGCAGCTCACCCAGAATCCCTCGCCACAAAACTTGCCACAACAGCAGCAGCAACAACAACATCAACAACAACATCAACATCAACAGCAACAGCAACAGCAAATGCAACAGCAGCATGCGCAAGTGCAATTGCAGCAACAAATGGCAGCTGCACTGCAGGCAAACACGATTGCCCAGCAGAAGACGGAACAGCGCACGTGGAGCTTCTATAGCGAGAGCGGGGAGCAGCAGCGTTTCCCCATGGATGCAACAGCTGCGGCAGCGATACAGCAGACCTACTATCAAACGTTGCCGGCGGGTGCCATGTTCCGCCAAACGATGATCCAGCAGCAGCAGGGCGGCGGCACCTCGGCCGATGAGGCAGCGCTGCTCTATGCCGCCGCCGCTGCTCAGAATTGCCAGAGTGTGGCGGCCAACGCGACGGCAACGGCGAATGCCATCGAGCAGAGCAAGCACAGCAGCAGCTACAGTAGCCACTTTGCCAGGAGTCCAACAAGGCGGCCAGAGTCGCCGCCGCCATTGCGCAACTATCATCAGACCATGGTCCTCATACCCTACAATGCGGAGACCTATTCACAATTTGCCACCAGCAGCAGCGTCGATCCAAAACTTGCTCACATGCAGCGACAAAATATTTTGGAGTATCAGCAGGTAAGCAGTTTGCCAGTTTTGGCTAAATTTCAGGTTAGACGTGCATATTGTAAAAGGGATGCAGTGCATCCAATAGCAGCGACAGTTAATTGGATTATTACCAAAATACAAAATTTTACTTTGCGAACATTTTAGAAAAAATACATTTATTTGGCTGGTCTTTGGCACAAAAATCAGTATTGCTGTTCAAATTGCGACTCAAATTAGCTTTCACTTAAAAGTTCGAAATATAATAAACATTTTTTAAGCTCTTTTAGATTTATTATTTTTACTTAAGCAAGTAAAGAATACATAAATTCTGAAATATATTTTATTATAATTTTAAATGCTTGCTTTTTGGCTTTGCAGGTGACTCAGCAAACGATTCGCGTGCCGATTGGATATGCTCTGCCTGGCATGCAGTTGCATGTGGTAAGTGAACGAGGTCATGCCGCCCACTATGGAGAACATCCGCACACAGCAGCCCAGCAGCAGCAGCAGCAGCACCAGCAACACCAACATCAGCAACATCAACAACAACCGCAACAACAACAACGTCTGTTGTCGCAACACTACCAATACGGGGCAGAAGGCGGTATGCCGGGCTTTAGTGAGAGGGGCGTGCCTGAGGGAGCAGCAGCTGTCTCGCATAGCGATTGCAATGCAATGGTCTCACCTACCAACATCGCCCAACAACAGCAGCAGCAACAACAACAGCAACAGCAGCAACAGGCTGGAGCAGCTGCTGCTGTTGCGGCTCAAGGATCCATTTATTATGCAATGAACGTATGACCCGGGCTGGAATAGTCGCTGCCAGCGGCGGTCATTGTCGAACGCCGCCAGTGTCAACGCGTCGAGTTGTCAGCGACTTCAGTGCATTTGGGCGGCGGTGGCGGCATCGGCAACAGATGAGCGAAACTTCAAGCCATGCCCCTAAAACTCATAAGCCAAAACCCACTCAGCCCAAAGTATACCCTCAGAGAAAAATCCTGCTTCAATTTCAAGTACAGCCGGGTTAGAATTCCTATCGTTTTGTCATTGAATTTTGAATACAAATTTGTTTCTAAATATTCTTAAGAAAAAAAGTATAATTTCAATTGACTTTTGAATATGAACAAGCACAAAAAAACCCTTTTCAATATATGTTTGGGCGTTAAGAACGACTAAATAGATGCAGCTCAAAATTTGAGTACTTTAATTCTCGGTTCAATCTGATTTGATAGTATTTTATCGATATCAGGATTAATTGAAGAAGTTAAGTACTACTTAAAGTAAGAACTAAATATTTTATTCCAAATAATCAAATTAAGCTTAAGTTATTACATAAAAAAAGGTAATACACTTTGAAATTTTGGGAGTATAACAAAAAACGTCCTTGATATAAGAGTTGACAACCAGTGTACTTGAGTTGAGTAGTAAATTCTAATGGTTTTTTTTTTCTGAGTGTACGGATGAAAAATGTTTTTGCATCAAATTGAGTTAAAAATTTAAACCAATTTCGCGTTGATTCTAGCGAGTGTTTAAGTTTCTCTGTCTCTCTCTTACTTTCACAATCCTCTATCTCTATCTTGATCTCGATCTCGATCTTTTTTCGTATGTGTGTGTGCATGTGTGTGTGTTTGCCTCTTGAAATTTATCTACCAGGCATATTTGCAACAGGATTTGTGCATGAAAAATTCAACTTAAACAAATTGCAAGCAACTACATATAAAATAAAACAATAACTAATTAAATTGTATGATAAACGACTCAAAAGAAGTGAACAAAAATTATATATTAAATTCAATTCAAAAACTGAAAGAATTTACGTTAAATGTTACTTTTAAGTTTATTTTAAAATGCATCAACCAAACGTGAAAAGAAAAACCAAATTAATTAAGAATATGAATTTATTTATTATATGCTGGGTGCTAGAAATGTAACAAAAATAAAACACAAAAAATTAAACATATTTATCAACTAACAATACCAAAATAATGAATTTATTTACTTTTGATCGCTTAGTTTATTTGCATTAACGAACGCGTTTGCTCAATGAAAAGAATTGCATTTGATTTAAAGTAAAAATATATATAAATTATATTATATTACATTATTATATATATATATATATATATACATCATCTATATATGCATATATATATCATATATGTATGCATATGTTTTGGAATGTAGTGCAATTTGCTGCTATAGCGGTCTCCCTCACACGCATTTGGCACAAACCTAAAACAAAAATCAAAACCAAAAACTCAAAAATGTATATCATAAGTAAACCAAAACAAAACTATAAAAACTAAATGTATTTTTTCTCGCCTTACTTAATACCATATTTAAAAACGAAAGAAAAATATATTAGAACTAGCGAGTATTCTTAAGCGTTTAGTTATTATTTAATTATATTAATATATATATATTTAAATATATATACTCATTTTTTAATTAAGTTTTTTTTTTACTGTATAATAAATATGCAATATTCTTTGAATGCCCCTGCAGTATCTTTTTTTTAACTTTTGTATAATTTATATATCAAGAATAATCTGTCTGCTTCTATGCGATATTAGCTTTCAGTTATTGGATTATATAGTGTAAACTAAAATGTGTAACAGAAACAACGAAAAACCGAGTGTTCTTAAGATAAAAATATATGTGTTGAAGAAGCCAGAGATGATCAATATAGCTACATAAGTTATAAATTTACTTCTTATTTTATCGCTCATCGTTTAAAGTCTGCAAGGGTGTTCAGAACTCGGCTTGCCGAATACAGCGCTTCAATATATGAGTTAAACTAACTGATTTCTTAATTAAATACGACTTTAATTCGCTACATTTATAGTATGCATATATACTTAGGTGGTATTTTTTCGGTACCAGAGCCCAGCTTCAATGTTTGTATGTGCATATTACATGTTTTGTGAGCTGCAGTTTGTTTGGGTTTCATGAATACGTATGTGTGTGCATGTTTATGTATCTACTGCATATGTATATCTATCGTATATATTTTAACATCCGAAAATCTTCTAATATCTAAGTGACAGTGCCAAAAGTTGCACGCAAAAAAACTTGTTAAAAACTTGAACTTGAAACAGGTAAATAAAGAAATATAAAATCTATATATGTATATTGCAATTGAAAAATATATACAATACCTCATAAGTATTAATAATACACACACACACACACACACACACACTATATATATATATATATATATATATATATATATATATGAATTAAAATAATACGCAAAAGCAAGAACGAGTCAAATCCAATTACAATTTTTTTTATTACTTATTGAGTTGATATATATTCAGTTTATACATATGTATAAATACACATATTATGAAATGAAATAATAAGAACAAGAAAACATATAGAAGTGAGCCGACTTAGAAATCGCGAAATACATATAATACGTATATAGTTCTAAAGTGCGGAACAGAACTTAGTTACATAAAACTAACCATGAATCAATAACTAATTATACTTAAATATGTGTGCATAAAGCTAGCTATGGATACATACCTATGTGTGTATGTACGGGTTTTAAATTGAATAAAATAAACCAAAGCGCATTTTTGGGCGCATGACAAAATATGACAAAAAAAATACCAATAATTTATTTTAATTAGCCCAGCCCAGAAAATACAAAAAGTTATATTACTGAATTGACAAAGCCGAGCGATTTGCATAGAAATATATATATATAAAAAAAAATATATATATATATATATATATATATGTATATTTATATAATACGTAAATAAAAAATATATAAGTAACAAAGAACAGAAAAAAGCATAAGAATTTCAAAATGAAAAAAAATCAACACTTTCAAAATTTGTGTTTTTACTCTTCTGAATGATAAATATCAGTTACAACTAATTTTTTCTATGCAAATGTAGTTGACAAATTATATAAATTATGTGTATGTATATTTATAAAAACAAATATACATATGTATATTTATATAACCAAAAATATATACTATTCTATTAAACGGTTATGATGATTTTTTTGCGGCATGCAAAATACAAAATAAACAAGAACAAAAACAAAAAGAACAAACAAAAAAATGTAGACAACAAAAGGAAAGAACACACAAAAATGTGAAAATATGTATTCATTTATGAAATAAGCAACAACAAAATCTATATATATATATAGTATATACAATTATGGGAAAAATAAAAACAAACTATAGATCAAACAACAAGAAGAACAGCAAGGTGGCAGAAGCCGAAGAAAACGGTAACATTAAATTAACAAGTTATATAACAAATAAAAAAATATGACTGAGCCAATGACTCAAAAATAAATTTTAAACGAAAAACAATTATATGAAAAAGCTAAACAAAATAGTTGTTTTTTAAATTATTAGAATTATTTAAATTTACTATCTATCGACATGGAGAGGGGGGCCGTGATTTATGCTGATCTTATGTGGTGATTGAGGGACCATACCAAGCCCTTCGTCAATAACACGTGCAACGTCGTGACACCGCCGCATAGAGATAAGCAACCAAGTCAAAACTGCCAATCTTTGAGATACACAAACAATTTAGATTTTCAATAAATTATGTAAGCTGACATGGCTAGATTAATGTAAATGCTGGTCCAGAATGATCATGCTGCTCTTTTGTGCATCCGAGAATCTCAAAATTAAGCGAGAGAGACACATAGAGAGAGAGAAAAGTGAGGGAGAGAGAGAAAGGGAGAACGAGAGCGAGAGAGAGAGAGAGAGAGAGAGAGAGTTGGGTACTGTGCAATCACTTGGAACTGTCTACTATTCGACTTTGGGCCCGTGGATTTTGTTTTGTTTTTTGTGATTTGTGATTTAGTTCGACGCTTCACTTGATTCGAGTCACATCAAATTTGTATACCGCTTGCAAATAAAATTCAAATCATGAGCTGTCCCTATGCTGGCAACAGGTAAGCATCCCAAGTAGCCATACACAAGCTATACTGGCAACCGCACTTCCAACCACAGCTATGAAAACGATGACGCCGCCGTTCCACTGTCCAACGAAGTGGGCAAAATATATGGCGAATATTTGATGCTGGACAAACTGCTCGGTGCACAATGTATGCTCTCCAAGGAGGACAAGAGACCGGTGCATGATGAGCATCTGTTTATCATAACGCACCAGGGTATGTTAAGCCCACATCTATCTATCTCACACCCCAACCAACGTGTCTCTCCATTTGCAGCCTATGAACTGTGGTTTAAACAAATCATCTTTGAATTCGACTCGATACGCGACATGCTCGATGCGGAGGTCATCGATGAGACAAAAACACTGGAAATTGTCAAGCGATTAAATCGGGTTGTTCTCATTCTTAAGGTAAGTCTAAGACCAAAAGTACTTAAGATGCTCAATTGCATTACATAATATTCTTATGTTGCAATATTATTCAAAGTCAGATACTTTGTATGAGATAACGTTTTAAATGATTACTTGCAAAATGTTTTCACTCTTATGCTAATCACTATTCTATTCTCAATCTAACAACATTTTATCTTTTTATTCTAATAAACTCAATGAACTGTAATCCTTCTGAATAAATGCCCTTTTTACGACATGATATCATTTTTAACAGCAAGCTTTTATTTATTAAGGTTATAAATATTTCTTTTTAACCTAATGACTGGTTCTATTTTTGATTTCTATCGATATTAAACTATTATTTTGTATTTTACAACATTGGACACTTTGAGACTCAAAATGTATTAATCAATCTTTGAAATCTTCTAAACCTATATTTATTCTTGGCACAGTTACTTTTGGATCAGGTGCCCATATTGGAGACAATGACGCCACTAGATTTCATGGACTTTCGCATGTATCTGGCGCCCGCCTCCGGTTTTCAATCGATGCAGTTTCGATTGATTGAGAATAAGCTGGGAGTGCTCACCGATCAGCGGGTGAAGTACAATCAGAAGTACACGGAAGTGTTTGGGAATGATGAGAACGCGCTGAATGCGATACGCAGTTCCGAGGATGATCCCTCACTGCTGGAGCTGGTGCAGCGTTGGCTGGAGCGCACACCCGGCCTGGAAGCGGATGGATTCAATTTCTGGGAGAAATTCCAGCACAGTGTCGAACAGTTTCTCGCTGCGCAGGTACAGAGTGCTCTGTTGGAGCCGGTGGAGCAGGCCAAGAACTATCGACTGATGGACATTGAGAAGCGTCGCGAAGTCTATCGCTCTATCTTCGATCCGTCGCTGCATGAGGCGCTGGTAAAGCGGGGCGATCGCCGATTTAGTCATGGCGCTCTCCAGGGCGCTATTATGATAACATTTTACCGCGACGAGCCTCGCTTCAGTCAGCCCCATCAGCTATTGACCCTGCTTATGGACATTGACTCACTGATCACCAAGTGGCGGTGTAAGTAGAGTGGCACTTCCCATTCCATCTGAGTTCATTGCCTCATTTAATTCACTTTTATCTGTTAGACAACCATGTCATCATGGTGCAACGCATGATTGGATCACAGCAGCTAGGCACTGGTGGCTCATCCGGCTATCAATATCTACGCTCTACACTCAGGTAAATCGCTTTTACATTTTCTCTTCCTCTCTCTGTTTCTCTCATACACCTGTTACCCGAGCTTAACATTAATCACTGATCTTAACGTTTTCAGCGATCGGTATAAAGTTTTCCTCGATCTGTTCAATCTTTCCACGTTTCTGATACCTCGTGAAGCCATTCCGCCCCTGGATGAAAGCATACGCCAGAAACTAATTCACTGACAAGTTTATTTATACAAAATTTTGATTTATATGAAACGATAAATTGCCTTAAGACTTAACAGATAAACGTTTTCTCAAATAAAACCCGTTATGAACTCTACGTGGAATGTATTCATTTACAACCCGCTTAAAAAATGAAATCTTTAAAAAACCCACTGATTTTAATACAGGCTATAAATCAAATTGTTCTTTATTGGCATTTTACCAGAAAAAAATGAATTACCCATTATATAAAATAAAATAAATGATTTAAGAACCTCTTTAATATATGAATTTAAAATATTTTAATAATTAGTAAATTATTGTTAAACAAAAAAAAAATATGCAATACTAAATCTATAGTAATGACCTTTAAGCCATTTACTAATTATTATAAGCTTAAATGAACATCAAAAATATATGGGCATGCAAGTTATAAGGTAATTAGAGCACAGGTATCTCTAGCAGATTAAAAAATAGTTATTGCCATTCATCAATAAATAGCGTAAATAGCAGTGTCTTTTATTAATATTGGTTCTTTCTATTTGATGTACATATAAAACCGAATAGTGTTATACACTAAATAATTAATTTTGGCTCTTTCTGAAAAGCTTGAGTGTAAGCTACAAATTTTTTAGAAACACTCAACTGAATAATTTATTTAAATCAAGATTTCCGAAAGTACTCACATATTTACTCTCTACTGAAAAATAGCATACAAAATGTACGATCAGACCGGGTCAACATCAGCCAAAGACACCAAAACACTGAAAAAAAAATCCTTTTTTTTTAATTTCTCTATCTTACTGAGTTATTTAATATTATTATTTTTTTTATTAATATTATTTATATTTATAAGCCACTGAAAAATATTTCTTAAATTAGTAATTAATATATAGCAAATTAGCAAATCATGCACTTCACCGCATATTTGAGAGCAAAAGAGCAAACGTCAACAAAGTCAAATTATTTTTCTAAAAACTATTAAAATATCGGCACAAATAAGTGAGTGAACTATAAAATATTTAGAAATAAAATATATGTACAAATTTCTTTGCTTAATTACTCAATTAATAATATTTAAAGATGTATTATCTCTTTTTTTAATATGTACATAAAAGATAGGTAGGTATGTACTTATTTAGGAATTTCTTATGTACATTATCGACAATATACACACAAACACTGAATGCGCAACCTTTCCCAATGACCTTTTTGTGTATTTAATTGATAAGCTTCAAGTTTTCAGCTTTAATATTTTTGATAGAAATTAGCTCAATGCAAACAACATCTACAACAAGACTCATCTAACTACAACAACAAGTGCAATTTATAATTGTTCAGTGTTCGAATCGACAAATGCAGCGGAATTTAGGTCGCCCAATCCCCCAGATATTCCCATAGATGAGAGGTAGAGTGAAAGAGAAGCGAGTAGTAAGCTTTTAGCAAAAAAAAACCTACAAAAAACATAATCGAAAACTACGTTTTGTAGCATTTTATGTAAGTCAAATCAAACACAATCAAATCAAATCAAATGCAGAAAATTATATTTTTGTTTTCCTTCAACTTTTTTGTATGAATATTATTTTTCCGGTTGCAATTAAAGCGAAAAAGTACAATCGTACAATCGTGAACATCCGTACATTATATAGCAGTTATGTTCAGTTACAGCCCACAACGCTGGACAGCTGGGAAAACTCAAATGAATTTAGGTAACCAACAATTAAAGAAACATTCAATGGCTTCTCAATGCGCTACAATTATGTTGTGTATATATGATGAAGCTCCTTAAGTCGCCTTAAGGAGTATTTGCCAAACTATTAAGCTTAATTACATCAAATTGTAATAAAATGTATTACTTAAGCTACATTTTATTTTCTAGAAAAAGGGCTTTCTTTTTTTATTTGATATACTGGTTTTCATTTTTTGCTTTGCCACTTGTTTATTATCTTAAAATAGACCACAGAGGCGCTAATGAAATTTACTTACTTTTCAATAATCATCTGACTTGAAATATAGCAAAATATATGTTGAAGATGTTGAATAAACTTATCTCAGCATAACAATTTCTTATTTTACTATTAATGTTTTGTAAATGGTTTCAGAAACATAAATATTTAAGTGATTATAAATTGAAAATGTTATGTCACGTGAATGATTTTTTATTGATTTGTAAAAGCTTAAATACACTTAAATACTGAATAATAATAAGAGTGAGAAGGCACCACAGCAAAGCCCAACAAATAGCCAGAGCTGAAATACCCGACGGGCTACAAAGTAGAGCAAAAATTACGATCGACGATCGGCCGCTCAACACTAAATGCGACTAAATCTGCTCATTAATAAAAATGAAAATAAAAATAAAAACTACAAACAAGAAACACAAAGATGAGGCGAATGAGGCTCGGCAACTGTAGAACTGTCTCAGGTCTCTCAGTCGTGCGCTGAATCTCCGACAAGTAGGTTGTGTGCTGTTCAAGTTTAACAAAAACAAATACAAAAAAGTGTTAATCAAAAAGAAATCGTAATAAAAGAACAGCAACAAAATGCGGTGCTTGACATTGAGCGCGTTGCTTGTTTGCATTATTGTTATTGCTGGACAAAGCCAACTTGCAGGTAGGCAAAACCAACTCTTTTTACCTGTTACAAATTGTAGAGATCTTTACCTGCATACTTAACAGCTGGCTATAGGAGCGAAATTGAGATAACTCCCGAGCCCGATGTAGAGACAACGACCAAAAAATCCGGGTGGTTTGGAGGCTTCAAGAAGTTTTTTGGTAGCAGCAGCAAAGAGGCTGAGTCTACAACAACAACACCCACGACAACTACAACAAAAACAATTACACCCAAACCAGTGATGCCGGCAATTGCGCAAAAGCCACCGCCATTGGTTATTTCACATGCACCACTGATGCCACTGGGACCGCGTCCCGATACGCCAGGCTCCTCACCCTTTGGCGGATCGGGTTCAGCTTCGCATGGCCCACAATGGCCAGCAGCACCAGCTGGAGCCGCAGCAGTAGCGCCCGGAGGACCTGGTAATCATCAGACAAATAATGTTGCTACCTCAACGTCAACGGCAACTTCAACATGGCAGCAGGGTCCACAACAAGGTGGTGTCTCCACCGCCGCCAATTTGCCGCCAGGGTTTGCTCCTTATCGACCGCAGATGCCTCAACCCAGCGGCTTTGATTTAAGCTACTCAGGCGGTGGCACAAACACCAACAATGGACCGCGACCCAATTCTGGCTTGGGGCTCATGACAAGTAGCACAACTACCACCACGCAGCGACCACGCATCGATATGCAGCCGGGTGGCATTGATTTGCGCTTTGGCAGCAGCACAACGACAACATCGACAGTGAAGCCGCATGCGCCACAACACAAGGATCAGTTCCCCACGCTGCCCGTGCCGCGTCGTCCTTCAATTGCAGAGGATTATCCACTGCTACCGACTCCCAAATCACCAGGTGCAACCGGCATACCCACACCCCGCACACCCACATCGCCATCAGCGTGGCAGGTACCGCTGCCAACACCAGTTGTAAAACCAGCAGCAGCAACTACACCTGCTGCCACTACGGGCGGCTCATCGGGTGGCTCATCGGGTGGCTCATCAGGTGGTTCATCGGGTGTCTCATTTGTGCCCCACACTGGTGGCTTGACTTCAACCACAGTGCGTCCAGGCTTTGGTTCGTCGGGAAACTCTCTGGCCAGCGATGATGAGATACGCCAGCTAACCGAACAGCTCTACACGAAGGAGACCAACAGTCAGCTAAGCCTGATCAATGTGAACCTCCAAGGACGAACTCGATCAATCGATAGCGCCGATGAAGCGCCAGAGCCGTAAGTACAATAAAAAAAAATAAGAACTGCTAGAAATAACCAAGCTGACTAGCACGTTTTACACCGATTTATATATCTTACATTAGATACTATCACTTTATAAGCAGAGCTTTAAAAATATGTCGAAATATACAGTTTCAAACCTATCCAAAAAATGATTTACCATAAATCACCTCACATTCATAAATCACATTTTTTATTTACATTAGCGATTATACATAGGTTATATATAACAACATTCGACTATCTAAACTTTAACTATCCACTAGACTTTCGTGTTTCTTAGTGTTGATCCTGAATGCTAAACAATGATTTCTATTGACAGATTGCTGACTGTGGATGCGAAGGCCTTAGAACCGTTGACGATTGCGAAGATGCGATTACTGTTCAACAATTACGAGCAGGATACACTGGTCAATGAGCATGTGACGGCCAATGAGCGTAAGGAGGAGAATGATTTCCTGGATGCCGTAATGGCGACGAGTGTTATGCGGCAGGCAATGTTGTTCCTGCAACAGAAGGGCCTGGTTTCGCCCGATCCAAAGACGCATCGAGACCTCGTCAAGGAACTATGGTTTACACAATATTCACGCGGCCAGGGCAAGATTGGCAGCTCTGGTTTCGAGCATGTATTCGTCCATGAGGTGAAGAACGGCACCATCATTGGTTTCCACAACTGGGTCTATGTCAACGAGGAGGAGAAGGCAGGTCACTTTGACTACAAGGGCTACATGAAGGAACAAGACATTGGCACGGTAAATAGCTAGCAGGCATACGTCAAATATAAACCAAACTATTTTATACTCCTTGCAGAAGGGCAAAGTGGTCAAGGTTCGTTTCAGCTATGAGGGCTTGAATAAACCAGTGGATACGATGTTTATCGGCACCTCACCGGAATTGGAGCTGGCGCTATACACCGTCTGCTTCCAGCTGCGACCCGATCGCACCTGTCCCGTCTCTCTGGGTAACGCCAAGTTTGGCATTGTCACCTACTCGTGGCGCTACAGGGGCAAGAGCCTCATTGGTAGCGCATATCCTGAGATTTGAGCTCCGCACACCCATAGAAAGCTCGCCATACATATGGTTTTTATTTTGACTCAATATCTCCATTTACGAATTTTTTTCTTTTGTGTACAATAAATCAATACATATTTTCAAATTTGGCTGTTGCTTGCTTTGAATAGTCGAATCCGATAACAATTAATCGATAGTTTGCTATACAACAGTCAAGTATGAATGATTTAAGAAATATAGCTCCGCACACCCATAGAAAGCTCGCCATACATATGGTTTTTATTTTGACTCAATATCTCCATTTACGAATTTTTTTCTTTTGTGTACAATAAATAAATACATATTTTCAAATTGGGTTGTTGCTTGCTTTGAATAGTCGAATCCGATAACAATTAATTGATAGTTTGCTATACAACAGTCAAGTATAAATGATTTAAGAAATATCGCACCTGCGTTTTCGACAGTATGCCACATTGACACTTTGCACATTGTACAAATTATATGATTTTAGACGTCAAGTCAGTATTTTTCACATAATCATGCCTATAAAAATGGTAACTATTTAGAGCAAAGAGTATTTTACTTAATCGATTAACTACTGGAAAATAATTTATAGAAATGTATCGGTAAGTAGATCATCACTAGTATCCCATCACTAAATATTAGTCTTTTCATAGTTTTTGTCACCATTATACGTTGTCCTCTAAAACAAAGAAAAAGATCTGAAAATTGTTTGAATATTTTGGAAAAAAAAATAGAGCAGCTAAACAGAAGCTATTAATTTGAAAGAAACTCGCAACCAAAATGGATTTCGGTGCCTTGTTGCATTATGCAAAAAAGAAAAACGATGCTGCATCTAAAGACGAGGTTGGTTTACATTTTAAACACTGCTGCGTGTTTTTGTTGCCCACTGGAAAACAAGATGTGGATGGATGGTAAACAAAATGGAGCTGCTACCATATGGAAATCAATAGAATTGAAAAAGATCGCCAATTGGGTCAGAAAGTGAGCGGGGAATAACGCTGATGCGGTTCCACTGTTGGGGATTTTGGGCGGATAATGTTGTCAATGTCAACATGTGTTAAACTTTGTTCTCCTTTCCAATCAGGGAAAATACTACAGCACCAAGTATGCGCCGCCGAAAAAGGAAACCAAGGAGAGCAAACAACTGTCCAACAACATACAAAAATTCCTCAAGAATCGTGAGGCGGATGAGCTGGAGCGCAAGCGAGCCGAGCGCGAGAAGCTCAACAATCTGCTCGCGATGCGGGATGAGAAGTCCAAGAACAAGATTCGCAAAATGTTAAAAGTAACAAAATCGGCGAATAAATCGGTGCTGGAGGACGCTAAGAGTGCGGATAATACGGTGCTGGATGGTAATGAACAGCCAGATGGCGATGACTATGGCTATGTGTCGACTGAGGCGAATGCCTTTTATCAAAAATACATTGAGAAGGTCAAGGATGTGAAGGAGGACAAGTGCTTTGCGCCCAGCCGACCGCAATCAGTGCGCGATCTATCCAGCACCAAAGAGCGCGTCAAGGCGGCCATTACGCGCGAAAGGGAAGAGGCCAGATCCCACACGCGGCAGCGCATCAGTCATGCATCAACCTCAGGCACAGGCAAAGATAGGGAGACGCAAGTGGCTCGCGCCTACAACACAACACCGTCGAAAACTCTCTACGATCCGGATGCGGAGCGACTTGAAGAGGAGCGCAAACGACGCGAGGAGGAACAAAAGAAGATAAAAGTCAAGCGGGCTACGCAGCCGCCACCGATGGATTTCCAAGCCCTATTGCGTCTAGCCGAGAAGAAGCAACACGAACCGCTGGCCATGCCAGTCACTGAGAAGAAAAAGGAGCCGGAACGTTTGATGTCGGCACGCGAGAAGAAAGAAGAGGAGGAGCGCAAGCTCTGGAAAGAGCAGCGCGCTCAACGCGATCGGCAGCGTGAAATTGATGCAAAGTCCAAAGTGGAGGCGCCACGCATGGGCCCTGTCGGACGCATACCCAAGCTGAATAAGGCAACCGCAGTCGTCAAAACACCAGCCGCAGCTCCAGTCTCAGTTCCATCCTCAGCTTCAGCCTCAACTCCTGCAGCCCTGCTCAGTCAAGCCAAATCGAAGCCAATAAGTGATAACCTCAAACGCCCAGCGTCCAGTTTACCGCCGAGCACCTGCTCAAGCACCAAACAGCATGCATTATCAGCAAAGTCGGCTACTAGCCAGACGGCGTTCAAACGGCCACCAGTTGACAGCAGCAACAGCAGCTCAACAAAATCGACGACAGCAGCTTCATCCGGCGCGGCCACCTCCAAAGCAGCAGCACAACGTAATCCCTATGAGGCTGCCAATAGGGAACGCGGCACACGTAGTTTTCCACCACGTGAAGTATCCAAGGTGCGTTCATTTCCACCTGAGGATGTGCAGCGTAACCGTAAAACGCATCCAAGCGAGACGCGTGCCCGTAGAGGAGGCAGTGGTGTGCAGCCGGGAGGTGGACGTAAGTCGATCGATCTGGCCAGCAAACGTGAGTTGGGTCTCAAGTTTTTGGCTGGCATTAATAAATTACTTTACATTTTTGTAAGATTATTGTATTTGATTATTAAATTTCTTACGTTTATTTTTTTATTACTAACAACAAAATAATTTTGATGAACACTTTATTTTCACTAATTTTTACTAACGGAGTCATCTACTTTATGCAATAATTACCTAAGGTTTTTTTTTATAATCGACCACAATCAATCAAGATTCCCAAATGTTGTTTTATCAGAACGCATTTATGACGATGATTCCGAATATGACTCTGAGTTGGACGACTTCATCGATGATGGAGACTGCGAGGAGGATATTTCTTCACATATACGCGACATATTTGGCTACGATAAGCGACGGTATCGAGATATCGACGACGGCGATTCTGATATGGAATCCAGTTTCGCTCAAACGCAACGGGAAGAGTATATTAGTAAAAAAATAGGTAAGCCTCTAAAATATTCCACCTTTCAATTTGCCAGAAATCTAATCTGGACTCTCTTTTGTAGGTATACAAGAAGATTTGGAGGATATGCGCATGGAGGCGATGCATAAAAAGCGCAAAATGTTTAAAAAGCGATCAGCCAGAATCGCCGACTAAACTAATAGCTTAAGCCAACTATCGTTATTTTCCACACATCTCCGATTTTTTTACGCAGCGACAAATGCTTTTTGATCGTTCTTTTACCTCCAGAAAGAAGCTGAGAAATTGGGATAAATTACAAGCCTAGACAAAATGTTTATATTTGTGGCGATGCTATTTGTTAGTTTGTTACTTACTAGAGTAGTGTCTATTTAATACTTTGATACCTAAGTACATTTTATACTTTGATACCATATCATATCATAATTTATCTGTCCGTTTGGCTGTTGATATGTATAAACGAAACTTAACATCCTTAGAGATAGGAAAGATACTGGTCTGTACCCGCGTTAGACAAAGTGTAAGAATTGGAGTGCTACTAGTCCACTAGAAAATCGATCAAAATTATTAAATCCACATTTCTGCCACAATTTAAATACTACAGTCACCAAATTTAGTTGATAGGTTCTTCTTCATCTCGGCATTTGAAAGTATGTTACTTAATTAAATAACTCCCTAAACAGATATACCATTAAAATTTCTTTTTCACCCCACGAAAGTATGTTACTTAATTAAATAACTCCCTAAACAGATATACCATTAAAATTTCTTTTTCACCCGAATCTGACTTGTACAGTATTTATTGGCTACACCCGCCCTGTCATTAGCTGGTATTACCTATGGTGTCAAAGTATTTCGCTGTCGGTTACATCCGACTGCAAAGTTCTCTCTTGTTTTTACTTATTTTTGATACTTTAATTTGTTTCCATGATTTTGTAAAAGATTAAGCCGATATATGGTATAAGCATATTACAATTTTTGTTACCCGTTTAAAATTTCCGAACGTTTAATAAAATCTAAACTGTGTTAAGATGATAGAACCTTATCAAATTTGGCATTTAGATGAAAATATTTTCTAAACTGTTTCTATTTCAAAAATAAAATTGTCCCCTATTTTTGGTACATCACGAAATGTCAATACCATATGTTATATTACTATGTATATATATAATTGCATATGTGTATGCAATTACGAAAATTTATCAATTCAATATATCAAGGGCCATATTAAATCCTTAATTATACCATCGACTCTTAATGACCTCTTCTTGTTATCATATATATCGAATCGGCAAATACGGCGGGGTTAATACTAAAAAAATCTAAATTTAAGAAGAGCCAAGAGACTTAATTTCAAAATTTTCTTACAAGTATAGAAAACGATTTTTTTTGTAAATCAGAAGATCGGTATTATTTATTTTGTTATGGTTGATGTTCTTATCATCCGTGCACTTCAAGTGAAATTTATAATCAGACGATTTGACATTATAGACAAAATACGGAATCATCCATAAAGGTATAAATTTTGAATAACGATCTCAAAGATAATAATTTATAGATTTTTTGCATATAACTATATTGGGAACAACATGAGTTAGTCGTCGGTTAGCTCTACGACAACGGCGCTACCGATGCGCCGATGGTCGCAGACAGGTTGCGGCTCTGTATCCATATACCCAATGGCCGTTAGAGCCGAGTATGCCCTGTTCTTCGGCAGAAATTCGACCTTGTGGCCGACGCTCTCCAGATGGTTAATCGTATGGTTTGGCACCTCCGGCTCCGAATCGACATACATAGGGGCCAACTGATGATGCAACCGCCCACTGTTGACAGCTTCCTGAATGGGTTCGCGAAGCACGAAATACCGTAGAATGGTTTGTGCCACGGATGTGGTGATGCGTGAGCCACCAGCACCGCCGATAACTAAGGCCACATTGCCCGCATCATCAAGAATGATGCTCGGACATGTCGATGACATCGGACGCTTGCCGGGCCGAATGTAATTGGCCGGACTGGCCGGTATGCCATAAGTATTAACTTTTCCCGGCGTGGAGAAATCATCCATCTGATCGTTCAATATGATGCCAGTCCGGCGAGATCTTACCTTCGCCCCAAGATGCCCATTGATGGTGCTGGTCACCGAAATGGCATCACCATTGGGCGCCAGAACCGAGATGTGAGCCGTGCCATGATCCTCTACATTGCTAAAATTTGCACCATAATACGACATATCCTCAAACGTGCGATCATCCAGTATAAGTTTACGTATCTCAGCCGCAAAATCTAGATCAATCAAATTCTCATAGGTTTCCATCACCGATGGCTCATAGTGGATGTCACCCAAATTGGTTCGATGTCCATACGCATGCTTAAACGTCTCCATCAGTCGATGATAATACTTATCCCTGCTGCTCGTATATAAGGGCTCCATGACGTTAAGCATAAATGTCAGCACAGCTCCACTGCTCGGTAACGGCGATGTGTACAGAGTGTGTCCATTATCAAATCGAGCTCGCAGCGGACGCTCCCAACGCACACTTCAATCAAAGAGAGGCACAGCGACAAAGAAAGAGACCGGGAAATAAAATGAGATTGAGAAAAGGAGTGTAGTAAAACCATTCAGTTATGCTAATCAAGATGAGAGTATTTCACTTCACGCGATGCAAAGAAAGGACTTAGTCAAAAAAAAATAATAAAGTATTTAATCTGTTATCGGAAAATATTGTTGATATGTTTTTTTTTTTCTTTCCAAATATTTAATTTTAGTTCTAACGAACATCAATACGAAGTTTGAAGAAAGTTAATGGAAATACGTTTTTGCTAACTTACTCGTAATCCTTTAGATCCTGTTCGGTCACAATGCCACCCATCGACTGAATATCCTGGACAAGCTTGCGGCCAATTCGTCCACCCCGATAGATGACCTCCGGCCCCTCGCTGGCGACAATCTCTAGGGTATCTGCTAGGACGCGACGGAACATCATCTCGCCCTGCTTGTAGGGATTTTTTGTTGCGGGATTTATGAATATCTCCGACATGGTGTCCTCATTGCGTATCACCTCCTCGTTGCTGGCCAGAACATTAGCTAAATACCTGGACACTAATATTCCCTGACGACACAATTCTATTGTGGGCCGAAAGAGGCGTGACCATGGCAGCTTGCCATATTTTTCGTGCAATCGCCAATAGCCATAGATCTCACTGGGAACCGCACACGACAGGGCGCCCGTGATACGATCATGGTCCATAAACATGTCCGGTGTGGACGCAGATGGAGCCGTTTCACGTGCAATCAGCGACTCCATCTGGCCTGTCTCCTTCGAGTATATAGTGGCCATGAAGCCACCGCCAACGCCCAAGCTATGGGGCAAGACAACGCCCTCGCAGAGCATTGTGGCAATCGCCGCATCCGCAGCAGATCCTCCCTCATCTAATATATTTCCACCAATCTCTGCACATCCAACGCCATTGGAGGCCACGGCGCCAATGCGACGAGGTTCATTTCCCCTGGCCAGGCCAAATATCAGGCCCAAAGTTATCCCCACAACGGCCAAAACGAGAACGATCCAAAGGACTAAATATTTCTTGAAGCAACTGTTCGCGGCGAAAGGAAATAGTGATAAATAAACATATATATATATATATATATATTGCATAGGTAAGCTAAGTGTGATGGGCCAGATTGGAAATAAACACATCGTCACACATTAAACTTTAAATTTTGCGTTTGAAAAATTTTTTTTTCGATTAAAAAAAAATATATATATATAATTGAACATTTAATTTAATTTTCACTACAAAACATAACCCGATAAGGGACGACGCTTTTTCTATCCCTAAAAAAACAAAGATTCGATTTTTCATTGCTTGGGTTATTATCACAATTCACTCTTCTGTGTTAGAGAAATTTTTCTAAATTTCGTCACATTATCTTTTGTATATGGAGTATCGTTTCACATTTGAAGCATTTTTTTTCACTTACGACATTTTGGGTTGTCTGTCTCTTTAAAAGTTATTGCTTAAATTAGGTGAAAAAAATAAATTATATTTTGCGTTTGCAACGCGAGCCGTATACTATTCGTATGTGAAGAATTTGACCAACAGTAGCTGCTTTTATATGCCGTTTAACCATTAAGCATTTAACAAAATCCATTTTAATATGCGAGCAAAAAAAAACTCAGCTTAACCGGATATGACCTAGAAGATAATAAATATTTTTTGATACAAACGGCTGGTGAATTAGCCGTGGTCTGTTTATAGGCTATATGACTATTAGCATTTTAGCTTTAGTTAAAAAAGTTCTTACTTGATGGTTGACTTTTGTTCGGGTCCCAATGATAAAAGGTTTGGCCGACAAATACCTAATATGCGGATATTTGTAATCAAATACAAAAGACTGTTGATTATAAGTACGTATGGGTATTATCTGTTCATTGATAATGGCTTCAATCTCTAATAAGTTAGGAACGAAGTGTATATAATAATTGAAATTATGCATTAATCACCAAACAGAAGTTTAAATAATACATATCAACATTTCATTAGTATTACAAATCAACTCTACAAATATCCTTCATATTTTACTTATTTGTATTTGTGGGGGTCTTGTCTTGTTATTTCATTAAAGCAGGTGCTGTCGCAAATTAATTAGTTAACTGTTTATTTTTAGGCTCATCATTTCGCTCACTTATTTTTGTATTTTGATAAAAAAAATTATTGAGGACAGGTGCTAATTTGATTGAGGCGTACTTAGCGCATATTGCTGAACGTCATACTAACATCATTTATGAATTTATTTTTTTAATGTCAACTAAATTAAATTAAATGAAATTTAAAATTATATATTAATTTAAAAACTTAGAATATTTAAGTGATTTTTACGTTAATTTTAATGCAAAATGGTTCAACCTCTATCGATCTATGACAAACACCTATTTTTAAATATTGGCCGGTTAGTAAAAATCGCGTTTACAATAAAAACCGTTCATTTAAAATTTAGCGGGTATTGCTCAGCATTGCAAAAACACTGTTCCCTGACACTGATATGCCGATAAGTCAGCTGTAGTGAATGATAGGAATTTATACCGCAGATCAGTTAATTAGCTCAAAAGGCATACAAGCCCTGTGATATATGAACACTATATTCTATCAATTCGGTTTAGCACAAGTAAATAGGTAATAGGTAGTTTGGTCAATGTTCTAAATTATTTATTTACTCTTTTGTTTTCTCAAAATTATCTAACAGTTTCGTTATAACAGGGCTGTCCAAACTGCCCAATACTTTTACAATTAAGAACTCAAGCGTTGATAAATGGAAAAACATTTCTTCTATTCATTTATTCTTGCTTTAATGGTAGTGATTTTACAAAACTTTTTTGTTTTAATACAATTAAGTTATAAGCGCTATCTATTTTTAAAAATTGTACTCGATAGGTTTAAATATCGATAGTATGTTAAATTATTGTCGGATAATTATCTAAAGCGTTGCGCTTACTTATCGATATAATAGTCACATCGATGAACTCTTAACATCCCTAATACATACATATGTATATGCAAATGTCTTCTCATCTGCTCGTATGTGTTGTCGGATGTATATGTGTGCGAAGTGATTTTTTTTAAATATTAATTAAATAATACATAAAGTGAAATGGCAAACAAAACAAAATATATATAAAATCGCGCGTCGATCGATCCTCGGAAAGGATCTGCATATGTAAGTGCGCTTGTGGCATGGCCAGGGTAGCAGTCACAACACATCAACAACAACAACAGCAGCAGGAGCGGCACTGCATGTATGTGTGTTTGTGCATGACTGAAAACTGAACATAATGAACGCGTCTTTTGCTGCTGCTGGAGATGCACCAACAATTTCTTTAGCGTTGGCTAGTACTAAAACCAATATTATTTGAAAATGAAAAAAAAAAAAAACAGAAAGCATCTCGTTGCAGTTGCGCCCATGCACACCCAGACACACTCACAACGAGTGAGAAAGGGCAGCGCAGCAGCAATACACACACACAAGTGCAGCAACGCAAAGCATAAGAACAAAACAGAAACAGAAAACTGAAATTGAAAACCTCTCAAAAGTCTGTGATGCGCTTAATAGTGATGCTCTTGTTGTTTAAGTTTTTTGTTTTGAATGTTGTTGTTGGTATTGTTGTTAATCCAGGATGAAGTCAGCATTTGCTCTCCTGCATGCACACCCAGAGACACACACACACACACAACTAACACACTCACACTCACACACGCACAAACATACACAGAGACTTACTACTGTATTACTCACACGCACACACCTTTACAGGGAGCCCAGGGCGACGCACCACGCACAACGAACGCACTTGCATAAAAGCTCAAATCGAAGCCGTACTCAAAGCTTTCGCTCTCAGGGAAGCAACCCATCGGTGCAGCAGCAGCAGCAGCTACGTAAAAAGAACATAGAAAAATAAAGGTGTGATAGCAGCTGGTGTGCTGCAGCTGCTGCTGCCGGCGTCGCTGCTGCTACAATGAGCGTATTTGATGACTTTCAACGCTTGTGGATGCAGCGCTTTCCACAAAGCTCACTCTCCGACGCCTGGGAGCAGGACGTGCGCGCCAGTCTCGAGCGACATAAGCTCAAAATTGGTGAATTAAGTAAAGAGCTCGAACAGGAGACGCTTTATGTTGAATATCTGGAACGTTTGTTATCTGATGTGGAGAAATACCGCGAATCTGGCGGCGATCCGACAACACTGTTCGAGGCAGGCACCAACAGTCCGGCAGCATCCCATCATGCAACTCAGCAGCAATCGCCCACGACCAGCAGCAGCGGCAACAGCTGTGTAGCTGCTAATGGTTCAACTGGTGCGACGTCGACTACGAATGCTGGCGTCGTCGACAAAGACTTTGTAAGTATTTTGTTCCCTTTGATTCAAATAAGTCTTTAAGTATTGATTGTCCATTGTTGTCATTATCAATTGTTGTGCTGCAAGAAGTTTTGTCTTTGCTGCTGCCACTGATTGCGCTAACCATTAGCACTTACAGCAGGCGTGCAGCATTTCAGAAATGGGGGCGTACACAAACAGACAACGGCACAGGCGCACACAAAGCGTTGCTGCTTTTGCGTCAACGTCGACGCCGAAACCCCCTGTAATTATTGAAAATTGGCATAATTTTTATTTGGTTTTAAGAGTTATATTTAAGAAAATAAAAGCGCAGTAAAAAACGGTCTTGCAGTCATTCCGTTATACGTACTTTTAGCGATGTTTTGACTCATCCGTTATTTAATCTAGTTACTTCTTCTTACGGTTCTTAAGGTTGAACGGTTTTGAAGTCTTTGCGAACTAGTTCATTTATTTAAGACAAATACACAAATTCGGATTACGTTCAACAGTTGCCTCCCACGACGTTTTACTCCCACTCCCACTCACCTCCCACCCCCTTCCACGACTTAATTTCCACCCACTGTTTAATTCTTTATGTGTGCGTACGTTCTCCGACCGTTCATTGCGCTCCGTCTGTGCCACCACTTCGATATCTTTAATTCTACCCTGTTATCTCCGCACGCACACAAATACACTTTAATTCTATTCATATTGTTGTGTCTGTGTTTCTTTCGGTCTTTTGCGTGTCGACGTCGTTGACTCTGACTGACTCTGCTAACACCCGGAGTAGCAGCAGCAGCGCTGCTGATGCCTCGATTTGCCGCCTTCGTCGCTAGTCGGCAATCGGCAGTAGTCACTAGTTTCGATAAAAAACAACATCCAACAGCGGGATTGTCAAAAGTTAACCGCGCTCTGTTTTCTTTCCATTTAGTATGCCCAGCAGGTGGGCAACCCAGAAACCCAGCTACTTTCCTCCACCGCCCATCCTGCTACTGGCTACGCATTGCAGCAACAAAGAACAAAATAAACTCATCGAAAGAAAGTCCATTCTCCCCTGCCTCCGCGAGCTCTTGTTCTTGCTCCAGCTCCCACTCCCTATGCATTTTGCATAATCATGATAAATAAGTAATGCAAGGGAGCAAAATTCAAAACCAAAGATTAAGTTGCAAATTACGTAAATAATACAAAAGAAAATAAAAGTAAAAGAATTATTAAAGTGCGAGTTATTTTATAGCCAAAACCGTAATTTTTGGCTTTTGTGTGAATGTCTCTTTTTTATTATTTGATTTTTTTTAACGTGTTCGGTTGACAAAAATTTCGTGGTCAAAGTCTGCGTCGCTGTCGCCGTCACAGTCAACGTCGCCGTCGCAGTCGCATTTTGCCTTAAGTTCTTAGTTGTTGTTCTTGCAACCGTAGGGCGGTGCTCAGCTATCAGTTGCGTTTCCTGGTGTCTCTTTGTGGTGTCTCACGCCCACAACAAGAACAATAACAGAGAGCACCAAGCTCTTTAAAGGGAGAGCTGCGTCTGTGTATCTGTAAGAGTGAAAGAGAGAGAGCAGTGAAAACAACGCAAAAAAAACACCAACAAGAAAAATAACAACAACAGTGGCGCTGCTGCTACTGGAAGGAATATGTCTTCCTTCAAAGAGAAATTCAAATTATGGACCAGAGGGGTGCGTAATCGGTGTCTTTGTTGACCATTTGTATATGCAAATGCCCCACTGTGTATGTGTCTGTGTGTGTGTGTGCAATAGCTGTAACACAAAAAAAAAATAAAAAAATAATGGCCGTTGTATTTATCACAAGTCGAAATCAATAAACTTATCGCAAGCGTACACACACACAAACATACACTTATATACATATGTAGGCGCAAAAAATAAAAATTAAGCAGAAACCAAAGCACTCCCCAAAAAAGAGCTAAGTAACTAAAGCTCGTTACGAGAAGTAACCCAATAGCGTAAAGTAAAAGAACATTCACACACACATACATACCTACATAATCTTACAGTGATCGCTGTTTATAATAGAACTGATATATATTTGTAAATAACTGATATATATTTGTAAATAACTAAAACTGTATTGTTTTTCTAATAATATGAAAATTATTATTTTTTGAGTCATTAATGTTTGTCTCTCCATTTATCAAAAAAAAAAAATATATATCTAATTCCTGGACAATTTTAAATTGCGTAGCGCTCTCGTTTTCTATCCATTACTGTATCTACTTATAACGCCCCTCTTTACAGTCCTCCTTAGATGGCGACGACAAAACCAAATCTCTGCTCCATTCTCTCCATTAAGTATGTGGCGGGCCCTGCTATCAGTAGAACCCGCCTGAACCAAGCAAGCAGCGACTACTCAACAGGCCAGAACTGAGATAGAGAGAGAGAGAGAGCGAGCAAGCTAGAGAGCTAGAGAGATGTTTGATTTTGTAGGGGGCTGTATGTTTACTACGTATAATACATTTTTACTTCTTATATAGTGCTTGTTATTTGAGCCAAATGAACAATATTTGATTAAGGTTTGATTAGTGGTTTCTATTTATTGTCAGTTCGTTGTGGCAATTAATAATCTAGATTGCTTTGGTCTCCCCCTTTGAGAGTGTGAGAGAGTAAGTGGCCAAAGACAGAAAGAGAGAGAGAGAGGGAGAGAGCAACAAAACTAGGTTCTATGATTGTCTAAACATACATAAATAAAGTAAAGAAACATTTTTTTCAAAGCATTCAATCATTATAATCGTATTTTGATGTTTCCTTTATTATTAACTTAAGAAATATATCTAAACCTTTTCATAAATTATATATTGCTAAATTCAAAGAATGAAAGAAAAACATTTAAAATGTTCAAATTAATGGTTTTCGTGTCTATTATTGAAGTGCCTTTATTTAATTCTAGATGTTTGTGATTTATGAAAATCAATATTTAGCAACTTTCAAAGGCAGGTTTTGACAATTTGCTAAGTAAATAGCAAGCTGTTTCTTACTATCAATATTCTTGGTAATAATGACTCTTGAAAACAACACAATTGTGAGTTTTAAAATACAGCCATTACAAATAATCATGACAATGAAATAATCGGAACAATTTAACAATAATTCGAAGCTTACTGTTATTATTGTTGGAGCCGTTTCATTATTCTCATTCACACTATTATTGATGAGATGATGTGTGTATGCTGATTGAAAATATGCTAAATAATTGTATCGACATTCCTAGAGGGAGAGATGATGAGAGAACACGAAATTGTCAGGCTGCCCAAATGCTGAGCTCAGCTCTCCGACATCTTGCACGGGTATTTTTATCTACATCTGCATACGATTGCCTGGCCTGGCCTCAAGTGCGTGTGTGTGTGAGTGTAGTGTGAGTGTGTTTTCGGGTGTGTGTGTACGACCTTCGCCGTCAACTTTTTATTGCACGCTTTCTTCTCCGCTTCGCTTGGACACATTAAAAACACACACACAATTACTTCCGCACATACAATTGTTGCCGGCTGCTATTGCTACTGCTTGGCTCAATCCCAATACCACCCCCAACAAGCAACCAACGCCTTAGTTCAAACACACACATGCACACTCTCGCAAATAAATTGCTCGAACAAAAATGTTCATATTTGCTGGAAAATTTCTTTATTTTTTTTTTAAAATAAATACAAAAAATTAAAAAGTTTGCTCTCGGTTTTTATTGTTTTTCTTATTTTGTAGTTTTCACTTTTTTCGTGGCCAAAAAAAAAATGAAGGCGTAAAAAGTAATGAAAAAATACTTAAACACACGCACACGCTCCACGCCAAGATTGGCGTATTTGTCTGTTTTTGTTGTTGTTTGCTTTGACTTTTACCCAATGTTGTTGTTGCTGCTGTTGTTATTTTAATGGAACTGCTCAACGTGTTAGAGAAATGCGTTACGTGCTATGCATGAGCAATGTGAACACTCGGCAAGGGGGAGAAACGCTGCTTTCTGCTTAAAAGCTCTGATTTATATATATATATATATATATATATAATATATATTCCATATTCCATAAATATATATTGCATGGGTTCATCATGCCATTCGACAGGATCTTTGAGCTTTGCACTTTAAATAGTAGCGGCAGAGGTAGTTAAGTCCATGTTCGCTTATACGAAAATAATTCAAAGACCGCAAAATCAAATTTACAATATATATTTAATTGTTTCAATAAAACAGAGTTTATGAAAAGTACAATATATTATTGTTGATGTCTCACTCTATCTCTCTCTCTCGGATATACTTGTCGTTTTATTTGCTTTTAATTGTCTCACTCTATCTCTCTCGCTCTCTTTCTCTCTCGGATATGCTTGTCGTTTTATTTGTTTTTGTTTTATTTTATTATTTTTAGCTTCACTTCATATATTTCCACTTAGAAATTACTTAAACTTATTTATAGCAATGTTCAATAAATCCAGGTTTTATAGCGAGCCCATTATATTAATTGAAATTAAGTAATTTGAATTTGTGCCCCACAATGCAACGAAAGCTTTTATCAAGTGCATTAAAATTAATTTTTCCGGTGTTTTCTGCTTGCAGAAATCTAGCTTGAATCTGCGTGAGGCATCATCTGCGTCATCAACCAGCAGCAAGGACAAGGACAGGCTGTCCCTCAGCACCGACAACAAATACACACACAAAGCAAACGATGGCGGTGGCGGAAGTGGTGGTGGGTTGAGCTCAGCGCCACTCACTGGAAAACGTAGCATGACGGAGCACAGCTTCGAGCGAGAGGATAAAAAAGACAGTGGCAAAGAGAAGGACTCAAATGGAGCGCTTCAGCAGTGCATCACCGAGCTGGCGGCATCCATTGGCAGCGGGGCGCTCAAACCGAATAACGAGCATCGGCAAACACCAGCAACAAACGACAATGATAGCCACACCAGCAGCAGCAGCAATAAGCTGCAACAGCAACAGCAGCAGGAAACTGTGGGCAGTGCTGCCGGGGGGCCTTCAATCGATGCTGCCTCAAAGGAGCAGTCGAAACAGCTGCACAAGTCGACATCGCACTTTGTTACCGTCATTGAGGTCAAAGAAGCCAAAGACAAAGAAATCGATGATGCAGGGATGTCAGCAACGTCGGCAACGGGGTTGAATGACACGGCGATGCCGACAGCAACAAATACAACATTGACGTCGACTCCTCCATCGACATTTGGACGCTATACGGAGCGCAGCAGGGATGCAACAGCGCCCCCGCTATCGCCAACGATGACATCGCCCGCCATGTCCGCCTCATCGTATGCCGCGTATCTGGAGGCCAAAAAGAAAATGCCACCCAGGTGAGTGGCATTTAAGATGCGACACAACAAGAAACACCAAATTATTATTATTCGACTTTGTCCGATTAAAGTGTCTTACTTACAAATTTAAATATTCATTTCTCACACTTGACGTGACCAAGTAGAAATTGTTTTGGCAAAATACGTCTCAATTTATGCAGAGCTCTCAAGAATTGGCATTCTTGAAAATGTCAAATTTTCCTGTGTAGAAGAGAAAATGTACAAAGTCGGGCGTATTCGACAGTGAAATACCGTGATAACAATAGTAAGCAATTCCGGGTGATAACAGAACAAGTGTGAGATATCCTCGAAATAAAATCCTATTAATCGGCATTCCAAGCTTGCTGACTTTTGCTTTAACATTTTTGCGATATATGGGCTTTTGAGACGAACCGAAACATCCGAAACATAGATAAGGTTCCTCGGAATCTAAAACATCTAAAAATCAAACATTCGGTTATATTTATTGTGTTTACTTGTTTATAAAGTTACCAGGAACATAGTATAAAGTTAGGGGCAGAGGTGGGAGGGGTGGTCGATCTTTGAAGAAGGTTACCTTCTATCTGCGAGATATGCGGCTTTATCGATAAACACTTCCTAAAATATCGTTTTCGGCGTTTAGGGGGTAGGTGTGGGCGTCAAATGTAATATACCTTCAAAATGTCTCCACGGCAAAAACATTTATATGGCGGCGGAGGCGGGCTTGGCCGATGCCAATATTTGAAGGACATCGACTCGAGAGACTTTGAAATATTTGCGTACATTAAACAATTGTAATATTTGCTTATTTTTAATTGTTGGCTTTCTGCAGACCGCCTCCAAAGAATATAAGACGTGTGGAACCGCCCACCATTCCTAGCCAGCAGCATCAGCTGTCGTCGTCGCCGAAGCGAGAAACACCGTATGTGGGTAGCACTATGCCGCTGCCGGGCAGTAGTTCCGGTTCGGGCGATAGTCCGGTCAGTTCACTGGAGCGCAACATAAGGCCATCGGATATACTGCGACAGAAGTCATCGGAGAATCTGGAATCAAAGTATGCCGCGAACAGAAAGACAACGCCAGAGCTGAGCAAGCTGGCCAATACGCCCGAGTTAATGGAGGAGCTGGGCCGTAAAATGGTTGGCAAGACGGACAGCCTGGAGCATGCGAAACGCAATGACGGTGGCGGCGGTGGTAGCACGAATGGTGGCAGTCTGGGACGCACTGCATCTACACAGGGGCGAACAGTAACGCCAGCCGGCCGTAGCAAGGCAGTGGGTGCGGCAGCGGTAGCAGGAGTAGGCACTGTGGGCGCATCACCCACTGGCAGCCTTAATAAGACGGCCAAACTGACCGCCGCCGACAGCAGCTCGAACTCCAGTCTAGAGAAAAAGTCGCGTACTTCATTGCAGGCCAGCGACGCTGAAACCCCAGCGGCTGCCCAACGCAGCATCGGCTCCAAGGAGTCCCTCGCATCGCAGGGCAGATCGGAGGTTGTAAGTGAACCACAACCACATAACAATAACGAATATATATCGAATCGGATTGCTTTGCAGATCAAGAGCTACGAGTCGGTGTCATCGCTTAGCTCGGATAGCGCCAAAGCGGCACAGCAGGCGGATAATGAGCCGTATTATGATAGCGTGCCGCTGGACAATGGCGATGGGGAGTATGTATTCATAAAGCCCGGCCGCACCGGCTCCTCGTCCAGTCGCGATGATCTGTCCACGCCGGGCAGCACGCTGCCCATGGCCCACTTAAGCAGTCAGGCGAGCGTAACGGATCCTGAATCTCCTGGCCGTAACTCCAACTATGTGAACATTGATTATTTTCTGTAAGAGCGCATGACATGCAATATGTATTAATGATAAACCACCCAGCTAAGCAATCTATCTCTCTCTCTCTCTCTCTCTTTCTCTCTCTCTCTCTCTCTTCGTCTCTTTTTCCCGCTCTCTGTAATATCTGAAGGCAGAACAATGAGACGCGCTCGAGTTCACTGGACAGCGATGGCGAATATGAGGGTCCATCAATATTGCGCACCATTTCCCATGATGAACAGCAATCAACATCCACCTCACAGACGCCAGGCGTATTACGCAAGGTTCGTGTACCAATTAGTCATATATAAATATATATATCTATATTATAGTGTATTTAAACTTATTTAGTACTCATATTCAATGGCTCTGATTTTGAATACGACCAGCCGTTTTTAGTATACCTCAGCAGAGGCTATGCATCGTGTTAGGCATCTACGGTTTCAGGCAGAATATATATATTCTTGATCAACATGCACACATTCGATGCTTAATTCACATTAGATACATTAAAAAAACCTATCGATATCAATCTATATCAGAACAGAAATGATCAAAGTCGCTGTATTAGAGTTTTATGGTCAAGGTGAAGAATATATACCAAATGTTGTTTGTTATGCTATTCATGCAGTATTAATGTCTTATAGACAATATCAAGAATATATACCAAATGTTATCTGTTGTGCTATTCATGCACTTACAAACCGATGATAAATTTTCTAAGCGGTTGGTGTTGTTGTTGTAAAAACTGATGTTGCATCATGAAAAAGCTTCCACCTAATTGCTCAATACTTGTTGACCTAATGCGCTTCACTTATATCCCAATTGCAGTTGCAGTTAACAAGTGAGCTGGCAATATTGATGATGTTGATGGTGATGATGCAAGCCAGCAACCATTACACTTTCAATGACTAAGCACCATTGGCATTACCATGTGCTAACTTGTCTAATTGATTTCAAAATGCATGCGTCAGCCGTGTGTCTTTAGATAATGCAATTGACTTTATTTTATTTTGGCCTTCCCTTCCTACCTGCACCGCTTTGCTACCATCTCTCTTATTTTTTGTTTTTGCTATTTGCCATTTGTATTTGTGTTGTGCAGCAAATTGGCCTAGCCTGGTGTGCATCATCAAACATTCTGGAATTCCGATCCGAAAAGTCGATTTTAAAATAAGAATTATTAACTTCTCTAAACATAAAAAAATAGAGTTAACTCGGTGCGCTCTCCTAATGCTAAATTAACATTTAAAAATTGAAAAATGTATTTTAATATGTAGTGTAATATTTAGTTCATATAAAATATCTAATAAGAATTATAGCAAACGAGTATTTAAATATTAACTAACACATATTTTTCGATTTTTTTTTTCCTATCTTTAATTTCTCCTTTTTGCTCTATGATGATCTCCTTTTTCTTTTTCTCAACAGAACTTAGTTTCAGCGATACTCGTGAGTACCGAACACACTTCTCAAGTCCCAGTCTTCTCTCAGCCTTTATTTATATGTGTTGTATGTCGTATATATATGCTTATATACGCATCGTGTACATATCATGATATATGTGTATATAGCTTCACCTGAATGCGCTTGTTCTATGTTAAATTTGATTGGCTTTTTGTCATATTCTATGTTTATAGTTGCCAACCATTTCCACTACCACACTACACACACATTCACACATACATACACACATATATATATATATATATATATATATATATGTCAGCTCACCCACCCACATATGTGTTCCTTTATTTTGCACTATGCAACAAAATGTAAATAGATTAAAGAAATAAGGTTATAACAGTATTTTCAAAGCTTATTTCTCATTTGTTTATTTCTATGTAAGCGCAGAATGCTGCTTCAAATTATAAAAATTCTTTAAAATGTAGTATTTTTGTTTATTATAGAATTAAAATCATATGCCGATGCGATGAAAACAATTGCCTTGTGAATTAGTATGTCGTCTTCCTTCTCTCTCTATATATATATTTCTTTGTTCTTTCTATGTACATCAAAATTTATTCATAGCTAAATGTGTCTAAAGTGTGTCCGGATTTGGCACACATAATTCCCTTTAGTTGTACAAATGTTTATATCATTCCTATGTCTATTGTAAATCCCATTCTGTTGCAGAGTTTCGTTATATATATATATATTTAAAAATATATAAATACATCCCATAAATAAATGACTGGCTTTTTATGTTTATATACATATGCGTACTGGAAACGGTGCAAGCGTTGTACATACCATGTAGAGTATATAATGCCGTACATCGAAACCATGTGTAGATTACACAATACATTCTGCGAGCATTCTGTTCTCCAGGTTGGGTTTCAAGCCATTAACATATCTCCATCTCTACACACAGGTCTCTGGCAATGCGCGCGGTGCAAAAATACGTTCCATTCTGAGCTCAATAATACATAGTGAGACTATCTACGTGGAATGCCTAAATAAAATGTTACAGGTAACTAATTTCTTGACTAAGAAAAAAAATAGAGATTATATTTTGTACACTTCTATTTTGCAGTACAAGCGTGCTATTCATTCAACGTTGGGCACATCACAGCCTGTGATCAAGGAGGAGGAGGAGAATACAATTTTCTTCAAAATCGATGAGCTGCACAAGGTGCACACTTCTTTTCTGGGTGATCTGAAGACAATTGTGTCGCACGAGGGCGGCGATGTGCTGATTGGGGAGCCATTTAAGCGACTGGCAGATATGTTTGATCTGTACAGCGCCTTTCTGCACAACTACTGCCAGGCAATCGATACGGTGAAAAAGTGTAGTGCGAATAATCCGCAATTCAAGAAGATCGTGTCGACGATTGTGGTCAATCTGCAAACGGAGCAGTCACTAACGTTGGAGGATCTGTTGCACAAGCCGGTGGCGCGAGTGCAAATAAATGCTTTGGTGTTTAATGATCTATTGCGCGAGACGCCACCAAATCATCCGGATCATCAGCCGTTGCGGCAAGCACAGAAGATCATACAAATGTTCCTCAATCAGTTCAATGTGGTCAATCAGAGATTGACGCAAGAGTCGAATCGTAATCTGCGTCGCATGGTGCGCAACTCGTTTATTGTGGAGCTGGTCGATAGTCATCGCAAGCTTCGCCATTTGTTCCTCTTCAATGATGTAATTGCGTGTGCCAAATATAAGGCCCTTGGCCGAGATCGCATCGATTACGAGCTTAAATGGTTCATACCACTGAAGGATGTCAACGTCTTCGAAGAGTCCGATACGAGTGCGGACCTCAAGGAATCTAGTCCCGCGAATATATCGCAAGTGAAGCGCAATCTGCGCTCGGTGCGCGATCAGCTGATACTCGAGGCAAACGGTGTACGAACCGGCGACAAGTATCGTCGCAAGCTGGCCGATCTGGAGTCACAGCTGGTGCTGGCCACGCCCAATCTTGTTCTGCGGCTCGGCAACAAGGCCAACAATAAGACCATGACCTTTTTCCTCAGCTCCGATTTTGAGCGCACACAATGGATGGACTCGATTATGTCGCTCAAGGTATATAGAATATTTACTAGTTAGAATAATCATGCTTTAAACTTCGTTCGATTCTTGTGTTTTTCTACACAGCAAAATTGTAACCTGTCAGGGGCGAATACGATAAATTCGCTGGAGGTCACCGCTTTCATAGTGGCCATGCAGAAGGGCATGAAGACTGAAATGGGCTCGTATCTGATGCGCAACACGAACGATGAGAGTCTGCTCGTTGGGGATCTGCATGTTGGGGTGCAGGGACTGCAGGGATTGGAACAGCAGGCCGATTTGTATATATGCATTGAAGTCGACTCGTATGGCCATTATTTCCGCAAGGCCACAACAAAAATGATCTGTCGCAGCCAGTGCCCGCTGTGGAATGAGAGTTTCATGCTCGAACTGGAGGGCAGCCAAAATGTGCGCATTCTGCTGTACGAGGCCAAGGAAAGACCGCTGTGGCGTGCCAAACACATACTCAAAGTGAGCACCACATAATCAGCAAATGTGTACTTAGTTATAGCCAGTATAAATTTCTTTCTGTTTCTGTTCTGTTTGCATTCGCAGCTGAGCCGCAGCTGGCTAACGGAGACAACACAAACGCGAAGCATTAAGCTGAGCGAAACGCTCGAGCTGAGCGCAACTTTCCGTTTTGTGCCTGGCGAGCTGTGTCGCGCCACCACCAAACCAGGAGCACTCTTTGGTGCCAAAATGAGTCAAGTATTAAAGTGAGTTTTCAACCAACATCAAAATTTCTACCAGTTTTCTACACCATTTGCAAAATTTTGTAATTTTGCAGGCGCGAGAAACGTGACATTCCGTTCATCATCAGTGCCTGTATACGCGAAGTGGAACGGCGTGGTATGCTCGAGGTTGGCTGCTATCGGGTCAGTGGCTCTGCCTCCGACCTGGCCAAGCTCAAAAAGGCATTCGAATCGGGTGAGACACAGCAAGCAACTATGTTTATACCGGTCCTTAAATATAACCAACTCTCCTCTATTAATTTTCTCTAGATGCATACGAGGCGGAGCAGCTGCTGCGCGAGGTGGATATCCATTCCGTGACGGGCATACTGAAAACATTTTTGCGTGAGCTACCAGAGGCGCTATTCTCGGATCTGCTGTATCCGCGCTTCTTTGAGACATTCAGCGCATTTAGCAACAACAATGAAGCCACACGCACCAACGAGCTACTCAAGGTTTACGAGGAGCTGCCTCCGGCCAACAAGGCCTCTATCAATATGATACTCGATCATCTAATCAGGTATGTGTGTGGTATAAGCAAAGCTTTGGATGGTATCGATAATGATGATATTCATTTGCAGAGTGCACGAAAAGGAGGGGGACAACAAGATGTCGCTGCACAATCTGGCGATGGTATTTGGTCCCACACTCCTGCGACCGGGACAGACGCAGGTGAAGCAAAAGGATCCACTTGCCGCAAGCACTGTCGATGTCATGGCACAGGCGGGTATACTCTATTGTTTCCTTCAGGCACGCATCAAAAAGGATTAAAATGCTAGGCGTTTCTTTTTTTTCCAACAATACAAATATTTACAAAATATCAAACAAACAAAAAAAGAACAACCATTAATATAACTATGGCCTATGCTTGAAACGCTCCCGCATAATCCCCAAATCCAGCGCACACAAAACCAGAAACACAAACTTAGGAGCAACGGGCGATTTGTTAGCCGAAACTAATTAAAAGAACAAAGTGCTCAATTGCGGGCCAAACAAATCAAAAAACACACGCAGACACATACACACACTAACACATATTAACACACACACACACACAAGATGTATGCATGCGTAGATACGAGTGTTCAACACTGATCCTGTTTTGCTGGTGTTAGTCCAGCCGAATCCTCTTGCTCCTGCCCCACCCCCTTTAAAGGCTTTTAGCTGCTTTGCTCGTATACTAAATACGTATTTATAGAAAAGAACTATATGCTTTACCCATACAAATACAAATACAAACAAATATTATACATATTCATATATGTGTCCATGCGATGCACTCGCTTATTGCAACTATTGCAGCATTATGCGATAAAAAAGATATAGATTTGGATTTACATATGAATATGCATATGAGAGGAAAATGTCAAATATTTTCAATATAACGAGTACACACACACACACACACACACACACACACACACACACACACACACATATATATATATATATATATATATATATATACAAATAAGTACTTTAATCATTACTAAATAAAAACAAAAGGAAGTGGGATTTGTCCGTTTGCAGCTTAATTGTGGTAATGAGAAAGAACGCTGATAAATGTTGAAGAAGAAAAGATGATTATATTTGTATGAGTATGCTTCAAAAATTATGTTTTTTTTGTCTTGTTTTGTATTAAATGTCTAGGTTTTTTATAAAAACAAACGTAAAATAAAATATATTATATTTAGAAATGTTTTCGTGCCTTCTTTATTTCATAACCGGAACTGGAGAAACGGAAGTATCTGCAGGATTGTAGAATCTGACTTCGTTGTGCACAAATACAGGACAATACTTCTGTAACAAGATCACTAATAAGATAAATGCAGTGCGATTTGCAGGAAAGTACTGTATACTATTTTGTGAAAATCAATAGTTTTAGAATATACTTTAAAAGTGCAATAGAAAGGACAGCTTCTTATTAAAAAAAAATTTTGAACTTAGCCATATGCTTACAGGAATTTGTACATGATTCGTTAGAATCGCAACGAAGAACCCTGTCGAGCTGCATGAAAGGATTAATTCTAATAACCAAAATTAGGTTAGGTTAACCAGTTGCCGACTAGGTCACTATTATTTTATTTCATTTATCCTTCACTCGTGTGAGCGTGAATCATATCCTAAGTCAGACAGTTACATGAACTTTGCATTTTATGATCCTATATGCTCTAACTGTGTTAGGCCGGATAGGAAGTAACTCCCCAAAAAGGCAAATTTTTTCTTCGCCATTGTTGCGCAGCTGTAGAGGAAGTATTCTGTTGATTCCATCTCCTCGTCGGCTTAACTGCTTTTGCAAAGGGTATTTACTACATATCAATTTGTGATACTTAAACAGCACACTTCTTTACTGCGATTACAGTTTAATTCTCATTTCTCATTCGACTTGTGTCTATTATTTTTATTTTTAACTTACAGGCAACTAGAGGCATACATTTACCTTCTTTTCCAAGAGGATGGTAACACTGTGACCTTTCTAGCTATCGCATCAGACAGATTAGCAAATTTCGTGTTGAGATTTGCGACAGCTTGCTATGGATAACCAGTTAAACGACATCT
The DNA here is from genome assembly GCA_035042125.1 of Drosophila longiperda. Taxonomy (NCBI): domain Eukaryota; kingdom Metazoa; phylum Arthropoda; class Insecta; order Diptera; family Drosophilidae; genus Drosophila; species Drosophila longiperda. The sequence continues at coordinate 224,747 of JAWNLV010000149.1, forward strand.
CACTGATGGACTTGATTGCCGCTTGGCTATCAAACCGTATATTTAGGTTACAAGGACTAATTTTGGACCTCTTTATCTATATCTCAAAAAACACAAACAAGTTGTTGGGGGTCCTTTGACCAGTAAGATTCGTTAGATAAATTACTGTGCCTATCACGCAAGGAAATGAGGACTGAGTTATGGCATCTTTATTGCAAATCCATAAGGATCCATAAGGATACGACACAGATATCTATTTTATGAAATCAAACTCAATTGGCTGAATTTATGTAAATAATTTTATAAACTTTTTGTACTTAACTTAATCATGTAAAACATAAAATATAGTTAGAATCATTACTTATTCGTCCTCTTCGTCGGGCGCTTGCTGAACACTGCTGTCGATATCGAAATAGGCACGCCTGCTTCGTTTGGCCTCAACGGCCATTTCACTGCCATCAAATTTGGCGGCGGTGCGCTTGCGAAGCTCATCCACATCCTGTTGATCATCGATGGACGCCCACTCAAGTACCAGACGTCTGCCATACAAATGGGTACTGGAGCTAAGTGCTTCAAATGCACTCTTCGCATCCGCCTTGGTGGTGTAGTCAACAAAACCAAAGCCACGATGCGCGTCCTCGCCGGGCTCCATTTTCTTGGGTATGCGTAGCGAGGTCAATTCGCCAAAGGCCCTTCAAATAGTACAGATTGAATGATGAATATTAGCCGAACCTCGATAATGGATGGATTGCTCTAGACTTACTTGAATATTTCGCGCACCTCGCGATATTGCGCCTGGAAGGGTATATTGCGTACCAGAATCTTGGTGCCAGTCTGTTTCTTTTGCCCCACCTGGCGTCGTCGGACTCCATCGTCCTGAGTTCTGTTTCCAAAAACAAAGAAGGTATAAGAGACATACATGATTGGATTGCTTCTTGGGAAGATTACATACTTGAGAACACGATCGCTGCGCTTCAGCTCGACCAGATTGCCATCGATCGAGGTCAGCTGCATATCCTTCAGAGCATGCGATGCAACAGCTGCCTTTTTGAATTGAATGAAACCGTAGCCGAGGGAATTTAACTGTCTCGGATTCTGGGGATCCTTGCGCTTGGCTATCTCCACGGTGTGCACGGAGCCCAAGTGTGCAAAATGTGCACGCACCGTTTCCATAACTGTCTTAAAATTAAGATTACGCAAAAAGATGGTCGTATTTGGTTCTGGCTCATCCTCAGCATCGTCTGGCACCGGCTTCGGCTCTGGTTTCGCCTCCTCCGGCTGCTGCACGGGCGCCACCTCGGGCTTGCGTTCAGGCTCACTTTTGGGTATAATCGGCTCGCCATTCAGCGTTTGGTTGAACGTATGTTCCGGCGCCCACTCTAGATAGAGCGGCACATTTTTGAATTTCTTGTAGGCGAGCATCTTGAATGCTTTGCGTGCCTCCGACGGGTCACAGTACTCGATGAGACCCGTGACGCCGCTGGGTGGCAGCACGATGCGTCCAATTGGACCGAATCTGCTAAAGAATGGCGATAGTTCGGATACAGCGGTGTCTGCTGGCAGATTCTTTGCCAGCAGCACCGTCCTGGAGCGTTTTTGGTTTGGCTCATCGAAGGCACTGAGGCGAACGCCCTGCTCCTCGAGGAAGCGTTTCATTTCGATAACTATTTGGGTTTCGCCGAGAGCGAGTCGCACAGCGGCACTGCTACCGCCGTCGTTGGTGTCCAAAATGCGCTCCTTGCTCGTCTTGAACTGCTTGGCGAGCAGTTCGGCGACAGCGTTCCCACCGAGGAACAGCGTATTCCAGCCAATGGGTTTCTGGGCGTTCTGCTTTAGCTTGAGCGCCTTCTTCTGCTTAAAGGAAAGATTCGCATCAGACTGTGAATCGTCCTCCTTAGCGGCATTGTCCAGCTCCTTGCCCGGCAATAGATGCAGCAGCCGACCATGAAAATCAGTGCCATCCAGCTCATTGAATGCCTTCACTGCATTCTCCGGTATCATAAATGTCACCGTGCCAAATCCCTTGATCTGACGCGTCACCTTATCCACGGGCAGATTCACCTCGACAACGGGTCCAAATCTCTCAAAGAGCTTTTGCAGCTCCTCCTCGGTTGTCGCATAGGCCAAATTTCGAAAGAATATGCGACCCGATTCGGAAATGTTCTCCTCGCTCTTCAAGCTATCCATCTGCTGCCGCCACTTGGCATTGCCGCCACCAGTTGTAACATCCGGTATATTCAATCCGTTCTTAGTCGCCTTGGTCACTTTGTTCTTCTCTGTGAAGTCCGAAAAGAACACCTGTTTGCCCTTGATGAAACTTTTGTTTTTGATCATCGCTTTCGCCATTTCGCGATCCGTTCTGAAGCCCACATAGCAGAAGCCATGCACCTTGCTGGGCAAACGCACCGAATACGGTTTCTGTGGTTTGAAGAACTTGATAATATCCTGTCGCTTCGTGGTATACGGCACATTATGGATTTTTATGGTAAACAATTCCAGATTGATTTTATTGGCCTTTGCATTTGTTTGAATTTTATTTTCATTTGTTTTTGGTTTGCTCTCGCTTTTGCCAGCCATCAAGGATTTCATGTACTCCATATCGCTGATGGGCTGCTCCGCCAGCTTTTCACCATCATCGTCATCATTACCATTACCATAACCATCATCCTCTGATAGCAATAAAGCTTCATCAGCCTCCTTGTCCACATCATCTGCTGCTTGCTGCTGATCAGTCGTTTCGTCATCGGACCCCTCCTCATTGGCCAGCTCGTTAATCCCTGCATCGTTGGCCCAAAGCGAACGGGTCTTGTCGTGTGCCTGCAGAAACTCCTGGAAGGCTGGATCATCTTTGTGCTTGCCAAGTATCTCGTCAACTTTGCTTGACTTTGGTTTCTTTTCTTTGCTCTTGCTTTCCAGCTGCGGCTGTTCGACCTTAAGTTTCTCTAGATTCCTTTTGCTATCCTTGGCATGTTTGCTCCAAGATTGTGGCTTCTCCTCGCTGCCCAGAGACGCACATGCCTGGACAAGGACGCGGCTTGTCTGTATGCATGTGTTGTTAAAGTAGGTGATGGCCGCCTGTGCCTCCGCTTCGCTGCTGTAGCCCACAAAACAGAATTGGCGGAATTTGCCATCGGACGTATATTTCAATTGCAGATCTGTAACTGTTCCCCTGGTGCCGAATATATTGCGCAGTTTATCCTCATTGATCTACGGGCAATCAATAATCGTTAGCACAGTTTAAAGCCAAGTCAACGGCTACATTGTTTACTTACATTCTTGGGCAGCTGCTTGACTATAATACGCGACATTTTAGAACTTTAAACCTCGGCAACGTTACTGCGACATTACAAGAAATGCATATTGCGAACCGCACGTGTTGCATTGCCTGCCAACTTGATTCAATAAACAGTGCGATAAGCTGCAGACAACTATCGGTCTATCGGATATGAATTGCGCGCCTATTAACAGCGCTATGTTAGCAAATCAAATGACATTACCATGACTCTGTTATTATGGTTAATATATTAAAATTTGAAAATGCTGCTGCTGCGGCAAGGTATGGTTAACTTTTACTAATATTTTATAAGTTGGTAAATTTTGTACAGCATATGCAGCAATACTATAAGATCAAATATTACTCCGAAATAGAGTGTTGATGACAAGAATATTTACAAAGAAAGTACTTAAATTGCCAACCGAACTCAAACAAGTAAAAAGAATAGATTTCAGTTCAGTAATAGTTATAAATTAAAATAAAAAGCTTGCTGCTGGAACGCTTAAAAGTGTGCGCAGTTCCGTCTTACCTCCACTTTTGCTGTTTATTTTGGATCACTTATTATGCATACAATTGTAATCAAATTTAAAACGAGCTTATAACATGTAAACAACAAACAGCGACTCATATCAGTTTAGACTGTATTTCATTTTACGCTTATCAGTTGAAGCGAGCTTACAAAATGAGAACAGGTCAGGTTGCTTTTATCTGGTAGCCACTGTACGGGTCTAGATGCTCAGAGATCTCGCACAGCCTCGACGAATTATAACCTTTGGAAGTCTATGACTGATATATGTAGCTGAAGAATTGGAGGAAGAACGACGCATTAAGACTAAGTATTGTAATGGGTGAAAAACGATCCCATCTCGATAAGGTTGCAAGAAAGAAAGATCGACATAGAAAGAGAGAGAGAGAGAGATAGAGAGAGAAAAAAAGAGGGAGAGAAGTGGAAGGTGCTCATATTCTGCCAGTTGTTCAAGTGCGTTCATTAACGCTTAATATTCCGTTACTATATGTGATAAGAAAAGCTCTCGAAGCTATAAAGCCCCAAAAGCTGCAGTTAAAGCGATTTAGTTTGATCTTTGAATTTCTACGAGAAGCATATCATTTTGATGAACTGATTCGAATTGTTGTCGTGCTTTCTGTAATAACCCAACAGTGTGATATTTGCAGAGTAGTGGAAAATATATTTTAGCAAATCAACTATAGAGAAATAAGAATATTGAAATGGAGGTGCCACCGCCACTAGTCCTAAAGCGGCCGCTGTTTGTGCCCAGCAAGACGCTGATGGGACCTGGTCCGTCGAATTGTTCACAGCGTGTGCTCGAAGCGATGAGCAATCCGGTCTTGGGACACATGCATCCAGAGTGCCTACAGGTTAGACTATATGCTATATGGATATATATTGCATAAATCAATATCAAAGGTTTTTTTTTCATTAGTGCTGCTGTTTTCAATGATTAAACAAAAAAACAGAGCACAGACCGAAAATTATATATATTTTTCTCACGAGACGAAGAGGAAATAAATATCAGCATATATGATAATTAAATTTTGCAGATAATGGACGAAGTGAAGGAGGGCATAAAGTACATATTCCAGACGTTGAACGATGCGACCATGTGCATCAGCGGCTCGGGGCACAGTGGAATGGAGGCGGCTCTATGCAATCTGATTGAGGACAGCGATGTCGCTCTCATGGGCATCTCGGGTGTTTGGGGACATCGGGCTGCGGATATGGCCCGACGCTATAACGCCGATGTGCGCTATGTGGAGGCCAGTTTTGGTCGTGCCCTGACCCTAGAGGAGATTCGCCTTGCATTCGATACACACAAGCCGCGAGTTTTCTTTGTTGCCCAGGGTGATTCGTCGACCGGGATATTGCAGCGACATATTCCTGAGATTGGTGAATTGTGTAGGCAGTATGATTGTTTTTTGATTGTGGATGTGGTTGCCTCACTGGGCGGCACCAATTTTCTAATGGACGAATGGAAGGTGGATGTGGCGTATACGGGATCCCAGAAGTCGCTGGGTGGTCCGGCTGGTCTCACACCCATCTCGTTCAGCAAACGCGCCATGACCCACATTAGGCAGCGCAAATCCAAGCCAAAGGTCTACTATTTTGATGTGCTGCTCCTTGGACAGTACTGGGGCTGTTATGGCACCCCAAGGATCTATCATCACACGATCGCCACGACACTGCTCTATGGTTTAAGGGAGGCGCTGGCTCATTTCTGTGCCATGGGCTTGAGAAATGTGGTGCAACGGCACCAGGAGTGCTCTGCCCGGCTGCAGCTGGGTATCGATGAGTTGGGCTTGGAAATGTTTGTGCATGAGGAAAGGGACCGTTTGCCCACAGTGAACACAATTAAGGTGCCCTTCGGCATCGATTGGAAAAAGGTTGCCGATTATGCTATGCGCAAGTGAGTGTAAATTAAATTAAATAATTTTTGAATATTCAGTTTACACATCGTTCCCCTACGCCATCAACTGTAGATACAATCTGGAAGTTAGCGGTGGGCTGGGTCCAACAGTGGAGCATGTGTTTCGAATTGGGCTGATGGGCGAAAATGCCACACTGGAAAAGGTCGATATGGTGCTGAGCATTTTAAACGAAGCCATTCAGAGCATAAAGTTGAGAGCAATTAAAACCGAACGCTCCAAAATATGATAATGCTTGTCAACTCCTTTATTCCTTTTCTTTATTTCAATAAAATTACTCAAAATACATTTAATAAGCGCAGCAACTTCAAATTCAAATTTGAGCGCTCAGAAAAGCACATTTCGTCAGGCGTTATATAACAGCTTCTATCGATGATTAATCGTAATTTTCGAGTGTTTCAATTATTTGATAAATTAATCGGTATTTTATAAAAACAAATAATGGGCATCGAATTTGACTACAGACAATTACAAAAATGCTCAACTTGCCGGTGGATTGTAGTTTCTTCATTTTGGCATAAACAAACATTCAACGAGTAGATAGCTTATCAATTTATTGAACGCCCAGCGTAGACTTTAGCCCGTTCAAGCGCCTCTTACTCATCTTTATACATACAGAAAAAAAAGTTGTAAATTGTACACTTATATGTTTATTGTTGTTGTTTGTTGATGTTGTCCATTTGATTAGGCATACAATAGTTGCTAGTGCTACTGCAAGTGCAACCGATTTATTAACCCTGCTTCTGGGCCAACTCGCGAGCCTTGGCACGCTCCAGCTTGGCGATGCGAGCCAAACTCTTCGAGCCAAGAACGCCACCGCCCCAGTGACGACGGATCTCATCGTGACGCTCATTGAAGTTAGTCCTGACAGCCTCCAACAGCTTGCCAAAGTTTGGCTTGTCGTTGTTCTCAACGGTGGTCAGCGCCAAAGTGGTGCACGTCTTGCGGCGGACGAGGCGCCCCAAACGAGCCTTGCCCTTCACAATGCAATAGGGTACGCCCATCTTGCGGCACAAGGCGGGCAAGAAGAGCACCAGCTGCAACGAGAGAGGTAGATAGAAAACAATAACAAATTAATATCCCAAGATTTAAACACGTGCTTTTCTTGTTGTTGATTTGTTTGTGGGTTCAAGGAGAGAGTTGTGCAGGGTGCTTTGCTTTGCACTAGTGTTGCCAATCTTATCTTATTTACAAGAATTGATGAAGAAAGTATGTAAATCATTAAAAAATATAATAATAAAAATTATCAACATATAATTTGAAGTATATAAAGAATATTTAAACCAGCAGTATTCATTGCATACCAATATTATCGTAGCTCGAGTCATTATTGAGGCGGGTAAGTAATAAAAAATGAGTTAAGAAAATGGATAGGATATAATAACTTTCTTCTTCTTTGTAAATTGTTTTTGCTTTGGAAATAATGCTAATACCTGCAAACACACATTACCTAATAGTAGATTTAGCACATATGTTAACACTTTCAAAGTATTTGCTTTTTTCGTCTATTCTTAGAACATAGCTACTTTTTTTTTTTTTGTCAACAGTGATACGCAGCACACACAAAGCCATAAACACTGCACACTCATAAGGAAATCTCAGCTGTCAAATTACCACATGTTTCACGTTGCAAATTTTTTGAAACGTTTCAGTTGAAGAAATTCAAATTAACATCATTGAGAGGGGGCATGATAAGGTATGTTTCTTTGAGAGATGGGAGTGAAAGAAAACAATTACCTCAAGGGGATCCACATCGTGAGCGATGACGACCAGCTGGGCTTTCTTCTGCTCGATGAGCTTGGTGACAGTGTTGGTGCCAGCGGCAACATAGCTGGGCTTCTTCTTGGGCTCCACTTCCTTGCCCTGGACCTTGGCCTCAGCGATCTTCTTCAAGCGCTGCTTCTTGGCCAACACCGATTCGGGACGATATTTCTCAAGCAGCTTGAACAACTTGACGGCAGTCGTCTTGTCCAGGGTCTGGGTGAATTGATTGATTGGTGGCGGGACCTTCAGACGCTTCTGGAGCACGGCCTTTTGTCGCTGGACACGAATGTATTTGGGCCAACGTACGAAACGCGACAAATCACGTTTGGGCTGCACATTCTGACCTGAATTGTAACATGAAACAATGTTAGGTTTAGTGATCAATTTGTACAACTTGACGCAGCAGATTCTCACCAATGCCGAAGTTCTTGGGACGCTTCTCAAAGAGCTGGTTCACAACTTTCTTGACAACTGGTTTCTTCACGGCCAATGGAGCTGGAGCCACCTTCTTCGTCACTGGCTTCTTCTTTGGCCTGGGCTGTAAGACATATATAATTTGATAGTTTTAATTACAGCACAACACACACAACAAAAAAAAACACAAAATAAAAAAAAAACAAAATAATACACTTTAGGACACGATTCGCACATTAAATGTGGATTTAATTTGGTTGATTGGGTTTGTTTACCTTCTTAACAACCATTTTCACGCAGTTTTATTCAAAGATGGGAACAGAAAAATCAGATTTATTTGCGGGTCGTTTAAAAGACCAGCTTTACGTCTGCCCGTCAGAAAGGTAAAGGAATGGCGAAAGCGGCGGAAGTTGTTTGATTGTCAAAATTGACACTTGACCATGGTAGGGTTGTATTTTGAACTGCTTGCCGTTGTCGGCCAATAGATGGCGCATGCAGAGTTACATCCGATAGTATTCGATATCCGCACGAAAAAAAAATCTAAAGAGACCAGCAGAAAATACTGAATATACTTGCAGTATGCACTTGAAAATGCGGTATCACTGTATTAACTATAATTTATCCTACCTGTTGCATTAACTTTTGCGCTTGCGCTTTAGTTTTACAATTTGCATCAATTAAATCAAATTTATACAAAGTATATGTGTAGCGTTTAATGTGTCCAACAAGCAAGCTGTGCAATATTGTACGAAACGCGTAGCCCAGTAAAAGGTACATGGACATATAGTGCTGTGATGCACTCCCCTCCCCCCGTTCCAAACCAGGCCACCATTTTTAATTTCCTTGTTTATTTTGTGTTCCATCTTCGTCGCAGAGTCGCAGCCGAATTTGAATGCGCATACAGACAACAAGATCGAGAACAAAAACCACAAACATAAACAAAACAAAATTGGATAAAAATAACAGAAATCAAAATAGCCATAAACAAATCGTGGGCACAAAATGAAGTGAGTGCGCCAATCAATGCAAAATGGCCAGCAATGGGGCTGGTGGCACTCTTGCTGTCGCCGGCAACGCCGGAGGCTGTGCTGCTGTTGCTGGTGTCGTTGGTGGTGCCATAAATCACACGCATGCCGTCTGCGTCTGGGAATTTGAGTCGCGCGGTGGCAAATGGCTGCCATATTCACCGGCAGTTTCTCAACACTTGGAACGGGCCCATGTTAAGAAATTGACTCGCGTTATGCTAAGCGATGCGGATCCCAGCTTAGAGCAGTATTACGTTAATGTGCGCACCATGACCCAAGAGTCCGATACCGAATCTGAGGCGGGCCTCCTCACAATCGGAGTGCGTCGAATGCTCTACGCCCCCAGCAGTCCCGCCGGCAAGGGCACCAAGTGGGAGTGGTCGGCGGGCAGTGCGGACAGCAACTGCGATTGGCGGCCATACAATATGCATGTCCAGTGCATCATCGAGGATGCGTGGGCCCGTGTAAGTATCTACATAAATATATATTTGTAAAATATTGTATATAAATATATTGATTTATATTTGTAATCCAATTGGCAAGTCGAATATTGCCAAAAAAAATTAATGCCTATTAATTTTTAAATATTGTTTAATAATAATTTAAGTGCTATATATTTAACAACATATCATTAAACAAACATCATATTATTTAATGCTTATTTAAGTGCTTTATTTAACATTGTATATAAATTATATGTGCTGCTTGCAGGGCGAACAAACACTGGATCTGTGCAACACGAACATTAGCCTGCCATACACGATCAATTTTTGCAATTTGACGCAAATGCGTCAGCCGAGCGGACCATTGCGTGGCATACGCCGCACACAGCAGGCGCCATATCCGCTGGTCAAGCTGACGCCGCAGCAGGCGCTCCAGTTTAAGGTGACAAGCACTGGCAATGGTCACGACTATCATCATCATCAGCACCAGGGGCAGCAACAGCAGCGCAATAATACACTGCCCAAAATGGGTATGATGTTGCCACCGATGCATAGACAGCAGCATCCGTTGCCCATGTCTGTGAGCAGCAATTCGCATAATCACCATCATCAACAGCAGCAGCAACAACAACAACCACCACAACCACAACAACAACCACCACTACAACAACAACAACAACCACCACCACCACCACAACAACAACAAGAACAATTGCAGCAGCAGCAACGCAAACCGCACAAGAAACATAGCGAACTTTCGACAACAAATCTACGCCAGATACTCAACAATCTTAACATTTTCGGGAGCAGCACAAAGCACAGCAGCAACAATAGCAATAATGGTAACAGCAATGCCCACAGCAGCAATCATCTGGCGGCAGCAACTGGGTCGGGTGGATCAAGTGTTGCCGGCTCGACGCTGCATTTAATGCAGCATCATCACCATCATCATCACCATCATCAGCATCAGCAGGCGCACTTCTCGCACAGCGGCAAAAGCATGCTGACCTCCTCGATGAACAGCCATCACAGTCGCTGCTCGGAGGGATCACTGCAGTCGCAACGAAGCAGCCGAATGGGTTCGCATCGTTCTAGATCGCGAACGCGTGCCTCCGATACGGATACCAATAGCGTTAAATCGCACCGACGGCGACCGAGCGTTGACACTGTCTCCACGTATCTCAGTCATGAGAGCAAGGAGAGTTTACGTAGTCGCAATTTTGCCATATCAGTGAATGATCTGCTCGACTGTTCGCTGGGAAGCGATGAGGTGTTTGTGCCATCGTTGCCGCTATCGTCGCTGGGCGAAAGGGCGCCCGTACCGCCTCCGTTGCCTCTGCCGCATCAACAGCAGCAACAACAACAGCAGCAGCATCATCATCAACAGCAACAACAACAGCAGCAACAACAACAACAGCAGCTGCATCAACAGCAATCAATCGCTGGTTCGATTGTGGGCGTGGACCCGGCCAGCGATATGATATCGCGTTTTGTGAAAGTCGTTGAGCCGCCCCTCTGGCCGAATGCCCAGCCATGCCCCATGTGCATGGAGGAGCTGGTGCATTCAGCACAGAATCCTGCCATATCGTTGAGCCGATGCCAGCATTTGATGCATCTGCAGTGTCTTAACGGCATGATCATTGCACAACAGAATGAACTCAATAAGGTGAGCAGTATCACAAGCACTTTCAAAATAGTTTCACATATTTGAATTAGATTTTCATAAATCAATCTCTTTTTACTTGACTCGCTCTACATCATTCCGACTGACTCATTCCCTGTCTATCTTTCTATCTCTCTTCCCCTTTGCATTGTTCTGCAGCAGAACTTGTTCATTGAGTGCCCCGTTTGTGGCATTGTTTATGGTGAGAAGGTTGGCAATCAGCCAATTGGTAGCATGTCCTGGAGCATTATCAGCAAGAGTTTACCCGGCCACGAGGGTCAGAACACCATACAGATTGTATACGAGTGAGTAGACAGCAATCAGTATCTCCATTTCACTCGAACTAACTTGTTTTTGTCTTAAGCATTGCGTCGGGCCTGCAAACTGCTGAGCATCCACATCCGGGACGCGCCTTCTTTGCCGTTGGGTTTCCGCGCATCTGCTATTTGCCGGATTGCCCGCTTGGCCGGAAAGTGTTGCGCTTCCTTAAAATCGCCTTCGACCGCCGGCTGTTGTTCTCGATTGGACGATCGGTGACCACCGGTCGCGAGGATGTTGTCATTTGGAATAGTGTCGATCACAAAACACAGTTCAACATGTTTCCCGATCCCACCTATTTACAGCGCACCATGCAACAGCTCGTACATCTGGGCGTTACGGATTAATCTAGTTGCCACCAACACCTTATCTTAATGTTCTCGCTCTTCCATATGTTCATTAATTTTTTTTTTTTTTTTTACAATTTTGATGAGTGCAATTTTATTTGAGTTTTTGTTTTAATTTAATTGTATTACTATTATTTCTATATATTTTTGTGTATACATTGTATGTGTCCGCAGCGTTCGAGCTGCTCGAACCCTAAAAACCCTATAAAACAAAAGCAAAAACAATCGCAAATGAAAATGCAATGTTCATTTTGAATTTTCCATTTAATATGCCCTCGATCTGTTCTTCCAATTTGTAGTCGTTAAGAGTAATGCGTACATATTATGTATTGTATTGTGTATCGTATTTAAGTAGTATATAAAAAGTATATAAATATATATACCTATATAATTCGAATTATACCGTATAGTCTATAAGGCCATTCAATCTTTTCTCACTGTATTGCCACGCTAGGAATTCCAGAACCTATTAGGATTATTATTATATTCAGTATATCTAAGCGTGAAGTGTTAAGCTGTGACAAAATTATCCAATGTTAAATAATTCTTTCGTCGCCTCGAATTTATAATCATATCTCAGTTCAATATCAGTATACATTTTTTGTCTTGTGTTTGAATAACCATAGCAATGCACTACAGAGTATTAGATAAAGGCGGCTTTGCTAAACAAACAAATCATTCGAATGATCATTTATTCGAATTATCTATATTACTCCTATGTGAATCCTTCCATTTGTATTAGTTGCTCATTTCTAACACGCATATTTTCACGTGATTTTATTAGTAATCGTTTTTGATTAATGTTTATCAGATTATTTAAAATTTTTATAATTTCATTTCAGCTATTTTTAGTGATTAATTTACTGGCTATTTCAAAATATTAGATGTGGAATCCGTTCTTGAATTAATATGTTATTGAACTTCATAAACTATTAGTAGCTAATACTATATGTTTACATGTACTAATATTACTAATATTATATGTTTACATGCAGACTACATATTCATTATAAAACACACACATTCACATACATATATAAATGTATGTATACTACTTTATATTCGCACACATTAATACATGTAGTTTTTTCCAATTGTTGCTTTCATATTGATATCATGCGATACGATACATATAGATTTTAATACTAAAGACAGCTATTGGGCATGCCCGTTTATAATATAACTAAGTTGTATTTAGCACTGATTAGTCGTTAGTTAACTGCATTAGGTTTGGCATTAATTAGGCAATAACTTTACAAGCTTATATACAAAATGATTCTTTACTGTAAATTTAGTTCAAATAAAAAACTACAGAAATGTTTTTAATGTCTCTGGTTTTGTTCTTTTCAAATTCAGTTGTCTACTTCAATCAAATTAAATGAAAACATATAGCTTCTATATGGAAAGATGCGCACTTGTTGGCAAACAACAACACAACCCAACCATTATAATCGAATAATTATTTTCAATAATCAAAAGATTACACGTAATGCGCTGTACTTCGGCCGGTAAGGGTAAGGTCTCTACGATATCTGTTCTTTCTGTGTTGAGTTCGTGTCACGACAACAAACACACAAGACACACGAGTGCATTTCTGTTTTGGAATTCACCCACAAAATTTCTCAAACAAATTGGTATTCAAATCAAGTGCACTTTAATTGCTCATTTGTTGTTGTTGCAGTTGTTGCAATTGTTGCAGTTGTTGACGGCGACAAATTTAGCGCGTCCAAGGTTTACATACATTTAGCGATTTTGCCTGTGAATCACTTAAAATAAATTAAAATCAATTTTTCTGCATTTTTGATGCGTGATATTTTCGCTCTGTTCGCTGCCTGCTGCTGCATATTGGCCATAAAAGTTGCTCCGTCCTTGTATGGCACTTGTGGCAGCCACTTGCGACTGTGTGTCGCCTGTTTTTGTTGTTCTTTTGTTTTGTTTTTGTTGTTCATCGGTTTTTGTCACTGGTATCGTCTGCCTACGCCTATGCCTGACAGGGATCAGTGTCTCCCTCTTCGTCTCCACCGTCTCCTTCTCCCTCTGGTCTCCCTCACTGCTGCCCTGGCAAGGACAGCTTAACCTTCGCCACAGTTGCGTCACTTCCACTCGCTGATCAGCAACTGTTGTTGTTGCACCCAGCCACCTGTTGTTTTGCTCGACCATTTGAGACGTATTTGCCACTTTTTGCCACTTGTCACCAATGGCTTTGAGATGCCACAGTACAAAAAATGAGACCCTCATTGAAAATTATTTTAAAAAAAAGCTGCAAGGCTCCCTCACTCTTATATAAGCACATTTAGATCGCATCTTTTAGTCGACCACCTCCCAACTTGTTGTTGTTGTTCATGATCGCCTTGTGCCAGTTGCATTTTGAAAATGTTTTCCTAGAATTTTGCCGCATTTTATTCGATTTTATTTGATTGACACTGAGCGTTGACGTTAACATTCAGTGCACATATACACACACACACACACACACAACATCATGCGTACATCATCGAACTCATCCACTGGTTTCTACATATCCAGCTTGTGGTTTTGGCCAAAAAAAGTGCTCACAACCCACTGGCCATGTAGTTTTTTTTTACTGATTTTTATTTTCGTTTTCTGTTTGTTGTTTTTTTTTGGCGTTGCACGTTGCATTTCGATAAGGCTACGCAATTTCGGTATGTTGCATGCCACAAGGGCGTAGCTGCCTTATCGAGAGTTCTGGCCGTGCCAAAGACTTACAACTTGCAGGGTCATCACTCAGATCTTAGTTGGTTTCAGCTTCCATTTGACAACCGTAAGATAATTTTCAATTTTTATAAGTCTTCCCTTCTGACCCATAAATAATTTCCATTCATATTAAATCGTGTTAGTTTCAGTTGGATTGTCTATCATAACGGCTTTAAGACGATGAACAGCTTGCCGACAAAAAATATCTAAAGGAGCTGGCGGGCTTCGAAGAGCCAAAGGAGCTCTCAATTGCAGCTATGGTGAATGCCAAACTGATGACCTTGGATGAAAATGGACGACAACGATAGACAGAGCAAAATGGATGAGACGAACTACTATAGCAACAGGCGTATTAACCCATCCAGTTCAACAGCGAGCTAAAGTGAATTCGAGCTGGCTACAAATATAATGCTCACCAAATGTTCACCAAGTGGACGTCAACCAAAAGCCGTAGAAAACAAAGCAGATGTTGTTCTAGTTCCAGCTTAAGCTCAACAAAGACATGGATAAAACAAGTATTCCAAACTGAAAGAAGCTACGTTTCCAATTCCCCCATAATTCCCTCTTTTTCATTCATAATTCCCAAATTTTCATTTTAAATGATGAATTAAGTATTATTAATTAAGTATTATTTGCATATCTGATAAATCTCTGAATAAACAGACTCATACGAATAATTGCGAGAGAGTCAGATAGATTAAGAATATATATATTTATAATAAGGGTGTGTTCTCTGTAAAAGCTTGTAATCTTTCTTAGGATCTGTGTATATCAGTTGTTTTTAGATAACGATGCTATCGAATTCGTCGGCTTGAAGTGCTCGACTAGCCGATACCCTGTACCCAGTTATTAAACGTAACTAATTGATGATCAAAATTACTTTTATCTTTAAAATTGTATTTTTACTTACTATCAGTAATTGATTTCATGGAATTTTTCTATAGTATAGAAGAAATTTGATTTTATATGGCAGACAGACGTAAATGGCTTAATTTTTTTATGGTAATACAAAGAAAACAGAAAAAATAACTGCAAATTGTTGTTAATGCGTCAGCAAACAAAGCAAAGCCCAGCAGGACAAGCCAATAAAGGTTTTTTTTATAGTTGTTACGAAACTTAGTAAACTACAAACGAAAACAGGTTGAGTGCTTCAGAAACGATATATTTACTGAATTGAAGAATCGAAATATATGCTTTAATAATAACCTTAGAATCAAATACACTTTCAGCAGATTTATTTATCGTAAAAGTAAATAATCTTTTAATTGCGCAAGAGAAGAAAAGTCCTTGTATCAGCGTCTGTTATGCAACTCTGTTGTGCACTGTGAAGGTTATGTGTGATTTGTGAATTGCATTGTTGCTGTTGTTGCTGCTGATTCCTTGTGACAACTACACACACACACACACACAGTAATATTTGCGACGAGGCAATCCACATCCGGATTGGTGGAAACTGGGAGCCGACCGCGCTGCCCACAGCTCTGCCCTCAGATAGTTGCTGCTGCTCGCCAATAGTGGCGCTGCTGCTGCCACTTGGCGCCTACCTTATCTCTCTCTGCTCAAATGGGGAGCCTAAATGCAGCAACAAATGCAGGTAGCACAATCAGTTAAGAGCCTCTGCTCGTGCCAAACGGTTGTGCGCATCTTTTTGCATCCCAGTTACCGCAAACATCAGTACATTCCAGTTACAACAACAACAGCAGCAACTATAGCTAAATCAAATAGAAATAATTTGTAAATTTTGCTAACGTGCGTTTTAATTTGTTGACTCGCTAAATATTCGCGTGTGCCGGTAATAATAACATCAATAACATTGACAATAAAATAGTCTTACTTGCTTGAGAACTGCCCTCCACACCCCCACAACCACCGCCACTTTTTTATTTCGTGATCGTTTTCTGGGAAATTAACGCAGACGCGTAATTCAAACTTTTTCCGCACTTAATTACAATTTTATTATTTGCACAGAGCTATATTTTATTTCTAATTGTGTTTATTTTTTGTAGTTGTGTATTTAAATAGTTATTGTTGTTGTTTTTGCTGTCGTCGGTCTTTGTGTTTGTCTCCAGTTACCAAAGCCGCGCCGTTGTCGACGACATCTCCGATAAGCAGTTAGAATAGCAGGTAAGGCACACACACACACACACACACACACACACACACACACACACACACACACACACACACACACACACACACACAATAAAATATACGCTTGCATTCACATCAGGGCTGTAAACTTGGTTTTAGTGGCAATATAAAGCTATTTTGGTTGTTAGCTTTAAAGTTGTATACGTAATTTGTTGAATATTTCCATATTATACCCTCTTATATAATTCAATCGGTTCAAAATAAAGCTAATGTTTGCAACAGAGAGAAAGAAGGATCTATTAACAATAAAATTGACTATATATAGATTAACAGACGAATCGATCAGGAACCAAGCAATGTAATATTAACATTTTTCAAAATTTTTGCAGCTCAGCTTATAAGTAATTAAAGTTGTAAAGCAAAGAGTTAAAATAAATTGTCAACACTGAAACACATACACTTTTGCGCAAATGTGTAAATTGAGTTTCACAAAATTCTAAGGGTTTTGCGGTTTCCTGTTGGCTCTTTGGCGCCATCTAGCGGCAAACCACGCATTCAATCAACAGATTCTCATATCGCATTACAAATTGTCTCTCTATTATTCTAATTGTTATTGTTAGTTCTTATTTTTATTATTGCATCGGATAAATCAAATGTAACTCACGATTGAATAGAATTTTTAATACGCATGCACCCACTGACCATATATTGGGTTATTTATTTTAACGATCTCATCTCACCAATCTGATAGATAACCCCAAACGATTTTTATTTGGCTTGCGCAGCGACCACATTTTTGGGTAATCGAGTTATTTATGAGTGCGCGACGTCGCCATTTATATAGTTATGTATATATTTATCGTTTATCGTTTCATTTGGTGCATTGGCCACGCGCCATCGCAAGCGCCTCTAACTTGAATCAATCAAATTATCCATCAAAATAGAGAGCTCACAAATTAGTAGGCACAGCATATAAATGCTAATCTTTGAATTATGATCGATTTTTTTTTTTTGACAGAATTACATCAAAATTTCAATATACCATCAAAGTTTATATAATATAGTTGGTCGGTCTTCTGACTTGAATTTAGCATTTATTAAGGGTTTTGACAACGAAATGATTTATTTGTCGAATTGTTCACCTTCGTTTTCAAGTACAGTAAACGTTTATATTCCGACTTGGCCAAATGAGTTATTGACTGTCGGCCTTTTGGACAATTAAGTATTTTATATTTTGTTGTTGTTATTATTGTTGCTTTTGGCTGACATGCCCGTCCTGTCCCGCCCCCTGTAACCCAGCACCATCTGCTGGAGAACGTGCTGTGGATTTGAAATGTGGTTTTTACTTTTGACCGAACATCGTTGATCGTTGATCTTAACCAAAACTGAAAAGCCAAATGCACCGCTGGCGGCCGCTTCAACAAATCACAAATCTCAACAAAAATAACTGCCAAACCAATGAGCAACAACAATTGCAGCAATAAACAATAACAACAACAACAACAATGTTCTGTTTGTCATTGCTATGTTTAAGTTTTAACCATTTATGGGGGAAATGTCACAACTTGTTTGGGGAGCACTTGGGGATATGGACTTTGGGGGCATCCACATATCTGGTTCGCCTCGTCGCTTTACACTGGAGTGCAATAAACAAACAAACTTACACGAATCGTGATAAATTGAATATAATATTACTGAATCTATGTATTTTATCGCTGTGCTAACTAGTAACTCTCTGCATATGATAATCTTAACTGAACGACAATTATATATTGCTTGATTTATAACAAAATGAGGGCTTTAATTTGTTAAAGACCGGCTTTCATTGACTACCATATATTATATATATTTCACTTTTAATCACACGTTTATTAATCATAACTAATTTTATATTGGATACAGCATTTAATTTGGTTATCTGAGAGTTATCATCTCAAAAAGAACAAATGTATCTGTATTATGATACAAACAAGCAAACAAAGCAAGTTAGATCGACTATCTTACGTATTATAATTGAATTTATTATTGTTGCCGGTTGCGGGCTAAGTTTCCTAACGATACATTTCGCCAATTCGGCAAACGATGCTGAATATATATGACTTATGGTGTCGAAGATATCTCCTTCAATGCGTTACAAGCTTGACGACAAAATTATAATCTCTACCAAATCAAATTGTCTATTTGCAGGAGTCGCCACAGTTGAACGTTGCAAGTTTGTGTGTGTGTGATTTGATATGGAACTGGAATGTGATTTGGGTTCTATTCAAAGCGAGGAATTGCTGAGAAAAATGGTAAGTGAACCGAATTTTATTAAATAATCGATTGTGGCTCGCAATTTGTCAATGCCACAAGTTTGTCAAAACTTCAACTCATTGACATTCTCGATAAATATTTTGCCTATATATCAATTTGAATACTCACTTTGAAGTATCTCAGTAATTTTTGGGTTCGTGCAAATGTATGTAACAGACATAAAAAAGCTTCTTTGACCGCATAAAGTATACATATTTTTGATATAGGCGATTGTTCGTTATCAAGCAAAGAATCTTCTTTTTCATACGTAAATTACATATGTATATTGTAGATAAACTACCTAAAATTCATAAAGTTTGGATACGAACATATATCGATAATATATATTTTCATATTGATCTCATTTCCATCCTTGTCTTTGTACATGGCATTACAATCGACGCAATCGTCAATATTTTTTTGGGTGTATTCGGTAGAGCCCTGTTACCTACGATTGCCTGTACGTATGGATGTATGTATGTATGCTTTATAAAAGTAACGAGTGCACTTGCAGACCTGCTTACTTTTGAGTACAAAATTTGTTAGAAATAAGTATTCGTAGTCGAGCTCACTCGATTATAGAACTCTTGCTTGTTTCTTATATATTGGTTTGCAGGCGCTGGCACTTTGCTTATAATATAAGGAAGGATATTTCTCTAAGTGTACTTAGCCTGACTCCGTCTTAACACTCAGTCCTGTTGTCGGGGCTACTTCTATTTTAAGTAAAGACCACCTGTTGCAAGTTCATTGTCTCTTATTCAGTCAGTCAGTCAGTAAATCACATTGCCTTTAAAGCTGCGACTCGTAGAATTTCGAGCTAGCTGCAGATGCGCTGCGATCCAGTCTCCGGTAATCCATTAGCACGTTCAACCTGACCAAATTGGGTCATTCACGGGGTTGGCCTGATCTGTTCTCATCGTTAATTGTGTGGGCTGCTGTGACAGACTTGGCTTGTCTGTCTTGGCTTATACAATTATCGTTAAATTTACATTAAAAACCAAACAAACCAATAAAAAAAATGATGACGATGTCGCTTAACTTGGCCAAAAGATGTACGAGCTGGCTTGATCAGAAAAACATTTATATTAATAATGGAAAAATATATACGAAAATTTTACAAAAATAGCAGCAGACGTTAATCAGCCTACGCAGTCAACGTTGCTGGCTGCGACGCTGGCTGTGACTGTGACGGCCACGTCTGCGCTTGAGCTGGTCTCTCTTTCTGTCTCTCTCATTATTTAATGTGGCCAATTGGGCTGCCTGATAAAGTTTGCCTGTTACTGATGTCACAGTTGGAATCGTGTCGTGACACATCAAATCACAACTCAAGTGTTAATATTTTAAGCCCTCTTAATATAATTAAATAAATAAATAGGTATATATATATTTATACTTAAAGAGGTTGTCAGCAAAAAAGAGTTCTTTAAGTCTAAACAGTATTTTGAATTTTGAAAAGGCTTCACGCGTCCATCTCTAGTGTTAGGTATATTGAATGGTGGATTGGATGACTCATGCGATATGAATCGATTTTCGAGCTGCATTTGAACTCGCTTTACGGCCACAGTCACAAATCCAGTTAGCCCGGCCTTAGCTCCTTGAAGAGACGATGACGCTACAGCTGAGGCTGAAATGTGGCTGAAGCTGAGAATGTATCTGGTCAGCTACATTGGAAATTGGCCAAGTGTGTGATATTATTTGTGGTGTGGTTTTTTTCTTGTGTTTTGTTGTTGTTTGGCGTTCTTGCGCGTTGGCCGCTTTACAATTGCGCCAATCTCTCGGCCGGTTTGCCGCGTGGGTTGCTGGTGCTGGCGTTGATGCTGATGTTGCTGCCGATTTTGATGCTGATGTTGACGCTTGCCGCTAACTGCAAAAGTAAATCAATAAAAGCTTGAGCCACAATCGGCACAGAGACACCCGCTATGGCCATCTGTCAAACTCTCCGTCCGTTTGCTGACCATATCTGTGGCAACGGGCCAAACAGGCAATCAGCAAGTAAACTGGTCACGTTGCCGCTTATTGTCTATCCTATCGTCTATTGTTAATCGTCTATCGGCTGCCTGCCGTCTAGTCACAACATGTCGTCTGCGATAAGTAATTTTTTTTTTTCTCTTTTTTCGAGTTTTTAGTTGCTGGCGTGCGGGCGTTTTGTGGACTCATTTAGCCGAATTCGTGTTGACAAAATATTTACGAATTGAAATTGGAACTGCAACAATAACACCCACTATAAACATGATCAATACGCGAATGTCATTTAAATGATTTATATACATACATTTATATATGTATTTATAAGACAATTTATAGTTCAACTCACGTATAGTGGTCGTTGGTGTTAATTCTAATGAAGGATCTATGTAAGCTGTGTTCTTTTGACTTGTGTAGGTTTTATTTAATTGCACTAAACTAAGAATTTCAGATGAAAGTCGAAGAATTGAAAGCAGTCTTATTTCTGCTGCTTGACATTTTTATGCAAATTCAATCAGGGGACTTCAGCGACGAACCGAACTGTAAATGATGCCTTTTATTTTTTGTTTTTTCTGAATGACGAACATCAACGAATATCCTTTTTACTTACTTTTTTTTACTTTCTCGTGTAAAGAACAGCTGGTTGATATTTTTATAATCCTAGAAATATGGATGAAAAAAGTTTAAGCATGCCTAAAAGCTTATCCTCCCTTTACGTGTAAACTTAAACATTGTCTAATTAGAAATACACAGTAAAGGCTATGCATAAAATTTGTAGGAATGGACAAAAACAATAACAAGAAACTAAACCAAACAATCCGTTTTTTTTTTTTGTTTCTTTCGCTTTTTTTGTTTCTTTCGCTTTACATTGCGCACCTTAAGTAAAACATAAAATTATATGCAGCGCAGTTGACAGCGACCTCTGCACTGATAGTGGGCAAGGCATGCACACGCACGCAAAAATAACCCTCGATCGAAGTCGGCGTCGCCGTCGCTTGCGCTGTCATCTTCGCGGTGTTGTTGTCGACGTATTCGGTCATATCTCTGTTACTTGAAGCTTGTTTCTGCTGACTGCGCTGCACTGTCGTCATCAGCTGCGCTGCTTTGGTTGCTGCTGTATAAGCTTCGTCCACTTTACGGCTTTGATTCTGAATCGGCAAACTTCAGTCTGATTTTGGTGCTCGATCGATTGCAACGTGCCGACGCTCAACTACTAACGAACTCAACTTCCAATAAGAAGTAGCAGCAAAAGCAAACATATATAACAACAACGCACAAACAAAAATTTGTTTTTTTTTTTATTTTGTATAAATCTTTCTTCGACTACTTTTGATATATTTGCCGAACGAGCTTAAAGAACATAAGCCCAAAAAAAGCCAGAAACCCGCTAAAGGCTTAGTCACACCTAACCGAGTGTTTTTTTTCATAAGTGTTTGCCGGTGCAAGCTACAACAGTAAAAAAAGAAAAAAGAAAATAAACATACCGAACCCAACAATAACAACGAATTTTGAAAAAAGGGCGCAACGATCATTTTTACCTGCCTCAATCATAAAAGAAGCTTTATTTTTCGTGCTTCTGTCATTTGAAGGAGACACTGCGATTTACAGAGGTAACTTTTTATACTTTTATATTCCTCTTAATAACTTTCACACTTTGCGAAAACATATGGTAGTTGATTTGCTTAGCGGAGTGGCAATGAATATGTATATATATATACATATATATATTTTTATTTTTTTGCTTGCATAACGCTCCGTTAGTCAGCAACGCTAGCAAAGCTGTCGCAGTCGCGGCAGACGACCATGTCAGCTATTTTGGTTGTAAACAAAAAAAAGTGCCTTATCTGCGCTTTACCGACTTGAAATACGATTGCTAATGCGAAAACGATTACGATTACGATTGTGTAGATGTTTATAGATATAGGCGACTATGAGTGATTTTGTCATCATTTTTTATCAAAATATTTTAGTTCAAACATTCCAAATACCGCTATAAAATTTTGGGGATGGAAAAAGTGCAATGGGGGAGGGGGGTTTCTATGCTAATCTCGAATTGAATCTACTTACAGAGGAACCTGTTTCCAGGGCCAGCACTACAGCCAGTTGACCTTGCCAAACGCCATGAATCTCGCTCTCTCTTTCTCCCTCTATCAGCGATAAGATCATAGCCAAAAGAAACTTAGTTTAGTTTAGTATTTACAGGTGATACAAAAAACAAAAACACTTAGACAAAGAAAAGATTCGTATTCGATCAATTTTAATAATAATGTCATGCCCGCCACTATAGAAGTACTAATGAAACTTTGCTAGCAATTTACACAAGTTTTTCAACTTTGGTTCCTCTTATTTTGTGCATCGATCACAAATCGATTAAGTTGGCTTGTTTTAATGACTTTTACTTGTTTTGTCAGTTAGCTTAATTTAGTACATAAAAAAAACAGCAGTTAAAGTTTTTCTCTTTTATATATTATAATTTACTGTAAACTTATACTTTTACTGTATTTTAAGACGTCAATATCTTATTCGTTCTATTTTAATAATATCTTTACAATCGGTAGACCATTTTTTATAACTCATTTCTTCGAAGTGTTAAAAAGTTAAGAGTTCTTTCTTTTGAAAGTATTTTCTACATATATTAAATATTGCAAAAATGTAAATCATCATTTAAGCTAAGAGGATTTTTAAATCTATCAGTTTCGACTTTAAATGCGCTAGTTATCTAGTTGTTATTTTTTTTTTTTAAATTTATTGTGGGATATTCCATTTTAAAAGAAGTCGAATTTCTCCGATTTAAATAAAAGAGGTTTCGCCGTTGACCTAAAATACACCGTATTGCAATGTGAATTTCAAGCTTGTTGACAGCTCCATCGATCAACTTAACAGAGTTTCCCACACACATACATAGAAAAAATAACTTATCCCATTTGGTAAACATTATCGTTAACTTTGTCATGTAATTTATGTATGTGATTAATATGCTTGGTGTAAATACCTCGAAAGCGCTCCACATTTCAAAAACAGTCACCGCATGTTTAATTCACTTGGCAATGTCATATCGAAAAAATCAAGGAAAATAAATAAATTGAAAAAAAGTCAGAATGAAAACAAATGAAACTGAGACTGAAATTGAAAACAACCTAGAACGCAAAAAAAAATTCACTTGTATACTTTAAATATTCCGCAGAAAAACAAATAACAACTGAAACAAGTAAAGATTGTCGATAGTGGCCGACTTGAAGATGCCATGTAAATTTTCATATTTATTTTTGTAAAATTATGTCTTCATAAGGATTATGCTTTTTGGCATAATGACATATATAAATATTTGTGTATGCATTCTGCTGACCTGAACTGAACTATATACTTTTTATGCCAGACCATTAAATATGTACAGGGTATACTCAGAAACTTTATCAGCCTTGAATAAGTTCAATTTCAGTTTCGGCTGCACAGGTGCTAAAAAGAACAAGAACAAGAAAATAAATGTAAACGTCACTGCTAGCTTTGCAGTAGACAGCTTGCAGCTTGAAATCGACACAATTCCCCTCTCTGCCCGAAAATGGCGAATTCCGATTCTCGGCTCGCAATTAGGTCGCCCACTTTAATATACATTTTTATGTGTGTATGTATGTGTATGCAAATATATGCATGCAACACTGAATTGAAATGAATATGAAATAGTTATAAATAACAACTGACGCCAAAAAATCAACCAAGTTGGGCCGGCAATTAACAGCAGAGTGCAAACGATTTCCTCTACAAATTGTACTGATTGTCAATGTCAAATGCCAAATGACAAATGACAGATGGCACTTGCAAGTGGTGAATATCAGCAGCAGTTTGTAGTGGCCAAATGGCGCACTTGTGCTTGACACCGCTAACAGGTGTCGCTGCAAGCGATCATAGCTGCATTGTCACTCATTATTATTATTATCGTTGTTATCTACAATTTTTACCATACGTATGCTTGCTATTCTTTCATATCGATTGGCATTCGTTACCTTTATGATTGAACAAGAGAGTCCGGCCATGAAACAATAACAGTTGTCTAATGTATGGTGTAGTCTTTTAGCATTCATTCGCTGATCTGACTCAATTAAATGTTAATAAATTTTAATTGTAGTAGCATACAATTTATTTTTTGTATTTTGTTTTTTAATATTTTACTTTTGCCAAAAAATTGTGAAACAATAACAACAAACCAAAACAATTAAATGCACAGACAAAATATATAAAAATTACTGTTGACCTCCAAAGTTGACACGACAGCACTGAAAATGAGCGGCGAAAAAAATAAAATACAAAAAAATAATAATTTATCAGCATTTGCGGCAGTATCGCATCAACAAAATCTCGCACGTCACGTCATCATCATTTTCATCATCAGCAGCAGCCAGCTGGAAATAGAGAAGAAACGATGGTGAAGGTGGAGCTGAAAGCAGTCGAAGTCAGCGTTAGCGTTGGCGTCGCCGTCAACGTCCACAGGTTGCCGTTGGCAGCGGAGGTGCGACGACAGCGTCTTCAACTGGTTATCGCGAGCCACTTTTTAGAAATTACGTCATTTCACATCGAGTCTCAAGCCGACGCTGCTCTACAGTCTAGACGCCACCGTCGACAGAGACGTCGCAGTCTCGCGACTTGTTCCTGAGCTGCGTTTTTGTTTGTTTCGTTTTTCGCTTGTCGCTTTTGCACTCTGATGCACTTGATATTCTGATAACTCCCTTAGTCTCCGGTCCGCCATTGATCTTCTCTAACGCGAACTTTCCCAAGTTCAATTTGCTTTAAAATCGAAACTAAGTTTACAAGCAAAATTCTCAACACTCACATTTCGGCTCAAACACTTAACGTTTAATTTATATCAATTTGGTGAGTTTGTTTAAACGCAAATAACGAAAACAATAACTAAATTTTAGACCAGTTAGCAGTTTTTTTGTTGATGTCGATTTTGTCGTTTTATCTATTGACTTGAGATCGATTGGAAGCTGTTGTCTGGTTTCTCTGCTTTCTGAGGCTGAAAAGTAATTGTAAATTACCATCCAAAAGTGAAATAAAAAAATAAATAAATTGCACATAGTATAATATTTAAATGAGCTAATAAATTATCAATACAATGGGTCTATTTATTACCATTATGTCTGTCAAACTTAGCATTCAATTATCATAAGATAATTATCATTTGGGTATTTTCTCTTGCAATTACTTTCAGTTAATAGTAAGTAAAAGTAATTTTATACAAAGTCTACTTGTCACACAAATGTTGTTTATCATAGGCAAACAATACATGAAGAATGGCAAACATGAATATATTTCATTACTAAAAATTACAAAATAATACTTTGAAATTTGCAGCGGATTCCACTGGAAATTATATGCACATTTAATCAATGACATTCAAGTTGTACAGAAATCTGACAGTCGATTATGCTAATATGATTTATGATGCTAAATTTGATAAATTCATATTTAAAATGTTTTTATAAATTTTAATTAAGCTTTGGTCATGTTTATAAGCATCTAAATTTAAAACAGTTAACATAGCATTTTTGGTTGTTGCTAGTTTTTTTCTATTGTGTTTATTTCTTTTGTTTTCCGCTTTCGATTTTCGTTGCTGTTGATGATATCACCACAAAACAAAAACTCTGTCCCGTTTCAACTTGAAACGTACTACCTGCTAACGGCTACCCACCACCAACTTTGCAATTACGACAACTCTTTCGACTATTATCTCCGCCACATATGCTGACAAGCTCTAAATATTATATATTTGTATTTTATTTTCTATTTCATGTACAAATTTAAAGTCTCTTCTCTCTTATCGATAAGCAGTCATTTTTCAAATTGCTCTCTTGTTATTATTTATTTATGTTTATTAACAAAGCGCCATTAGCGTTGCGTCTCACTTTCTGATAGCAATCCCCATTAAGTATATACCTCTACAGACCCAGACTCAGGTTCCAGTAAATGATGAACAGTCAACAGTGAATGATCGCCACTGAATATATTAAATAGGCCTCGGAAGTTCTTGTATATAGAATTTTGAAGGGATCTATAATAGAGAAGTAAAATAATGACGTCAGCTAAAAGCTAAATACATAACCGGTTAAATATTTGAATCATCATAATAAAATGATTAACAAAATAAAGTTGCCCAACAGTTTTGAAAGTCGAAAAGTTGTTGAATGCTTGTTATTAAATATACTATAAATCTCGGTTCCCCTTAAGTACAATTGATAACCTGTAAAAACTAATAAAGATAGTTTCCAGTCAGTTGGTGGATGCTGTTGTTAATTATACAGATTCGTCGAATCTCTCTATTTCTCTCTCTCTGTCTCTCTCTATAGTTGTTGTTGCTGTTGTGCAACAGTGGTGCTGCTACGGCTGCTGAGTCAGCCACCCAACTCTTAACTTGTTGTAATTGTCGTATGTTGTTTATGAGTGTTTACTGTCAGCTAATTGGCGGCCAGTGCGAGGCGTCGAATGGAGTCCATAAAAGGCGGATTTTGAAAAGATCGCGCGTGGGTTTTGTAAGCGGCTTGACTAAGCGCACTTGAGCCGGTTAAATTAGCCAAGGATAGCACCGCACCGCACCGCTCCGCCTGCCTCACTCTCTCTTTTTCCTCTTAATAACTCTGATCGTAATATATTAATATATAATATATATATATATAATATATATAGATTAATTTTGAAACGTTTTGTGTGCTTACAGTGGCAGCAATCGGAGGATAGCGAACGCAAGAAGCAAATCCGCTCGCATCTTTACAAGTTGCGCGAATCGCGTCTAAGGAACCTCTATCGGCACGAACCGGATAGCATTATGTCCGAACCGAAGGGCAATACTCTGTCTGGCTATGGCAAGGATCCGCTGGCCACCAGCCATGGCGATGCTCTGTTGGATCAGAACTTCCAGAATCTAAAGTCCAAGGAGGTGCGCGATTCAATGAGTCCCACCCATGAGCTGGAGTTCCATTCGATGACTCTCACTCAACCGAATACGACTGGATGGGATGTTCAGACGTCGTCGGAGGTGTCTCCCGATGGCCGTGCCTATCGCACCGAAACGCTGGCGAAAACCGATGGTAATTTCAAATCACAACTCTCACCCTATACCCTGTACCCCTTTTCGGAAATGGTGATCGAATGGTTAAATTAACTTAAAAGCTTAGATCTCCGACTCCATCCGGGAATGAGAAGGTCCAGTAAATTGTTTTTGTTTTTTTTTGTGTTTGTCGATCAAAGCCGGAGCAGGGTACAGGGCATCAGCTAGTCGGATACTCTCGACTCGAGTAACACTTACTTTATAATGTAGTTAAGCTATGTGTTATATATAACCCCAACTCTGTTTGTTTGTATGTCTCTGTGCCGTGACCAATCACCAAAAAAACCACAATCCAATCAGGTGTTGAGAAGCTCAATGGTGGCGGAGTCGCTGAGTTTAAGGGTCGCAACGAGCAAGTCTCGAGCGCGTCGCATCAGGGCGATGACAAGAACTATGTGAAACAGGCGGCGGAAAGCTCAAATACGCATCTGCAAGAGAGGGTGGTGTTCGGCGATGAGAATAACGGACGTAGCGAAATGAAAATGAGCTCGACAAGCTCATCATCAACATCCAAATTTGTGTCGTCCTCCTCGTCGAGCAAGCAGATTAACGACGACAAGCCGAGTTATCTGCTCGACAACCAGCAGCAGCAGCAGCAGCAGCAGCAACAGCAACATCAACAGCAGCAACGGGTACGGGAACATCAACTGGATCACCAGCAGCAGGAGGTGCGTGAGCGTGAGCGTGAGGAGCAGCGCGTGCAGGAGCAGCGCTTTCAGGAGCAGCGCCACCAGCGCGATCAGAAGGAGAGCGAAGAATACTACTCGGAAAGGCGGGAACAATCGAACAGTACCCGCAACGTGGAGACGCAGCAACGCTTTGAGGAGAACAAGCGCTATGTAGACATGGACAAGGCATCACCCGAATACCAACGACATGTGCAACATCTAATGTCACAGCCAGGCGAGATCATCTCCAATATGGTTGAGTATCCAAAGCCCAATGTCAAAATGATCACCACAGTGAAGCGTCTGCCCGATGGCACCATAGTCAAGAACAAGCGTTACGAAACCGAGCAGATGTCCACTCCAGCTACGGAATCGGGGCGTCAGACTCAAAACCAAACGCAGCTGACCAATCAGCGACGCACACAAGATGTGCATCATTATGATCAAACCAACAAACAGCAGGAGCAGCACCAGCACCAACAGCAGAGTCGCCCTCGCGGTGGTGAGCCACGTGATGTGGTTGATAATGTGTCGGAGCCAGTGAATCGGCCCAGCCATGCTCAGGAGCTCATTAAACAGGAAAGCTATTCGACGGTAAAGAAATCATCGTCCAGTCGACGCTACTCAACGGAAACCACGTCGGAAACCGTTGAGCAGCAGTACGAGGAGCCACAGCAGTTGCAGCCTTTGAAGGCAGCATCGCCGTCACGTCCGGATCTCGGCACACAAGGATTTCCTTCAACGAAATCATCGAAACCCGTCCAGGAATTTCCCAATCAGCGTCCTCTGACGCCCAAGCAGCCGTCAAATGATTTTTCCACCCACGGTTTTCCCTCGGTGCGTGGCAATAAGCCCACCCAGGAGTTTCTCGGTCAGCGGCCAACAACCGACGATGCAGAATATGTGGTCCACAAGTCCCAGACCTCGAGTCGCAATGTGAAACAGAGCAGTTCCTCGCAGCGCACTATCCAAACGGAATTTGTCGATGATGACCATCAACATCATCATCACCATGCAGCGTTGCCAATGGCTACGCCAAGCTGGGATCAGCCGGCTAGTCCGCGTCGATCTGCTGTCGATGATAACAGTTCGCATGGTTTTCCATCGGTGCGCGACA
Organism: Drosophila longiperda; assembly: GCA_035042125.1. Taxonomy (NCBI): domain Eukaryota; kingdom Metazoa; phylum Arthropoda; class Insecta; order Diptera; family Drosophilidae; genus Drosophila; species Drosophila longiperda. The sequence goes on from JAWNLV010000149.1 coordinate 254,363, forward strand.
CACTATCGTCTAGGCCACGTCCCGATCAGCCCGATGCTGAGGAAGTGGTTCAACACAGCAGTACGTGCACCAGCAGTCGTAAATCAAATACGGAGCGCATCATCGAGACGCAAGTGGAGCAGGAACCGGAACATGTTCTGCGCCAACAACCGGTCAACGCCCAAGCACCGGAGAGTCCGCGTCGTTCGCCACAGGGTTTTCCATCGGCACGTTCGCCGACACGTCTTACGCCACGCTCGCCACTGGCCAAATCTCCGCCGCGTCGTCCGACCACGGACCGTACGGAGCCAACAACAACAAGCACTACAACGGTGACGCGACGCCAGCTGCAGAAGGAGCGCGAGGTGGATGCAACGCATCGTGCGTTTGCCGCCTCGCTGCGCAGCAGCTCACCGGCGGAAAGTGTCGGCTCAACCGGCTCCCATTCGCATAATCAGCCACGTCGTGACAGCGGCCAGGCGGAGCCGCACGGCCAGCGGATGACGCCGCGCTCGAGCGTTTCCTCGAGCCGCCCCTATCGACGCGGTGGTCGCGAGGGCTCCCACGACAGCCATGCGCCATCGGAGTCAAGTCGCATCAGCTCGACGACAGTGACACGTGGACCTGTGGGCGTGCATGCTAATAAGAGTGTGGCCAAAACACCCGTCACCAAGCAGCAGCCGCAGCAGACTGTTGTAAAGACCCGTCAAGTTCAAGGTTCTAGCGAAACAATTGATCTTATGCCGCAGCGTTCTCCCCAATCGCCAGCAGTCGCAACGAAAACGACGACAACCACAATAACAACTCAAACGATTGGGAACAAGCCAACAGCAGCAGAAGCTCCCACAACTCCGGCAGGTCTTCCAGCTAGTCCCAGCAGCAAGACGCCAATTGTGTCAGGTACGAATTAGTCCAACACATTCCAACACACACACACACACAAAACATACTTAAGCTAATAAATATATATGTACACACATAATCAAAATATATCTATCTCGGAAAATCCTATGTATATGAATGTATCCTTCAGATAACCAATCACAGTATACGTATGCTACTACTAAGGCAGCCGATATATTCTCTTTGCCACCTACTCCTTCAACACCTACTATTAACAACAACAACAACAACAGCAACAATGCAACAACTACAACAACAACCAGAACACTAACAACACCCACCCAGAATCAGAACCAGAATCAGAACCAGAACAAGCAACCAAAAACTGATGACAACAACCACGAAATGATATCAAAAACAAAGCTGAGCTCTAATGAAGCAACAACAGGCGCTTTCGCTGCAGCCGTCAATGAGGCACCCTGTGTGCGCCGGCACTACTATAAGCTGGGTCCGTCCGATACGGATGTGGCTGCCGCTGAAACCCCGACCGCCAAAAGCGCAGAACAAGCGGCCAGTAGGGCGGTGACAAATACTGAAACCGTTGGTAAGGCTTGAAAACCACAAACCCATTCGAAAACAAATAAAATTAAACACACACACAGCAAGAGTAACGAACAACAACTGTTTCTTCTTCTTACAACAAAACAACAAGCAACACCCTGTAAAATATTGGAAAACCCCTTGAAACTATCTTTACTACACGTAATACTTGATTCTTTTTTTTTTTTGAACTTTGCTAATAAAAACTGTTATACAAAATACAAACAAAAAATGCGAATGTGATATGTTCTATGTATGGCTTACACCAACACAACACACGGAAAATGTTTTGGGAGGGGGCAACCCATTTAACTAGTACGCTAACTAACCGGTATTTTTTTAGAGCGCATTTTACACAGAAACACAATTTTTGCTCTTGGAAGAATTAATGTTCCCTCATAAAAATAAGAAATAATACAAATAAATACGATAATCATATTTGAATTTCCATCTCAAGATATACGCTTCTAATTTATTTAGGAGTCACTTGCTAAGCGATCAGTGAAAGTTTCGAAATAAGAATAAAAGAATAACAATAACATTAATTTAACAAAGAGTAAAATTTTTTACCCAAACTGTGTAACTGCGTATCTAAAAGAAATACCGCCTGCCTACTTAACCAGTCCGCCTGCCCACCTGCCTGCCTGATATAATCTGCTGCCTCTCACCTGCCTCTAACCCCGTAGAACAATTAACCGCCCGAAAAAAAAACGAGTGCCCCACTCGACGTTTGTAGCTGTTGTTGTAGTCGTCACTAATCCCTCTATTAACGAAGCGTCTATGCAACATGTAGCAAGCACAAGACACGCACACACGATTCAAATCTCGTAGAGCGCGGCCCGTTCGCTTATGCCTTGACTCCTCTCAGCAGCAGCAGCCACACCCAAGAGCCGACCTTTTGCACCCACCAACAGACCCACCAGCGAGACACCTAATCGCACCCCATCAAGCAGCCACAGAAAACCCAACCACAGCACCAGTGGAAGCCCCAACGTTGATTATGACGGTGAGCCAAGTCCGGCCAGACGCAGCTCCAAGTCACCCAGCGTTGAGCGGCGCCAGTTGCAGCGGGAGACCACATTTGAACGCGACTTTATTTCTGAAAATGTGGCTCACCTCGATGATCAAATATTCATCGATGAGAGCAGCTTGGAGTTCGGGCAAAGTCAGCCAAAGGGCAAAGATAAGCCGAGGGAAATGCCACGTCAGAGTCCCGAGAATATACCAGCAACGTATCCTTCGAGACCCAAAGAGTCCCCACGTCATAGTCCCGAAAAGCAGCTTCCCACGAAGCCAACGGAATCGCCCCGTTCCAGTAATCGCGAGACTGTGCCAGCGTCGCTACCCAGTTATACTCAACCTTCAAGTAGCCCCGAGAAGCAGAAGCCAACGGGTGGCCCTGAGGAAACGCAACCAGGCATTGTTCAACCCAAGGAGTCGCCACGCTGGAGTCCAGAGAAACAATTGCCTGCTGCAGTTCCCAGGGATTCGGCACGTCAGAGTCCCGAGAAACAACTACCAGGGACAGTTCCACAGAAATCTGCCCGTCGAACGCCCCAAAAGCAGATGCCTTTAGAATCAAGTCCTGAAAGGATGGTGCCAAACTCAACAAAGGAACACGCTTTTCCCAGTAAGCTTAATACTAAACCGCGTCAAAGTCCTGAGAGACAGATGCCAGCTTCTGGGCCAGCGAAGCCTTGGGATGCGACTTATCCCACAGACTTACCACATGTTATTCCCGAAAAGCATCAACCGGCTCAGTTCAGAGAAGATGCGCTTTTTAGGTGCACCGTCACCGAACTTGCGACAAACACAACGAAGAATCTTAACCAAGAATTCATAACGAACGAAAGTCAGCCTCAAACCCGGCAGCACTCTCGTAAGCCAAATGATATAAACGACAATGAACCGGAAAATCCTGACAATCACTTGCCCAAAGACTCAAAGCCACACGATATGATTGACAGACCTAGTGATAAGCCCAAGACAACCGAGACACCCGATGGTAGTTTTATATCAAAAAGCCCTGAACCGGATGAGGATCAGAAACCCACATTTCGCAAGAAGGGCTTGACTCGTCGGGAGACTTTCGAAGATCGCTGCCGCAAGATCTTAGGCATGGAAGAGGATGGGGACACACAGGGCAACTATAAGACCAAATCTCGAGACGATTCTGATGGTGATGATGATGATGAAAGGGAAGAAAGGAATACAAACACTCTGGTTAAAGAGACAGAGACCTTTGAGTTTAAGATCGAGGATTGTCCTGATAATGATGACGATGATTCGCACAAGCGAATTACCCGCACACAGCCTGACAACAAAGTAGAAGAGCCCCTATCAGAGCCAGAGGGTCCGTTTATGCAGCGCAGCGAGCTTACGGTGAATGTGACTGAGTCGCAAGATATCGAAACGCTTATCAGCACAAAGAAACCGATTGCTAAACCCAGGCCTATTAAAGGTCAAGAGGACGAGGAGGAGCCATATCCGACAAGTGGTGCATTCCCCAAGCGTGTGGTAGAATCACGTCCGACAACCGCTATATGGCCAAAGGATGAGGTAGCGCCACTAACACCTGCTAGTTTTCCGAAGGAAGATGTACAACCACGTGCTGCAAATAGTAAACAGGCGAAGGATAATAGACCACAACGACCTACACCTGCCGATGCAGGATTTGTTGAAGAAGGTAGAACAAGAGTCACTACTGAGCGTACCTCAAAAAAGCCTGCGTCCAAGTCGCCGTCACCGACACGAAAAGCTACTTTGTCGTACCCTGAATGTGGGGAAGAACCTATTGATGAGTTGGGCCCGCGTCCTGTGGACTTAACGGAGACCATTAATGTGAGTGAAGAGACGACCATTCACATAACGCAGTCTCCATCAAAATCGCCTTCGCCCACACGCAAAGGGGCCTCGCTGTATCATGAGGATAAGCGAGAGCAGGTTAAGCAATCGCGTCCTAAGGCTGGCAAGTCTATGACTGATGAGACATTGTCACGTCCTGCAACTGGTAGGCAGCCTACGGATGGCAAAGGGCCACACCCTGCAGATGGCAGGCAGCTCAAGGCTAAGGCACCGGCTAAGCTTCCCAAGGACGAGGACGAGTACGTTACCGAAGAGACAACGGTTGGCATTACAAGGCATCCATCCTTGTCAATTTCACCCACGCGTAAAGAACCGGAGGCGAAGCATTTTGTGACCGAAAAGATCATCGATTGCAATGGCAAAACGGTGGCTGAGAATAAGCCCAAGACACAACGTACAACAAGTGGACCCAAGAAGAGGCAATCTATCGATTGTGAACCAGAGCAAACACAGCCCAAAACGTCCGAAACTATGAAGTCCTCCATCACTAAAAGCGAAACGGAGCGACGCAACTCGCGCACCACCAAAAGCACTAGCACCATCACCAGTCACAAGCAGCCACATGTCGTCAAGAGTCCACGCAAAGAGTCTTTGCCCAGGCGTGAGCCTGCCAAGCGAGACAGCCTGGTGGATGAAATCCGGTCCACAACAAAAACAACAACAATGATGACATCTCGCAACAGTACCCAAAATGATAGAAAACCAAACGAGTCAAACAATTCACCCAACATCAAGGACCGACTACGCTCGTCGCCGCGCAAACAGAAACACCAGTCGGATGATGTGGATGGGCAGTCCACCTCGCCGGATACGAGCCCAACGCGTATTCCCAGCGAGTGTCGCCGCTCGAGTAATATATCTGTGACGACGGAGATCATCATCGATCATAAGACGCCAAAGACGCCATCACCCAAAACGGAGCGCAGGATACCGATCAGTCCGATTCGAAAGATGCCGGTAACGGAGCGCAAGGAGTCGGCACCCGTGCCTTGTGTTACGCGCCGTGACAAGGACAAGGTAACGCGCTCCACCAGTGAGAATGTCATCAAGGTGGTCAATGGCAAGCCGAAGACTAAGACTCCCGAGATGAGCACCTTAAATCCCAGCATGGCACAGCGTCCCACCGAACGCAGTCGTCCCAGTAAATGCTTTACCACCAAGACGATTAATCTGAGCGAGCATCTCATTAACAGCGATGAAATGGAGAACGTCATCATTGATATACAGCATGCGAAGAGTTCGCGGGAACCCTCACCCGACCGTATCGTGCCTACTCCCGTGTACGCCACGGTAGACACGGGCAAGCCACGCTATCCGGACGTGGTGCAGGAGCCGGACGATGAGCCGCCTAAGAAGCCGGTTATAACCAACATTCCCATCTTTGAGGAGGAGGCCAATGCCTATGTGGGCTGCCAGATCTCTGAGCTACGTAACCCCAATGGCATTGAGGCGGACATTCACGACAATCCCATGGTGGAGGCGCCCAGGAGCTTGGATTACAGCAGCAACACGCCCAGGACTGTTCAGCCCGGCATCGATGTGGATGAGTGTCTGCTAAGTGTGCACGAGAAGGTCTCCAAGTTCACCCACTCCGCCGAGCAGGTGAAGCGGCCCAAATCGTCGACACCCTTCAGCCGACAGTTCGATGAACATGCCAAGGTTTCGGCCAGCGATGAGTGCCTGCTGACCATCGATCAGAAGGTGGATCGATTCCTCAAGACTGCCGAGAACATCACCAAGCAGCCGCTCTCGACGCCCACCCGCGAAGTCGAGCGTCCCCGCTTCGAGGATATCGACGACAAGTTGCGCCAGGACGATTGCACATTGAGCGTGTCGCAGAAAGTGCACAAGTTCATCGACACCGCCGAGAAGTTGGCGCCCAGCACACCACAAAAGTCACCCGGCCTGGTTGCTAGCATAGAGCGTCATATCTCGCGCCAGAGCGAGCCGGAGCTGGAGCAGGAGTCGGAACCAGAACAGCCGTCCGACCTAGAGCCCGAGCAGCCGGAATCAAACGATGAGCTGCTGCCAATGACCAAAAACCATACCACAGCCATTGAACTGAAGCGCCAAAAGGACATTCTCAACCGTCCATCGGTGTTTGGTCATCGCACATCTCCCAAGCACACACCCAACGGTACTAAGCAACGTGGCAGTGCCAGACCAAGCACCACCCTCATAGCGGAGGAGCGCAAGTCCAGTCGAAGCCAACAGTCGCATCGCAACGTGCCCTCAAGTTTGAGTCCCAGTTTAGGCTCGCCTGTACGCAGTACCGCTGCCCCACGCAACCCCTCTTTAGAGCCACTACGTAGTAAGCCAAGTGATGCGGAGCGTATCAGCACCACTAGCGGCACCAACCAACGCGGGAAGCACATAACCCAGCAGCAGTGGGGACTCAGCGATGTGGATGTGGATGTCGTGCAGGTTGGACCAGCGATCGCCTTTCATAGCGTCAGTACACATCCAACGGTGCCCAGCAAACGCACCCCAGGCACCACTATAAGGCCAACTATAGGCAGTAGCTCTGCACCACGCAAACCATCCCTGGAACAACCACAAGGCAAATCAACTGGCAAAGATCCAAACGACTATTTAGTTGAAACAGTGACGCGTCGCACCAGCAGCACCACTAAACGTGCTGAGACCGATGTGGATGTCGAGGAGTTGGAATCTAGGCCTACACAGCGTAACGCCCGGCTACAGTCTCCCGGTAGTCGCACCACAATAAAGACAACTACACGCAGCACCACTGTACAACGCAAACCATCTGTTGAGCAACCACGCGGCAAGTCAGCTAACAAGGAGCCAAGTGATTATCTAATGGAGACAGTGGAGCGTCGCATTACAACCACCACCAGCACCACCAGTGATGTTGAAGTTGATGGTGAAGAATCTTTGCCCACCATCAAAAGTGGGAGTCCACAGCCTATGTCACGAGGCAGACACACCACCAATATAAAGTCAACCTCTCGAGGCACCACTGCACCACCCAAGCCCGCACACGAGCAACCACGCAATAGGCCAAGCGATACCCTGACTGGGAATGTGACGCGTCGCATCACGAGCAGCACCACCAAAACCACCAAGCACCACACCGATATTGAAGTGGATGCTGACGAATCTTTGCCCACCCACCAAAGTGGCAGTCCTCAATCCATGTCACCAGGCAGACACACTATTACCACCAAGCCAAGCACACGAGACCCCACTGCACCATGCAAGCCCTCACTCGAGCAACCGCGCCACAAGCCAATCGATAATCTGAACACCACCAGCAACTCTAAGCAGTATTTGCCCAGCTGTGTGGATGCACCAAGCCACAGTCCTAATAGCAGCCCCGAGCCCCGCAGACGCACATCGTCGACTAAGCCCAGCGACTTCACCACCATCACCACCAACAATTCGAAATCCATCGTAGTTAATGGGAGCACTGATCACAGCACCACCAAGCATACAACTACAAGAACAAATCGAACCCATAGTCCCGAAACTAATACCACCCTTGCCAGCAGCTCTCCTGACACTGAATCACACGTTGAACCACTTTTAGAGCGCAGCCGCCCAACAACACAGACGACGCCCGGACGCACTGTGGCCTCACGTCGCGACATTTTTGAACGGCAATCGCCCAGCCCCAGTCCCAGTCCCAGTCCCAGTCCCAAGCCGAGTTCAACCACTGAGCCCCACACCGCAGCTGGACGTCGGCCATCCTACATGGATCATACGAAGAGCTCCCTGGAGCACATTCGACGCGACTCCCTTGAGTTCAATAAGACGCATTACTCGCGGAAGTCGTCGGTAGAGGATGGTGAGCCGGAGCCACGCAATCCCAATGCGGCTGTCAAGTTCGATGTGCCACGCCGCACCACACGCAACAACGAGACGACGCTGCGCACCACCAGCATTAGCGAAGACTTTGATATGGACATTGAGGCGATCTTTGAGCTGGCCACACTCGAGCAACTGCTGGAGACGGTCAGTAGCTATGAATTACGACGTCGCATTCGCGCCCAAATCCGTTTAATCAAAAAGAACATGATTAATGCGAATGGTGGCCACACCACCAGCATCACCAGCACCACCATCAAGAGCACCAACTCCACGCCGAATCGGAGTCCATTGCCACCTAGACGTGAGCAACCGCAACCGCATTCGGAACGTGAACGCAGTCGGAGTCCACAGCTGAAAGATGTACGCACCACCATTAACACCACTGGCACCACTGGACATGGCAAGCCACCAGTTAAGCCACGCGAGCGTAGCATTAGTCCAGCACAGACGCGGCGTCGCAGCCCAACTGCTAAATCCAACATATCCAAAACAACAACAACAACGCGCACCACAAACAGCTCTAGCAGCAACGGGCACCTGATGTCCGAGCGTCGTCCCAGCAAGGGGACAGGCAAGACCAGTCCCATTTGGGCGGATCGCACCAAGGTGTTGCGTGCCACCGACTTAGTCTTACCCAAGCCACGCAAGGGCAGCACCACCAGCAGCAGCGGCAAGATGATGCGCAGCAACAACATGAGCACCAGCATCAACACCAACACCAACACCAATAACAGCAGCAGCACCACTACCACCACCACCACCAGCAGCAGCAGTAGTAACAAGCGACGCGAGGAGGACTCCATCACCTCGAGCTACGGTGTTGGACCCACCGATGAGAATGGACTGCCCCTCTTTGGCATTCGGGCGCTTAGGAAAAAGACACAGCCGTCGGCGCCATGTGACACAAAGCAAGGTAAGTCCAAGCACCACCACTCGGGGCAACTGAAGTTAGCCCAGAGCTTGTAAAAAGCAGCAAAAAGGAACTATATCGGGCAACATAAAGCCCATCAATTCTTGATCCATTACCAAAAGAAGAGTCGATTGCTCAAGTCCGTCTATCTGCTCCTAATATATCCCGTTTCTTCGTTTTTATCGATAAATTATTGCGTCTTTTAGATCAAGAGACATTGCTTTCTACAGCTGTGTTATAAAGCAAGGGTATCTAGTAGTCGATCAATATTAGCAGTTCGGTTGGTGTTTTCTCCCCTCATTTTTGCTGGTCTTTCTGCTTGCAGAGGTCACAGGCTATGTTATCGAGGAGCAGTTCTATTCGGATGACAAATCGACGCCTCGTCACGAACGCAAGGAGCTCATCTATTCAAGCAATCCGGAGGAGCTGGTCTCACTATCGCAGCAGCTGGAGCGCGAATCTCATCCAGATTCGAATAGCACCCTGCACCGCGAACAGAAACTAATCGATGTGCAAGGCGGCATACCAGATGGCATCGATGCCATCGAACCCAACTACGAGAGCACCACAACATCCTCCCGCCGTGGCTCGGTAAAGGAATTGAGCGAACGCTTCATACGCAAGGAATCCACGAACTTCAACAGCTCGCACACTCAAGCACAGAGCCAGAGAGACGAGCAGGATGAAACGGAGGACAGCGAGTCGAATGATGTGTGCAGTGTCATAGAAATGGAGGCACCACAGTTGCGCCACAAATCGAGCAGCACCACCAGAACCAGCTCCAGCACACGCTCATTTCTCAATACAAGCGGCGAGGAGCGACTTGTCAGCGGCGTCGATGATGTTCTCGAGCGCATGCGCAATGCCGACAATGGTGAGTGGACCCAACAACAACAACAACAACTGCAGCAGCAGCAACCATATATTCTTCCCATGCTATTTGACCTTTGCAGTGGTAGAACCAGGCGACAGCAGTGAGGATCGAGAGGCACGTGCTATGTTCAATAAATTCATCGGCGCCAGCGTCATTATGCAGGGCGTGGAAAGCATGTTGCCGGTGGGTCAGCGACAGCAACCGCAACAGCAACAGCAGCAACAGCTTCACAGGGCCAACAACAACAATAACAACAGCAGCAATCAAGGGGTAAGTGAATCAAACACCACTGTTCCCAAAACAAAAAAAAATAATGACAATAAAAGAACATGTTCTAGCCATGTCTGAATGATACCCTGTACATATTTGATCATAACAAAAATTAATGCAAATCTTTGGATTTTCGAATGGACATTTTAATGTGGAACTAAATAGAGATATAACTTGATCAAAATTAGTTTTTTTTTTTAATGGAGTTCACTTCAAATTGTGTAGAAACTTGTCAATAGCAACTCTTACCTAGTTTCTTAATTTGATTATAACAAATATTAAAATTGTGTATTGATTTCTTTCTATAAAAAGAAACTTGTAAAAAAATATTTTTTTTTATTATCTGTCGAAACTATTTTCTTAATCGAAACAACCAAGCAGAACATTTTAAAAATAAAGGGTGTTCTTCAAAAGAAGTTTGAGCTTTGTGCTTGATGAACAGCCAACAAAAGAAAACCACCAGCAACAACAGCAATAGCAACGGCAGCAATAGCAACGGCAGCAACAGCAGAAGCAACCCACAGCCAACCCACGTGTGCGATCAGCAAATGTCTCTATGCGCCACTCTCACTCCCCTCACTCTCTTTCACGTTTGCTTACTCTCTCTCTCGTACGCTCTCTATCTCTCAATGCTGCTGCTGGTCTCGCTCTCGCTCTCTCGCTCTCTCTCTCTTTCTCTCTATTAGTGCCGTGTGCGCCACAGCTGTGCGTGATGTGATGCGCGTCTCTTCTTCTTCTTCTGGCCAGGAATGGGAATGAGCCGTCGTCGTCGTCGTCGCCATCGACGGTTGGCCATTTCAGTACACACTCAGAGGCGTCATCGATCACTTGTGCGACTTGTTGTGTTCCTGATTAGTAAAAGACGAGACGAGGGGCGACAGGAGACGAGGCTAGAGACGAATTTACATCTTCATAGACGGCAAAGTGCAAAAAAAAAATACACACAAGAAAATCAATAGTAAAGAAAAGTTACAACCAAAGAAGGCAACAAAAGACAAGTTTTTTGTTTTTTTGTTGTTATTTATGATACTTGTCGTAGATTTTTGTTGAGTGCACTTGAGTTGTTGTTGTTGTTGTTTTTTTTAAAACGTTTGTTGCGACTATTATCATCATTATTGTTGCTGTTGTTTTTAAGCGGTGAACGGCTTGCAGTCGAAACGCGAGTGTTTTTAACTTGGTCAAAGCGCCGAACGGCAGAGCAGCAACAAAAGTGGCAGCAGCGGCATCTTGAACAGCGCGTAAGTGTGTTGGGAGTGTGGGGCGGATGGGGAGGGAGGAGGCGTGTCCGCACAGAATCATTGGAATTGGCAGCTGTGGCCACAACGAAAAATTGTTCAACTGTATTTCTATATTTTGTTTTCCATTATTTTATTTCTCAATTATTTTTAGTGCGCATAATTTGTGGTAAGAATTCGGCTGTCATCTCAAAATGCACCTGAAAAAATCAAAATGTAAAAGACAACCGTTGACTAAATAAATATACATATGCACACAGATACACTCGAACACACAAAACTACAGCCTACAGATACATCTAAAGAGACACAGATAGAAAGTCAAAAGCCAAGCATTTTCCCAGCGTGACAAAAACGACAAAAATCTAAATAATATAAAAATAAATAAATAAAATTCAAAGCAGAAGCAGGTGGCGTGAGGGTTGGGTGGTAGGGGTAGGGGTTGGTGTGGGGTAGGGGCGTTCGTGTTTGTGTCGGAAGAAGGGAGCTGCATGAATAAGAGCGCAAGCGTACGACAAAAATAGCGCAACGTAGCACAATTTATACGGACGGAACATCTTCGTCTCTGTTGGAGCGCCCAGTGGCCAGATACAGCTAACGATACAGATCGAGCTAAAGATACACACCACATCAGCAGCATGCCTATATAGCTTCATATATAGATACATAGATATAGAAACAGATACAAATGGGTTGTGCATTGCCCATTTTTTAATTTTTTTTGTTTTCTTTATTCTTTTTTCATGCTTTCAACTTGTGCACCAAATACCATCCATGCGTTATATGTAGAGTAGAATTCCCATAAGCCGACGCAGATAAACGCAGTGCTCAATATAGCCCAAAACTATCTCGAATTTATTATAGATACTATCAGAACTTTAAGAATCTGCAAGCTGATAGCACAGCACAGCTCTGCACTGTTAAATGTCAGAGATTCATTAAATAGCTTAGTGAATTATGTATAAAAAAGAAGAATCACAATTTTCAACGGGAATATGTTTTTGTTCGTGGCACTTGGCCCAGAAAACTTAACTTGAACAAAAAGTAGATATTTGACATTTTAAAATAGCAACACAAAAATTTTAGACAACTGTCAAAGTACAGCATTTTATAAATGCTCGAGAGGAAGCCATAAAGTGAAAAAAAACACTCTACTCTTTTTATTGTGTAGAACAATAAAACCTATTCCCAGAATTGAGACGTTGAGAAGAACTATTAAGCTCAAACTAAAATCTTGCTTTCTTTTTCAGAGAAACTGTAGTTTCAAAGTAGTTTTTTTTTTTGGAAATACCAGCTGGGTGCTCCTGAGCAATAGAGTTTTCAAGAAATGTTTCCAAAATATTATATAAATAAATGCAGGTTTTTTGCTTTTGTAGTTTGCTATTGCAATGATTATATTTATATAAATAAATAACTATGACGTTGTACATAAACATAGTTTTAGTTGATTTTTGTAGAAGTTACCTTTCTATAAGTATGTATTTTTGCAAGCATATTATGGCAACAAAACGCTTAGGAATAATTATTTCAATAAGTTGATTGAATATTTTTCACGGCATAATTTGATCTGTGATTGCAATATAAATGGCCTTATTTTAAAAAGTCGAATTTTAATTGCAGTATGTGTCTAAAAAATCGACTGTTCCAATTCTTAAGTATTGCTTAATTTTTGCTTTTCCAATTGGGAGTGTAAAATACAATTTTGATTAATCGCTTAAAGGCCCATTTGAGTGGAACGCGATTATAATATTTTTTCTGCTACTGTATGCATCCTCGCTAGTTCTTCCCCACCCCTTTCTCCGTTCCCCTATTCACTCTTTTCCCTCATTAGACGTTTTTACACCTTTTCACTCTTTTTTCCTCCTTTCACTCACCATCGCATTTTTTGTAGAAAAACAAATGAAGAAGAAGATGAAGCCAGAGCCAAGTCGTTTGGCTTCAGCTTCAGCTTCAGCTTGAGCCCCGTCTTCAGCTTTGTCTTCAGTTTTAGCGTTGTCTTCGATTTGGGTTTGGCTTTAAAGCCGGTTTTCTTTTTGCTAGCTGCCCCTACTCGAGTTAACTGTTTAGTTAAGAGCCATTTTCCCAGCATGGCAAATTTTTGCTTTTCTTTTGCTTTACTTCAGTTTATTATTATTATTTCTTTTTTTTGCCATTTCTTAATCGTTGTGTTTTATTTTGCCCGTTCAGCTTTGTGTGCGTCTCTTCACATTTTGCATGTCAAAAAGTTTTCACTTCACGTGGCTAAAAATATGCAGTAAAATGCCAAAATCGCTTTTCATTGTATTTTCCATGGAAAATTGGAAAATTTAAGGCTGTCGAGTGGGCGTGTTTTAAATATTTTCTTGTTTGCCTGCCCAAGGCAAGTGTAGTTTTGGTTATTTTACGTTTTCGCTAATTTCAATTTCAACTGAACATTTAAATTCAAATACTGTTGGCCTTCTTTTCCATCTGTCTTTCTGTCTGTCTCTTCTAACAGAGAAAGCACACGTTGATTCTCACCTTTTGCTAAATTTAACAACAATTTCAGTTTGTACTTTACTATATACTTTGAAAAGCATTAATCATAAATGTTTATTTTTTATTATTATTTTTGTTGTTGTTTATACGATCGACAGTGTCAAAGCCAGTGTAAATGGTTGCCCAATTTGTTGAGCTAGCTGAACAATAATAGCAACTGCAGCAAAGCATTCGCTTTGTCAGCTGAGCAGAAGCAGCACCAACAACAACAACAGCAGCAGCAGCAATAATAAACAACAATAACAACCACATATTGCTCCATAGTGCAACAGCTCTTTTTTGTTTTATTTTTGATTTTTAATTGTTGTGTGCCTGCCGGGCCTGCAATTTCCATTTTGATTTCCATGCTTGGTTGCATGCAGTTCCCCTCCCACACCCTATCTTTTATAACAACCCCCTTCACGGTAGCACAGCGACCCCTTTTTGATACCAACAGCAACAGCAGCAATTTTGGTGTGGCTTGTTACGCTTTAGCAGAATTGCGCCAAATAACTTGGCAAGCCTCTTGCCAGCAACAACAACAAGAACAGCATCCATCAGAGCAACATCACTTCAACACACACATAATAGCAACAGAGCACACGTCATAGGCGACCACAAATAAATGAAATATTATTATAAAAATAAATGCCCAACACAAAATGGGAAAACTTTCTTTTCCAAATACACATAATTTTCGATATCTGTAAAATAAATTCAATGCAAATTCAATTAAATATCAATTTTGTTCTTATATTGTTTATTTCTAATTGTGTTGGGCGTTTTTGTTGTTTGTCTCTGACTGAAAATTAAAGAAAATTTGTTTGTCAAATAAGCTTTGTGTTTTTTATTGCGGTTGTTGTTTTTGAGTTTAGTTTTCTTTTTTCTTTTTAACTTTGATTGAATTTTTGTTTGATATCTTTACTTAAGGGCCGAAAACAACAGCAAAGACATAAGATTAAAGAGCTTTAAAATTGAAACACTTTCAAGATTTCAAAAGATCAATGTTAATAAATTAATTATAACTATGTCAAATGAACACAAAAAAAGTAAAAAGTAAAATCCTAAAATCTATGTTAAGAATTATAAAAAATTAGAACTAAATTGTTCAATGTTTTCAAGCCAACTTTTTATACATATTAGTTTATAAATATTTTTGTAGGACATTTTATCATTTGAATAAAATAATAATATAAAATATAAATAATACCATATTTATACATATATATATATATATATATATTAGAAAACTGAAGACATTTTCTTATAGGCTATAAAAGTATTAAAATTGTTGTTGTAAGAAGAACATTTTAGTTAAAATGTTAAGGAATACCGCTCGCTCGTTATTCTCCACTATCTCCCTCTCTCTATTTCTCTTTCTCTCTATTTGTCTTGCTCTCTGTCTTTCTCTCTCTCTTTCTCTTTATCTCTCTATCTATCTCTCTCATTCTTTCTATCGGCCCGTGTTGTGTGTATGAGTCTGAGTCTCTGTGTTTGTGTATCGCCTAAATAATCTCTGAGCTAAAAATAGCAACGCGTGCTTGGCGTCGCTCTCAAAATGAATAGCATTGGCAACTCTCGAAATATGTTCGAACAAATTCTGAATATCTTACATATGTTGATATTGCTATTTTTGAACTATTGTGCTGGCCAAATTTGGTCAAATGGACATAAACATCCCAAAGAAAAAAATGTATTTTTTTTAATTGCGGGCATTCGCCGCAAATACTTAATTAACGAATATTATACCATGTGCATGTACATTTCCATGTTTGTGTCTATTATTTTTCGGGGTCTTTAGCCACCTGATGGGTTCCATCTATATGCAAATCTTAAGTACTTCGGGTGCAGTGGACCAATAAATTTTATAAAATATGTTGAAGTTCAAAGTGGCAATTGCTTCGTATATTGTCGGGTATTTAAATTCCAGAGTGTTTCAAAATAACTAATAATATTTGACCATTGGGCAAAAATACTTATTTATCGGATTCGAGCACATTCGATCTGCTAAACGTTATATGTTTTTCTAGTTTGCATCAGTGCGGCGTATGCGCAATATTGTTGAGGCATTACGCATACGCCAGGTATGCTGGCAACAGTCGCATTTTGTTGACGTTTTTGCTGCCGCTGATCGTTTTTTTGTGTTTTTTTTTGGCTCATGGCTAGAATTGGCAAGAATCAAGTGAAGATGAGATGAAGATAAGAACAGCCGGAAGAAACGTCTGGCCATGGCTAAGGACGACAAATTGCTTCGAAATCATTTAGTTGCTGTTATTTTTGTTTTGGTTTCTCTATTCAGTTGTGCCTTATGACAACGGGGTGGGGAGTCATTGGGCTGGGCGGGGATATTCAATGTATTTTGCTTTTGACCTTTTTTGCGTGTTTCTTTTTCGATTTCTCCATATTTATTTCATTTTCTTTAGCTGGCGTTGCCTGCAAATGCGCTCATCAGTTTTATTTAGCCAAAAGAACAAAAATGGGCGCAGAAAAAAAGAAGAAATCCCAAAAAAAACAGCTGGCGTTTGCTTTTTGACACGCACTGTAAGAGCTCCGACGTGTGGGCGCAGCGATCATCTAGATTAGAATCATTTCTACCGATTGATAAACAAAAAAAAAAAACAAAACATAAAATTGTTAATTTGTGTTTTTCTGTTTCAGGTGAAAACGACACGCATTATTAGCAGCTACAGTAGCAACAGCAATACAGGCAACAGCAGCAGCAGCAACACCAGGAAGATTACATCCTCAGCACCAATTACACGCACAGCTTGTGACATCGGGGAAATTTGGGACGAACAGTTACTTAGGCAATTGGTAAGTATGCTAACTTAATTGTGGGCGTAGGCTAGCGCAGGGCAGGGCAGGGCAATTCACAACCCTGACAAATTATACATTTAAAGTAATGCAAAGAACTTCTTTTCCAACTTTTGATATTTGGATATGGTAAATTGTAGTCAAAACATTAATAGAGTAAAATAAATTGAACTTGAAATGCATATTTCAAATGTATCACAATTTAATTGCTTACTCACCTATTTTCATAATTTATTGCATTTGATTTTTAAAGGGTGTATTTTAATTGAATGGAAAAACATAAATTGAATAGCTAGTTGAATTAGGCGTTGCCTGGCTATGCCCATGAATCTGAACTCATTCGCTTTCCACTTGGAGTGTTTTTGAAAAATCTAAAATTCACTTGCTTCTTCCTCAGTTGGAACAGGCCTCCACATACGAGGAGCGTCGTAAGATCCGTGCACGTTTACGCGAACTTATGGCGGAACGCGAAGGTAAGTGATATACAAAAGCTAAATAATGTCTGAACCTAACCTTCAGCAAAAACACTCATATATGCCAGCCACTAACCAATGGGAATATGGAAAATCAAACGGACTTTAAAGGTGGATTCAAATGTAGTATTTTTATATATATACATTTAGGCTCTCTCACTTTCTCTCTAACATATCTTTCTCTCACTATCGATCTCTCTCTCTCCCTCTTTATCTGTGTCTTATAGTTTCTGATTGTGTTTTGTATTTGTATCTTGTAGATATGCAAACAGCGCATTCTCGTAGCTAGACTAAAGTAGTTTACAGCGAATTATCCAGGACAGGTATTACTCGTTCGTTCATTCATCATTTTATTCATATCTCTCGTTATTCACACATATTTATATTCACATAAAACTTGGTTATTATTTTATTTACTCGTTACTTGTTATACTTTCACTCGTTTTGTCCATCACTCGTTGTCTCGTTCAACGCTCAATCGTTATTCTGTCACTCGATCTTTTTGCTACTCGTTACACGTTTCGCCAAAAAGGGTCTTTGGACTCGCTTCCGAAATTCCACTCGTTCCCTGTACTCATGGGTGAGTTCTCTTTACATCCAGGGCAGCCCAAATGAACGGCCTGCTCCGAGTTTGAACACCTTGTGCTTATTGTCCACCTTCTTTTAACTTGTTGTTACCGTGGTTTTGTTGATTTGTTTTTATTTACGCACTTATACCCATATATATAAATACATGTATAGATATCTTTCTTTACTATTTCCAATCTTTCTCTCTCTCGATCAAACTCATCTACCACACATATTTAAATTTAAATGCGTCGGGCGTGTTTTAGAGCAAAAGAATTTGCAGGCCGGCGGTGCAAAGGCCGCTGCCAAGCAGGTAGAAGCCGAAGAAGAGAGCAGCGCCAGTGAGTATGAGGAAATAATTGAAGAGGTAACCGACGACGACTTCAGCGACGAGGAGCCGACGCCACAGCCAGTGGCTCAAAAGGAGGCTAAACAGGACGTGCAAAAGGAAGTAATAAAAGAAGCGAAACAGGAACCTAAAATAGAGCTGGAACCAAAGTCAAGCTCTAATACTAGCACTAGCACTAGCACTAGCACCAACACCACCCAGGTGGAAAAAAAGCTGGCCAAAGTAGAGCTCACCAAACAGGTGGTAACTGGGACAGCAGCTTCAACTTTACCACAAACTCAAGTTGACGGTCAACAGGGTGAGTCGCTGCAAAAGCCACAGCCAGCAACAGCAGCAACTGCAGCAGCAGCGACAACGAGTAGTAGCAGTAGCCAAGTAGCGAGTAGAAAACCCACAATCAGCAATAGCAATAGCAATAGCAGTAGCATTATCAATAGCAGTAGCAACAACAGCACCCCACAAGTTAGTAGCACAGTAAAAACGCCGACTAAAGAACCAACGACAAGTCAGACAACAATGCCACAAGTGAAACGGTTGAGTGTACCCCAAAAAGAGGACTCCGGAACGGAGAGCGGAGAGGATTTGCGGTTGCTTGCGGCCGGATTACGCGATACGCTGCAGCAGCGTAGCGATGCAAATCGTGGACTCCTTGACGAGGTCACCGATGCCCTTAGTCGTCTGGAGTGCTCCCTCAAGCAGGGCCAGGAGCTGGCCGTTGATGGTGGTCAGCGACAAGCGTTACTCGCACTCATCGCTCGTCTCCAGTGCGGACTGAGTGCACCCGAGAAGCTAGCCGGCGGCGAGGATGCAACAGAAGTGGACACCACCGATCCCGAACAGAGCAGCCGTCAGCGTTTCGCGAAACGTCGGCAACGCAACAGTCGACATACGGTGGGTGTTAGTCGCGAAGAACTCGACGATGCCCGTCGCTACATCGAGGACATGCAAATTCTCGAGAGTCGTCCGTCAGCAATGTTGCCGCTGGAGAAGAATGCCAGTTCGAGTGCCATACTCGGTGCGCCCGCAACCCGGCTCTATCGACCCAATCAGTTTGTCCCCAAAACACAGCAGCAACAGCAGCAGCAGCAGCAGCCGACGCAACTGAAGCCTCCCGGCAGCAATACACCTGCCCGAAGACCACTCTCTGGTGATTATGCCGTGAACTTTTCAAACTATGCCAGCGCACAGAAAATTCAACCGGAGTCGTCCACGCCAAATGGTCGCTTTGCAAACGGCAAAAAGCAGTTGATGAAACGCGCGAACACCATCGATATATCCAAGACAAAGGCAAAGTTTAGCGCCAGTGCCGATGACACGGACTCCGAGCTGGAGGATCACAGTCGCAGCAGCAACGTGGGTCTGAAGCGTGCCGTTCAAGTGAGCGTCAAGCGACGCGTGCAACACGTGGTACCACAATTCGAACCAAAGACGGAGAATGACCTCAAGTTTCTCGCATTCCTCAACAAGCAGAGTCACCATGGTGGCTTGGGATGGGCAGGTACGCGTTCCGTTTCCAATTGGACGCACAAGTTTGGCAACATAAAGCACACCTTTGAGACGGGCGAGGCGGCAACAGCAACCAAAGGTAAGCCGCCACAGCCGCCCCACAATCATCAACAGCCCCAACAGCAGCAACATCAACATCAACACCAGCTGCAGCTGCAGCATCAGCAACAGTTGCAGCACAAACAACAGTTGCAACATCAACAGCAGCAACAGCAGTTGCAGCGGACGGCACTGCTAGAGCGACAGCGGCGACAGGAGCTTGAGCGACAGCTGCATCTGGAACAGGAGGCGCGCTACGAACGTGAACAGCGATCGCGTCTTGAGCGTGAATATTATGAGCAAAAGTTGCAGAGACAGCAACTGGAGCGGCAACAACAACTCGAGCGACAGCGACTGCAACAGGAGCAACTGGAGCGACAGCGGCGGCAGGAAATGGAGTTACGCATGCAGCAGCAGCGTGAAAGGGAAAGAGATCAACAAGTGGCAGTAAATGCAGCTGCAGTTGCAGCTGCAACAGCAGCATCCACTGCACAACCACTCAATCAATTTATACACGCACCACAATCCGTATTTCGACCCATCGACCAGGGTCCCCTGCCCACGCCCAATATTTACAAACCCATTGCACAAAAATCAAACAGCTGGCAACCACCATCAGCAACAGCAACAGCAACGAACAACAGCATAATCAGCAGCAGTGCGCATAATAAACCAGCAACCGTTGGTGGTGGTGTACCGCAGCAACACTTGCAGCCGCGTCCCAGCTATAGCAACACACCCTCGCCGGCAGGCTCACCCATCGGACTGCCCTGGATAGCCAAGCCTCGTGTGGATAACAGCGATTTCAAGCGGAAGGCGCACCACTTTGAGGAGCGTTCATTGCGCGATAATCTGGAGCAGCAGCAACCACCAAACAGCATCTATTTGCAGCGTCACAATTCGCTGCGATCAAAAGCAGCTCCAGCATCTCTAAGTGAATTCAAGAAGCGACCTTCTCTGCCCAATGCCATGGAACCGGAACTGGTGTTTTATGCTTCGCAAGGTTTAACCGCCGCACCGGGGCCAGGAGTAGGAAGAGCAGTAGCAGTCCCTCCACCACCCACCAATATATCTTTTACCTATGCAGACTACTCGCCAGTGCGTCGGGGTACAACAAATCTGAGCAACTATCGCAGTCAGCCCTGTTTGAGTAGCGCTTTGGAGCCACTGACAAATCCATTCGCTGCACCACTTGTGCTGACCAACGCGAATCCCATGTATATGCCACAATCGACGCGTCCGCTTGACTACGCCAGTCCCATTGATAGCCCCACCAGTTGCGTGACGGCACCCCTGATGACAGACAATACTGATGATGATCTCGAGCTCGACTCGGATCACAATATGCACGAGTATCGTGCCGAGATCAAAGTGATGCGCAAGCCGCGCAGTCAAACGGCAGTTACAGTGGCAGACAGACGGACGGCCCATGCCAGCGATGACGAGGTCTTTGGCCGAAATTCCAAAGCGGCAAAGTCGCTATTGTACACCATAAAGCAGCTAGGCGGCAATACCAATAATAACAACAAGAACAACAACAAGAAGAGCTCCTACAAAGCTCAACAACCTGCTCCCATGCTCAGTTCACCCAGCAAGCCGGGCTGCCTATCGCCAGATGGTCGTTTATACCAAGCACCGCAAGTGGAGCCCCTCTTTCCGCAGCTCAGCAGCTTAGACGCGAGTCGACAGGCTCAGTATGTGGCGCAGCCGGCGCACAACTATGCCAACGAGACGCAAAATTCCTATGTCGTCACCTATCCGATGGAGGATTCGGCCGATGAGCTGGAGCCCGCTTCCACAGTGAGTTTGAATCGTTCGCGACACACCTCGGAGCACTCAAATTCTAGCTCGCACACTAGTTGGACAGCAAATCCGATGCATGCACCGCCACAGCTGACACCAGAGCTGACGCCACAGATGATGCCTCAGCTGATCCCTCAACCAACGCCACAGCTGACCCCACAGCTGGTCCCACAGCTGACTCCACAAATGACACCGCAGCTGACACCACAGCTAATGTCACAGCTGCCGCCACCGGTTGATCGCAGCAACAAGCCGCAGCTGGTACCAAAACCACCGATGGTACAGCAACCACCAACGACGGGACAGCAACCTAGTCGACCCCGTCTAAGCATGCGCAGTAACACCATCGGCGAAAGCAGCGGTAGCTATGAGCCCAAGCCCCTGGCGCAGCTGCTTCGCCAGAATACCAACTTGGGACGGATGCAATCGCAGCAATCGCTAAGCGCGAGCCGACAACAATTGCAAAGGGAACAAGAGTTACAGCGCGAACGTGAGCTTAGCGAACTGCGACGCAAAAGCTTGGGCAATCTCCTAGAGCAACGTGATATTCAATTGGAATATAAATCTTCAGCTCCCGAAGATACGCCGGATATAGTCAAGTCATCGCTGCCCAAAGAAAATACGCCGTTGTTAAAGAAATTTGGACCACCCCAAAGGCATCATTACGTGCCCAACGCGTACCAGAGCCCACAGGTGAACAAGCATACGAGCACGAGCACGAGTACCACCAGCCATATCAGCACTACCAGCATTACAGTACAGCAGCAGCAGAACCTCCACCACCCTCTTATCGTGGAAACACCCGCCACACCACAACCTCATCAGTCAGAGGGTGCTGGTGCTGGTGCTGGTGCTGGTGCTGGTGCTGGTGCTGGTGCTGCTGTCGCTGAGCCCGCTCCAGAGGATCAAATACCTCGCAACATTGTCTTTAATAATGTGAGCGCCTTTAGTTCGCTCAGTCGACGCAGTCAACAGCAGCAAGAGGAGGACACCTATCTGCAGCAGAGCAATGGGGGATCGCGTCTCAATCGTCTCAGCAAGTGTGATTCGTGGCATCAAATTTGTCAGCAGCAACAGCCCCTGCAATCGCCACAGCATACCAATGGCACCGGCACACTCAGATACCACAATCCGACGATACCTGGTGAGTTGCGACGAACCAAGTCGGGTCATTCGCTGGACATACCGAAGTTATATGAGGCCGGCATTGACAAGGAACGGGTAGGCGAGAAGCAGCGCACCGTTGCCGCCTATTTCTCTGGACAGAAATCTCCAACGGGTACACAGCTAGAGGAGTTGCGCGCTTTAAGCAGCAATTCCACAATCACATTATCCTCCTCCGCCTCCTCGTCCAATCGAAAATCAGCGATAAATCGTACCAAGACCAGTGAAAAATTATCGGCGGCACGTAAATCGCTTAGTTCGTTGAATTCCACGTCGAATAGTAATGTGTCGGGACTTGGTCTGATGCGTGGCGGCATCACAATGTTAGGTGCACTTGGTAATGGTGGCTCTGGTGGTGGTGGTGGTGGTGGTGGCGGCATTGGTGGTGGCCTTAGTCGTAGTGCCACCATGCCGCATATAGCGCATCTCAATTTGCTCGACGAGACCAATGTGGAGGATGCATTCGAGCAGCTCATCCTGGGCGCTTAGTGAGTTCAATTCTGGCGCCAATCGATAGGCCGATAAATCGTTCAATCGATAACTCATTTGTTTGTAAGACAGACACGACACTACAACAACAACACACACAAACACAGCAGCCATTCCAGTTTGAGCCGCCCAGCGAGACGCAACTGGACCCAACAAACGACACACACACACTCACAAACATACACAGACAGACAAATGAACCGAATTATTCGAGCAAACGAAGTTTAACTGTAACTGATAACCGTTAACCGTTAACTGACTTACTGTTAATACTCGCTACTGTTATTTGAGCGTAGGCTGAGGCTTTGTTTTTAGTGCCAGTTCCAAAACGTACCAACCCAGCCCTTTTCTAGTCAGCGAAACGTACCAATTTCGTTTCGTTTTCTTACAATTCGCATTGTTCGACACTTTTTGTAAGTTTGCGCTCAATTTTATTTTTTATCGACGAGTCTTCTGAGCTAGAAGAAGGAGGGACCACGTGTATGGTTTTTGCTTCTATCACACAAACGCAGACACACACATACACACACGTATCCTCACATATACACCGACCGAGTTAGCTGCACGCTGCCCCAACCGCAGGATGCAAAACAAAAAAAATAATAACAACAGAAATGTTAAAAATAAACAGTAAAAGAAATAATTTAACTAAAAATGATAATCAGCAGCAGACGAAATCTGAAGAACTTGAAACGTTACAATTTGTGAGTGTAAAAAAGTAAAATAAACAATAACAACAAAAAATACACCAACTGTACAAAATGCCCAAAACAGCGTTGCCACCTTGTTCATTTCGCGCGTTCTATGAACTACCATTGCTACACCCGCCCGGCCTAACAGCATTTAAATACTGTATATATATATACTATATGTATGTATATTTCTCATTTTCCTTATACACATTTTTCTATATTTGTCTTTCTATACATATTTTAATTAATTATTTTGCCTGCCTTTGTTTCTACACCCCATCCTCTTAAAAAAGCTGTACAAAGTTAGCTAAACGCTTTAAACGTTTTACTTGCGTTACGTTTCATTTCCATTTCGTTGCGTTACGTTCCGCTGGCTGGTTGATTGGTTGGTTGGTCCAGCGAAAACAAACACTTTACACAGACAAAAATCCCATGCTGTCCCTCCTGTCTCTTTCTCTCTCTCTGTCACTCTCAACTTTTTTGTCTTAGTCTTTTTGTACATACCCCCGAAGCCCAGAAAACAAGAACTAAAAGTTATTTTTGCCACATACATTTATACTTTTGATGATTGCAAACAGCTCAACTGCCCAGTTTGCTGTGCTGGCTATTTACTTCGCTTTCCAAACACAAATGCAAACACACACGCACAGACACAACCACACACACTCCCACACCGTTTCGTTCGCATGTTTTCTTTTCATTCGTTACTTTGTATTATTTTGTATGTAAAAAAGGAACGTATTGTGCATGTCATTTGTTTTTTGTTCATACGTAGCTAAGCTATGCAGTGTGTTTTCTCCAACTTGCTTACATTGAGTGACTATGTGTCAAAATCCACCAGCACCACCAGCGTCATCTGACAGCAACCACCAACATCGCCCTGCAGAGCCGTCGCAACATTAATGCAAGCGGTTCACGCTATATTTTTTCATATATATATTTTTGTTTATTTTAATTTTTTGAATTTTCGTACTGTTTGTGCATTTTTTGGGACACGTGGCATGAAACAGCCGCTTAGTGTGTTTTCTTGCCAATTTAATGCACATCCGCCCTTTATTCTAATCACGCATTTAATGCCATTTTAGTTGCTACATTCTGTTTTGTAAGTAGCTGAATTTATGTAGAGATTACGTTTTTGATTGACTAAAACAGCAAAAAAAGAATTTTGCTATCTACATGTTTCGTTTCGTTGCCGTGTGTAGCATCAATTTTGTTGCCTGCTCTAGAATAGTCTAAGACTAGATACAACCAAAAACAATTCCAAATTAAAATAAATTGTACAGATTAATCTTTCTAACCATATTTTTCCCAATATTTTCAATAGCTATAATTTAACTATTCATATAATGAAATTTGAATTACGCTGAACTGATTATAATTATCTTCTTTTTTGTGGTCTGCATGTAATTTGACTAATTGTTGTAATTATTGCTTCTTGTTTTCTCACCCCCCCCCCCCACACCACCCATTTATCCTTATTGCCAACTCGTCTAAAACTTTTTTCTATACAGCACAACACAAGCAACAAAATTCAAAGACCAGTGAACGTACCGAGACCAAGTCAAAAGATGGCGGCGCAGTTGTCACCACAACAACAACAAAAGGTTTTGCATATCATTAAAAAAAATATATATATATATATGCCCATAATTTGCCTTCTAATCACAATTACAGTTACCACATGCACGGTGAGTGGCAATGCTGCCACCAAAAACATTTCTCCGCTGGCCAAATTCAAGCAGCTGGATAAGGCAGCTGCCCAGCAGCAGGCTCAAAAGTAAGCAACAACGTTAAATATATATAATGACATATTTACCTACTCCCATATATATACCCATATAACACAATCCAGTAAATAGCGCACATATGTAAAAAGAAAGGGACGCAAAATTCTTATGATTATGGCTGTCACAGTCAGATCACAGCGTCCTTAATATTAAATGACATTTTGTTTGCATTTCCCTTGCATTCACATTTGGTGCAGGATTCCATCACCCAAATAATCACACACACAAATATACATACATAATCACTAGTTTCGCCTTCTATCTTACATCCATTTTCTGGTGTTGGTAACCAGCAATATTATTTAATGTCTTCTGTGAATAGGTCAAAATCTAAATGTTATAGGTAAATTGAACAATGTCACTCAACATATATATGTATGTACATGCATATGTATGTCTGTCGCATGTATCTTCGTCCTGCTATAGGTCACTCTCACTCTTGTCTCTGTCTCTCCCTCTATCTCTTTGACCCACTTCCTCTTTCAGAAAGAAACAAGAACTGAAAAGTTAGATAAGCGCACACACACACAAAACAACCGTTAACTATAATATTTCTTATTTATTTTAAGAATGCAGTGTTCGTTTGGTAATTGGAACAATTCTGCTTGTCAAACCTATTTTTTGTAATAAACTATTACAAAAATAAAGTTTTAATGAAGCTGATTCTAATTGCCAACCGTTCACTGTAATGGTAATAATTGTTGTTGTTTCCTTTTAACACAAACCCACACACACACATACACTAGCTAATCCAAAAATCAAACACCCAATCTACAAACCGAATTACAAAATGAATGTAAAAAAAAAAAAACAAAAAAAAAAAAACAAAGAAACAATTGTGTGAGTTTCGCTAAAACGTCTGCCCCTCCAACCTTGAATCGTTTGTTCAGATCATCTCCAACAACAAGCGCACCCACGACCCCCGGCGGTTCAGCGCAACCGTATTTCAAATTTACCGACCCGGCATTAAATGCGCGCGCTGCCACTGTCAAGGATCAACTTCTGCAGTGGTGTCAGCACAAAACGCAGGAGTATGAGGTATCCAAAACCTAAAAAAAAAAATTATTTACCAAAATATACAAAAAAAAAAAAAAAACAAATACAGCCAAACGCAAGCGCAAAGCCACAGCCATAGACCGTTATTTGATACCTTCCTTTTTGAATTTTGACTTGATTTGATATATTTTGTACTTGTATAATTTACTTGTTCGTTTTGATAACCAAATTCTAATGCTTAGGCCCAACACAAGCAAAATAACCAACAAACCAAACCAAAATAAACAATACAACAAAAACGTAATTACAAAAACTAAACAACGTCTAACCTTTAGCTGTGCTTTTGAGCAACTCATCTACACACGCATACACTCAAACACACACACACACAGATTTACACATGTCCAAATATACATGCAACTAGAAAAAAAAATAACGCACGCAAGCAGCTTGATGCCTGGAAAAGAAACAGGAGTAAGAATAATGCAGAAGTGCAGAATTTTCTCTCCTGTTAAAAGTAACTGTAAACGTTGTGCTTTGCTGATTTCATTTACCACATGTTCTTTTAATTGTTATTTTCGTTGCCAATTGCTTTTTGGGGCTGGGGCTTTAAACAAACCAAAATATTGCTTTATTGCTGCTGCTGCTGCTGCTCATAAGAAAGAAACAGTACAAAATTATTGAAATATACGGAATTGATATCTGTAACCCCACTGCCATTCATATTCGCAACCCCTTCTAGGCGCATTCATCACAATGTTACTTAAATGTTATTCACAGAACGTCCAAATAAGCAACTTTAGCTCGTGCTGGTCAGACGGCTTGGCCTTTTGTGCCCTGATACATCATTTCTTGCCAGATGCATTTGACTACAGTGAACTAACCAAACAAACACGCAGACACAACTTTGAGCTAGCCTTTAGTGTTGCCGAGTGAGTACAAACACAACTGTAAAACGCACTGTTAATAATTCTCCCTCTCTGTCGCAGCGAGAAAGCTGGCATAGCGCCATTGTTGGATGTGGAAGACATGGTGGAGATGAGCCGACCCGATTGGAAGTGCGTTTTTGTCTATGTGCAAAGCATCTATCGCCGTTTCCGCAATTGCCAGTAAAAAACACAACAAAAGGCGCATCAACGATAACAAGAACATCACGAGGGCAACAACAGCAGCAGCAACAAAAACCATTCATTAAATTTTAAGAAAACAAAAATTGACTACCCCTTTTAAGGGAATTATTGGCCTATACCTTTTTGGCATTTCGTGTTGGAAAAACACTCAGCTTCCTGAATACAACTATTTAAAATACTAAATACTATCTTTATCCGATATACGCATCAACTTACTTACATATATATACATGCACAACAAAAGGCGGGCTCGTCGAATAGAACAGCAAATGGACATTTGATACGTTTTTTGTGTTTTGTTTTATTTACGTAATATATATACATATATATATATATATATTTTTTTTTTTTATTTTTTACTATTATTATTATTATTATTTGTTATTGAACTTGAACAAAATATAATAATTGTTGAATTTTTTGTCATAATTATAATTTTAAAAAATGAACAAAAAAAAAATTAGTGCGGCATTAAAGATTCATGCTGCGAACTTTACTAACCCCGCTGAGTTTTGATGCGAACAATTCACTAACTCGCAGCAGCGGCAAGCGAAATGCGATATCAACATTAATAATTATAAATATATGTATCTACAACTAATATTAACATTAAAAAAAAAAAAAAATTATCGAAAAAACTGTGTTTTTATTTCGAGAGCGATATTTTTTATCAACTTTTTTGTAGGGTAACTTGACAGCTTTTCAACAGTTTTTTGTTTTTTTTCTATAGTATTTTGACAACAGATGTATATTCGATTTTTTAAGTTGGTTTACGGGTTAACTGTCTGTCAGCTTGAGAATTGAGAGAACACAACTCCCAAATCGATATCAGGCACGCTGTGAGAGGCTTGTGAAAAATGTCCTAACAAATTTAAATGTGAAATTCGTGCAAACAAAATTAAAGTCGTTACGCGCCCAAAAAAGTATAAACATCAATATATTGCCAAGCGTAAAAGCTCAAATATACCACGAGTTAAAATAAATGGCTCAGCAGTATCAACAGGATGCGCCGCGGCAGCTGGAGCTGTCGGTGGCGACAGCCGTGCGGCTATTTAACAGCTTTGCTGCGAGCGGATCTCTGGCGCAGACAAGAACGGAGCAGGAGCAAGAGCTGACTGGTGGTCTTGGTGTTGCTGTTGCATTGGCGAGCCAACAGCTTTCCCAAGAGAGCGTCCACTCGGCCAATGAGTTTGGCAATTCGTGTCGCATCTGTCGCTGGAATCGCAGCGACATGGAAATCATCAACTGTCCCTGCAAATGTAAGGGTAGCGTGGTAAGTGCCACAGCTCACACTTAAAAAATATTCAAAGGCAACAAGCACAACGCAGAGAAAAAAATGTTGTATGCTTGATGCAAGAGAAATTTAAACTCAAATTAAGCATCTAGCGAGGTTCTTAAGATGAGTAAAGAATAGTGTGTAAAGGCGGAAATTTTGTTTTTGGTTTCTTCAATCAAGCTACTGCTTGAATGCACTAAATCTTATAATATATGCATGTTCCTGGTCACAGTATTTATTTTTAATTTCTGGATTGTTTTTATTTATGTAATTAAAAATAAGAAGAAAATTCCAATTTTTTTTAGTTGCAAAATGAAGCATTTATCATAAGTGTTTGATAGATGTTAGATATTAGATTTTGTTATTGTACATACTTTTGATTTTTAGTGGGTTTTTTTTTATTTATTTATACTGCGTTAAAATTTAAATTCACTTTAAATTAGATTGTAATTTTTGTGATGCAAAACAAATCATTTCTCATAAATATATAGATACATGTGCATTTAGCCTTGGCAATGGCGTCGTTAATTAATTTAAGTATCGAACTTCTAGGGTTATGTACATTTACAGTGTTTGAAGCGCTGGATAATGCATCGACGCGATAATCGCTGTGAGATCTGCAATGCACCATTCAATATATCGGCGGATCGGGCAAGTACGGTGCAAATGGTGCGCGCCTTTTTCCGTGGCCGGTGCTGTGGTATGATTATGAAGCATTTGCTATTCGGCGCCTCGGTGTTGCCACTCGCCAATGTGATATTGAAGCAGGTGAGCAAGGGTTGCAGCCGTTGGCGTTGCCGTCAGTTGTTTTTTGGAAACATGCTTCCAGCTTATTTGCGGTTTTTTGCATGTGTACAGGTGTCGCGTTGCATGGATAATCTAAATCAGGACAGCACCGAACAGCTAACGGTGCACGGGGTAGTCTTTGCATCGTGTACCCTGCTGACATCGAGTGCCCTCTTCTTTTACTACTTCGAGTTTGTCACGACCCGATTTCTGCTCATTCGTAACATATTGCGACATTGGTGGATGTTTGGCAGCACTAATGATTATGGCCTTGTGGAGGTAGAAGACGATAACTTTGACCTGTTTTGAGCTGCAACAACAACAATTACAATAAAGGCAAAATTTAATCAATTCAATCAACAAATTTATCAAAGCTCTTACAGTCACCAGAAACCTTGAAACTGTCAAAACTGTAACTGCAAAGCTTATCAATAATAAAAGACAAGCATAACGAAATTTGAGTCCTGTTACGTTTTACTGCAAAGTGACAGACCTTATAAATAAATTAAGAAATTGTTTCATTTTATTGTATTGTGGCTGTGCTCTTGTATTTATTCAAAATATTTTGAGGTCGGCTTTTAATGTGAACGGTAAACTTCAGTTGGCGCAAAAGGGAGTCTGTAAACGCATATTAATAGGCCTGTTAACTGGCTATCATGTTGTTGTTAAATTAAGTCTGTAATAGTCGTTAAATTATCTAAAATATCGATGAGTGTATTCGATAGCTTAGTATGTTGTCGATTGCTTGCCACTACTGCTGTCATCCCCAAACAAAATAAAAATTTTTTTTGGCATAAAATAGAGCCAAGAAATAACTTAAATTAATTCCTTTTAATATTGCAATTGCAATATTGTACATTTTAAAAAGAAATAAATGCATACTGCATTGTGTAAGTTCTCCAACAGCGAAAAACGAACAAACAACGCAAATTGAATCAGCAAGACTTGACTTGCTGTGCGTGAGTTAGTAACAAAGAGCAACTTGTCTCAGCAGCACCAGTGAAATTGCCAGCAGCTGCTGTGCTCTGGGCAAAAAAAATACCAAATACAAAATAGAAAGGAAAAACGAAGATCGTTGTAAAAGAAAGTGAAGCTATTTTGTTTTTTGTTTTATACTACTGCTGCTCTGGCAAATTGAGTGCGAGTGTGTGTGTGTACATGTGACATTTCGACTCATCTGTTTTGAGTTGACGTTTCGCAGACGCTGTAGCAAAAGCAAAAGTTTATACATTTTTGTTTTTTCTCTTTGTTATTATTCTTAAATTTGTTTTAAATTGCGCGCCTTTCTAAAACGTGTCGAAATTTGTTGCAGAGCTGTCCATCCGCAACCCACCGAGCGAGTTTCGTTGGCTTTGTTTTTTTTCCAGATCTCAGAATCAACAAGAATTTGTACAAAATACGCACAGCTACATTGAATACAAAACAACAACAAAAGGAGGAAAGCAAAATGGCTGCACAAGAGCAGCTATTGGTTCCGATGTCATCGGCCTCTGGGCATAACAATAACAGGCCCAATGCACTGTACAATCTGGCATTGATTGCCACTGTCAACGGCCTGGACTGCAAAGTGGCCTCACTGAAACGCATCAGAAAGCTGCCGGAGTTGCCTCTCAATTTGCTCATCGACGTTTACGAGCTGGTAAGTTTCTTATCGTGCTCCTGTCTTTAATTTTCTCCTCCCAACAGTGAGAAATAAAAAGGCAGCAGCTCTAGTCGTCCAGTGAAAGAGAGAAGGCGTGAGACGAAAAGTGGGGAGGACAAACCAACTAGCAAATAACTGTTGTCGATGTAACTAGTTCTTGCGATCCTTTGGTTATCTGTTTCGTAATTGACATCTGTACGACAATCAATACTCTTTCTAATGTCAACAAATAAAAAGTGAAAATACACGAAAACATGCATATGCATGATTATGTGTGTGTGGCCACGATGTTACAGAATAAGGTTTTTTTTTTTCGAATTTTATCATGCCTATTGAATTTAATTACAATCGCGACGGTTGCGGAAGAAGGCAACGTCGCCGACAGGACCACATTTAACTGCTTTTATTTGTTTTGATTTTGCTTCTGGTTGATGTGCACAGCTGGGCCATAAACACGAATGCGTCTAACTTAATTGAGGTTATGTGCCTTTAACCTGTGTCCAAGTTAAAGTTGCAGAACTTCATTTAAATTTTTTCAGTTGATGTTTTAAATATTTGGGTTTGCATATACCCAAACATGCATACATGCATATCCACATCCATATCATATATAGATTGGCTGTCATAATAGCTCAGCAATTGCAATCGAGTGCAATAAATTATAAGCACCGACAACAAAAACAACAACAGCTACACCAACAAAAATACTT
This sequence comes from Drosophila longiperda, assembly GCA_035042125.1. NCBI lineage: Eukaryota > Metazoa > Arthropoda > Insecta > Diptera > Drosophilidae > Drosophila > Drosophila longiperda. The sequence goes on from JAWNLV010000149.1 coordinate 286,489, forward strand.
TCAACACATCTTGTTTGTTGTCGTCATCGTCTATAAATAGTCCATTTGCGCCCTTTATTTATATACGCTATGTTTTCAAGTGCGCAGCCAATAACTTTTTTCTGTTATTATTATAACTGGATCATAGTTTCCTTTATTCATCACTTCCTTTCACAATTTCTCTTAGATGTTGGGTTGCTTTTGATGGATCTTGTTTTTGCTATCCTCATCTTACCATTTACATTTTTGCCTTATTGTAGATGTCACGTCAAGATGAGCTGATGGACACACTCAGCGAGGAGCTGGCAAATCTTGAAGTGTTCCATCGTCTCATACGCTACACACAGGGACGCAGCAAGCTGTTGCGTATCGTTGTCGATTTAATGACAAATAACAAGGAGCTTACGCGACGCCTCAGCGATGCATATGTTGGCCGCAATGCCCAGCCCTCAGAGATCGAAGCACAACCAGACATTGAACAGGCCAAAGACGATGCCGATTGCGTTGTCAATGGCGATAAGGAGGCCAAGGACAAGGAGCTGATTGAGGTTGCCTGCTGCAACAGCAACAGCAGCAGCAACCGCAATAGCATCAGCATAAATTATATTAACAATATGACAAAAACAGCGAACGGTGCTGCTGCTGCGGCCACAGCAGCTGATTACGATGGGACGACAGAGACAGAAGTACTTGCACCATTGCTGGACTCGTTGAGCGCCGATGATGCATTCGCCATTGATTTGGGTCTGCGTTTGGGCAGCTTTCTGTCCGAGGCTGGATGGATGCAGGAGAGCATCGCTGTGCTCTTGTGCCTTAACGAAAGACTGAAGCGTAACCACAAGGATGCGCTGATCTTGCGACTTGATTGCCTGCAGCGGTAATATATATTTATATATTTTAAAAAATTCCAACTAAATAATCGAATCAAATTTTACAGTCTGCTCTATGCGGAGTCATCACACTGCAATTTCAAGCTGGCAAAGGAGACCTTTGTCGAACTGGTGCAGCTGACTAGCAAGCTGAAGGATATGGATACGGTGCCAAAGCCACTGTTTGCAATGGCCTCTACACAAATATCGTCCATGTACTTCGCACGCAACGAATATAACAACAGTCACATGTGGAGTGTGCAGGCCATGCACCACCTGGATAAATCGGCGTCCGCACGGTACGTACATTTCCAACTGGCATTCCAAAGAATCACAGACTAACTTATAATTGTAATCTCGCAGCATTGCCATCGATGTGCTACGCCAAGCGGCCAAGGCCTGTGTTGTCAAACGGGACTTTTGCCGAGCCAATCTGCTCATCTGCCAGGCCGTCCGTCGTGCCCAGTAAGTGACTCAAAACGTAAAACTCAGTAGGTCTATGTAACCGGGCTGTTTGCGTTGCGAATTAAAAATTTTGTCATTAATACAATAATTTTTGGGGTGCCTGCACTACGGGCTCTTTAATCTATTGTGCCTCCTTCTGAGCATATGGCTCATCCATCAACAACAGCAACTGCACGAATATTAGAATCCTTGTTTTGCTAGGATGTGCATTGAGATTCCTCCTTGTTCTAAGCCTGTTCTTAAATCGTTTATGAAAATAAGCACCAAAAAGATATCTGGCTTGTCGTAGTCCTGGTGTCTGTGTCCAGCTCCGTTGTCACCTCTGTCTGCCTTCGTTTTTAAGTTGCAATCGTATTGTGCGGGTTCCTATGTCACAAAACGGTTCAGGCCCTGTTAGGGAAACTCATCTTAGGGTAGGCCTATTTGTGTGTCCCGAGTTGATCAAGCTTGGATCGTACTTCATGGAATACTTTTGAAGTTATTTTCGTCCTCCTTATAGCGCTTATTGCAACTTAACTATGGGATAGGATGCTCAAATCCATATATCGGATTGCCCTGATTTGTTGAGGTTTCCATCGGTGTACCATTTTAAGGTGTGCGGTTTAACAGAATGGACTTCATCTAGTGCCGTCCATTCCCTTGTGCTTTTTATTTGAACTTTGAAATTTCACTCAAATATGCTGCCATTTCATCCCTAGGTTGCAACAGTAGGTTAAGTTCACCTGAAAGAAGTTGGGCTTTTCTCTGACTTAGGAGGTGTTTGCCCCTAACTTCTTCTGCAGACATCCTCAGAAGCGTAGCTTTCTCAAGGAACCATTTTGTATGGTAGAGTGGCGTAAGCTCCATTAAGGCTTCCAAGACCATTGTTGTGCATGTGCGCATTGCCCCTGTTATACATGCGCAGGCCATTAAGTGCAGTTTTTGCAATTGTCTTTTCACGGTCATCAACGACCCCTGTCCCCCATGCTATTGCTGCATATGGCAGCAAGGGTCTTACTACCATCACCTTTTGTAATGTGACCCATGACTTTCCGAATATGCTACGAGATGTGTAAAACGCTCTGGAGCACCTTGTCGAATGTGACTCCACGGTATTTACCTTCCTATTTGTTTGTAATAGGCTTCCAGTAAGCCATATTCGCCTCATTATTTGTAACTTGTTTCGTCTAGTAAAGGTGACGGTCACAGTTTTTGTAGGGCTTATGTTGAGTCCAAACTACGTACACCAGTTCCTCCTTACCTCAAAGAGTTTCTTCAAATTTGCCTCTCGCTATGATAACAACGCCATCGGCATATCCCTGTCATTAAATACCCCTGGCAAGTCTGTTAAGTAGTTCACCCACTAACAGACTTCTTGGGGACAGTATTAGTGATTAAAACTGTTACACGGCTTTGCTGCTAGGTTAGTGGATGTGCCAATCTCTACGCATGCTTTGCTTCAGCAAATGGTATCTTAAATAGGATAATTCTAATGGTTAGACATAGATTCCTCTGGCGAGACATGCTAGTTCTTATAATGAGGTGACTTCTTTCCTGATTTTAGTTACAAATGTCGGTGTAGATCCGACATTGTCTTGTTCTATATTATTTTTAAACATAAAATGCACCATATCGTGTGGTGCGCATTATCATCGCATTCCATTATTACATCTGCATTCTCTGTCTCTATTTTTATTCACTGTTTCTATTTCACTCTGATTCGCAGAGAGAGCTTTGGGGTAAAACATCAGAAGTATGGCGATGCTGTGCTGGATTATGGATTCTTTCTTCTGAATGTGGACTCGGTATTCCAATCCGTCAGGGTGTACAAGGAGGCGTTGGAGGTGCGTCGCGGTATCTTTGGCAACATGAACTTCCATGTGGCGATTGCTCACGAGGATCTATCCTATGCATACTATGTGCATGAGTATAGCACCGGTGACTTTAGTTGCGCCCAGGATCATGTCGATAAGGCTGTTAATATCATGAAGAATCTGGTGCCCAGCAACCATTTAATGCTCGCCTCGGCGAAACGTGTAAAGGCGCTGCTGCTTGAGGAGATAGCACTTGATAAGATAGCCGATGGCATGGATGAAGAGGATCTGCTGATGCAGTCCGAGCAGCTGCATATTTTCGCACTCCAACTGTCGCTGGAGGTGTTCGGCGAGATGAATGTGCAGACGGCCAAACACTATGGCAATCTGGGGCGACTTTATCAGACAATGAATCGTTTTGAGGAGGCGGAGCGAATGCATCAAAAGGCCATCAAGATCAAAACCGACCTCCTCGGTCCGAATGACTACGAGGTCGGCCTCTCCATTGGCCATCTCGCTTCGCTCTACAATTATCAGATGAAAAAGTTTCGCCAGGCCGAGGACCTATATCTGCGCAGCATTGACATAAGTGAGCGAAATACTTAAATTTAATAAAAATTTTATTTAAATAAGTGCGAATTAATTTTTATTTCATTATTTAATTTTTATTGCCTTCTCTCAATTTCTCAGGCTTGCACTTGTTTGGACGCACTTACTCCGGACTGGAGTATGATTATCTGGGACTGTGTCATGTCTATGAGACACTACATGATTTCGAAAAGTATTTGCGATATGCTCACACTCTGGAAACCTGGCAGCAGCTACGTTTCCTAAATGAAACAACTAATGTAAATTCATTGCACTAAAATGTCAGCTAAAGTAATATTTATCATTTAATTTGCTGCGTTTTCTGCATTCTTTACAGAAGTCCAGCTATCCGGCAATTGAGGAGGATTTCTCTATTGGTCAGGTTAAGGAAGAGTTTTTCAGCATGAGTGAGACGCGTGTGCTGGAGCCGCCCGAGTCCAGTCAGAATTGAGAGAGGATCCATCTTCATTGTTATGTGGAGCTAATTGAATATGCATATGGATCTTGGTTATAATTTCAATTTAAAAACAAGAATAGGAATGAGAAAAGAAGTAGAACAAAATACGAAAACATACAAAAAGGAAAGCAATATTCTAAATTTACTTTTGGTACCGTTTTGTATTCGAAAACCAACTCAGGCAAACTGTGAAATAGCCTTGAAATGTGAAATGAAACCATTTAATTCAGACTCACGCAAACAATACACCTCGTTAATTGGATTGTACAATAATATTTTGTTCGTCCAATAATCGTTCATAATTTAATTCTAAAATACGAATACACAATGTGATTGTTTAAGATAAATATTGATACATACGTATTATGATAACTGATAATCAATTTGTATTGTAAAACAATTGCAGGAGGAAACTTTGTAGCACAATTTAAATGAAAGCTGAATGCTACGCGTACATAATAATAAAAGAAATATATATAAAAATAATAATCGATTCATTAGTTAGACATAATATATAGACTTAGCTTCGATGATCAACGAAACTTAAAAATTCCCTCACTCTTCCACCGTCACCTTATTTTGGCGTCTTGTATGCGTCATCTGTCTCTTGTATGCGTCTTGTATGCGTCTTGTCCGCTAATTGAAATGAAATCTCAATTTCCAGTCAACATTTCCTAATCTAAATCTATAGTGTCTGAAACAGAAGTGAGTTTCCATCTAACTGATTCGTCAAACCTTGTGTATAAAAAGCCCTGTGCATTAGCGATACGACATACATAAGCACAGATTATGAAATACATTTAATAATATCTTTGCATTAGTACTATATATATAAATATAAATATAACATGTATAATTAATGACCTATTGTAGCCTACACCATTTTGGCATTGGCATCACCGCGAATTCCATACCAAGAAGTAAAACAAATCTCAAAATAAAATGCAAAAATCAGTTTTAGAAAATACGTTTATTTTTACATAGTTCTTTAATTTGGAACCTGGCTTCTTTCGACTCCATAATTCTGTAAGCCATGCAAGAATATGGGCGAATGGTCCGATTGACATTCTACAGTTTCCAGAGTATAATAATAATAATTTATATGGCTAGCGTTACCCCCAAAAATAAATTTATTCCTACCAAATGTTTCCATATAAATAAATGTACGATTCTAATTTTCCACATTTTTTAATGTTAACCACGTTGATAGTAGCAAAAATTGCTTTCTATTTTATTAGGCTTTTTTCAATTTTTTTTTGTTTTATCTCTTAGTATCTGTTGAGTATTCCACCCGCAACCCACCGAGCGAAATTCGTTGTTTCTTTGTTTTTTCCAGCTTTAAAATCAACAAGAATTAGTATAACAATAAAAAAAAACGTTGCAGTCATGCGTACTCGACTGCGAAATGCTTTATGCGGGAGTGGGCGGGCTGAAAAAATTATAGAGAATCTGGCAATTCATGCCACTGTCAATGTTCTGGTCTGCAAAGTGGCTGGAACGCTGGAACGCATCTGCCGGCTGCCGGAGTCCTTCATTTTCTAATTGTCTGCTTCTTCATTTCGTGCATGCATGTGTGTATGTATTGACTTTTTTTTCGATATTTATTATCTATTTTTTAAAGTGTGTAACTGTGTACATACATATAAATAATTGTTTGTCATAATAGCTCAGCAATTGCAATTACCTGCAATAAATTTTAGGCACCGACAACAACAACAACTTTGCTTTCAGCACATCTTGCCTTATTATCTTGTTGTTGTCTTCGCGTATAAATAACGCATTTGCGCCCTATGTCAACTCACAGTGTCATTGATAGTTGCTGCGGTTGATCTTATTGTGGCTGGATCAGAGTTTCCTTCATTCCTTACTACCCTTCACAATTCCTTTTAGACATGGGCTTGCTTTCCACGGGGCAGTAAAAATGTAAACCCCTTCTTGCTATGCTCGCCTTACGCTATCTCGCATATAAATGAAAAATAAGAGATTTACGTTACTCTGCGATGCAAAAGAACATCGCTGTGCTCTTGTCTCTGAACGAAAGACTGAAATGTCGAAAATGTGGTTCGTCCTGAAAGTATGCAGATTTTTTGCTTGTTTGTGATTAGTCAACCCAGAAGTATGTTTTACGAGTATGTTATCAAATTTGCGTAGTATTGGCTAACGCATATCGCATGGCTTAATATATTTAACGCCAAAATCGAACATTCCCGTTTGTTTCTGCCGTAACAAAAGATATATTTCAGTGCCATACCTAAGTCAAAACTAAGCTGATTTCAATGGGAAATTGATTAATTTGCAGTTCATTTTAAAAATTAAATTTCCCATCTCAACAATTAAAAACAAAAAAAACTCATACTCAGGCAAATAACCTGGGTTATAGTTTTATATTATGGGTCTTTAGCGATGATTACAACCGCTTGACTTCACCTGCCCTATGTCTATTATTGTTGTTTTTTGAATGTTTTTCTGTTTTATGTTGTCGTTTGACACTTTCGGTCAAAGAAGTTAAAGACGATTTATTTTTTCACTTTTCTTTGGCGGTCGGCGGCAGCAGCAGCAGCAGCTACATTGTAAAAGTTGTTTTCTCTTGGGCGATAAAGAAGCAGATGAAGGTAAGGTTGAAGTTAGCTTCGAAGTCGACGTCAACGTCGACACCGCAGCGGCCGATGAAGCATATGTCAATAGCAATGCAGGGCGCCCACTTTAATAAAGACACACACGCAAACAAATACAAAAGCTACCGAAAAACGTTGAACACTTAATGCTGCTATTACTGTTGCTAAGACTACGCTGCTGCTGCCATTGAAGCGCAGCTTTTGCTTTTGACACAATTTCGGTCGTCGTCTCATTTGCTGTTGACCAGTGCGGACGGTAAATAATTGACTAGAACTAGCTATACAAAAACCATTCGTTAAAACCATTAATCGAATGGGGTATGCCTTTATTGCAAAACTCTTGGGTTTTTTTTATTAACTTAATTTTTTTGTCTGGCTATTAGCAGTTTTCAATATAATGCTGGTATTTTACAATTGAAAAAGCTATGGCTAGCTATTAAAAAGCCAGTATGGCAACACTGCCTCTGTCTCAGTCGTCTGCAGCTTGGAACTTAGGCTTCGGTTGATCAGCAACAACTTCGGTTGAGCGTCGCTTGGCTTCATCGATCAGTCGTTGTCTTTGCGCGGCAGCGAACGGTTTGCATTTAATTTTGGCGAGCATTTTGCGGAGCGCGTATGCCTCTTAAGCTTTAACCGACTTTGTCGTGGTTGTCGTACTTTTTGTGTATTTCGTGTTTTTTTTTTGTTTGTTTAAAAGTGAAACTGACCAACCAACAGTGGCTGCTTGAAAACGTAATGGGAAAAAATTAAATAAAATATGTTTTTGTGTAAATAGCGACTTACTCGTGTTGTTGTTCTTCTGCTGGGTGTTGTTGTAATGCAACGCTTGGCAAAGTTTCACCCGAAAGCGCTTGAGAAACTAGCGCAAACACACACACACACATGCAGAGGCAGCAAAAAAAGGAGAGACAATCGTCTGGGAATGGGTATGGGAATGCCACAAGTTGCATTTGTCATCTCACTTGCAAGACGCCAACACCAACAACAGCGATAACAATAACAACAAGAGTAACAGCAATCTGCACAACTAGTTGAGCTCAGTTCTCAACGCTCACGTCTCACGAATCTCGTCATTCATAATTTCCCAATCTCAATTCCAAACTCCTGACTTGCAATCCCATTCTCATGATTAGCGAGTTTGTGCGAAGTGCCTGCCTAACTGATAGTTAAAGCACACTACCTCAACAGCATCAAGGTAAAAAAATAGCTCAAAAACAGAGTAAACCTATGGAGATTTAGCCTCATTCGCCAACATGTATTTTATTTAACGTGGAATGCAAGTTGTGAGTTGCAAATCAACGAATTTTCCAGATTCAAACGAAATGTGTACTATTAACAATTGATAGTTTTGAAAAAAGTCTTAAGAAAATAAATAACTTGTCGAATCGGTTGTTGTATTTGAGAAAACTAGTGAGATATATAATATATAAAAACGAGCACATGGTGCTTGCAACAGCGATTGCTATGATTTTTAAGTGGATCAGTATAAGGTTAATCGAGTAGATCAAATTAATACTAACAGCTTACCCCTATGGAGTGAAGCGTGTATGGACCACAACAAACAACAAACAGTTTATATGCACTTTGGCTAGACAAAATCACACGCAACAACAAAAACAAGAACAATAATATTGAGTAGAGCGTTGGTTTTTGTAGCCAGTGCTCATTAGTTGTGGATAAGGTATAGAAATATTTTTAAGCATGCAGCGCAACGCGAACATCATCATCATCATCGTTATCATGATTATTTCGATCTCTATCTCTATCTCCATCTCGTGCTCCCATCCCCCTCCCATCATGCTGAGTGAGCATCATTTTAATCGTTGGTTCGTGCTGTCTGGGAATGTGTGTGTGTGTGCTTGTAGGTTTCTTTATTTGTTGTATTACTAAATGAAATATCAAAACTGGAGCAAATTAACCAAGATTAAAGCCCACAATAAGGCGTGAGCCCAATGTGAAAGTTAAAATCGCGAACTTGCAAACCAGTTGTCAGTGTATTGTTGCTGTTGTTGGTGCATCTGCAGCGAGCCGACACAGCCAACACTTTTACTACTGCAGCGAATGGCAACAACAACAACAACAGGAAATAGGAATTTTGAAGAACTACTACTTTAGCGGGTCAACAGCGAAAGAGCGTCAAATGAATTTCGCTTCGAGTCGAGTGTTATTCATCTTTTGCGTATTTTTTTTACCCTGCCTCATGCTTCACTGACCTATGACAAGATGGCGTGATCTTTTTAGCCTCTTCGATTTTTGTTTTTTTTATATTCACTTTTTTTTATTGGCTTGTGGCTTATGCAAAGTTTTGTACTTTTGAGACCATGATCCGAATAAAAAAAAAACCGACAAAGCCAAAAAAATTAGCCAAGTTCAAGTTGACCGAATTGGGGTATTTTGTAATTTTTGCTTGAACTCGAAATGACCACGGTAGGATGTAAAATGGGATTGCAAGCGGCATTAGATGACTTTTAAAAATATGTTGTGTAAGCCTTGCGAAGGCAGATGCTTACAGTGTAGCCCATGAATTAGAGAAGTTTTTTTTTTGGTATTTTATTTATCTTACAAAACAAGAAAGTTATTAGAAATATATATATAGAGATTTCTAAAAGCAAAGTGCAATAGGTTATCTTTATTCCAACTAACTATTTAACCATTGCATTCAAAAAAGTTTCGTTTTTAGTTAATAATGTCACTTCGATTCTTTCATCTTATTTGCTTGCTCTCTTGTCGCAATTTGCTTTGAGTTTCTTTTTTTTTACATATACGTTGATGGCTTTTTTAAGTTTGGGGTTAGGCCATGTTGTGTTTCAGCCATTCCTAATGTTGCTATTGTTTAAACGGAAACGAGATTCACAATGAGAAGCACTCAACTATGAACCGCATTTGTTGTAGTTGTTGTTATATTGTTTGCTTTGTTGCTATCAAACTTAATGTGGCCTAAAATGGGATTTTGTGCAATTAATTATGATGTCGAGAGATCGTCACCAGATGATCTTCGGTCTGTCGAATTTCAAAGGTTGAAAACTGCATCTGACTAATGCTGGAGTCAGACATTATGCCATAAAATTGCATTCGATTAGATTAGGTTCCTGATGTACAGCTGAATTAGATTATATTAGGTTGAGTATTAGGTACATACATACATAATAAAACAAACCAAATTTTTTAGAGAGATTGCTGACCCATTGCGTTATGGGATCGACGGGTTTTCGTTCCATTCTAATCTCTTTTGTTAAGTTTAAAATTATATATATATATCAAACAAAATTTTAAAATCACATTAAGATAAATCTTAGATTATTTGTACTAATGTTGTTTTTATATGGACTATAAGGAAGGCTGTATAAGTGAATTACTGTAATTATATAACATACGATAATAACAATATTAATATTATTAATATATTTGAAAAGCAACTTGAAGACTAAGCTGAGAAATCTCTTGAATAAGATGCAGTCGTCCCTCTACTCTCTCACTCTGTCTCGCTCTCTCTCTCTCTCTCTCTACCTGTCTCTCTCTCTCTCTCTGTCACTCTGTCTCTATCTCTCTCTCTCTTTGTAACTGCGTTCGTTTTACCAACGCACAACAAGTGTGTGTGAGTGTCTGTGATTTTACAGTAATCGAGTGTGTGTGTTGGAGCAGGATGGAAAAAATTTATGTATTACTATATCTGTCATCAACTTTGTGGACGTTCACGTGGGTTCACAATTTCAATTGATATCGCTCAAAAGCCACCCAAAATCAACAATGACAACAGCGACAACAATAACAAACACAACAACTACAACACTGACGAGTACTTTCACTTTGAGGGTGCTATTGTGAGAGTTCCCAGAGAGTCACTTGGCCATTGTCCGCTGCTTGCGTAAATTTTCGTGTTCCACGAAAAAATCATAAAACAAAAACAATAATATACAATATACAATATTTAACGTTTAATGCATACATAAATAATGTTTATCCATATATATATATACCCATTACCCATATATGTGTATATACATTGTACACATATTTGTATATTGGCTAGTGTACATAATACACATTTTTCTTACTCGGGGACAAACGCACAAAATACATATTTGTGATTAGCAGTTTGTTGTTCGTGCGTGTGCACAATTTATAATATTAAATTGTTTCCTTCTTTTTTTTTTTTCGCTACTTACTTCATTTACTACTACTTCTTCTTCTTCTGTTTACCCCCACGCTCCGCTCTCATTGGGCAAGTGTGAATTGTTTGTGAATTGACAAGTGTTTCACAATTCTGCATATGGCACATATGTACATACAAACATAAAGACGTACATACAAATAATGAGTTTGTCAGACAGGGAGTTGCAAAAGATAAAGCTAGCGATAAAACAAAATGACAAAAAGAGCGAGAGATGGAGAGATAAAGAGATGAGGAGAGAGAAGGATGCATACTATAACCATAAAGATTATTTAACGGCACAACTTCTTCATCATTCCTAATCCCTCTTGGCATTCGGTTAAAAGCTCAACCAGTCATTCACATAAGACTTAAAACCATTATAAGCATGGAATAGTATTAAAGTAAAGTAGTCGAGTCAAGGTCAAGAGGCAAAAGTCAATTAAGAAACTTATTTTCTGTCTCTTCATATACTACAGATACATAATTAAAAGCTCTAAACTGGTTATGCAGATCAAATCGGGGTCAAATTTGATGCCAACGTACATTGTGCTTATATTGTTTGATTTTTGTTTATTTACTTTTTCTACTAATAAAAACAACAGTTCTAAGGTTTCAAGAAATGCATTCAACAAATATGAACACCAATTTGTCTTTTAAGTTTGCCTGCTTTATTATGTGTAATTAAAATCAAATTGCGTATACGTTCCGTCTTTTAAAAAGTTCCAACTGAACTGCCATAGGAAAGACAATCACAAAATGACAAACGGAAATCGGCATTTGGATAAACAGCGATAGTTGGCTGGAAGACCGAAGGAGAAGGAGCAGGTGGGATAAGAAAACAAGTTGGGTCATCGCCTCATCGTAGTTTTTCAGAGCACGTAAAATCACCCATCAAGTAAAAATGTGAGGAGTAAAAACAAGACCTCTACCAGTGAATACACTAAACAAAAAATTCAAAAATATTGAGTAAATTAATTACAATAATAAAATTACTATTTAAAATACCTTTTTTCTGTTTCTGCTGATTTCTTTATTTAAGACTGATTGAGAGTAAGAAGTTTTGTTTTTATTTTCAGCACTAAAGTTGAGTCCAGTATTCTAACTTTTAAAAATTTTTTTATATCGATATTCGATATTTTCTTCAATTATTTTTGTAATTTTTTGTGTAAGATTAATTGGTTATAGGGCTAAAAGTATAAAATAAAGTGCGTTTTTCTTCGAGTGTACGGTTAGACTTGGACAGGCAATTACTTACACTGGCACTGTGCTTCGGGCTCTGTGAAAACTGTCAGCTGTTTGGACGGCCCTGTTGTGGGCTTATATGAAAAGCGAAATAAATAAAACATTAATTACTTGGCACGAACTTTGTGGAAGGACCTCGATATGACAATGCCAACTGTCAGTCGACTGGTCGCAACCACCACAGAGACGCAACAACAGCAATTGCAAAAAAAAACATACAAAGCACTGAAATTCAAAATACTCAAATCGAATTCCAATTTGACGCAGGTAACCCAGAAGTGGAGAGTCAAGAAATCGTCGCCAGCAATTACGAGTTATGCCGCTGGCATAGCAGCACAGAACCAATTAGATTACGGCTATCCCCTATTTGAACATTCAGTCATTTACCGGGTTTTTCAAAAGCACCTATAAAATTGGAGAAGCAGAGATGCGTTACAATTGCAACATGAAATTGCATCTTCAAATGCTCGTCTCGATGATATTCTGCGCCCTGGTTGGTTATCTTGGTTCATCCGTGGCAGTGGCAAAGCCGACGTTGTCCTTCAGTCTGCCACATGGCCTGCAAGGATTTCCCTCCTTCCAATCGTTCACGCAGCAGATTATCGAGCAGCGCAGTTTGCGTCAAATGAAAACCTACAGGTGAGTTAAACATCCTCAGAATGGCAGTAAAATCACTTCCTATTCTGATTTTTAAATAATTAGCAAACCTCTTAAAGTTTATTGTCGAATACGTTCTATTTATCTGTGTGTTTGTCGAAATGCACTTGTCTGGGTATAAATTAAATAAGTTTGAGTTTAATATTTGACCAAGAGCCTTTTCATTTAATATACAGTATTTAGTCGTAAAATTGTAACTCAAAAATTCTCTCGAAGCATTGATATCATAGTTAGCCTGCCGCAAGTACTTTAACTGCCTATTTTTTTATGCTTAGTATGTAATTAAAGCAAAGATAAGCAAGGAGGTAAAATACCTCGGCGTCACATTTGGTTGTAAGGCCCATGCTGACTTACGGAGTGATAGCATGCGGCGATAGAGCACGGTTAGCCACCGAAAAAAAGCAATACCAAAATTGTAGAGAATGGCCTGTGTATGTATGTCAGGGGCAATGCGCACCTGCCCTACAATGGCCCTTTAAGCCCTAATGGAGATCACGCCACTCCACCACACCATAAGGCTCCAACAGAAAGCTACACTCTTAAGGATGTTAGCAGAAGGAGTTGGGAGCAGACACATATTGAGTCATAAGGATGCCCAACTTCTTTCAGATGAACTTCCCCTCGTGTTACAACCTAGGTATGAAATGAAGCCAGAATATATATTCGAGCGGAATTTCAAAGTTCAGACGAGTTGCAAAAAGGAACGGACATCATTAGATGAAATACATCCTATGAAACCGCACACCATAAAATGGTATACCGATTGATCACGCACCAATCAGGGAACAGGCCTGGGAGTGGTGGGTCCTCGGATATTATACCATGAATCCTTGGGGACTTACACCAGCATCTTTTAAGCTGAGGTGTGTGCCATTGGGAGGTGTGCGGAATTTACCCTAAAACGCAACTATCGGAACGCGGATATATTTATCCTATCCGATAGTATAGCAGCAATTAATACTATAAACGGGACAAAGGTAACTTCAAAATTAGTCGAAGAGGTACGATACAAGCTTGACTAACTCACAACAGACTCACCCTAAGATGGGTCCCGGGCACAGGGAAATAGCAAAGAACGAAGCTGCGGATGAGCAGGCGAGAATGGGTGCTGAGAGGCCCCTTATAGGGCCAGAACCGTTTTGTGGCATAGGTAAGCACACAATACGGCTGCAACTCAGGAACGAGGAAAGACAAATGAGACTGCGGAGTTGGGAGGAAGCACCGGGACTCCGACAGGACAAATGTCTTTTGGGCGGCTACAATCATAAACGATTTTTGCAAGTAATATCCATGGGCAGAAATAGGCTAAGGATACTTGTCGGTCTACTGACAGAACATTGTAGACTAAAAAGTCACCTGTCCAAAATGGGTATCTGTAGCAACAGGCAATGTAGGTTTTGTGAAGTCGAGGAGGAGTCTTCAACTCACATCCTAACTGAATGCATCGCCCTTGCCAGGAAAAGATGCAGCATCCTAGGGATGCATGTTATGAATGTCAATGACATAGTAGCCCTCGACCCATCAAAGATCCTCACATTCGTTCAGGAACTGGGGTTGATGGAAGAGCTATAAGCTCAGAAGGGGGCACAATAGATATATTAGGTCGCAGTGCACAAGACCCCCAATAAATAATAAAAATACTGTAATTAAATGAACTGACAACTATTTACAAAGAGGATCAAATGGCATATGTATTTGTCTGGACGTACACTGCACACATTGTGCTTATAGACAACAAAATAACTAATAAATAAAGCATTTTTTTTTTAAAGATTTAGTAATCAGCTGGCGTTCGGCACATTGGATACAGTTGACAGTATTTTCTCTCAGTTCGATTCAAAAACATTGCCATGATCGTCACGTCGATCACGTCGCATTCCATAATTAAAATGCCGGTCGGCTGGCCATGTGCCCAAATACGTTCCTACTAAGCCTCATTTACAATTGTTTTTATTATTTTTATTTTATTTTTTATTTGCAGCGGGAAGCGAGTTAGTAACGATTCGCTTATAATGATATACCATCACGATCTGACCATTGCCGTCACGGAACTGGGCCCACAGAAGCTGTTGCTCGGCTGCGAACTGATTGAAATCTAGTGAGTATCGCACATCAAAAGCAAGACAATAACAAAGGCACTCGTTACATTTGTCTCGTTACAGCAACGATAAGGAAGGCAAGTTGCTGCTCAGTGGGCTCTCCAAGTATAATCGACCTCTGGAGATAAATTTCGATGAGATGCTCAAGCTGATGGATCAATGCGAGCATGTGGATAAGCTCAACTACGCCAGCAAAATCAAGTTCAGGCCCAGCGACGAGGGCTCCGAGCGTAGCAGCAGCAGTAACAACGAGTCCGTTGTCAGTGGAGCGAGTGATGGTAGCGATGCCGCCGACAGCACAGCTAATCAGGACGGTGTCTCACTCAAGCTGGCAGCGAATATATTTCCCCGCAGTCCATTTTCGCTGCTCAGCGGCATTATACCAGGTAAGATGATTGGCATAGGTCTCTAGTTTTCTACTCGTTGGTTATCTAATCACTAGCGAGTATGCTGACTTAATAGTTTGAAACTGTTGCTTTTCTGGCATAGGCACCAAGTGGTGCGGCACTGGCGATATAGCTGAGACGTACAGGGATTTGGGCAGCGAGATGGCCATGGATCGCTGCTGTCGCCAGCACGATCTGTGTCCCGTTAAGATCCGCGCATATCAGCACAAATACGACCTAATGAACGACTCGCTGTACACCAAGTAAGTAGTGCCGAACGAGTAGCAAATTCATGTCGAACTAATTGTTGATCACTTTTAATTATAGATCGCATTGCATCTGCGATGATATGTTGTTCTCGTGCCTAAAGATGACAAACACATCGGCTTCCCAGTTGATGGGCTCGATTTATTTTAATCTGGTACAGGTGCCTTGTCTGGATGGCCGTACCAATAAATACAAGTTCCGTGCGGCCAAGGAGGGCTTCTAGGTCTCAGTACCACTTGACATATGTATTTGTTTTTATACTCGTTTTAAGTTGCATGCGTTTGGGGCTTGTACATAGCTAAGAAAGTTGTGGCGCTACTTAAATTATTTATTGAACAACTTAGGTATACAAAGTGCGGATGCACATACGAATATACTGAGACAGACAGTATAACTGTTCTAGTTACAGATAAATATCAAACGCCCCTCTTTTTATTAAAATATATGTTAAGATTACATAGTAAAATAGTAGTAGGCGTTATTTTGAAAATCGATCAAATCGTAAACGTTAATCGTTATTGTTATTCGTTTTTATATCTGAAACAATGGCTAAACAAGAAAAAAGCAATTTCTGGTTTCATTGACTATAAGTATCTTTTTGTTCAACCTTATACTTTGTTTATCTCATCTAGACTTAAATCTAGAACATCTAGAACATAACAATAACACAAAAAAAAAAATTATTTCATGCAATTACTGTCTTAACTTGATCGAGATTTAATTTTGAACTCCACGCAGAGTTTAAGCTTCCTTTATATCTTGTTTTGTTTTTTTGTAGTATGGATATATTAAGGTACTTGGAAGGGTATTTGCACAAGTTGCACTGGTTGATTAGAAAATGCTGGCCACATTGGGTCCCGGCTGCGAATTGGTTGGTGTCGGCTGCGTGGGACGATCAATGTCCTGATAGCTGCGCTGTTGAGTGGTGGGGAATACGGAAACGCCCTGCAGACTGCCGCCACGCGTGTTGAACTCCCGATACAGTAAAGCAACACTCACAGGACGCAGCACCAAGTTGATGATACTAAAAGCAATGGCCCAGCCATCTAAAAAAAAATATAAAAAAAGATATATGTATATATATTTGTATATAATATATATACAATCAATTGCTTAATCTATGGGATTAAAGCAATAGCGAATAGCAATCGTGAATTTTACTTACTCATAAAATCAAAACTATTGATTATGCTGACTATATCGAAGAAGATGCTAGATGTATTGATCACAAGGGCCTGAAATAACAGAAGGACAAATAATGATAATGATGTTCATGAATATGCTTAATGCAGATACAGTGGTCACTGGGTATAAACGCCTAGTTGATGCAGTCGATTTTCTAGTTCATATTTTAAAAAATATATATTTTTTTTAATATTTCTGCATGAAAAATTAGGACTAATTACCTAATAATAGCTTACAAGTAAATTTGTGTAGGTCTTATTGAGTAATACTTCCTTAGTCTTATTTAAGTCAATTTCGGGAGCTCTATATATAAAATATTGTAATCCTCAAGATGTGCTCGTAGACCCTTGGGATGTAGTTTTCGGGCAGACTTGCATACTAAGACTCAGGGGTTATAGGACAAAGGTCATTCAAGGCGCTGTACTCACATATTAATTGTATTGACCTTAAACTTGAGCTTTAAAAGCCAAAGCACGTGCATACACACAACTGCACACACACTCCAATTAGCTGGACACACCTTGTTATTTCTTAAAGACCTCTTTTCGCCTGGTCAAAATTTACATTTTAAGCGCAAATTATGTTAAAAAGAGTAATACGTTTAATTAGGGCTTTATCAATTCACAATCTACAAGTTAGATCATCAAAAATGGGTGTCATTAATCTCGAACTATTAAATTTCAAATAAATCTGTAAATAATAAAAATTACAAGACCCAAAAATATAAAGCGAATTTAGCTGCTCATATTGTTTTTCTTTTTATGATTTCGTAATTGATTAAGAAATAAATCTCAGTCATGGTCTCACGTAAGATTTCAAAAGCAATTTTAAAGTATTAATATTCAATTGGAAACCATAATATTTAAAAAGAATTTAAATACTTACAAACAGTAAAACATGTGCCGTTGCCACCAAATTTAAATATTTATATACCCTGTAGCCGTTGAATATCACTGACAAGAGTATTATGAAGAAAAAAAAGTTAATGCATGCAATAAGCAGAAGGAAGCATCTTCAATTCCATAAGGATTATATATATATACATTTTTTTTTTATCAAAATTTACAGCGACTCGACCTGTTCTATTTCTAATTTAGTCACATTTGTGTCCATCGACGCACCCACCACAGAGACCTAAGAACTAGAGAATGTAAATTTGGATTTTTAGTTCTCGAATACCCTACGCAAATGAATTTATTTAATTTTATCGATAAATTTCCCCGTATCCATAAAATCAATACAAAATCGATTACAGATTTATACCCCTAGCATATTAAAAATATATGTTTCTAATCGCGAATGTATATACCTTAAAATACTATTACTCAACTATAATAATTTCAACAAGATCAGTTCAGAAACTCGTAAGAAAATCTTGTAGTCACTTGGCAAATGGATTGAGAAAAATGAAAACAATGACCTCAATTTGGGAGCATAGCGATAATTTTCTAGAAAAACTACTTTTTCGATTTACAGCTTATTAGAAGTTATTCTTTGTACAAGAAATTAAATCGAAACTAGCAAAATTCCAGACAGTTTAGTCGTCAGTTTGAACGCTTTCTACTTATGTGATTCATCGTATAGATTTTTTTATCCAAATAATTAATTTGTAATGTTGGTGTTGGTTTCTTTTTCTTTTTTTCTTTTTTGGGTCAACGCTAGCTTTTGCATAGTTGAGTTGATTAAATGGCGTTGCTAATGGTGTCCTCCCAGCCAAAGGAAAGCACACAAAAGAACCGTTCTCACACAACTTGGAGCCAACTACCCCCAAAAAGCTGGACAAGCAGAAAAGGAAAAGGGTGGTTTGTTGAGTTCTCATGTGATTGACCGCTCAAAACCATAAAAAAATAACATATTATAAATATTTGATACCCTGTATCCCTAAGGAAAAGAGGGTGTTATGATCTTTAATAAATGCAAGTGGCAATCTCATTTAAACGAATTTTCAGTTCACAACAAATATTACTGCATGATAGAAGAACAAATCTCCGTTACAAAAAACCTAAATTTTTAAAATTTCCGCGGTTTTGAAAAATGCTAATTAAATGTAGTTTTTCTTACTAAACTCTTATCTCCGTAAAATCTCGAATTTTAAACCACTTTGTTAGGATATATCTATTCTAATTATTAACGTTATATTTGTAACTATTTTGAATTCCCAGCTGGTTATAAGGTATTTCAATGTTCAGGACCATCTCCCCATATATATATGAATTTATACACTGCGCGAAATTTGGTAAAGAATAATATTTATACAATTTTATTTCTTTACTAAAAATGACCTGAATTAAAAACACGTCAAATAAAAAATAAATTCAATTTGTAACATTAACATAACATTAAGGTGCGAAATTCGATAAAAAAAAAAATTGAAATATATTACGTATATATGATTTGACAATAACAAATTTATATATTGTTCAGCCTACAGATTAGCCTATAACAAATAAAAATTGGTAAGACATCGATCATCAAAGTTTCGTACCCTTCGTAACCATCGCAGTTCATACGGTCTGATCTTGAGTAAAGGACCATTACAGCTTCGAGTTCGCAAAAAAATCTCTGACTTTTTTATTGTGCAAGTAATAATTTAAACTCTTTGGACTATAATTATTATATTTTATCTCTTCCGAAAATACAATTTTATCATTCATGGTTTTTAACCATTGTTTTTAGTATTTTTTTTTGTAATTTCGTCACATCATATGGTGATGCCGATCGATTAAGTAATATTTGTCTGTCGTTCGTTGCAAGCAAGGATCTTACCTATCTCTTTAGGCTATTGTCTTTTTCCTTGAGGTTTAAAATTGTTTATGCAAGTAATCTATTACTACTTACGAATTGTTAAATTAGTAAGCATACTTTATTATTCCATTCAAAGATATTCCATATAATGCTCTACCTAATTTCCGAAGGCTAGAAAGTGAGTGTCTTTAATCGAATTTCGCAACAGAACAAGCTCAAAAAATAGCTTAGTGAAAAGAAGTGTGCTTAATCGAATTTCGCGGAGTGTATATCAAGAACACCTCATTTTTTTCGTGATATATATAGTTCAGGTTGCGTGGCGTGGTGTGGCGCATCGCGTGCGTTACGAGGTCGTGCTTAAGGTCTGGAATTACGATTAAAGCCATCAGCCTCTACAGTGCTGGTTGAGAGAGGGGTATATTCCCCCTTCATGGTGCTAGTTTTTTTTTTTGGTTAATGTCAAAGTTCAAATATGATTCTTGCTCACATTTAGAGCTTAAGGCTGTAAACACAAACATATATTTATATAAGCCTTCATATATGTATGTTTCTATGAAATATTACGAGTCGAGTTTTTGGGTTGACCAACTGAGTCCATAATTGAGATGCCACCATCTATTTTTTTTTCTCCATTTTGGCCAATCAAATGCGGCTAATTATTAATAAATAGTCCTATGCATATAAATTTTAGATACTCCTTTTTGGTTATATTGATTCTTAATAAGAATTACCTACAATTAACCCAAATTCACTTGCAACGCCATCTTAAATATACAATATTTAAAAATTATGCAACCATTATTCTTTTTTAAAGAACTATAAAAGGAAGTGAAAGTGCCATTTAAATGGTACTTAAAGTTTCTATTAAACTGGTATCTGTCTTAGATATTGATTATGCAAGAAAAACTAATCTAATTTTCATATGCCGAATTTGACGAAGGCCTTTTGGGGGAGTGGACCATATATATAAATATATATATATGTAGCAAAATCAGATGCTGTCCATATCAGAGAATTAAATTTACACATACTACGTGTATATGAATGTAAGTATTAGTTTGTATTTTTGTTGCTGTCACTGTTGCTGTTGTTCACTCATTTGCTGCCTTGCTTCTTGCTATGTCATCCACCCGATTGAGGACGTGGGACGAAGCGTGTTAAGATGTAACAATATATAAATAAATATATATTTATTAGTAGCAACGTAGTCTTTGTTTCACATAGTCAAAAAACCAATTTATACAAATTGTTTACAAATGGTTAAAATTTAAGCGGAAAAGCTGAGCAGGAGAACCCTGCACAAATTTTGAAGCATTATCAGTCAGCGGCTTTCAATTCACGATAACAACCACATTACGAGACTGTATGTATGGGTGCGTCACCAACAATAGCATTTACAGTGAACACTCCCAAACTATCATACCCTGGGCTCAAAATTCAATGAAGTGTTATTTTAAATCTAGCACATATTCCAATTTTTAACAGTCGATTTCCAATACTTGGATTGTTGGCGAGGTACTTGGCAAAAGTCACCGCTCTAAATATATAGAATTCCTATCATTATATATATGATACGAAACCTTATATATTGAGATTCAAAAATCTTTGATTCTTATAGTAAATACTTTTAAAAAGAATTTTTCTGAATCCTTAACAATGGGACAACACTGTTAAAGCGAGCGAGGAAGAGAGAGAGAGAGAGAGAGGGAAAGAGAAAGAGAAAGAGAGAGAGGCGGTGTGGATGATTTTTGTAACTTACCGTTTGCACTGCTTCAATGGAGTCCTTGCTGTGTATCGTCCAGAACAACGAAATAATAAAGAGGAAATTGTAGAACTCGTAGGCTCCATGGCCCCAAGATCCCAGCATCGCATTCGATATAAAGAAGAAATGTACAAAGGCAACGACCTGTGTGAAATGAAGAAAGACAGTTTAAGAGAGAGAAACAGAGAGAGATAGTGGTCGGGTATGGAAAGTTTCGTTAAGTTTTGATGTTGATTTCCATTTGTTAAGTAAGCGGCTCAAATGAAGCCCCACAGCAAAGACTTGACAGTAGCTGAAGTTGCAAATTGGCTGCCAGAAAAGTACGGAACATATCGAATGGCTTATTGCGGTCTTGGCAGCAGTCGCCGGCGTCGCTGTCGCTTCATGCGCTAATGTGAAGCATTGAGCACCGCGCTGCATCAGCGATGAGGCGGCGACTGAGAAATAAGCTGAGCAGCAGCTGAGCGACGCATTATCTAACAATGCACACGCCGATGCAACCCAATAAGTGAGTTGGAGTTGCTTTGCTGCTGCTGGCTGGGGCTTCACACCTGCCCGCTTATATAAATACACATATGTATGTATGTGTGTATGTATAAAGGAGTGTAATTACCTTGACACGCACAAATGGCGAACCCATGATTTCATTTAAATCAGTCATTTTATCGCTGCTTCTTCAAATTTAATTGCGCAGCCGCCGACAAATCAAAATTTGGATGGGGAACCTGTTGCTTAGTAGAAAGAAACAAAAAATCAACAAAATGCCATAGCGTCGCTGTCGCCGTCGTCGTTATCACTACCAAATTATGCTGCCTGACTGCCAGCTGTTTTCGTTATTTTTGTGCAAATATTTTGAATTGTTCTACTTTCTAAGCGTGTTATGTGTGTGTCTGCTTGTTTCTGAATATTTAAGCTTTTCGCTTTAATTACTGTTCTTGCTATTTTGTCAAATTCTATTTTAATTTTTTCTAAAATTCCTTTACGACTGCGGTTGAACACTCACTCACTTTGAAGCATTCACTCACACAAATGCAATTGGCATACAAACAGAGGCGACACACAGAATCCGCAAATGCACTTGTTGGTTTTCTACTCTTGCACAGATGGCGCTCACAATTATATATCAAGCGCTGGAATAAATTGTTCACGACAGCTGTTGCTTTTTTCTTTCTTTCTTTATTTTAGGGCGTATAAGAGCAACGACAACAAGTACACAACACTTAATCAAACAGTAACAAACAACAATGAGAAAAAAATAAGTGTGTGAGTTTGAGTATGTTAATTCGGAGCAACCGCGAAAGGCGCACGAACGTTTTCAATTTGAAAATGACTGTGAACTATGCATGGGGCAGCGCCAATCGGCCACCAACAATAAATACAGCTCGACTAAAAAACGACCCCCAGTGAAGGCGACGTCAGCGTCAGCGCCAACGTCGCGGTGGCGTAATCTTTAACAGTGCTGTACAGCGTCGATATAAGAAAATAAAAGTTGTTCTGAGTTGATGAAAAATATCGATATTTCGCTTATTGCTTAAAAGCGGTGTTTTCAAGTCGAACAAAAATTCCGTTCTGCTAAGTCAATAAATTGATTATTAAATTTGCTCACGTCTTCAGCCCTCATAAGATCACTTTAGCAATTTTCGTGCAATTGTCGCATTCGCCTTAATTTGCGGTGGTTGGCTGCACTCATGTTATTTTTTATTTTAAATATAAAAAATTATACTTCTTCTGGTTAGTTCGTTCGATCCTGTGTTGGCTGTTTGGATATTGTACAGAATGCATGTACCTTCCTTCCTATACATTTTTTGTCAAAACTTATCTGAGAAGTTTCCCTTTACTAATAATTCCATTCGTATCCGTTGCTCAACCAATTTTAATTTATAACTTTACTATGTATTCAGGCGAAAACAAGCTCACGGGTATGTTGTGATGATCAGAATCGTCTTATTGTTCACTAGATTCCACTCCTTGCTTCCTGTTTTATCCTGTCTGTCCGTTAAAAATATAATTTTTTTAACAACTGGTTTCGAGGTATATCGTAGTCGAGATTGCTCAAAATCAGACACACCTGTCCAAACTGAACAATGGCTCTTTCAGATATGCAATTTGAGAAGTAAAGCACATCCTCTTGCCCAACACCAATCCAAGATTACAACTTTGATTCCGCGCTACAGGAAACGTTCGTCTGCCGGAGAAATAGCGCTCCCAGAAAGCCAGCCACATTCACACAACCTCTTCAACACACTCGGCCAACTCAGGTAATCAAATGCCCCTTTAAAATGCAACAAACATAACTGGAGTTGCTGGAATCAACGGAGTCACTAACAAACTTCCAGACATCTTCCAAACATCTTCCCTGGCTAAAACCAAATTGCCGATCCGACATGGGCTACTTACTCTTTAATCTTTCTGTCGGGAGATTTCAAGATCACAATCACACTTGCACACTTCCACGCATTAGGCAAATTATTTGCGTTCATACTTTATTCATACATAGCATTCACATTCACATTTCCCCAGTAAATTTATCCATATCATGTGACTTTCTCGTTTTGAACATCAAGAAAGCCTCACCCAACTTACTATTCATGAGCGAATTAACATCACTGACCACACTAGGTGGTAAGTTCTGACAATCGCACAATGGCGAAGAACTCATTTAGAAAAACATTCATACAATCCCTCCATGTCGTTAACTGAGTGTCACCGACACGGAAGCAACTTACAACCGTTTCCCTACCTCTGCCTCTCCCACCTTATAGTCGAAGCCAAGGCAACCCACTACCAGGTCAAAATTCATCATTTGAACTGACATATAAGAGGGCTTACATGGGCAGACCAGCACCCTCAAAGACAACATTCTCTGATGCGTTACACTTCCTAGCCCAGGGCTTACTCGCAAAGGCGTCCACCTTTCAAAAAGGCTGCTTCAAACATCTTGTCCTTAAAGTTCATATCAACCATGAGCTCGTCATGTGGGGTTACTTTCGGCTCCAGTTTCTTTTTGACACTTCTTCAATCATCTTCCGCCCGGCAAGAGATGGAATATGAATAATCGCTCCACCAACCCGTTGAGGTTTCTTCTCGTGTACGCGTACATTCAGAGTATGCCCTACCTTCTTCACCACCGTCTCTACCACGTCCTTTGTGGTCTTACAAGCAGTTTTGCTGCGCACAACCAAGGACCCGGTCTCGACTGGTGGAGGCACCTCCGAGGTAGACGACACTGTCGACATGCGACTCCACGATGTACAGCTACCAACTGTCAAAAGTACACATTTTCGGCTATCAGCGAAGTCTTAAGCTCTTCGTACTGTGTCGAGTAGTCCAAAATACTACTGACAAGGTTTCCAGCCGTAAACTCTAAAAGCGCACACTGCAGTAACCCCTTGCTAATCGCTTTCATTTTTTCGACTGGCGTTCCCTTCCGCTTCAACGGCAACACATTGCCCGCTAAGCCCTTCTTTCACTCTCGGCTTTTTAAGAGTAACATTAATTTGTCAGCTAAGCTAACAGCTGTCTCAAAAGTAGTCTTCCTCAACTGCTGCTTACTCAGCGCCCTCCTCCGTTTTAGAAGTCATCCAGCCTTCCACCTCGCTCTGCCGGCGTCTTTTTCCGTGGCGGCATCACGGATGACTGCACGTGCAATCAATAAAAAGATTAAACTCTAGCACATACGTAGATATCACAGAAAATCAAATTCACACGCCCACGCAAAAAATGTTAGCCGGAGGGTTGCCACACATAGGCCATGTTTGGACCGTTCTGGTACTGTCGGGATCTAGCTCGGATGTTTTCTAAGATCGTAGATAAGACAAACCGGTTGCCTTTATAACTTTAGCAAATCGCTTCCTGGCAAGTATTAGCCCGTTCTTTGCAGCTTCTGTAGAAGTCATTATACGGCACTTTGAATCTATTGGCATCAATGCCGACTTACCAGTCTCCTACTATAGCACGGTTTACTGCAGAGCAGTATGAGCGACTAAGATTTCACAGCTCATATCTGAATTACAACATGCTGCTTAGCCATCCCATATATAGTTTTGTAACAGCCTTTTACCGATATAGATTCGAAGATATCGCGGTAATAAATTTGGTTGCCGCCTAGCTATCAATATTGCCATTGCAATTGCACATTCAGCCATTTTAGGGGATTTCTGTCTTAAGGATAGCTGTAGGATGATTTCCTCAAAGTAGACGAAGAAAAGGAATTTTGTAATTATTAAGGTTCACACCTAATCTACACAGCCCCAGATGACAGTAATATTAGTTAACTTGGCCAGTACTTTCCATTGAAGATTACCGGAACGTTATCCGTATAAGCGACAGTTTTGCAGCCACTCCCATGATTTAAGAAGTGGACTGATCTTGGGTAGCTTGGTGAAAGCTCAAATTCTATGTATATTGGGATCCGAGAAGGATCACTATTAGAGTGTGAAGCAAGGGTCAAGACTCCGACCTCATTTCTATTTTTAATAATAAAAGTGGGATCATTTCCCTTATTGCAGTCCAAGAGGTAAGTACTTAGAATAAAGATTAAGAGGAACTAGCCCCTTACAATTGTCTTTATGCTGCCATGCTGAGCATTGGCATCGCAGCCTATGACGAGCCGTTCTTGTGCTTCTCATACTTCTAGATGAGAGATTGAGTGATCTCGTCAGGTGAAGGCCCAGTGCTATAATGGGCCATGTGCGTTGAAAATAGCCCTATAGGAGCTGGCTAGAGCTCCAGGCTTACTGCTGTATTTTCGGCGTTGCTAAAATTATGGAGCAAATAATTACTGGGGTATGTTTTGACTATAAATTTATACACATTATCAAGCAGACTAGGCTAATAAAAGTGTTTATATTTTTTATTTTAAAAAAATACAAATTTTTATTAACTTGCCGCCTAATATATCACTATCAAAACCTACCGCAGCCGATAGTCAGCTGGCAGAGCGATATATTGGTGCTAGCAAATTGTGTTAATATCGATATTAAAATAGTCATCTATCGACAGTTTATTAACAAAAAATTGCATATATATTAAAAATGATGCTTGCTCTTAAACTATTGTAATGTCAATTATAAAAATAACATATTTCTTTATTTCAAATGTTCAACAAACAAACAAAATTATTCAGAATTGCGAATAAACAAAATACATGAATGGGCAACGCTGATCGAGAGACTATACAACATTAAGAGATAGAAAAAATTTAACACTGATAAGACGGGTATCGCTGCTCGCTGGTCATACTGGATTATAGTTGATTGTTAACGATTTGTCTAATTTTGTGTATTGTGCGACATGTCTGACCATCTGACGAAGAAACAGCGAGAAAATCTGAACAAATCTCACGTGTTACAAACACCACTGATCACGTACGACATGGTTAACAAACTGGAGTGCGTAAGTGCCAGTCATGTAAAATTTATATATTTAACAAACATATGTGACAAGCCACATGTTTAATCTTAGGTGCCGATTTCCGTTGGCGATGCTGGCGGGGCTGAACCAAAATATAAATGGTGTTCTCCTTGTTTGATGATGATCTTCGATGGCGGCGATTTGAACTGTGCCATGCACCATCTACTTGCCTCGCTGCACGATCCGTTTGTCCCAAATGCTGTTGCCACTCTGCTCATACAGGAGAGTGTGCGTGAGCCATTTCTTGCGCAGCTGGTGGAGCGGATGACACAACTGCATCCCTCGGCACAGAAGCATCCTAACTATTTGCGTACTTTAGCCAAACTGCAGCAGCTCAGCGCCGATACAATTGTGGCCAATCCACTGACAGTGCCATCAAATGCCACGCCCATGTTGGTCAGCGATTTAACACACAAGTTTCTGGGCGGAGACGGACCCACTGGTGTGATAACAATGCACACATTCCGCACACCCAAAGAGGCCACTCAGGTGAATCTGAAGGAGACGCTCACCTACGGTTCGGTGAGCATCTGGAACGAAAAGCTGGCGAGTGCATACGAGATGTGCGTCTTGATCAAGAGTAATACATTCATGATCAATTGCCATAATGTCGATCTGGAACCAATTAAAGCTGCCTTCGATGCTGGCCAGAACGATGCGAGAATCGTTAAGGGCTATCATTATGAGTCTCTAAGCTGTGGCCAGATGCGCAAGATTGTTGTCTTTGCCGTCGGCACCATTTTTGCCAACTGATGCATTTTACTTGGAGAGATAATCTATATATACTTTATATATGTATGTACATACTCAACATATGAATACAGTCTGTTTTCCCTGCTATTTGTTTATACATGAACATGAAGCCTAACGCTATGGTCTTGTCTTATCTTGAGAAACACTTGGTGATTAACAGCTGGTTTGCTGAAGGTCAGCCAGACACGCCCCTCTGCAGGCAAGAAGAATACGATTTGGAAAGCTTTAACAAATGACAGTTGCCAGTTTTCCTGATGCTATCTGCAAGTATCATCTCTCTATCACTCGAACATTCTTTTGGGGGATTGTGTGTTTATTTCTTTATTTCCCCATACCCATACCCATTCCAATGGGTATGCTTAATCATAATATTGTTGATCAGTCAGTCTGAAAGTCCAAGCAAATTTGTCGATCAGTTTGGAATCAATTGATTTTTAATAACTCCTATGAAATCAATTGAATTTATAAGGCACCCTTTGTTCTTAAACAATATTCTTATCTTAGTATTATTATCTTTAGTAAGCATGGCTTACGTACGATAAAAAACTTTTCATCTTTTTTTATCCTATCTAAAGTTTTTTATTTTGTTTTAGATCATATAGTTTTTCAGCAGATCTTAAAATATTTATTTAAAAATTTATTAAATATTTATGTGTATATACTCATAGGGTATTTACTGAACGACAGCGAATATTTCCATATCTGTTTATTTGGACACTTTGTTAGAATTGAGTTCGTTGCCCTCCCTCAAAAAATGTGGGTCTCCGTCCACAATATCTGCCTAATACATTTGATGAATCAATAATGGTATTATTGTTAACAATTTGTATATATACAAATATTTATTATTACGCTAGCTAATGTAACAGTTTTATTATTTTTCATGAACAACCCACTGTGTCACATTTGCGTGTTAATTCAAATAGACTAGTTACAAGCATTATCTATTTAACACGTCTGTTCTATAATATATTCGACTTTTTATCTACATTTGTTTTCATAACAACAAAAATGAGTTGTGAATATAATAAATGCACTTAACTATCGTATTTTGAACTCGTGGCATTAGAAGTTCGATTTTGCTAATTTTTGTTGAATATGAATTTGTACTGTCCACAATTCCACACACACACATATCCACGTATATAGACTATGGGAACTATAACAAAGCAAATAAAGTAATGACTACATATATATATTGTAAGTAGTTTGTAAATCAAAGTCAAAGCACCTTCTCTTCAATTCAGCACGCGCAGAAAATGAGAGAGAGAAAGCAGCATATATAATCCACTCACTTGCTACTGCTGCTTCTCATGTAGCTTCAGTTTCCCAGGCAAAGCTGTTGAAGCAAATATAAAGAGAAAGAGTGCGGGAGATTAAGCAAAGAGCACAAACAGCTGGAGAGAGCATGTAAGCAGAGAGACTGTGTTTGACTGGTTTAGTGCAGCAAAAGCAACAACAATAACAACAGTTATTTAGTGCTGTTGTTTAGGTTTGGTTGCTGCTATTGTTATATGTAGTCAATTACTGCTGCTGCCTCCACTGCTGGCGGAGCACAAAGTTACAAATACGCTTCAGTCGCTGCCTGCTCCAGCTGTTAATGAGTTGTCTTTGGCCGTGTTCTTCGTCGTTGGCTTCCCCATATTTGTTGTCGTTGTCATTGTTGCTGTTGCCGTTTGTTATAGAAAAAGAGAAAAAGAGCAGGAATTACACAACAGCTAAACAATAAATTGGACAAAACAGCTTTCGCATAAAACAAAAATCTTGGCAACGACAACTATTTGGAAATTTTGATATTTTTGGAGAGGGGAGTTTGGGGCAGCTCAAACAGATGCCGCCGCACAGATGGACGGACGAGTCACGCGACGCCTCCTGTTACTATGGCAACGTCAGACGGTCACCATCCGATGCGGATGACGATGATACGGAAGCGGATGACGAACAGCAGGCATTCTGCGACGGTGACAGGCCACTAATCCGACGTAAGATAAAAAAAAAAATAGGAAAACCACACATAAAAATAACTCATTAACCATTTAAAACCACAAACTTTTAATTTCAACATAACTTTTATCAAATATTAACGCTTTTAATATTAATGTTGACTATATATTTCAATTTAAAATAAACTTTATTTTATTTGCATTTTGTGCTTGCAAGATTAGCAAAACTCTAACTAATTGCATTTGTTCTAGCATTTGAATTTGTACCACAATTATACATTTTTTTTTTTCAACTACTTCACCACTTTTAACTTCTAATCTTTCTCAAGCTGTTAAATGTTGACGCCCAATTTTGAATCGAACCTGAAACTGAATGATGTGCTTTGAATTTTGCAGCTGCTGCTGATGATGCTGGCGAAGATGATTTTCTGCAGACACGACACATCTTTGGGCTGATGGGCTTCCTCGGCTTTGCCGTCGTCTATGCGATGCGTGTGAATCTCTCTGTGGCAATTGTGGCCATGGTTAACCAGACGGCCATTCCACACAACAATGGGTCCGTTCTGGGCAACGATACGTGTAAAATGCCACCCTCTCCCCATTCTTTTCACCCAAACTCGCAATCTACCTCATACTCCTCGTTTTTGGATCAGGAGCATGATGATCGGCAGGATGAGAAGGGTGAATTTGTATGGGATGAGGCGACGCAGGGTTTAGTCCTTGGCAGCTTCTTCTATGGATATGTGCTGACCCAGGTGCCTGGTGGTCGCATGGCTGAGCTGTTTGGCGGCAAACGGATCTATGGCTATGGTGTCCTAGTCACAGTAATCTTCACATTGTTAACTCCACTGGCGGCCCGCTGGAATTTGCCGCTGCTGATAGTTGTGCGCATCCTGGAGGGCATGGGCGAGGGCGTCACTTATCCGGCAATGCATGCGATGCTGGCACACTGGATACCACCGGTGGAGCGAAATAAGTTTGCGGCAATTGTCTATGCCGGCTCCAATATTGGCACCGTTATTTCCATGCCACTGACGGGTTGGCTCTGCTCGAAGAATTTCCTTGGCGGCTGGCCATCGGCCTTTTACATCTTCGGCTTGCTGGGTCTGGTTTGGTTCGGTGCTTGGATGTATCTCGTGTACGATAAGCCGAGCGAGCATCCGAGAATTTCACGCAAGGAGCGAGCTTATATTGAGCGCATGTTGCTTGTTCAGTCTCAGCCGGAGCACGATCGCGTTGACAATGAGAATGGGGAGCAGGAGCGGGAGCGGGAGCAGGAACAGGATGAGGTGGGAGAGGAAGAGCACCAGGAGCATGAAGCTATACCGTGGCGTCACCTGGTCACCAGCGTTCCACTGTGGGCTATTCTATTGACGCAATGCGGCCAGAGTTGGTCATTCTACACACAGTTAACCGAACTGCCCACATACATGAACAACATCCTTCACTTTGACATCCAGTCGAATGCACTACTGAATGCCATACCCAATCTGACCTCCTTTTTCATGGGCATCGCGTGCTCAGCTCTGGCGGATTGGATGCTCGCCCGTCGGTACATCACGCTGCTCAACTCATACAAGCTGTGGAACACGATTGCCTCGGTGGTGCCCTCATTGGGCCTGATTGGCATCATCTACGTCGGCTGCGATTGGGTCTGGGTAACCTTTATGCTCGCTGGCGTTGGATCATTTGGAGGCGCCGTTTACGCTGGCAATCAAATGAATCATATTGCGTTGAGTCCACGATTTGCCGGCACTATGTACGGCATAACCAATTCGGCAGCGAATATGTGTGGCTTCCTTGCACCGTATGTGGTTGGGCTGATCATCAACCATCGGGAGACGCTCACCCAGTGGCACATAGTATTCTGGCTGGCGGCGGGCCTAAGTATCGCTGGCAATTTCATCTATCTCGTTTTCGCCAGCGCCGATGAGCAGAGCTGGTCACTCCAACGTCCAACAAGAGTTAACAGAGGCCCAGGCTCAGCCTCTGCCTCAACATTGCGCATCTAGCAACGGGTACCTTTAAATCAATTAGCCGACCTTAATCGTAAATCTTCCCTTATTTAGTGAATAAGCATAAGTGTGATAATTCCGTGCGGAATCTGTTCTCAAGTTCCCAAAACGATGACGACGAAGATGACGATGACGGTAACGATGTCGTTGCCGATGACGATAATGTTGCAGTATTCTTTCCAATTGAAGCTAACTTTTATCGAGCAAAACACATGCGTCTAACAAACTATTAGTTTCCAGGCTTCCAGTGACTTTCCTATGTTGATCATTTAACAAGACGTGTACTCATTTTAACTAAGCTAACCTAATGATACAACTTCCATTGGCTTTCCAACGGATATGAGATGGACATCTTCTTGACCTTCGTCGGAGTGAGGTCCAGGTTGACTCTGATCTTCCAGCAGCACTTATCGCTTTCAAGTAGCCAACACTTTCCAATGAAACAACTTGGATTCAAAATAGCTTTAGCCTAAACTCACCGCTTCCAGCGATAATCCGATAATATTCCATTGTCAAATCGATTTCCAAACAATGCTAGCCGAGTTCTCAGTACCTAAATACACCGCTTTTAGAAATCTTGCCCTTGACGATGACCACTGTGTTTCCAATGGCTTTAACTAATTTAACCAATTGTTAACAACGGACTGTGTTTTGCTAGACGTTTTGATATAAATATATTCGTTATACGATACACGTATATATATGCAATCCACATATACGATATACAATACATATGAGAAACTAAGGTCTAGAGCTGACCTACATAGCTTTAGTGCGGCTCCTAGCCGGCCGAACGAAATTATACAAATTATATACCATATACAAAATGTATTCCGATATTTATATACACAAATATATATATATTGCCTAACATATAAGCTACATGTGTACATAGCATACAACGCATTTGAATGTTATTTGTGATGTAACTTTAAAATAATAAAAACGCACAAGCATATCGTAGATTTTACAGCTTTAATTTGATTTTGTGATTGCCAAGAATTTATGAAACTTTGGGTGTATTCCGAAGAAACCAATTATTAATGCCATAGTTGCAATAATTGAAAGTATTTTGAAGTTATCTAGTGTGTAAGCAACAGCTATCTGACCGGAATAGTTTTAGTTGACTTTGAAAAACCATTCCCAAAGTTGAGCTACTTCTATTCTATACTACTACTACGTCATTTGTGTGCCTTATCGGTTCTCAGTTTCTTTCATTCCGATTCACATCGTTTACATTTTACTTTATTATGATTATTAATGCCTTTTCCTTGCGTTCGTCGGACCGATAACTGGTTCACTGTGACGGGGACTGGGACGGGGACGGGGAGTAGGGGTGGTTCGGGACGAGGGTTGGTGGTTTGGTGCTCTACAACGCAGTTGCGCATTTCAAATGTTGGTTCATTGTTTTTGATATGGCATTTCGAATATCAATACAAATACAAACACAATTAGTTATATAGTACATAAATAATTTATACCATTTCCTTACTAACGCGCAATGTAAATGCTAAGCCACAAAAAAAAAATATAATAATTTAAAAACATAAACAGACATACGCATTTCATTTGATGGTGTTATACGATATATAAATATATAAGAATAAGCTTATTCTTTTCGTGATCGGGACAGTGACAGTGACAGTGACAGTGAGCGTGATTGTGATCGTGATCGCTACTACCAGACGCTGCACTTGTCCGCCGGATTCATGCTTGTGCCCACTGAGCAGCCGTAGGCGTGCGCAAAGTCACGTGAATTCGAGAGCGGTCCAAGTACACGGACAAATCCTGGTGAGTGTACGGAGGATCGGATCTTAGTTAATGCATCTTCTGGCCGCATGCTGCCGCACCAGATTTGTGCATAGTTGAGAAAGAATAGCTGGTCGTGTGTCATATTGAGAGCCGGTAACATCAGCTCCCTGCCATGCAGCTTCTCCCACTTTTTATACGCCTGGAAAAAGAAAAACCATTTGGATTAGGAACGAACAGTTTGGCGATCGAACTGCAGCTGATGTTCACCCGGAACGCCTGCTTGAGGCCGCCATTGTCGGCGATATTTTCGCCCTGAGTCATTCGACCATCCATGTACATGTCGACCTCGTTGATCTTGTAGCGTGAATACTGATCGATGACGCACTGTGTGCGCTCCCGAAACGCTTCGATGGTGGCATTGTTCCACCACTGCATCATGTTCCCCTCGCGATCGAATTGTCGCCCCTTGTCATCAAAGCCATGCGTAATTTCGTGACCAATCACCACACCAATCCCACCATAGTTCAGCGACTTTGGAAAGTGTTGGCTGTAGAACAGCGGCTGCAGAATACCAGCGGGAAATACTGCCAAAAAGTAAATCAAAATTACACATCAAGGCAACAGATCAGCATAGGAATATATATATTAGCATAAATATGGAGAAAACTAGAAGTAATAAACCCAAACATTAAAATCAATTATTTCATATATATTGTGTATTTATATTGTATGGTATATAGTGGAGCCTTTTTCTGCGCCTATCTCGATCCCAATAATTACAACTCATCTTTCCACCGTTTCCTATAGCAGCTATATAATAATGTGAGGAACTTAATAATACTCATCTTTTGTGAGTTTAGTCAAGATAACTTGTTAATACTTTTTTTAAATGAAACTAAATTATTCGGCAGATTGCTCCTATAGCAGCTATAAGTCAAAAGTGAATATAGTTATCAAATTAAATTAGATATTTTCAGGACTAAAGGAAAGAGTGCACAGATGGATATGGATACATCAAGTAACTCTAATTAAGATGTATATCTCGGATCCGTTAACAACAAAAATAAATAATGTGTGTGTGTTTTAGAGTATATGTTTAGTAGAACCCACCAATATCATTTTTGTTGGGATTGTAGAAAGCGTTGACCACCGCCGGCTCCGTGGTCCATTTCTCCTTATCGACGGGCTGTCGCAGCAGTTGGAGCAGCTTCTCCGATTCCCATTGCAAGATGCTGAGCACATTATCTATAAAGTTATCCGGGACGATGGTCAGCTGAAAAGAATTAGCGAATTGAGCAGGCAAATTGAGAATGGCGAGTGGGGAATGTGGAACCGGGGGATGAGGAGTAATGATTAAGCCGATATGCTTACATTTACGTACTCCTGCTCCAGTTCGGTGACATTGGTGAGTATCTCTGGATAGCCAATGCGTTCGTTCATTGAGTCCGCCTTTTCTTTGGCCACCGCACGTGTCTCATCGTCCATCCAGTGATTTTCGGACAGCAGCTCATTAAACGCGGCCCGAATGTTATGAATCATCTCCAAGGCAACCTCCTTGCTGTCCTGGTTGAAATTGTCCCTAATGAAGAGGGCGCCAACAGCGACGCCCAGTTTCTTATTTGTCCACTCGACGCACTGCGACCAGCGAGTCCTCTCCGACTGAATGCCCATGAGGATTTTGCGGAACTCGACGCGCTCCCGCTGATACTCATCGATCATGTGCGTCATCAGGGACATAACAAGACGCCACAGCATATAGTTGTGCACCACCCGGCGATCTGTGCGTCGCAGGATCTTTCCCATTTCCGTTATATACGACATGCCATATGTGACTAACTTCTCATTTGGCTGCAGTTGAATCCCCGGGCCGATTGCCGTCTGCAGGTAATCGGTCCAGTTGAGTTCCGGCACCAGTTGCTGTAGCACCGGCAGCGAAATCTTCCGATAAACGGCGCTTGTGTCGTGACGATCCGCTTCGGCCAGGGAAGCGTTAACCAGTAGCGTCTCGAGGCGGACCACCTGCTTCAGTTCGTCGGCTGCCGTCGATGAATTGGCGCCCAACAGCTGGGAAATTTGCGTCATGTATTTGTGATATGCCTGGCGATCGTTGGCACTGCTCGGCTTCAGGTAGTAGTCCCGCGAGGGCAACGCATACTGCAGCTGATCCATTTGAATGATATTCACCGAGCTGTTCTTGTCATCAGCCCCCACATACAGTTCAATCAGCACCGATTCGCTGTAGTGAAACCGCAGTTTTCCCATCAGCTGCTCGACCGAGAGATGTGACGGTATCTGCCAGTTGGGCTCAATTACCGGCCAGCCGCCCAAGGAGCGCAGCACCTCCTTCAATCGTCCAGCGCCAATCTTGCGGATCTGGGCTGCAATCAAAATTAAATGAAGTGTGAGAATGTTATTTGATATTCATTTGCTTAGCTCAAATTTAAAAAAAAAATTTTAATATTTAAGCTAAAAATTCAATTTTAAGAATTAAGTCTAATAATATTCGTAGTTATTTCAATTCAAGTAGCTCCAATAAATGCAAAAAGATATTACTAATTTTTTCAATTATATTCTCTCTCAGTTCGGGGACTAACAAATGTTAATTTGTATTTAGTTGAGTTCATTTTCCTTAATTAAATTAATTTAAGCCATTATTTTGACATTATTTTATTGAGTCCCTTTTTTTTGCTGCATTCAATCGTACATGAAATAAATTTCTCTGAAAGTTCCCAGATGGATTTTAATAGGTGATTCTATTGGGAAATACTTACGTATGTCCATGCAACTTTTGTAGAATGTCTTTGCCTTGATGGTTGCCTCATTATCGCGATCATCGATCGGTTCATCCAGGACACCACGTAAAATCAACTGTTGCTGATCGGAGAGCACCTGCAATTTATATTTAGTGTCGGTATTGCTTCAATAACTTCAATCTTCAATCAATTTCGAATAGAATACCTCAAAAGTGCTAATCGAGCTGCGATCCTCGGGGATGGGATGCACCTTATTCCAGGTACCACATGCAAATTGAAAGAAGTCCTCGCACGGATCAGCCGTTAAATCCATCGCTGACAGCAATGAAGCAGCTGTAAAATAATCGAACCATCAATAAATCAATAGAGAATTTGATTATTACTTATCTACATTTTCAGCTGGGGGAAAATACCATTTGTGCTATTAAAATTCCTGGTCATAAATCAACTTTCGAGTCGATCATAAAACTGAGACGCAAATAACTTTTATCACAACTTTCACCCCCCTTTATAACCATCCCATTTGAGACCGGCTTTGTGTGTGTGCAAAATTTATGCTAAAAGTTTGGATTTGTCGGAATCCTTTAAAACTTGCCAGCCCCTTTCACATAGAAACGAAACAGAAAGACTCCGGTTTGTCGGGATAGTTTAGGGTACGGTATTGGGTTGGGTCTTCTGAATGATGTCTCTTTGCCGGTTTGGAAACAGGGCGACAATTCATAAATCAATTTAACTTTCTTTTTTGCATTCTGTGAAAAATAGATAGGCTCCTTCTTAAGAAAATGAATCCTGAGCGAATATATTTGACTTGACAATGCGGCTTATTTTATTTCATTCATTATGAGGTGTATTTAGTAAGAATAAATAAAAACACATACATATACGGATGTATATATATATATATATATATATATATATACAAATAAATTTTTTATTTCCGTGTGTTTTTTGTCATTTCCGTGTGTAAACTTTTGTGAAAACAAATATTGATATATACAATCAATAAAGCATTCAAACTTTTAGATTTAAAGCTAATTTAAACAAGTTTGATTCCAAATCCCCAAGCTCCAATTTACAATATACTCCAAACAAATATACATACACATATTATGGATGTAATAGTCGAGTTCTTGGTTCAACCCTGGACTATAATAGCTAATTTGAGGTCACCAGTACTACCAAGCAAACATTCGCCTGCTGACCGTATAATGAATACGAGTCCCTCGGGGGCAGGAAGTTTATGTTTGTCTTGGCGGCATAAAAGATGGAAACACACATACAAAAACCAAGAATAAGGAATTAAAAGTTACTGCTCGACTAGGAAGTACCCTGTACTTACAACAAACACGCATTTCTAGTCACTTATAAAGATGTTGTCGTGTAATCCCCGAAAGATGTGTTATAAACGAATATTATTCTTGAAAAAATACAATTTAAAGTTAGGGCTGGTAGTTATCGATAGAATTGAACAAAATTTATCTGCGAAGCAATTATGCATGTTCAGAATTTCATGTTTCTGATACCTAAAGTCTACAAAGGCTTAGATGTACTCGTGTACAATTATCAGATACAGGGTATAACAAAAATAAACAAATAATTGCTTGCTTTTTGGCGTGCTCAAGCGACGAGGTGTGTGTGTGTGGTTGTGTGTGTGTGTGTGTATCTTTGGAGGCATTAACTATACTTAGGAGACTATAGTATTATATGCATTTGTTATGCATGCATGCGATGTGTGTGGCAAGGACCGAAAAGGATCCAAGTACATGTGTTTGTCATGTTGCGAATCCAGTTGGGTTTTCAAAAGGAGCACCAAATGTCACATTCCCAGCAAAAAGGACCCACACATAAAAATGTAGTTAGGCGTTGCCCTCTTCTTCAGCTACTCGGAATTCAAATCCTCCTGCTTGTTCTTCGACTCGATTTTAAATGCACATCTATTTATTTTAATATTCCTAATATATAATAGACAAACGTCATTCACTAACACACACACACATACACACTCGTATAATTGACCATTTTGATTGACAGCCATTAGCTGAATTTGATGTGCATTTCTTACAGCTGGGCTTCGGCCTCAATCTGAATTCAATACTGTCATCATCACATTACAGAGAGAAAAATTATTGTTGCGAAGTTGCGAAAAAAAAAACTTGAATATATCTAACAACTGGGTTCAGGGTATATCGTTGCCGAGCTTACTTGACGACTCATTTTTTATTGGTTTTTTAAAATGTTTTTTTACTCTGCGTTAATTATGAATTGCAATTTAAAAATAGATTGGTAAATGAATAAATACTTGATTCATTGGTAGCAGACTTTTTTTTGTTTTCAGAGTAACGTCTCCATCACTCACCTGTTCGTACGCACTCCTGTGTCATGCATATATTGTCCTGGCTACGTCCTGCTCCTGGTCCACCACCCATGCCAAAGTTGCCATCGCCTGCAATTAGAGAGAACTTTGGGGCTGAGTTTGTTGTGACTTCGTCTTCTTGTCCTTCTATAGAGACACACATAAACACACACGCACACCTAAGTCCTAATTTAAAAGCCACTCAAATAAATTGAATTTAAAATTCTTATTATGCGATTTTCACAAGTTAACTGCAGCAATAAAGGATCCACTGCCTGAAGTCGTAGAAAGTGTTTCCTGACTCATTGACTTCAATATATATATATATATATATATATCTAAATGTGTATATAGTATATGATTGCCAATTGGATTTACACTTATCAAAAGCAGTCCTGTAAATTGAATACTTTCCAATTTTCGCACTGAAAGCTATTTATTTCTTTTTAAGTGAATATAACATTTACTCTCAGTCGATAGCTCATCGATTGTCCGATGTTCGAACTTGGGGCACAGAAATAGGAGTCAAGACATTCGACACATGTTGCATGTCACCCTTTACAACGAGCTGCAAACTGAGTTGTATAAGATTTGGTACCATTTGGAGTCGATAGCAATACTTAAATATCAACCGCAATACTTACAATAAAAGTACAATTTATTAACCGATTTAAGAGCATTCATTTTTAATGTGCACTTAGTTTACAATTTATTTGATCGTTATTGAAATGTTTACTTAAAAAGAGTGAACTAAGCGTCTTAGTTGAATTGAGTATAAAACACTATAATATTTCTCTGAGTGGATTTGCACAAAGCACAAACCACACTCCCTCCTCTCCCACTCTCTATCTCGATACCTGCTCTGTCACATGCTTATATTGTACTTTTTTTTGTAGTTGTAGTTATGGATTCTATATTGTTCATTTGGCTGCCTTAAGTCAGTTTTGTGCTGTTGTTGTATTCGGGGAAACTCAAGTCCTGTTGACTCAACTAGGGCGCCGGGTTGCTTGTTTGCTAATTAAATAATGAAATACGTTTTCCAATGGAAGCACAAATGCAACTTGTGGCAGTGTTCATCATTTTCATTTGTCGAACTTACTGAAAGCTCTAATGAGACATAGTTAAGCACAACGGGAGAACGGAAAATATTCAATGAGTAATTGGGTGTTACGGGAGGGTGTGTAAAAAAGAGGGAGAGCAAAGCGAAATAATTTCAGAGATTTGTTGCGAGGACCTCCATGAATTTATACATGATTTATTTGTGCATGATTTCTAACATATTTAAATGAAATTTGTATTCTTTAAATTGTGTAAATTGAGTTAGAAACTATGCATGAGAAATACTGATTTAACAAAAGGAATCACTCATTCGACAAAAGCGCACCTCTGACATGCGCTTAAAGCTTAAAGGACCAACTTCAAATACATCACTCATATTGAATAACCCATGTTGAGTTCGAAGAAAAAGCGTAAAACCATACAAAATAAATTGACAAATAATCAATTTCTCATTCAACCACAACCCATTAAATTGGAGTCCACCCATAATAAAGATGAGAACTTTGTCCAAGGCGTATTTATAGCTATGATATTTATTTTTAAATATGTGGTAAAAAAAAAAACACGAAGGGAAAATATAGGCTTTGATGATAGCCGGGCGGCGATTACGAAGAACGATGAATGAAATGTTTTTTCCTCCTTATTTGTTGTCACCAAATATTAAAAGCACGTTTCACAAAACCCATATAATCATGTGATGTTTTGGACAAAAGGGACAGTCGAAGGGTTGCCGCCAATCGATTGCCAAAGAATTATAATGATAAATAAAGAAAATAAATTTGAAATGAAAACTCATGGACAAAATGATTGGTTTTCCAAAATGAAAATATGTATGTGTGTGCATTAAGCGAATGTTAGATAATGTTGTAGATAAAACCTCCGCACACACACAGCCAAAGGGTGGGGATGGTGCCGCAAGGGGAACGGTGCGGAGGTGTATGAGAATGAATGCATCTGAGCAATAAGCAATGAGTAAAAGACGACGGAGATCTGAACCCTTTGCTGGGTACACAGAGAAAAAGGTGTCAATCTAAATTTGAAATTGAGATATAGATATATCCAGATATAGGCGCAACCATTCATATTAAAAACAAACAGTGCTTCACACTACAAAGAAATAACTTAAGTTTGAGTTACTTTGAAAACAATGTTTTATATTACAAAATAACACATATAAATTATTTGCAAGGATTTAAGCGTTAAATATTTGTATTTTGTATTTGTAATAAGACCAAACTTTGCTGCTAAAATTGTGATGTAAAATAAGGTAATGCACTTGAATTGAGAACTGAACCGATTTTTCAGTAAGAACTGAAAGTACTTTTAATATTCCCATTTTATACTCAAATACCTTCCTAAAAATGATTGGTTTTTGTTTTTTTTTCCGTGTAGAATCCTTTGGGGGAAGGTGATAAGGGTGTATTTTTGAAGAGGAATGTGCGAGTCAACACAAAAGGCAGCAATGTCGAAAGGCAGTCGGCTGCCATTGCTATTTGCAATTGTTGTTGCTCGCTGTTTGACATATTTTGTAATTGAATTTCCAAAGAGCATTGGAACTATAAGGCGAATACAGCAAACTGGAGGGGTCAGTCAATCAGTTTTGGGGTACTGGCGGGGGCAGGAGGCTGTGGAGGTTTGAAGCTAGTTTGATTGACAGGACTGCATTGCACATTGACAGAGATAGGAGCAAAACATGACAGCCTGTTGCTGCTGCCTGTTGCTGCTGCTGCTTGTTGCTGCTGCTTGTTGCTGCTGCTTCTGCTGCAGTTTCTGTAGCTTTTGTTGTTCGCATGTCCTGTTGTAAGAGGAAATTAATTTATAGATGCCCTTACAGGAGTGGTTAGAACGCAATTTGCAGTTAGAATGCAACTACTTCAGCAAAAGTATTCATATTATTATCATCAAAGAATCAGAAGCATAGATAGATAACAATTATGGAAGTTATTTGAACTGTTGTATCAGAGGTTCGGTGTGAACAGGAAAATAATTCTCAAAGTACATCAAAGCAGATTGAAAGTCGGCTCGAGCAGACTGTGGAATATCCATCGAAAATATGAGAACCCAACAACTAACACAAGCGTAGTTGCTACCGTGAAAATTGTACGTATTTTTTTTAAAATAAAAATTATTAACGCGATCAATAATATATAGTATATATAAAATATATAGAATGCCTGACTGACTGCTTTCCAATTTGTTTTTCTGTCAGTCATGGAAGGGTAATTGCATTTTTTCTCTCGACATATTGACAAGGAATGGGCTCGTAATTGAATTGTGACCCAATTTAGCACATTAGTGTGTATGTGTGTATATTGTATGTATATTCATTCTGTTTAACTCTTTCTCTCTCTCTCTCTCTCTCTCTCTCTCTCTCTCTCTCTCTGTTTCTCGCTCACCTGCATCCTGTTCCTCGTTGCGCTGATAGCGCAGGCAATGCTGATGCAGGCTGGCAAAATAGATGACCAGCGCACCGATAGCCGCACCAAGGACTGTAAAGGCGATGGCCAGGACGAGAAGGCGGCGTTTCTGTTGAGCCTCCTTCAGCAGCAGCCAATCACTGGCGACAGCGGGCGATGTCGTTGTGGACGCCGTCATCGGCGTTGTCCCTGCAGCGACCACATTCCGTTGTAGGGCGCTGCCAACAGCGCCGCTGCCGTCCGGACTGAGAAATACAACGGTCGGTAATTTATGTTGGTGTTGCGGTTGTTGTTGCTGCTCCTGTTGCTGTTGTTGCTGCTGTGTTTGATGTTGCTGTTGTTGACCCAGCAGTGGTGAGACTACTGTTGCATTTAGTTCATCCAGTGCATTCGACTGCAGATACCCATTGTTAAGATTCGTCGTCGTCGTCGTTGTCGCTGGCGGCAAGTTGTCGCTGGTTGCATTTGTGGGCGTGACCAACATATCGTTCTGGCGATGGCCTTTTATCTTGATAAATTATTTACACGCTGCTTATGTGTAATCTACCACCTGTGCACGGCTTCTCAGTTGTCACTGCGTCGTCAGCACTGCAAAAAAATTAATATTTAACGGTCACTGTCGCATTATTATATCAATCACCTGTCGCATGGTCAAAAAAAAGGGTCACGTGGAACTGAGAAATTCTAACTAATCGACCCATTTATATATACACTATCTATCAACTAATGTTCTAGCTTGATCAAAGCACAACGCATTTAAATATACAGGGCATTTTTTAATCGAGCATTCATATTATTTATATCTAACTGACAAGCAGGAAGATTGACTTGCTGACTTGCTTGTACAGCCTTTTTTTATTTGAGCACACTTTGTTTAAATTCAATTATTAAACAGATGGCTAACTTTTTGAAAAAAAAAAAAAAAAAATTAAAACGTTTCATGAGTTTATTAAAGGGATTGAAATTATATTTTCAGATTCGAGCAAGACAACTTGTGTGTGTGTTTCCATTTATATGTGTGTGTGTATATATAGATTTATTTTAATTTGACTCTTTCAGTGACGAATTAAGGATAATATTTCGTATTCCAAAATGTTTTAGATCAACTGATAATATAAAGACGAGCTTTCATTCTTTGTAAAACTCAACTTGATACATGTAAGCGTTTAATTTGTATAGCTAAGCAGCATCATTTATAAAGCTATAAAAAAAATTTTTAAAAAATTCGATCATGGCCAATAACGTGTTTGGTGGTGGGTCAGCAAACGGAGATGCCGCCGGTAGAGAGTTGTTGATCAAAAAGTTGATCAAATTTTAATTTTGTTAATTTTTTTTTATTGCTGCATAGTATTTAAATTTTAATTGAGATACAGAAGCAGATATTGCAAAAATAAAAAAATTAAAAAAAAATAAAAACTAGTTCGGCGAGAACAGTGAACAAGCGTGGGCCGCATCTGCGCCGCAGCCAGCTAGGGTATGTGGAGGCTGCTTACTGCACTCAGAAAAAAGTAATGCGACTATTTTTTGATCTCATCCGAAACAAATACTTAAAAGGTTGGACACATCTAATTTTTTTTCCTTGAAAAGACACCTAATTGTTTTAGTGCAGCAATAGTTTATTTTGAAAACAATAATGATTTAAACTTAATGCTAAGAACAGTCCAAAATTGAATTGTGCTTGATATATAAAGAAAAAAATATATATGAATTGAGTACCGGTTGTACTTGAATGGAAATTGGAAGAGTGATTTTCTCTGAGTGTTTAAGCTGGATGCGTGGAGGCCGGATTAGAGCACGCTCAACTGATCTCGTGATGATGCTCATCTAAATACTAATTGCTCTTTTCGATTATGCAAATCTTAAGCTAATACTTCGGCTTGGCAACACACACAAAAACAAAAACAACAAAACTTTACAAAAAAAAAATCCCTTAATTAAATTTGCATTGCTTATAACTAGTTGAGCATTTTTTTATGATCATAATTTTGTAATTTATTTGCTTTTGGTTTGAAACGAACTTAACAAATATTTTTTTTT
Organism: Drosophila longiperda; assembly: GCA_035042125.1. Taxonomy (NCBI): domain Eukaryota; kingdom Metazoa; phylum Arthropoda; class Insecta; order Diptera; family Drosophilidae; genus Drosophila; species Drosophila longiperda. The sequence goes on from JAWNLV010000149.1 coordinate 330,245, forward strand.
TGCTTTTATTTTATTTTTAGCTGCTTTATACATTGTTTAATATTTTGGTTATTATTTCTTTTGATTTTCTTATGTTTTTTGTGTTTTAACATTACTGTTGCCCACTTTTTGATTGGTTGTTGTTATTGCTGCCAGTTATTAAATTTTTGTATCAGCGCGTTTTTGAACAACAGTTACATTTAGATGCTTCTGTGTGTGTGTTTTGCGGCTACGGGACAAATTGGTATGTATTTTGTGCTTATTTGACGTTATTGTTATTTTTTGTTTGTCGTGCCGCCAAACCGCGCGAGGCGACTACTCGTTACGAACTGAACGCTGTGAACTGTCCTTAGCTTTTAAGCAAGCAGCGCGGCCGTCGCCATCGCGGCCAGCGACGCCAGCGCACATCGCTAACGGCCGATTTGACAGCACCAGCCGCATAAAAGCTCTCTTTGCCCTTCCACGTCGCCTGTCGCCCCTTGTCTTTTAAGTTTTCAATTGAAAGCGCGCAAAGGAAGTGCAAGCAAAGAAAGAAGCACACATAGCAAACACACACTTGCACAAGCATCCTCCTCACTTTGGCAGGTGTTGAAAACAATTTGAGCACGTTTCACAACACGCACGCAAAATTGCGGTGCCTCTGGCAGCCTGACGACGCTATGAAAACGAAGAGAATTAATAGACAACTACAAAAACAAAAACTAAAAAAAATGCGCCATTTGCCGTTATTTTTCAATCATTTATCATTGGCATTATTATCGCTCGATCATTGTGTCATTGTCATTTGCTAACAATTTTCGAGTTGTCCATTGGCCAAACACAAAAAAATTAATTACCGCTCGGTGGGCGATAAGACCTGTATTTATATATATATATATATATATATATATATATATATATATATATGTAGATATGTATAATATATATACATATTTATGTATATATTTATGTACATGTCTTTTGACACAGATTAATCATACTCGAAAATAATTATTAGTACAAGTAGTACTTGAGACGCTGTGGTCATTTCATATATGATCTGATATGTTTTGAATTGATTTGATTACGTTGATTTCGTTGTTTTCAAATTTTTTGTTATTGTTTCGAATTTTGATTCCCGATTTGAAAACAATTAAAAATTCACGATATTAGATGCAACAGGTTTATGTGATGTATCGATATTGGCCATTCACTTAAATTAGTTATTTAAAAATATACAATTCATAACTTTATTTAATTAAATAAAATAGATTAAAAATTTTACTCTACTTAAAAGTTAACTATATTGCTCCTGTTATCATTTGGATTGCATACAATTGGTAATATGAAAACTATGTACTGTAAATTTATCCATTAGTTCTTCGTTGCCCAACTGTTTTCAAACTTGGTTAGTTATTAGGGATTCTTACGTGCCCCAAAATCACGTGTCTAGAACACGTGCGGTTAGCTTAACCGGACAAACCGGGCCTCTAATCCAAAAAGCATATTATTTAAATACGTTTTTAAATGTTTGGCCCAGCGTGCCGGTGTATATGTGTTTTATTTTTATCTACGGTCAGCTGCGATAACGGGTCTTATAGAAATTCTGCTGCGAATTCCATAAATAAAACTGTCATTAATCGATCATTGTGCGCTTTAGGCTCCCCATACGGCATAACGGCATTTAAAAAGCTGCTAACCAACAGGTGGCGTGCTACAATGAAGTAAAGTTAAACTTTTTTCTCGGTTGCGTGCCACAGCGTAACAAATCACAAATACAAAGCGACAAAAAATATATATGTTATACGAGTATGGATGGTGAAGTGGGGGTAAAAACCGTTAGGTCAGCATTACTTCTGGTTAGTTTTTTGCGCAATAAACAGCTGGCACGTGCGGCGGCGCATTTTCCGGCGCCATATGTTAGTCGAACAACAAACGCATTTCAAAGCCCTAAAGCAAGGATAACACAATGAGCACAACACACACGAACAAAAATTTCCGTGCTCTACACGATGTTATTATTCTATTTGGTATAGATATTTAAAATGTAACGGGTCCGTCACATTGGTAGTTCGTTGCGCGACTAAAAATTTTATTTTCTGCATGCAAGCCAAGTTAATCAGGCAGAATGCTAGGCGTTAAACCAACGTCGACCACAAATTCCAACTTGCGCCCCAGTTAGGGGCCGGCATGGGCGGCAAGCCGTTTGTGAGTTGTGAGCTTTTGACCGCCCCCAAAAAGCTTATTTAGCAACACCAAAGTTATTGACGTGTCCGTTGCAATTGATTGAGAAAATCTAAAAATAAGAAATATATATTTTTGTTAGCTTTAAATATTTGCATATCTTCAAAAAAAAATTTTTTTTCAAATTAATTTGGATTTTGTAACTAATTGTTTCCCAACCATTAATTTTTTTGACTATTGCTTTTAGTCAGAAAACAATTTGACAAATGTTTAAATGCATTTTCACATCGACTAGAAACACTTATTGGCAATTTCCGGAAATTGCACAAAAACTAAATTTTAGGCACAGCTGCTTTATGAAAAAGTAACGGTTAAATAAAAAAAGTGTCTAAAGCAACTAAATACATCGATACATTAAACTAATGTTTATTAAATGATCGATATTAATCGGCGAATTTGCATTTGATTTTAGTGAGATATATAACAAATAATAAATAAACTCTACTGAAGCCGAATTAATGGAAGTCAATTACTTTGTAACACGTCAAGTTGCTTAGACGTGAAGACTCCAAAACAAAACATAAAGACCTAGATGCACGCACAGAATAAAAGAAAAAGTTGGCAAGCCCGCCCTTCCTGCAAAGGGCCTGTACTGATTCTTTGGACCATCGTCCATAAACTGAAATTGACGATCAATCATTTTACAATTCTCCACACCATAGAACTTGTTCACACATCATAATCATTCTTTATAATCCATTATTTAACATAAATATATACAAACAAAACTGGCCGCTAGGTGGCGAATATTTTTTAGGCGGCAATTCAAATTTAAAATTGAATTAGGAACCTTGCCAAATTCGACAAAATATGAAATTTTTACAATTAATTATTTTTCATGTCCTCTTAGAGCTGTTCGGTATTCGGTATAAGGTTTTATTCCAAAAAGGCTACCAAAAAACATTAGGTAGGATACCGAATTTTAATATATATATAATTATGTAAGTTTATATAAATAAAATAAATGACATATAAACTGAATAACATATGAATTAAATTATAATACATTTAAGTATAGCCTCAATGTTTAATTGTGTACATACAGGTTTAAAATATTGTTTTGTACAAATACGTATGCAAGTTTCACTCAATCAAGGTGCACAGATTCAGCTTCATAAATATATTCACATTCCGTAATTTTCAATATACATGACGTAATTTACGTTTTGCTTGCCAATCATTGCTTAAATTGACTTATGCGATTTGGACGGCTTAGCCTGAGGAATGTGTGATGGCACCGGTTCAATATTTGAACGCACTCACCTACCGCTGCGCATGCGCGTATCCTTTGGCAAATGTAAATAAATATCCGAGATGCTTCCTCGTCGTTGCAAAAAAATTGCATCCAGTAGAAATAACCATGGTGATGCCTTTGTCGGTATGATCGCCGCAGAGTTTCGGATTTAATGCGTAACCTGCCTTCGGCCACCTTAACACATAATTCAAAATTAGTACAACATAAAAATGATTTTAACTATCACACTTACACAAAATTCTGTTTAGATAAAAAAGATATCAAGGATGGTTTGTGCATGAGCATGACCTGCTTCACTTTTTGCTCTTTGTCATGTGGCAAACGATCCGTCACATTATATCGCTAACCCCGCCAACCTATATCTTTTCTTTAGCGATGTGTCTCTTTATTTTTCCTTCTTTTAACTGCGCATAGATATGTACGGAAATGCAAGAAGTTTTAAGCTAAGCTAAGACAATTAAATTTTTGCCAGTAATTCATGTAAGAAACTTTAACAAAGTAAGAATGCTGTAATCGAGTAATCTGGACTACTATATACCCTGAATCCTGATGTTAAAAATATTCTAATTTAAGTTTGGTTTAGTAGTCTTGATGGTGAATAAATATTATAAATATGCATATTATGTACTAATTAAAAGATTCTACATTTGAAAATTTATTGATATCGCAAATCGAAATGTATCGATAATCGAGAAACAGAGGCCGTCATTGAAAAAAGCTAGCTTTATCTGCCCTGGATATACGAGAACCTTTATGTTAAATTTTGAGTCTCTACCTCCTATAGTCTCTGAGATCAGCGTGTTCCTACATACAGACGGACGGACATGGCTATATCGACTTAACTTTCGATCCTGATCAAAAATATATATTCTTTATCAGGTCAGAGATGTTTCCTTCTGCCTGTTTCATACAACTAAAAAGTTAACTGTTGAAGGCGCCACATATGTAACTTTGCACCTGCAGAAAAAAGAAGAGATTAATTAAAAAAAATTTTATATTAAAAGTACACAATTTTTGACTGTCTACACACATGAACCAAATATAACAAAGTACATAGAATTGCCATTCAAGTTCGTTTAATTTAATATATGTAGTTAAGGTGTCAACTACCATCATTTCAAATTTACTAAAGTTGGAGGAGCAGCGCACTGCGCGTAAGACATGAAGGAAATACTCCTGTATTTGGGTGTTCATTCCAGTGGCACAGTCAGCATGTGCTTTGCGGTTGTGAGGCGAGTTGATGATCAGCGAGTAGCTACGCACCAGGACAAGTAAGTCCGCGACATTACCGGCGATACTCATCTGCATCCAGTCAATAAGCTTTACCATTTCGTAGACCTCACTGATCTGCAAATGCATATATTATGAAGTGTTTTTTTTTGTGATAATGAACTATGGTTATCGGTTTTGATTAAGTACGTACAATATCAGTATTGGTATTCTTTCTTGGCATACCCAAAACCTTGGCGAATGTGGCCAGCAAAATACTCATCGCAATCTGACAACTTAAGTCATCCTTAATAATTAGAATCGCGAGCGCCTTTTGCATTTGGACGACCTTAGCCATACGCTCCATGCCCGTTCCAATTACAAATATATCACATAGAACAGTGCCTATTGATTTAATGCAATCAGGTGGCAAATCGCTGCACAGTTTAGCCACAGCGTCAAATAGCTCGGAACGGTAACCCATACAATCAGTTTCTAGCGGCTTATATGACAGCATTAAGATAGCAAGATGATAATGATCAATTAGTTCAACAAGTGACAACTCCTTTAAATTGAATGTGGCGTCGATAAAACGTTGGAATAGCTGCAATATAAAGGGAAGACATTTTGAAATATTTCAGGAGGCAATTTGAATCTATCATATTTTGCATATAAAAAAGTTTGTTCACCTCTGCGGTGCTGTTAGCAGCCAAATTAATTGATTTTATGGTTGAGCTAGCCAAAAAGCTCTTTAAGTCATCCTCTGTGAAGCCCACTTTTGGTGTCTTCTTTTTGGATAGATGCACAATACACATCTTTGAAAGCACTTTATCTTCCAGTTCTTGAGCACTCTTATCACAGCTGTTGTTTTTGTTATCATAATTCGAAATTTTACTTAATGATTTTCCAGTCGCTCCTTTTTTGTTATCCTGCATTGTCTTATGTGAACAATCGACCAGTTCTGCTGCTCCCGAACTTAATGCAAGTATTTGGGGTTTTACATGATTATTGTGCTTCTCGTTCTTTACACATTTAGCACTCTTGGGATTAGCGGGTGCATCGATAGTTCTTGCATTAAATGCTTTCTGGATTAGGTTTTTCTTGGTCTGAGACCGAGTCTGGTATTTTTTTGGTGTCATTAATTTTTTTTGTTTTGCGAATATTATCAAAATGCCTATTTCTGTCCCGCTATCAACAGCAACTTAAATTGGAACAACTCAGCTGTATCAAAGTGTTTTACCTACTTGCTATCGCCGAGAAATAGTAATCGAGTATTTCTTTGCAAGCGTTGCCAGATAAATGCACTAATGTAAGGCTGTTTTTATATTTTCGGTGTATGAGAACGCCTAAAGTAATTGCAGCTTCCCTTTTATAATAATATTCGGTTGTATTTGTAGGCTGTTTGTTGCACTGTTTTTACCGTTGAACGTGTGTAGTTAGTTTTTCTTCAATGTTTTAAGTTTTCAACTTGATATTTAGTTGTCCATAACTATCTTACAAAATTTTCCCCTTTCTGGAAAAATGCTTAATTCGTACGTTTTGCAAATGCCGCTTTTATTAATACTACTGCTGCTACATCATCTGACAACAGCTGATGCAGATGCTGCCTGCAACAACGTGGATCGCTCTGACATCGAGCGCCGATTATCCACAAAGACACCTTATCGTGTCATTGCCAATTATAATGATTCTTCACCAAAATACGATGGTATGCCGCCTGTTATTGCCAAAAAAAATTTTACTCTTTAATCAGTGCACAGCTGTTTTTGTTTTATTCACTACACATGCTCATTCGTCTCGTATTTGATATATTTATTTTGTACAAGGTTGCCACCCGACGCGAGTTTGGGCCATAATACGCCATGGTACACGAAATCCCAGCGAATCAGTTATTTTGCATGCAAAAATACGACTTACTGAAATCAAGGCACTTCTTTTGAAACAATCGCCACCAAATTTCTGCGCAGACGAACTAAATGAGCTGCGTCACTGGAGTTGGGATCACATTGATACGATTGATGAAAAACTGTTGGTTGCCGAAGGCGAGGATGAATTAATTGAGCTCGCCGAACGCATGCAGTCGCGATTCCCAAATATACTGCCCGATGTTTATAATCCAGAATGGTTCTATATTAAATACACCGCCACGCAGCGTACACTAAAAAGCGCTCAGAGTTTTGCAACTGGATTATTTGGCCGTCATCGCATACACGCCATTACTTATCCAAAACCATCGCATCGTGATCCAGTTTTAAGGGTGAGTTCCAATAACTAGAATTTCAATTTATAAATATTTATAATGAATGAATGGAAATACTCGATTTTTCGCATTTTAAATATGGCGGGCTTAAAACGAAGCAATCTGGTAGCCTTATGCACGCCAAATCAACGGTGGCAGCCACGAATGAAAGAATAGACATAACGGGAGGGATAGACGAACAAGCACATAAGCATACACAACACACCCACACACACGCAGAGAGTGAAAAAGAGGAATACGAAGTGCCGCAAGTGCGTATTTCGTACTTAAGATCAGCGCGTGCATTTCCAGTCAAATATTTCTCGTCGATATTTATTTAAAAAATATATGTTTACGTTGATTTTTTTTTCCGTGTTCTATTATTTGTTGATTTGTGCGATTGAATAAAGCAGCAGCGCAACTAGGACAACGCCGTCACCGTGGCCGTTGTAGTGGAGCTGCAAAATTGTTTGGTTATGTGCAGCAGCAGCAGAATTTCCCGTCGCAGTTTTCGTCCTTCTCTCCGTCTACGTTTCAGTTGTTGTTGTTGTTGTTTGTCGTCGTCGACGTGCTTGTGCGTGCATGCTGTTGTAATTGCATAGACAATTTTTGGCGAATTGAAACAATTGCCTATAATTTTGTAAATATACACACCACTCACACATTTATACATAAATTGATAGATATATATATATGTGCATAAGCATTAGATAAATTTTGGTTTGCAGAAAAAGGCAAAAGGATGGCGCTGCAATTGCCGATTTCGACCATTGCAACCAGAGAGCACAGTAGCAGCAGCACCAGCATCAGCAGCAACAGCAACAACAACAAGAGCAGCAACAATAATAACAACAACACTGGCAACACCACTGCTGGCAGCAGCGGCAACAAGGTAACCATGCTGTACGTCGTTGGTGGCGAGGATACACGTAAAATGCCAAACACTACAGGTGCCACAGCAACGCGCAACTCAAAGGAGAAGCAACTGCAGAAACAACAGCCACAAGAACAACAGCATCACCAGCAGCAGCAGCACCAGAAATCACTAATGCCGCTGCGTAAACTATTCCAAGATCGTTTAAGCCTGTTCGACTGTGGAATTATTGAGGACGAACAGTGTCCACTGAGCTTCTCAGCGATGCGTCATCAGGAATCAATTGTGCAATGGCGCTACGATCGTCACGCGTGGCGCATTCGGGAACGTATGAAAACGGCCAGTGTTGCGCTCGTTCTCTGCCTGAACATTGGCGTCGATCCGCCCGATGTGGTCAAGATTCAGCCATGCTCAAGACTGGAGTGTTGGATCGATCCCAGTTCGGTGTCGGCACCCAAAGCGATGGAGCAAATCGGTAGCAATCTGCAAATGCAATATGAACGCTGGCAGCCTCGTGCGCGCTACAAGAAGTGCCACGATCCAACCGTTGAGGATGTAAAGAAATTGTGCACCTCGTTGCGTCGCAATGCCAAAGGTGAACGCATCCTGTTCCACTACAATGGCCATGGGGTGCCCAAGCCGACGGCAAATGGTGAAATCTGGGTATTCAACAAGACCTTCACACAATATATACCGTTGAGCATCTTTGAGCTGATCAATTGGATGGCGGCACCATCGATCTACGTTTATGATTGCTCCAATGCGGGCATCATCATCAACTCGTTTCAGCCCTTCGCCGAGCAGCATGAACACGAATTGGAGAAGGCACTTGCCGCTCAGGCATTGGCCGGAACACAGTCAGCCACTCAGCCTGTTAGCTATAAGAATTGCATACATTTGGCAGCATGTGCCGCAAATGAGATATTACCGATGAATGCGCAACTGCCGGCAGATCTGTTCACCAGCTGTTTGACGACACCAATTAATATCGCCCTCAAGTGGTATGCGATGCAGGAGAAACTGGGCATGGTGCCGCGCATCCAGAGCGAATTGATTGACAAGATACCCGGCAAGGTGAACGATCGGCGCACCATGATGGGTGAGCTCAATTGGATATTCACGGCCATTACGGATACGATTGCATGGAATACGCTGCCGCGTGAGCTCTTCCAGCGCCTGTTCCGACAAGATCTGCTCGTTGCTAGTCTATTTCGCAATTTCCTGTTGGCAGAGCGCATACTGCGTAGTCACGATTGTACACCAGTTTCGCTGCCGGCATTGCCTCCCTGCCACCGTCATGCCATGTGGAAGGCCTGGGATCTGGTTGTGGATCTGGCGCTACAACAGCTGCCCGACATTTTGGAACAGCAGGCGGCATATCGTCAATTGCCCTTCTTCGAGCACCAGTTGACCGCGTTTCAGGTGTGGCTGGACAGTGAATCGGAGTCACGTACACCGCCCGAACAGTTGCCGATTGTGTTGCAGGTGTTGCTCTCCCAGGTGCATCGATTGCGTGCCTTGGAACTGCTGGCACGCTTTCTGGATTTGGGACCGTGGGCAGTCAATTTAGCATTGGGTGTCGGCATTTTTCCCTATGTGCTAAAATTGCTGCAGAGCTCGACGCGTGAACTGCGCCCCGTATTGGTATTCATTTGGGCCAAGATTTTAGCCGTCGATCCCAGCTGCCAGGTGGATCTAGTCAAGGAGTACAAATACTTTTTGACTGTGCTGCAGGACACTGGCGTTAGTAAACAACATCGCACAATGTCCGCTTTTGTGCTCGCCTCCATTGTGCATAGCTTTCTGCTCGGCCAGACGAGTGCGCTCCAGGGGCCGTTGCTCTCCATTTGCCTGGAGCAGCTGAACGATAGCAGTTGGCTGTTGCGTCAATGGTTGGCCATTTGCCTGGGAATGCTCTGGCAGAATTTCGAGAAGGCACGCTGGTCCGGTGCCCGCGATTTGGCGCACGAGAAGCTCTACGTGCTGCTCCGTGATCCGATACCCGAAGTCCGAGCGGCTGCCGTCTTTGCCCTGGGCACATTCATCAGTTCCGTAACCGATCGGAGTGAGGAGCAGGCGAATAATATTGATCGCATCATTGCCATCACACTACTGGAAACGGTCGGCGAGGATATGTCGCCGCTGGTGCGTCTCGAACTGGCTGCGGCCTTGCAGTGGATGGTGTTGCTCTTCGAGTCGCAATTTGTCACCGTGTACATGTCGGAGCACATGAACAGTCACACCTCATCGCTGGTCTCGTGCGGCGGTGAACGGTCGGCGAGTATCACCCACGGCCTGCCGACGCCGCCCCAATCCTCAAATAGCTTGGATCGAGCTCCGCATGTTAGTATTCGTTTGTGCGTCAGCTCCAGTTCCATTTTTAATATGAGCAGCGCCAGCGCTGTCAATGTATCGATGAGTGGCAGTGGCGGGAGCAGTAATACAACGAATGCGATACCCTTTCAGTACATCTTCACCAAGCTGTGGCAGGGCATCTATAATCTTGGTCAGGATCCGTTCCCCCAAGTGGCGACGACCGCACAGAAAATCATTGCACATGTGCGCGATGCAGCGTTGTGCATGATAACCGCCAAGGAGGCAACAAATGCGACAACCGCTGGCTGCGCAGGTGGACGAGATCGGAATCGAGATCGGGATACCGAACAGAAGCTCAACACCAGCAACTTGAGCAGTTCGAGCGTTAGCCTGCCACCCAGTCCAAATACGCGTTGTAATTATCTTGGCGCGGGTGGTGAATCACCGCCAGTTGGTGGCGCACATGCACCGGCCACCGGTGCTGTGGGTAGTGCAGCTGGCAATGCACCCTCTTCGGCCAGCCGCTGGGCACTCAAATTGCGGATGTCCGGTGGCGGAGATGCACAGCAGCGTAAATTGCGGACCAGCTCCATGAATGATGAGCCAGACGGTGGTACTGGTGGTGCAACAGCTATGCCATCAACAGCTCCTACGGCTGGTACTGCTGGTGGTGCTGCTGCGGCAGCTGCTTCCTCCGCTGGCCAAACCGATATGAGTGGCAATCATTCGGCTCGGAGTAGCGGCAGCGAAACCAATCATTATTCGGATGCCAACAGTGGCAAGTCAATGCAGCTGCAACCGATCGTCCAGACGCAGCTCATCCCGTGGGCCATCTCATATTTCACACGGCCGGGCAAGCAGCGCTACAGCTTCGCCGATGATGGCAGCGAGGAGGAGGAGGGCCAGCAGCGGTGGCCTATCGATCGCAATTCGACGGCGTTGCGCATCCGTGAATATCGGTATCAGCGCAATAAGTTGCATCGTCTTCAGGCGCTGAGCGAGCATCAGACGCAGCGCATCCAGCGGCTGGACGCCTTCAGTTTTGTGCGGAAAACTCAATTTACGCCATCGCTGGTGAAATTGTTGCCATATGAGCGCCAAATTGCTGTCGCCTACAAGGAGAAGGTGCTCGTCTACGATTTTGTGCGCAACTCGGTGTTCAACTATGTGACGGAGGCGCCACTGCCCGAGATGGGCAGCAAGAACAGGAGTGGTTCGCATTCTCAGTCCTACGCCCGCTTAGCAAGTGCCTCGCAATTTGCGCGTGTTAGCAGTTTTGAACAATTGAATGCCCAGGATGTTGGCCTGATGCTCGTTGCCCACGATGATGGCGTCATACGAGTCTGGCAATCGGCTGGCAGCGCCACAACTGGCCCAGCTTCGGAGACGCCAATGATGCCAGCGTCGGCGACAGCAACAAGATTAATTAGCGCCTGGGATGCACTGCCTCGGCATAATTATGGCGGCAACAATTCCTATCTGCAGCGCCTAATAACGGATTCCGCTGGCAGTGGTATCGGTGGCGCCAGCTGCTCCTCGAACACCAGCCTACCAGGTATTGGTGGCGGTTCAACGGGTGCCGGCTTGGGAGGGGGATCACTTCACTCCGCTGGCGTCGGCTCGCTGGCCAGCACAAATATCGTCACCGCCTGGCAGCAATATAGCCAGCATTTGGTCGTTGGCAGCGATTATTATCGCTTTCTGCGTATCTGGGATGTGGAGCGAGAGTTGCGACTGAGCGATCTGCATCTGGGACGCAGCGAGACAACGGTGCGCGTAGTGTCGCCATTTGAGGCAAATACACGCTGCGATATGATTGTCACCGGCTGCACGGATGGCAGTGTGCGTGTCTTCGATAAGCGCTGTTCACCGCAATCGGCACGCGTCCATGTCTATCTGGAGCACTCGTCACCCATACTGCATGTGTGCCTGCGTTCGGAGCGGACATTTCTTGTCACCGGTTGTACGGCTGGCAAGGTGCGTGTCATTGACATGCGTGCCTGTCGCACCGGCGGCGACAGTGTGGCAAGTGCAAATGATTCTGTAACTAGTTCTGGCACTAGCAGTAGCAGTGGCATCGTACATCAGTGGGACACCGGTGCGGATATTACAGCAATGGCATGCCATCAGCAGGCAGATGCAGTTGCCTGTGGCAATGCATCGAAAATTAGCATATATTCGCTAAATGGACGCACACAGAGTATCCTGCGGAACAACGAGGGATTTATGGGCTCGAAAATTGGATATCCCACATGCTTGTCATTTCATCCCTATAAGGTGCAGCTGGCGGTGGGCTTTGTGGACAATACGGTTGCTGTCTACAGCCCAACACCTGGTAAAGAGCACAACAAGTACCCTTATTAATATCCAATTTTCTATCTCTGTCTTTTTGTTTTTGGTACACTTAGTGATATACTGTTCAAGTTTGAACATACGACGTAACAGGCTCAGCTATTGTTTAATGACAACAAATAAATTCACCTTACAACACATGGAGTCGTAGTAGGCGACGCCATGTACTTAGATTTAAGATTTTAGTATAAATAAAGGAACGCTCGTCAGAGCAAATTAGTTCGATTGTAAACGTCGTCTCGTGTTGACTACGAGCAATATGTTAAGACGAAAAACAGAGAAATCCAATCACTGGAAGACGTATTGGAATTCATCAACCAGTTATACATTGCGGTGGATTCTGTACAAAGAAACGTGGTAAAAGAGCCAACACAACGCCAACAGAAGTCGTGTCGTTTTTGTGCGATGAACGGGCACGAAATAAACCGGTGTCCGAGATTTAAAGCAGCATACTTAAAAAATCGAAAAGAGTTTGTGAAAACGCAGCATCTATGCTTCCGTTGCCTGGGCAATCATGTTATGGCGGAGTGCAGGAAGGATTGGAGATGTCAGAAGTGTAGCAAGTCCCACAATACCTTGCTACATGAAGATGAAAAAAGGGAGAGTGTGAACTGTCTCAAACTGATAAAATAGCAGGAAACACTGTTGGCCACTGCTGTGGTCAACGTAAGAAATGCTAGTGGGAGCTACGAGCAGCTTCGCGCACTGATGGATGGAGTTTCGCAGCGCACGCTGATATCAGAAGAAGCAGCGCAGCTTCTAAGGTTGAAGAGGAATAAGGAGTCCGTGGAAATACAGGGAATATTTTCACAAGGAATGGAACTGGCAAAAAGTAGTGTACTTCTTGAAGTCAAACCTCGATTTTCAAGTAAATTTATTGCGCGGACTACAGCACTAGTGGTTCCAAAACTTCAAAGAGCACTTCTCGGCAAAAATATTGATATAGATGTTAATACAGACTGGAAAAATTGCACTTTGGCAGATCCAACATTTAATATGTCAAGAAGAATTGACGTGATCATTGGTGTGGACCTTTTTCCCTTAATAATGACTCGGATGGATAGTTTCCGGAAATATTGCTCGAGCACCGCCAAAGAAGATTCAGACGGCAGCTATGACTGTAAACATAAATGATCTGGAATGCAGACTCAACTCCATGGAGGTTCGTGATCGTGCGGACAGTGATGTCAAAGAGTCACTGGGCCAAAAGCTGCGTCGCGATTTGGAAGAAGGCAAGACACTTTTGAAGGATGCACAGACGCAGCTGGAGCGACACAAGGCGGATACACCCAGCAAGGCACAATTTAGGCAGTTACGTAATCAGCTCAAAAATGCTGAGACTGCACGCACTCTAGCCCAAAAGGCTCGCCAGACCGCAGAGGCTGAGCTTGCCGATGTGCAGACCATGCTTGAGGAGTCGCATGTGGCTCACAACGATGCTGAGAAACGTGCATTTGCGGCGCAAAGCGATCGCGCCGTACTGCAGGCTCAGATCGAGGAGAGCAAAGACGAGCTGAGCGAGCTGATGAAGTACAGCGCCACCGTCGAGCAGGTGGTGGAACTGCAACACAAACTGGTTAACGAACCAAATATGAATGATCCCTCCATTTGTGTTAAGCCAAAACGTTTGGAGTTACGCACCAAGGAGAAGCAGTTAGCACTCGAGCAAGGTACACGTGAACGTCTTGAGGTGCAAAAAGAAGACAGAGCCTGGCACTTTATTCCCCCGGGCAGTCCCCACATGGGAAGATTACGGGAACCAAGACACGAACGTACTCAACGTGGGACATTTCCTACGAAGATTGAATCCTATAAATATGGAAAAGATATTTGCAAACGAGGGAATAAATTAATATTAGACTTGGCCCCCCGGAGAATGTTCTAGTTCAAGCGACGTAGCAGGCTCAGCTATTGTTTAATGACAACAAATAAATTCACCTTACAACACATGGAGTCGTAGTAGGCGACGCCATGTACTTAGATTTAAGATTTTAGTATAAATAAAGGAAAGCTCGTCAGAGCAAATTAGATTCTAAACGTCTTCTCGTGTTGACTACACCCTATACGTGTTTCACACATATACACTATATCGTATATATAACGAGTGGGCTCAACAAGTAACGAGTAGTTATTATTATTTGCTCCAGTCTTTCTCTGTCCTTAGTCGTTAGAGCATTCACATCTGCTACACTCTCCCCATGCCTCTCTCTTTCCCTCTCTCTCTCTCTCTCTCCCTGTCTCCCTGTCTCTTTATCTCGGTCTCAATCATTCGCTGCATTTAACTCGTTATTCGTTACTTTTAACTCGTTATTCGTTACTTTTAACTCGTTATTCGTTACTTTTAACTCGTTAAAGTTTTATAAACTCTGCAATCGCTGGAAAACGGACGTCGATAAGAATCCTGAAACAATGTTTAATGCACGTAGCTTCAATGCGGAGCCAGCTATGCAGTCAGCCGTGGCGCATGTGCGTTTTAGCACACAAATTATGAACCTTACCCCCCAGGATGTTCAGCTCATGTACACCGTGTGCGCATTTGAGACGGCCTGGCAACGCCACAAGCCGCCGTCCGTCTGGTGTCGCTTTTTCAATGTCGCCGCCTTAAACGCCTTGGAGTTTGCCGAGGATCTCGAGTACTACTGGAACGATGGCTACGGCTATGAGTTGACGCATCGCATTGCCTGCCCGGCAATCGCTGACATGTTTCTGGCCATCGAGTGAGTTTCAAATTTAAATACGAACATGAATATATATTTCTTGCAACATAATTTGCTTTCGTTTCTAATTAGGTTACACATTTGTTTTGGTTTAAAACTAGCTTGAGAGTTTGGTCTAACATTGGTTTCAATTTAACGATTATACATTTAAAATCAAGGTTTGCCAAGAGATAGTTCCTTGTTCAAATTTAAGGAAAACATTTTAACTCACAGATTAAGTTCAGAGTCAGTTCTTGGGTTGATTTCGTTTCGATTCAATGATGATACATTTGAAATGAAGGCAAGCAATAATATAATTCTTATTTATGTTATTTACAGATTTTTTTTGGTTAAATTAATTAGTAATTTTTTTTGCATTTTTTCATTCGAAGTGATACTGTCAATTGATAATCATTGTTAATTGTTATTGTTTGTTGCATGTATATAAAGTACCGCAAGGCCGCGCACCAATGCCACATTCTATTTTACCCATTCGGGAACGCTGCTCAAGATACTGGCCCATCTGGGCGTCGCCAAAGATGAGCGGCCGCTGACGCATAAGGATTTTGAAAATAAGCGCCGTTGGCGCACAAGTGAAATCGATGCGTTCGCAACCAATTTGGCATTTGTGCGCTATGAGTGAGTATTCAGTGTACCAACAGACAACTCAACTCCATTCGAATAATTGAAATTGATTTAATTGCAGCTGCATTGCGAAGGATCCACACGTGCTTGTCTTACATCAGGAGCGAGTGGTGCGCCTGCCCGGTTGTCCACAGGATGACGATCTTTGTCCGCTGCCAACACTGCGCCGCAACTATGAGGACAGTGTGGAGCGCTGCGACTTTGAAGCGCTCTGCCAAGAAGCCAAATGAGATGAACAAAGATGGAGACACAGACAGAGAGAGAGAGAGAGAGAGAGAGACAGATAGCTGGAAAGCTGTGAATTGGAATTGGAATGCTACTGCCTGGTGCTTAGTTCTGATTGATTATTGATGGTGTTGATGATGATGATGTTGCTGCTGCTCCGCAACCTGAAACACTATGCTAAATTTAACAGGAACAAAAAGGATTCGTCAGAAGTTTTGAAATTTGAATTGATGTCGAGGATTAACAGAGAAAGACAGAGGGAGAGAGAGAAATAAAAAGGGAGGCAAATGAGTTTAATAGTTTCAAATAGAGATAATGAATAGCGTTAGTTGGAACACTGAAGACTAAAGAAAGCCAGCGTAAAAAATTGTATTGTAAAATTAAGAAAATCCAAGTGGCATGTAATGAGATATGTGTGTATTTTTTAAGCCTTATAATCAATGTGGACCATCCAAACCCCAAAACAATACTGAATACAGGCAATGAGAAGACACAAATAATCGAGGCGGAGATAGATAAAAAATAACATATAGTGAAAGAGGGAGCAGAACTCGAAAGAGAGAAGGATAAAAAGAGTAAAGCGTGAACGTGAGCAAGATCAGCTTGAAGCCATGCTGTGAACCCGCAAGTTGTCGATTATGCATACGCATATAAATATATATATATTTATATATATAATTGTACAATTCGTACTTCTAACCTCAGCTACTTTATATTGCCGTTAAGCTGCTAACAATATGTTAATATTATAAATTTTTCTGGGCAGTTTTTTTTTTGCTAAACATAGATAAATATAGATAAATCCCACGAAACCAGAAAATTCTGCATAGTCGTTGTACATACCTATACTATATTTATAAGTGCATATACAAATATATCTTAAAATATATATGCATATGTATATATATATATATATATATGTTTGAAAAATCTAAAAGCTTCTCAGCTTATTTGTAACTACAGATACAGCATATTAAAATAGAAACATCTGCTATTATGTAATCGTATATCGAATATATGTCTGTATTCACTGCACCTTACACCCCCCCCCCCCCTCCCACACACATTGCATCTATCCGCTAATGTTAGGCATAAAAACAGTTAACAAAAAAAATAGAAGCAATTGGATAATTGGTTTAAACTGTTTTTTGTTTGTCCATTTTATAGATTTAATGCGAATGTTTTTAGTGATTTTGTTCCCTTTCTGTTTCCCAATTGTAAAAACGAATAAAAAAAATAATAATAAATGTGTGTTAACTGATATTAAAGTTAATATTATTTACTTTGCATGCGGCACAACAATAACAAAAAAACACAGAATCGCAGAAAACAAATTGTAAATCTGTTCGAAAAGGCAATAAAGAAACGAAATGTAACTCGGCACTAAACTTGAATATCCTTGCAGGCTTTTTACATGAAAAGGGTAAACAATAATCTGTATTGCTGTTCTTAAAATTCAGTTTATATTTTAGTTATAGTATAACGAAAATATTTGTTTAGAGCCTGGAAAATGTGGTTTAGCATCTGTATCGCGTTCAATAAAGATAAACAGAAACATTATTTCTAAACAGAAAAACCATATTGTATATAATTTACGGAAAAGTACAACTCAAATTGAATACACTCTGCAAGGGTATACAAAAAATAAATATAAATAATAATATAATGATTCAAAAAATACAATCGCTTAAATTACAAATAATGCAACAACTATGTAGTCAAGACGATGAGACGACGTTTAGAATCGAACAGGTCTGCTCTGACGAGCATTTCTTTATTTTATAGAAAAATCTTAAACCTAAATACATATGCACCAGTTTTAAGGCGACCTCATGTTAATTTTACTTATCTTAATGGAGCCACTTGTGATGCTTTGTTATTTAAGCGATCCTCTAGGATATAAAAAAATAGCTGATTCTTCCAGGGTTTCGCTTCAAAGTTATTATGTTTGACGTATCGAAGCACGTAAAAAATAGAAACAGCAAAACAAATGCAATCTAAACTGTCTGGAAGTTTGAACCTTTCAATTCGTTTCAACGGAAAATCCGAAAAAAAAAACCAAACAAATAAAGTGAAAACTGCATATTTAGCTTAGTCGCATCTACAAATATGGAATTCACACGTGTACTAGAATTATTCCACAGCCTGGTTGTTGTTGCTGCTGTAGGCAAACTTCCCGTACCCTGCTAATTGGTATTATCTTTATTCGGAATAGCAACTTAAATTGTGTACTTAGTTAACTTGAGTATTTGTGACAAGATATAGTGCTATAATTTGAATATTCCGCATTCCTTGCCAATTTTGTATATCTTTTTTTTTTAGCAATTTCTGAACAGGCTAATATTGTTATGAGCATGAGTTCAACTAAATATGATCTCATCACGGAATATTTCATGTTTAATTCTTAAATACACTATTCTTTGCTATGTAGCTAGGAATCCAGTGGTGCCTTTTGTTGTTGTTTTAAATATTGCCTATAGCGTTTAGATATAAGCCGAGGATACCCATAACTTAACATTGTGTTTAAGATATCAAAGCTGGAATATTTCTACATATTCTTACTTTAATAATAAAACAGTTGAGATACTGATATAAGAAGCAATGAACCTGCATGTATAGACTTAAATTGTCTATATTTGTGTAGTTTGAATAATCAGATACCATCTTTCTAGAATTTTCCCATGTTCTTTAGTCTAGCAAAAAGATTATTTTACTCGATATTGTGAGAGGTATTTTGGCAAATATAGAAGCATACTAATCTCGTTTGTGCCAAATCGGGTTTCGCCCGATTTTGTTAGAGTACATTAACAAAATGTGTTTAGAATATTGAGTTTATTTGAGCGGCACTTTTCTATTTCACGCAATTCTTTGTTTATTTTGAATAATTTACATGAATAAAAAAACAGGTAATGCATAAATTATATACGGACAGAGATAACTGAGATAAGGATGATCATTGGCAATCTGGTTTTGAATGCACTCAAAAATAATATTAATTGAATTCTAAACAATAACTCTAATCAAACTTCACCATAATCTAGAAATGTAACGGTTTTCTAAGGTTCTACTATTAAATGGATATGGCTAAGTTCGATTTGGGGAAGTTGGATTTATGAATATTTGTTTTATATATGTTGCCAATAGCAGCGGAAGCTGCCACTTGGGAAAGCTTTCAGGCAGCTGCATTTGCAACAGGTTTAACCCTTAAAGAGCTTTTGTTGCTCAGCTTTCTGTGTGCCGTGAAAAGCTCTTCGAGGATGCCAGCCAACTGAGAGAGAAACAGCGCCGTCGATGACGGCGACGGCGACGACAACGAAGCCGACGTCATTCAGCGCACAGACGTCGCTGTCAGCAACAGCAACAGCAACGACGACTTGGATTATTCCGGCAGCGGCGCCGGGCAACAGTATTTGGACAAAAAGATTTTAGTGCGCTGTTGTCGTTGCGGTTGGCGCGTCGTTTAACAAAAATTGGTTGCACACGTTGTAGTGCTAAGGTTGTGTTGCTATTTGTGTGTGTTGTCTTGCTTATGGCTTGTTGTTGCTTGTGATTCTCTCGTATATCGGTAACTGAGCGAAACTTTTAAACGCGTCCTGTGCACAACCCACCCTCTCTCTCTCTCTCTCTCTCGCCCTCTCTCTCTGTGTGTGTGTATGTCAATAATGCAAAAAAAAAATCAAATTAAAAAAAAGCAATCACCTGATGCGGCACTGCGGGAGACGTCAGCAAAATGACCTAATTTTTCATTAACGCATCAGCATCCAGTCCTTTGCCAGGACAACAAACCACCCATCAAAAGCAGAAACAAAGTCGGAAAACAACTCAAGAGCAAACCGACTAAGCAGCAGCAGCGCTTGCTTGGCTTCCACCCTCCGCCGATTTTATTATTTTTTTGTTAGTTTTGTAATAAGCTATTGGTAAGGAATTGGAACTGGCAATGGAACAGCTGTGCTATGTGGCGCTCAGCTGCCTCTTGGTAATTGTGCTGCTCTATGGCCTGCTGGAGCTGCACTATTTCTTGCGCATGTGCCTGTGTGTGCTGTTGGCGCGCTTTATCAAGCGACGCTGCCACATCCTGGAGGCCACCACAGTCAATGGTAAGCAAATATGTAAATATATATGTATATATATATATATATAAGTATTTCGACTCTGCTTTTTGGCCTTCTCATTTTCCTTTGATAGGTGTTTGCTTGAGCAACGATGTGGACACCCTGCTCTACCATATGAATAATGCTCGATATTTTCGAGAACTAGATTTTGCACGCGTCGATTTCTATGAGCGGACCAAGCTGTATCGCACCATCAGTCGGCTGGGTGGATCTGTGTTTCAGGGTGCTGCCACAATACGATATCGCCGCTTCATTCGGCCCTTTCATCGCTTCAAGATCATCTCAAGGGTGCGTATGAGAAAGTTAACCAATCAGACACCCAAATATCTATTTGAATCCGTTGTAATCTTTGCTTCATAGATCATCTATTGGGACGAACAATCACTGTTTATGGAGCATCGCTTCGTGCGACCCTCGGATAAGTTTGTCCATTGCATTGTCATCTGTCGCCAGCGTGTCATAGATGTCTCCATGGACAGCGTGATGGCCGAGCTGTTGGCCCAGCAGACGGCCACAACGCCACTGCAGGCATCGAGGCATACGCTCAGCTCCATGGCCAGTCTGCAGCCGGTTGGCATTGGGACGACGACGACGATGACCACTTTGGATGCCGTTGCACAGGCCGAAAATGGTCATGTGGCAAGCACAACAACAACAACATCAACAACAACAATAACAACAACAACAACAACAGCCTCAGCTGCAACATTAGCAACGCCGGCAAAGCTGAAGCCACCGTTGCCGCCGGAACTGTGCAAATGGATCGAATATAATGATATGTCCAGCAAGAATCTGCGCAGCGGCTGCTGACTGACCACAGTCTAATATATATATTTATATATATATATGTATGTATATCTATGTATATGTATATATGTATATTTCTTTGGGAAGCTTGGGCTGGGAATTGTGTTCTTTCCGTCAAAGCATTAGATCTTGTTGTATTCTACAATTTTGTCTGTGTTTATGTGTGTGTGTGTGTGTGTGTGTGTGTGTGTGTGTGTGTGTGTGTGTGTGTGTGTGTGTGTGTCTGTTTGTTTGTGTTCGTGTGTGTCTATTGTGCACTGTGAACTGTGTACATGTTGGCAAGTGCTCTAAGTCTAGCCTTAAGTAAATATCGAATACTATGTAATAAAAAAACAGACATCAGTTCTAAAACTATTACTACAACTAAAGCTACCACTTATAACTCATAATTACGTGATTTTTGTTTATAACTGCGTGTTTCTGTGTGTGTGTGTGTGTGTGTTATACTAGTCTGTTAAATATGAATAATGTGTGCTTGGATATATCTCCAAAAATTTGTACAACTTGCCTTAACATTTGTGGAGGGCTTTAATAAAACAAGCAGTGGTGGAAAGTGCTTAGGCAAATATTATGCGAAGATCTTATTCAATTTACCGGTTCAAGCAACTGTTTTATTATGGGATCGTATAAATTATACCACAATTAATATTGAAAAGGACGATTTAGTTTTAGAACTGTTGGTCGTATAATAGCTATAAAAAGTATATCATACTTAATTTTTACAATCAACCTAAATGCTGATAAGTTCATCAAAAGCAAACCCAGTTCGAATGGCCTTGCGACCAATTGCATATG
Source organism: Drosophila longiperda (assembly GCA_035042125.1). Classification (NCBI taxonomy): domain Eukaryota; kingdom Metazoa; phylum Arthropoda; class Insecta; order Diptera; family Drosophilidae; genus Drosophila; species Drosophila longiperda. The sequence continues at coordinate 351,972 of JAWNLV010000149.1, forward strand.
TATGTGTGTGTGTGTGTGTGTGTGTAGATAAATACATACATATGTATTTGTGTGTGTTTACATCTGTTGCAACCGGTCAAAGCGCAAAAGTAAACGAACTTTTCCACTAGTGATAGCAACTGCCAACCAAATCTATTCAAACTGTGAATGGCCCAAAGGCTCAAAGATTTCGAACGTAGAATAAATTGTTGAGTGTGAAATGCAACTCAATGCAACTCAATCATTGCCAGTTTGCTTCCATCACATGAGCAGAAAGCAAGCAAGCAAAGGGGCAAGTGCAAAATTGCAGCATGAGTGGCAGTGGTAGAGGCAGATAAGCGAGAGAGAGAGAGAGAGAGAGAGAGATGAAAAGAGAGAAAGAGCAAACTTCGGGCACCAAGCAAAATATCAAGTGCTGATAAACAGCAACCAAAATTATTTTTTTTAACTATTTTTCATAGTTGAATATTAAACGTTTGCTAATTGAAAGTCGTTATTTTTACTAGTCAGACAGTACCTCCAATAATGTTAATTATGATTTTGGACTTTGACACAAATCAAAATGAAGGCCTTCTCATCAATATATTCACACTTTATTATAATTTTTCGCTGCGTGTTCCCATTATCATTTAAACATTCTCACTAGCTTTCAAGGAACAAGTAACATTAAATGAAGCAAACACAATAAGCATGCATGCCTCATTCATTCATTCTTGTTCTATGGTGTGTGGGGCCCCAAACAACTTGACTGACTGCGGCATTGTCATTAACGCGCGCTTTAAGCATGTTCATGTCTGCCTTTTCTTTCTCCCTCTTTCGCTCTTCCTCTCTTTCACACCCGCTCTCTCTTTCTCAACCAACTTTCTTTGTAACACTTGATGATATCTTGCTTCAGTTGCGTTCAGTCGCTCGTCGCTAGCAGTTGATTATTTTGACGCTTTTCGATTAGTCGATTCTTGGCGAATTGTGTGGTCTATGCAAATTGAGTAATTAGTAATTCGAGTAAGTTATCGAAAAATTGCATATTCAAGCACAAACTCATGAAATTTCGTGGCGGCGCGGGATCAACGCCTTTCACAGTTGACATTCCCACAAATTAAATCACAAAATGTGCCTTCAAAAAACTTTCGCCACTAACGAGTTTATTTCGAAAACAGACACAGACCTACAGACTGAAATCGAGGTGAGAGATGTCGTTTTTGGTGCTGCTGCTCATTTTGTACATCATCTGGGACGTGAATTACTTCATACGTTGCGTCTTCACGGTGCTCTTTGGCCGGCTGTTGCAAGGCAAGCGCAAGGTGACGGACACAACAACGATTTACGGCCTGTGCACCTCCCAAGATGTCGACATATTCATCCGGCACATGAACAATGCGCGCTATTTGCGCGAACTCGACTTTGCCCGCTTCCATTTCTATGCGCTGACCAATCTCTATGGGCTGGTGCGTCAGCGTGGCGGCGGGGCGGTTCAGGGTGCCAGCAGTGTACGGTATCGTCGCACCATACCCATCTTCCATCCGTACAAGATACAGACGCGTCTCATTTGGTGGGATGAGAAGGCCATCTATTTAGAGCAACAGTTCATAACGCTGGCCGACGGATTTGTGCGCGCCGTCGCCTTGTCCAAGCAGTGCATCACCAAATGCAATGTGAATGATCTTCTCAAAACGTATCCGGAGGCTGCCAAGCGGCCGGAGATGCCAGCGGATCTCAAGCTCTGGCTCGAGTCCATTGAGGTGTCTAGCGAGAAGTTGCGCAAAGACAAATGAATTGAAATTTAAATTTAAAAGTTGAAATAAACTCCTCTTGCATTGGGCCTGGGATCATTAGCGTCTCTTCTTATGCGCAGCTGTGCTTTTTCAGTTTACTGCTCATTTTTCTTTCATCTCATCTTTATCTTTTTCTTTTTGTGTTTAACGTAATTTATTTGCTTTTATTTCCTTTTTTTTTAGTTGTATGGTTCGAATTATTTAAGGGGGTTTTTGTATATTTTTTGTAAAGTTGTTTGTTTTTACTTGTCTCAATTTTTTCAGCAACAGCGTAATGTGAAGTAATTTTTATAACATTTCTGTTACGTTTAGCCAGCATATAATGTAATTATTTGTATAACGTAAATTTAACGTAAATAATATAAGAATATGAGAATCAAACAGTAACGTAACACTGATTAAGTGTGCATATATGTTTGACATTATGATATATCTAAAATATGCCGGCATTTAGCTACTTTTCGTAATAAAATTACGTAGGGAATGATAAATTACCTTTGCATTTACATTTATTCACCGATTTTAACGGCTTCAGATTTACAACGTAATATATATAAATGTAAATATATACAAAATACATGATATATTGCGAAAGTAAAGTTAAATTAATTTAAATTAGGCGGCCCGTTGCAGTACCGTTACCTTACGTTCACACACACACAGATGCATCTAGACACACGTACAATAAACAAGCGCACATAACTTGTAAGCTTTGTAAGCTCATCACAAGCATATTGGAAATACGGACCATAAAAGCTTTTTACACCTATTTACACACATGCATACATTTTGTAATCCGTTTTATTATTTATATACTTATACAAACTTTTATTGTTCATTATGGTTTATTTTGTGGCTTTCACTCTCGTTAATAAATCAATATTTTAAATGGTACCAAAAATAGCCATCAATTATTGCACACTTTTTGGGCCCTCTTCTTTGAGGAATGGTAAAAAAAGACCACATCAACTGAAAAAGTCGTTCCATGAATTCATAAATAAATAATATACTTTGACCAGTCTCTGTCATTGCTAATCGCATAGGCTAACTTAACTAACAAACAGCTTTAAGTTACAGCAAATGTAGAGGTCTTTAAGCTTTCGCAAACAATTACTATGTAGAAACTTAATTGTTTAAGTGGACAACAAGCCAGCAAGTTATTAATTTAGACTGGGCGATTTTATTTTTAATATGCTGTTCGAAAACCCCAAAAATATCTAAAAATTATGCACACACGATGTGTGCAGTTATTCGAATATTTCTTCTGCGTTTTACATAGAGAGATTATATGTTTTTTAAGTTAAAATATGCATGTATTAATGTAGGTGTTTAGGTTAATTAATGCACATACATAAATTGTTTTGTACGCAGTTTATTCGCATGATAACGCAAATTGCAATATGCATCAAAAACAAAAAAAAAGGTGCATCGTTTAAAAAAATGGGATCTTAAATCTACAAATAATATGTTATTTAGTCTTTAAATTATTTCTACGTGTCCGAAATACCTTTTTTGTCATTTGATCTATTTTTTGTTACGCTCACAGGACGTATGAGCGATTTATTCACTAAAAGCTTCTTAATTTATGCACTCGTCAAAAAAGGCCATAAAACAGACCGCGCGCAAGCCAAAGTGAGATCATTTTTCGTTGTAGGCCTTTTCTAATTGTTGGTTGGTTCTTTTATTTATTTTTTTTTCTTTTTTGTTTTTGTTATTTTTAAATGTGGATTAAAGCGTGACACTGAAAGCCTAACATAAATTTCATTCATAAGTATGCAGAACGTGAACAGCGCAGAGCAGAGCGTCAGCGAGAGCGAGCACGAGAGTAAATGTTAAAGAAAGAGGGAAAGAGAGCGAGAAAACCAAAAAGAGATTGCAGATTGCAGCAGTGATAGCTGCCCACCCCCCTCTTCAAACATGCACACAAACAACGAACCTCATTGCATCAGCAGCAGCTGCATGCAGACAGCGCCGATAACAACAGCAACAACAGCAACAACAGCAACAACAGCAACAACAACAATCGCAATCTCATTTGTTTCGTCTCGTTTGTGTTCGTTCGTGTCTCTCGTGCGCTCGGCTCGAGATTTGCCATTTGCCTTTGTGCTTTTGTCGCCGCTTGTCTCTTCTTTTGACTATTTTTACACAGAAGCGGACAGCGGAGAATTTACAGTTTTAAATTGTAGTTTTCAGTTTATTTTGAACAGCCGCTGCGAGCGCATAGAACAGCACGCGACGAGGCAATAGCACCAACAACAGCTGCAACAAATTTAAAATAAAACGCAACAAATTGAAAAAATAGCACAAAAAAAAAATATTTATATACATAAAAAAAAAAAAATAGTTTCTAGTTTGTAAACAATAATAAGCTCAGTGCTCTAAAATACAAAATTGTTTCCCTATTTTTTTTTGTTGTTTTTGAATATGAAAATTGTGTTTAAGGATTAAACCAATAAAGTTCGATATCCCACTTCGAGGAGCTCGAGCCTAACAATAATGTATGTATGTGTTTTATGTATAATATATATACACAATGTTTAATCAATATATAGCATGCGCATGTTTATGTCATTCTTACTATTGTACTTAATTTGTTTAACATTATTATTGCGGATGAGCTCGAATGCGTTGAACGCCTTGAAAAATGCGTTGAAAAATGTTTATGTGTCTATGGCGATGTGTAAAAAGTATTGTGGTATTCCGAGTATTATGCACAACAATATTAAATCAACAGCTTGCGCAGGTTATTGACAGATGCAACAACAACAATAAACAACAACATCAGTAGTAGCAGCAGCAATAGTCAGCAGAAACCAGATTCCAAAACAACTTGAAGTAATTTGCAACTGAAAAGAAATGCCGCAAATGGGGCAAGGGGTAATGGGGTGTGTGGAGGTCGCACAACTCCAAGCCGGATAGATGCATAGATTGGCCCCTTTGAAAGTTTGCCCCCTTCTTACCGTTTCTGCCCAAAAAGAGCAGAGAGTCAGCGCAAAAAGAGAAAACTTTTGTTGTAAGCGCGACACTTTCAGCAACAACAACAAACACAACAGCTTTGGTTGTTGGTCAAGCCTCAGTGAAAATGGTTGCAAAATTACTTTGCTGCCAACTGACAACTGTTGCCCATCAAAATTGACAGCAGCAACATTACCAATAGGAGCATCCAGCAATGGCAGTAACAACAACAACAAATTTGACATTAAAAACAGAACTCGATTAAGTTTAACTACACGCAGAGAAAAATCTTATTTTATTTTCAAGTTCAACTGTGCTGTGGGCTTGAAATATTTAACTGCTAAACTCTTACTTGCATTTAAAATAAGCACTTAATAATGTGTTATAAAGAACCAAAACATGATTGTATCAAGCACAGTTTGCACATTATAAATATATTCGAACTTATAAAGTTATCGAATTATTATTATAATAATTATTAATATTAAAACAGCAGTATGGAATTATTTGAAATATCTTGTTCCAAGCAGTCAAGCACTTGATTTAAGATTTGAAATGAGTAAGGTTGTACTCAGCTTATTTGGATATGTCAATCCTACTTTTCTGAAGCATATAATTATTTTTTTCTCTCTCCTATGTTTTTTAGTGCACGCGCTTGATTAATTAGTATCGTTTCCACAAAGTGGATTAACCTTAAGTTTGCATATAAAAATACAGAATTATTTTAAGAATTCAAAAACAAACATATGATTATTTTTGAGATTACCCGCAATACTTTCAAGAATTTTAATATCGTTTGTTTTGCAAAGTAATATTATATAGTTCCTATTAATTTTCGGTTATTCAGTTGTAGCAAGATCACCACCCCCCCTAAGCCCATGGGCTAACCCTTTAGCTAGGCAGACTTTTAGACCTTGTGAACTATACAGAGCCATTTGGGCAAATGGGCAATTTCCCTGTGAGCACATAAATCACTCTTGCACATCCGCACAAGACACACACAAACACCATACACACACACACACACTAGTGCTAGATGAAGTGGGATGTGGGCGTGCCAGCAAGTAAATCGCAAATTTCCAGCGCCAAATGGCATTAAGTCCGTTTCGTTATTGAGTTAAATTGGAAAATAAGCGAACGACTGTTACAGTTGTTGCAATTGTTGTTGTAATTTTGTTGTTGTTTTTGGTGTAGCAATTGTTCGCACTTGGGCTATGTCCCCCAAAGGCAGGCCGCGCATCATCTGCAACTATTTTATTATTATTTTAGTTGCGACGACAAGAACAACAACATCATCATCATCATCATTATCGTGATCGTTATCGTTATCGTCATCAGGGTTAGGCTTGTCAACAGCAGTTTATACAATTGCTACTCTTGTTGCATGCAACACTTTGGCTTTACACTTGTTGCTACTTCTTTTGCTTCTTCCACTCTTGAATTGCTGGCGCGCGCTAAATGTTAAGCACTCCTCTTACTACCCTAAATCAGTTTGACTTTATACATCTTGATTCAAGGCAACTCTGGCAAAAATTATTGATTATATTTCATAACATTTTATAACTATCCTTGCTCCAATTCAATCTTTTTAATTATAAAACTTTAACTCTTACCCAAATTAGTTATTATTTTTTATTTTTTTCAACTTATTATATTAGTTTACCAGCATGTTTCTGTGCAACATCGAACTTATTTTAACTTAAATTCTATTTTTCTTAATGCTTGTTTAAATCATTTAATATTTCATGTTTTCTTTCTCCTTCATAATAAAAAAATAGTTTTCATTTTTAAACTATTATTTTAAATTTGCTTCTTAAAATCACTTTTGCTCAGCAATATTTAAGCGCTGCAGTCAATGGGTTCTACAAGTGAACGTAGCTTCAAGTTTTCTTAATGGAAGCCACAATTCAAAAAGAGATTGAAAATTTGTGTGTGAGCAGATTGTTGATATATACGAGTGTATATATACAAAATAACAATGACAACCTGTTGACTGCTGAGTTTTGTCTCGTGTTTACTTCATTCTATTGTCATTTGCATGTTTTCGACACGTTTTATTTCTTACCATTTCGTACATCTGATGTGTGTAAATTTGACAACGATGTTGCGGATATGGGCATACCCTTTAGTAAAGAAGAGATCCGAACTGTGCTTTAGATCAGTTCATATATGGTTTTCAGTCATATAAATGCCAACTTAGAAAAAAAATGTCTCTCAAGTGGTAAAAATTCATGAGAAGGTCTTTTTGATAGATTCCACGAGGACCTAGTCAACTTCCGACTACTCAATGATCATATAGCAAGGAGTCTGGCAATTGGCAAGATTAATATCACTCGATATAGTAACAATAGCAATGTAGTATTGGAATGTACAGGGTGTCTGAAAGTCGCATCTAGCGACAGCTTTGGCGTTTTTCCTGTGAATAGTTTCGAATTAAAGTTCGCTTTACGACAAATTCAATAAAAGCTAAACAAATCAATTGCATTGGGGTCGACTGTGCCTTGATTGACCTAGGCAAAACCCAGATGTAGCTAGAGAAAGCTAGGCAACCAGATTTTTGTATCTTTTTTTATTCCTTAACCCCAGCCGTTCTATTTGCTTGTAATTTGATCTTCTGGAGAACTTGAAGTAATCGTATTTGTTGTCGCGTTCGCTTATTGTTGTCATTGTTGCTTTTTGCAAGTCGTACATTTATTAAACTAAAAAAAAATAAAAATTATCGTTACATATATGCAACAGCTGCAATTTTTGCGGCTAACCAATTGCCACACACATACACGTCCACTTTTATAAATAAACACATATATGTGTGTATTTACATACACCCCGCTGAAACAGACACTTATCCAGATACATAAAGCAAAGGAAATAGTACAATGGCAAAAATAAAACAACAAAAATATTTGTTGAAATTTATGAATTTGAATTTATTTATACACACACACACACACACACATAAACTTTCGGTTTGAAGTGTGTAATTTCCGAAAGCGCACATTTAATAGATACAAATGTATCTAATGAATGCAGCGCAACGTTTGTCTCTCCAAACTTTTTGCCACCCCCACCGCCACCCATCTGCGAGCCCCTTTTCAAATCTGTCAACTGTGCGTGATTTATATACAGTGAGAGAAAAACATGCAAGCAAAATGTAACTAAACCATTCTGAAGCAATTTTATGAGTTCTTCATTCCAGCATATTTTCTGCTTAAGTCAGAACACTTAATAATATTGAAATATAAAAAAAAATATATCTCTCTCTCTCTTTCTTTATCTCTCTATCTCTCTGTGTGTTCCTGTTCTCAGTGTTCTCTAATTCTTTGTGTGCTTGCAGTAAGCAACTCCTCCGCCAGCCGGAAAAAGACGATGGGCAACGCCGGCTACACATGCATCCGCCGCACCTTTTGCTGGCTCAACATAATACTGTGGGTGAGTTCTCTACAGATGCCGACAACTCTGTTCATGGGCGGATATGTTGCTCTAACAACAACAACAACAACAATAAAAAATCGATGTGGTACCGAACAGAGTTGTCAGCCTCGTCTGCAGCGGAAGCCTCCAAGTTTCTCCATTGTCTCAGCGCATTTGCCGTAGCTCATTGTTGCTGTTGTTGTTGGTGTTGGTGTTGTTGCGCAACTCTCACGACTCACGAAATTAAGCAAAGCGATTTGCAACCGCCTATCGATAATTGTCAATTGATTTCGATAGTAGTTAGTCGCCGGAAGCGATTGTGCGCTTAATAATTGGTGATCAAATACAAGAGTCAGTTCAATTTGAGTTAGACAACATGTGTATACAGACAGAATATAAATAAAAAAATAAAAATATACGAACTGAAAGGAAAGCTGAGTGACAGAGAAAAAAATCACTTTGAAAGCAAATCTTGGTTAAAGAATTATTCAACCTCAGATAAGGAATTTATTTCGAATTGAACTGAACATAATGAAAATTTCACATGATTTGAATTCAGTTCTATGGTTCTCTCTCTATCTCTGTTCGTACTCTTTCTATTGTTATCGATAAAATGTCATCCTTCGATTATTGTTACAGTTGTGCAGCTGCGCCTTCCTTGGAGCCGGTTTGTGGCTGCGCCTCAGCTATGAGGGATATGCTACGCTGTTGCCACAGCACGCCGGACTCAGCGCGGACACGATCTTCATGGGCATCGGTGGAGTTGGGTTTGTCGTAAGCTTCTTTGGCTGCTGCGGCGCCTGGGTGCAGTCCCGTTGCCTGTTAGTGTTGGTAAGTGTTTGCAATTACAATTCGGTTCGCCTGCTTACCCAACACTCCATTGCCGTACATAACTGCTCTGCAGTACTTTATGCTGATTGTGATGCTGTTCATGAGCGAGTTTTTGGTCGGTTCGATAGCGTTCCTCTTTCGGGGCGGACTTGGACGGACTTTGGCCAACGAGCTGCGCTTTGGCATCGAGCGTCATTATAATGCCAGTGACCGCGGTTCCCTGGTTGCACCCTCCGTTGCCGCGATTTGGGACAGCGTACAGCAGTCGGTAAGTCAAAAATCTTCTTTTTATTTACTCCAGTTCAGTTAATAAGGGTGAGATATCTGAAAGCCCTTCCAGTACATCTGTATATGAGATTCGTAAATAGGTATTATTTGATTATTCTTAGCATGAAATAGTTAAATTCACCTTAAGTTAATTACAGTTTTTTTTTTTAAGGAAATATCAGTATTGAACTTTAAGAACTATATTTTTCCAAGTAGAGTAGATTTTGATTCGGAACGCGCAAAATTGTACTTAGAATTGAACAAAATTTAAGCATTAAATTCTTTATATACATATATTTTGTGTGTTGTGTTTGCAGTTTGAATGTTGCGGCGTCTCGTCGTACGAGGATTGGTACGACATCCAGTCGTGGAGTGGCAAGCGATGGGTGCCAGATTCGTGCTGCCGCCATCTGTATGATCAGCGCCAGCTGATCACCGAGGGATCTGGGGACACCGGACTGATGCGTGTCGATTGCGGCAGATCGGAAAATCCGTCGCTGTGGTGGGACAAGGGATGTGCACACTCACTGCAGGGCTGGTTTAACGGGCAGCTGAACGTGGTTGGGGCCATTGGATTGGGGATTGCGTTTGTGCAGCTGTTCGGGCTGATCACGTCGATGCTGCTGTTCTGCACCGTGAAGCATAAGCGCGGATCGGACACGTATAAATCGTATTCGCCATCGATTGATCCGCAGACGCGCAACAGCAGCTGGGAGGATTGAACTAGGCTCTAACCTGACTATGGGTCGGTAGAATTTCTAAAGCAAAAAACGATTTTGCACATTGTTTTTGGTTTTTTTTTTTTTTTATATATTTTTCTTTTGCGAAATGTGCCAAAAATTAATTTAAATCTTAGTTTCTGTATTTTTTTTTTCTTTTGCTTTGCATTATTAGCAGAGCACTAGAGTAAATAATACTCGTAACATATCTGAAAAAGAGAAAATCTAGAAAACAGTTATCAAGAAGACCAAAAAGCTGAATTCACAACAGCTGTATTTAATACTCTTATTCGATTATTTGTTTTATACTTTTTGTTAATTTGTATTTGACCCAGTATTCACTAAAAGAACATTGTTGTTGTGAACTTAGCTTTCGTTTAGGGATCCCCTACATATATATCTATTTATGCAGTTAGTTAGTGGTGTATCCATATTGTGATGTGCTCATCTAGTTTATACAGACATACTAGGCACGGTATATGAATAGATCAGCAACTATTTGCTTATCATATCTATCAAATCTAACCAGTATGTTATTGTACGGTAACTAGATATTGGAACAACAACTGCCCGTAAAATCACATTGAGTAATAGTTAACAATGCATATATGCCGTATACAAAGTAATATATGCATATATATTTAATTTATATACATATTATATTATTATATCAAGCACATTCCTAAACAACTTTGATAATAAAAAAAACATTGTGTATAGTTTACAAAATAAATTAAACTATTTATTTAAATAAAAGTTATACAAAACCAAAAAAAAAAATAATAATAATAATAATTCATAAAAATAAACAAATAAAATTAAAACGAAACAAAAGTAATTGTGTTACATTTTGAACTTGTTCCTATTTGTTTCATTAATGTGTTTCATTTGCGTCCTGTTCCGCCCTAGAGGCCAACGAGCTTGCCTCCAATAATATCCAACTGGGCTGTGATCCCTTTCGAAACTGTGCGTGCGATTTCCTTCGGTTTCTGTCAGGTGCAGCAAAGAGAGAAATATTTAATTGCGAAATACAATTAATGTAAGAGTCAAACGACAGAAAATTATCCAACAGTAGTCAAGATTTTCATTTACTTTGATATATTCAAATAATAATTAGTTCTCGTATTTTTGAGTTAGCATCTTCTTCTATTTGTTTCGGTAATTTAAATGTTTAAAAGTCTTTTTTATTTAGCTGAGTGTATTATTTAAAAACATTTTCTCCAATTTATTATACACACAACAAAATTAAAAAAAAAATGTTCTTGTATATCCAACTTGATATATTCTTTACACTAACAAAAAGTATAAAATTTGCATTTGCTTGATACTCTCTCATAAAATTTTCTGTATATGTTTGCTGATTGCAGAAAGTTGTCCAATATTGGGCAATCGATATATTGAAATTGTTTTAAAATTGAATCCAATGAAGCTGTTAAGAGAATTTATAAATATATTTTACAAGCATGGCCAATTTTAAATTGTTTTTTACTTCAAGTGTTTGTCTAGGCCAACGACCTTCAGACAGTGTGTGTTTAGGGGGTTGCATAATTAATTGTCACCTGTTGGCCACAGTTGAAGCTGAAGCGTCTATTGTGAAATGCAACGTGAGAGCGAAACGAAAACCATCTATAAGCGTATAACACACACACATGCACATACACACACACACACACACACACACACACACACACACACACACACATACGGATGTGGTTACACACTCACTTGTATAAAGCTGTTGAGTAGATTGGAAAATGCCTCGTAACCATTGACAAGTGAACGCGAAATAATGTCGAATTTATCGCCATTATTGCCATACTTCTCATGCTCGATGATGCTGTCCAAAATGGGCACAGGCTGTCAAAAATGGAGCCACATGTATATGATTTGAATTATAATCTTTGTACACATTTGTATATATGTATTACTCACATGCGAAATATCTGCTATTTTCTTATGTGAATTGTCATAGGCGCTGAGCACTTTGGATGGGATCCCCTCATGCTCCAGATTCACGGACTCCGCGGTTTTCGCCGGCGTTGGCAACAAAAAGATCTTCAAGTATATATGTAAATATGTATATATCAAAAATATTTGAACTAAGAACTGTTTATATTGAGAGAAACAACCAAATCAAACTTTTAGTAAATTGCTCTGCAGAAATTTCGTTATAAAAAAAAAAATAGAACAAACAGAAAAATAAAATCAAAAATATTTTAAAAAAGTATAAAATAAGCCAAAACATTTTCCATTCACTTGCAATTGGATACAATAATCTGAAGTTTATTTTTTAATTTTTTTTAATTTTCTTTCTGAGTCGCCAGATTTATGTTCATATTTAATATTTTTTTCGATTGCATAGACGTGAATGCAACTCACCTTAAAGCTTGCCTCGCTAGTTGTTTGAGATGACACTGGGGAGCCCTCTGCGGCATCTTCGGCAAACGCATCGAGGGCACCAAAATCGGCTGCGGAGACCTGTGCATCAATGGGCGTGGCCCCATCCAAAGTCGTAGGCGCCAAGGGCTTGCCCAGCACTGATTGTTGCCAAGATCCGAGCAACAACAACAAGTGCCACAAGAGCGAAAGCTTCATCATCATATACAAATATACGCGGATTGTGAAACAAGTCTCGCTTATGCAACAAAAGCAACACTGAACTGAACTTCAGGTGAAAACTTTAGTTGCCAATGCGATTGCGAGTTTTATGTCTGCTCGCGGCCAGTTTCAAATATTAACTGAGCCCGACTCTTACTCTGACTCTGAGTCAACTAAGTCTGCGTCTGCGTCTGCGTTTGCGTCTGCGCAACGATTTCATTTTGAGCTTCGAATTTTATTTCGATTTTTGTTTTTTTTGGTTTTTTTTATGTTATGATTGCTTGAGTTGGATGGATATGGGCAAATGCTCGCAAAGTATTTGTAAAACTCGACTAGGAACTACCCTGTACCCAAAATGCGCTTCTATTGATTGTAGCTCCACAGCTGCCCCTCGTCTCATTTTCAAATGGAATACAAGGTGGGTATGAGAATCCAAATATGGCAAATACACTCCAAATAGAGACATATTTAGTTGGATAAACATGCTGTTTGATAGTTGTGACAACTGATATAAAGCAACGATATGCAAAAGGTGGCGTCTCAATTAAATGAACAAAACAAAGACCCAAAAACTTTGACTTCTCACTAATGGGGTCAATAAATCTTAAGGGCAGTTCGAATGCAGATACTAAACCTAAACTATCTCTATGCAATTATTATAATTTAGATAACAATTTATAATTTATCATTCTAAATATATAAATAATCATTCGTTGCTGACTGGCTACAACTTCCTTAAAGTTTAAAACCTAATTCGAAAATGTTGGCGGAGCTTAAGTTTAAACAACTTGAAGCACATAACAACTTGGTCAATTACATACATAACAAAAGACTTGTCTTGTCTTTAGGGAACAAGATTTGCCAGTTGCCAAGTTGCAAGGCGGCTTATTGTGCAACTATGAAAATATCAAAGAGATTACAAAAATAAAACACTATCCGAATAGTGGAAATTTGGTTAGTAAAAGACGGATTAATCGGATTTGACTATTGTTGCTATGCATATATGACTTATTTATCAATGCGTTTCACAACCTATTTTTAATTTCACGAATGTTAAAGAAAAATCCCTTTTATACACAAAAATAATATAAATGTTGTACTTAGCTTTAAACAATCTAAAGTCAAAATGTTTTATTTAAGTTTATGTTTATATTATTTAATTTTAATCTGTTTGGGTTAAAAACAATTTTAATAACAGTGAGCAAAGCAAAAGTTGGAAGGCATACTTTTAGGGAAGCTATCACAGCTCCAAAACAAGTTTCAGAAAATTTGAGGCCTTAAGCATACTCTTAGGATGACAATTGCATTGTCATCAGAGTGAAAGGAACTTTAGCTCGGGCGAGCATCCTTACAGATTTTCTGTGGTCATCTAAAAATAAAAAAATAACTAATGTATATGGGATTTAATGGACATAAACCACAAACATGGTTATGCTAATTGGATCAGAAAGTTTGTAAACTATTTCTCAAAAATGTGGCCTGTGTATAATGCTTTTAGTTCCACTATGAGTATCACAATAGAATCTGACAAATCACAGCGTATTAAAAAGTTGTTGTGGTTTTTTTGTCTGTCTGCTTTCGTTTTTTATTACAAATCGTTATTTATATATAGCAAATAGGGTTAGGGTTAGGTATTAGTGTATAGTTTACGTATAGTTATTACGTGCATTAAATATTATTAACTAAGCAATTAATTGTTAAATAATATTAGCAAATATTCAACAAATTAATGTATTAATACAAAATATATATATTCAATTATCCTTTAAAATATGGTTAAAAAAAAAATATAAACACAAAATAAACCGCTCGCCTTTCGTCTAATTTTTTTTTGTTTTAGTGTTTCTTTTTGTACTTTCAGCAAAGCATATTGCACAAATGATTTTACAACTACGTTGCAATTGGCGCCCACCACAGTCGTTAGTTGCCAAATTTAATGGTCTGCTGCTGGCGACTGCTGTTGTTGTTGTTGTTGTTGAAGCTGGCGCTGCTGCGGTTGCCATTTTTGAGTATGCCGTTAGTTTGAGCGCCGTTTCGACTGCCGCTACCAATGGATGGCATTTTGCGGAGAGTTTCACGATTCCCACCACGCTGCTGCTCTCCGTACTCTCCAATTGTAACGGTGCCCAGGCGCAGTGTGCGTCGCTGTTGCTGTTGACTGCCATTTGTTGTGGCTGCTGCTGCTGCTGTTGCAGATAATGTTGTTAATGTGGTTGCTGATATAAGCGCTGTTTCATTGCTGCGCAGCTGCACTGTCGCTGTGGCGTCGTAGTCCGGCTGTGGCGTGGCTGGCGCACGTAAGCTGCCCCCAATACTGATGCCAGGACTGCGCACAGGCGACAACGCTTGCTTTCGTGGCGACGTCGACATCGACGCCGGCGCAGTCGTCGTCTTGCTCCTTCCATTGCCATTGGGAATGCTTAGCTTGAGCGGATTGGCAAATTGCGGCGGCTAGAGCGAGATAAAAAATAGATGAGCATTTTTCTAAGATAACTGAGTACAATTACTTAGATAAGAAGAGCTGCTATCTTCGCGACAATAACTAACAAATTAATTAATAAGTAAGGAAGGGAACCAGAGAAACAAGTCTCATAATGATATATGTGCAAATGAGAGCAGTTTTCACTATGTGAATAAATTGCGTTTTCCTTTTTTAAATTGTTGTTAGGCAAAATTCTCAAATTGTGTATCTGGTTTTGCATAGTGATTTGTGTAGCTCTGAAGATTACATTTTTGGGTGGTGTGTTTGTTTGAGTTTATGCACAATTACACTTACCGGCGGCGGCAATTCCAGCGTTCCATTCATATTGCGGTTTTTGTTGTTGTTGCCGTTAAGTAGCGTTATGCGATTGCTTGCGTTGCTGTTACCAATATTGTTTTTGTTGCTCATGTTGTTGTTGTTGTTGTTGTTGCTGGTGCTGTTGCTGTTATTGCGATAGCAACTATCATCGGGCATTATTGATGTGCGTTTCAGTGTCTCGCCGCGTTCCTGCACAAAACAAAAGAAAATAAAATCAACAAAAAGCGTAATAAAAATCGAAAACTATTTAATAATTTGAATTGGCCTTGAAACACGGGCCATTGATGATGATGATAATTAATGGATGAATGGTGGGATGGATGGATCCATGTTGATGGAAATTTAATGTTGTTGTAAATAGTACCTCATAGGTGGACATGACAACCAAGGGGCGACCCATGGAAACGGGACGCATCGTTGGCATATCGCCATCGTTTCCCCCGCTAGCGCCACCATTTTTGGCACGTAATAAACTCATTTTGAAGAATTTTTAGCTCTAAGCTATTATGAGCAATACGACGTGTAATTGTTGTTGCTGCTGTTATTTTTGTTGTTTATCACTATTGTTAGCTGTTGACGCCGCTAAATAACTTGGTGGACTGGACGCCAGCAAGCAAGCGAAAGAGCGTTTCATGCAGCTCCAGAGTTTTGCAGCAACAGCAGCAGCGCTGTGTTGTGTGATAAGATAACAACACACCTCATTGAACAGCACTCATACACACAAACACACACACATACTCATTTACACCCACACACCCGTCGCTATTTTGTTGACTGTGTGTACTGTGAGTCATTTGTGGTGCTGCCGACAACCGCTTGTCATTGTTGCAATAAGATAATATTGTGTGCCCAAAATAAAGGGAAAGCCAACTAATTTGAAGCTAAGAGTTACGAAAACAATCAACAAATAACCTAGTCAGTCAAGGTCACTGGACACACAATGCACTGCGAAAAAGACAACAACAAAACTCTCAGGCCAAAAACATATTCTAAAGATTTGAGTTATTCTTTATTATTTTTATAAAAAGTTATCAAAATTGCAGCTAATAACTATTGCTCAGATATAGGCATTGTTTTTTTTTTAATAATCAATAGCTAATGCCGAGCTAATCTATCTATTACTAGTCTGAAAGTGCAATATTCTAGTGTTTGCTTGTAGGGTATATGTAAGTTAAACACACACATAGATTAAAGTACAAGTAAATATTTTTCACTGGAAAAACACTAAAATTGCATTGCATAAGCAGTAATAAATGTTACTTAGATATTTGTTCACCCTGTGGACGTATGGTTTTGATAGGAATATATAAATAGGCATATATCCATATTCATATCCACATGTTAAATAATTATATATTATCTCGAGGGCATATATATTTATTTCTAGTTTTAAATGCCTGATCAATTTAAGGTATCTTACAGAGAAGCCAGTACAGGGTATCTACTAGCTCAGCGCAATCGACTAAAGCCCAATTTTTACTCAGGTGCAATAAGACCAATACAATAGAAAAAAATATTTCGATCTCTGATTCTCCCCAGACTCAGAGATATTATCTGTATACTTTTATGTTTTACTCTTATCTGTATTATAAACACACGTTTCTTCTTTTCATATATTATATTTTTTAAAAAAACAATATTTATTGTTCTTCATATTTTGAAATATATTATTTCCAGCAGTAAGTTTTTGTCGATCAATTGAAATTTGCAGTTATGTTTCTCTTTCCCTCTTTCTCTCTCTCTCTCTCTCTCTCTCTCTCAAATATTTCACGTGGCTTACAATCACCTAACAGTCAACAATAATAATTGGCAACAAGTGCAACTCCGCAGCTCTCTTGACCTTTATAAGTAGCCTGCGTTGATATTGCAACTGCTGCCACTCGATTACTTTGGTGTGTATTGCAACTATGCAACAATTGTCTACTGAACAGTGAAATTTAAAATAAAAAACCAATACCGAAAATCCGACAGAACAAAATGATTCATTCAAATAAAATTTCTAATCAATGTGAGAATTCTAAAGTTCGAATACAAAAATTTGTTTTATATAAATATCAGTTAATCGAGGAAAATTGAACGTAAATGAATATTAATTTGAGGTCTCTACTTTTTGTGTAAGCCTAGACTATTTATTATTTCTATTACGAATTATTTAATAAATGTTATTTACTGATATTTTGATACTTTTACCTGAATCAAGTACTCTTTACTACTTACTTGATTCAAGTATATATTTCAATATATTTAACACTTTGCTGAGATTAAGAAATTTATAACGAATTATAAGCTTGCCACACTTGGTTCACGAATTGTGAGAAAGACTTTACCACAAATATATATGAATACATTATGTTTTTTTCTCTCGGTGTAGCAATTGTGTTGGTTTTGGCTGCTCACCTTGTGCTCGCTCTCGTGGAACCCGTTCCTAAACATGCGCTGATGCGCCCGCTTAAATTCATCCATCAGCGCCGTGTGCTGATCGCCAGTTGCAGTTGCACCACTCGCTGCACCACTGTTGCCACCATTTGCGCCTCCACCTCCACAGCCACTTCTGCCTGTGCTTGTGGTGCGTTCGCGGTTATGCGACACTTGTGCAACGCTGCGGCTGCCACCAGTATTGTTGTTGTTGTTGTTGTTGCTGTTGTTGCTGTTGATGTTCTGTTTGTGGTGCGACCGATCTTCAGATCGTTCATCTCGATCTTTGCCTCGATTCAAGTGGCTGCTGCGTGGTTGCCCCACCTGTTGTTGTTGTTGTTGTTGTTGTTGTCGCTGCTGCTGCTGCTGCTTCTGCAAACAATAATACAAATATTTAGCTCAAAACTAAAGAAAGAAAAAACCAGAGCACTAAGCGAAAACCAAACGAGTCTCAGATTCTTTTGAGTTTTGTATTTAATATTTTAAGTAAAATAAACTAAATATTCGTCAAATTATAATTAACTTTAAATAAGCACCTAAATCTTGAAAATAAGTAGTTATTGGGTACGATATGAGTAACGTTCAGGAACTTAAGATATATTTATCATCTGTAAATAAAATTGATTTTTGAGTTTGATTTTGCAAATAATTCGAGTCCAAGACAAGAAGAATGGCTATCTTTGCATACCCTTTAAGAACAGAGTCTTCAATCTAACTTTCATAATATTTAAAAAAAATCACCCGATTGTTCTAGGCAAGCTATATGATATAGTTGTCCAATGTTGCTGATACTTTTACCCACACATGTGGAGCATTCAAAAGTGACTCATAAGTTTATCCTGAACAAGGCTATAATAATTATAGGGTACAGCAGCTCACCTCTTTGCGTTTCTTGAGCTCTTCGGTTATGGCACTAGAGAGACTGCTGCTGTTGCCGCCTCCGACTCCGCCCCCGGCACTGCCGCTGCTGCTGGCAGAGTTGGTCATGGCTGCTGGTGGGGGTGGTGCAGGCGTTGTCGTCGAACAGCTGCGTCGCATTGTGGTGCTACGGCTGACGGATGAGTGTTCCAGGGACTGCTGCTGTTGGTCATCGGCATTGGCTATGTAGGTGTTATTGATGGATGTGCCATTCTCTGTCAGCTTTATGATTGTCTTGTTGAGGTGCTTGTGCATCTGCACACCGCCTCCGTTGGAGGGTTGCTGATGCTGGGTGGGTTCCTCGCGCACCGCTGTCAGTCGCTTGGATTTGGCGTCCGCCCAGCAGGGACTCTGATCGCCCGTCACCGAACTGGCGGAGCTGTTGTAGCCGCTGGATTCCCCTGGGAACAGATCACAGCCGGCAGCGGTTCGCACCACCATGTCCAGCTGGCTGGAGCCCTTCATCACGGCGACTGCCTCGCTGAAGAGCACATCGGAGAAATCGATGCTGTTTACGCTGAGGATTTGATCGCCCGGCCTCAGACCTGCCTCCCGCGCCACACTCCGATCCTTGGTGAACTGCACAAAGATGCCTGGCTTCCATTCAGGTCCCTTGCAGATGCCAAGACCCAGCTTAGTGCGGGGTGCCACATGCAGCACCACATTGATTTCACGACTGGCCGTTCGACGTTCTCCCGTTCCCGTTCCCATCCCCATCCCCATAGTCGTCCCTGCCGTCGACGTTGTCGTCTTGTATGAACTCTCTGATGGTGTTCCGCTTACGCTAGGCAGCTTTACAACGCTCCAGGATAGACGCTCATCAGGTTGTCTGAAAGTTAAACGTGTCGAAAATTCTCCATTAGTTAACTGAAAGAGTGTTTAGATGATATAAATATTGATCTGCTATTGCTATTGCTAAGCACTTTAAAAGAGCAATAGCAATGCACTGCAGCTCATCTGCTCTACTCTGCTCTGTCATTTCTAAAAGCGTTATTAGTAGCAATAGCCCTAAGAATACGAAGTGACGAGAGCGTAACAGTTTAAGCTACTGCTATAAAGATAACATATTTGATTTGCTCTTTTACATTTACTATTTTGCACACGTTTGTGGTAACTTCAGTTCAGGCATATGGGTTTTGGATTT
Source organism: Drosophila longiperda (assembly GCA_035042125.1). Lineage (NCBI taxonomy): Eukaryota > Metazoa > Arthropoda > Insecta > Diptera > Drosophilidae > Drosophila > Drosophila longiperda. Next base: position 371,781 of record JAWNLV010000149.1, read on the forward strand.
TGGTTTTTGGTTAGCAAAAGAGCAATTATTTTAGTTTTCTGCTATTGGCTCTGTTCTTGATCTGTTAAAGTTTGTGGCATTGCAGTAGTCAAACAAAAAACTTTGCCGATAAACTTTAATAACGAAATTTGCGAAAAAACTCTTAAATGAAGAACACATCTGACTGCAATATTTTAATATATATCGCTTAAGTTTTACTTACTCCTTGACTGGCAGCATTCCAACGCTGCGCACCTTTAGCGTGACACGATCCTGGCTGGCCACCAGCTGTATGAACTCCTTGTGCACCGCATCCTCTAAACGATAGCCATTGATGCGTAAGATCTGATCGCCAATCTGTGAAAAGTGAACACAAAATTAAGTTAAAAATTAAGAATTTTATTTAACATACAAAGCACATACGAAGTGAAAATACTTTCTTAAAATTCAGAAATATTTCAGTTAATATTACTTTGGATTTAGCAATTCATTTGATGAGCAAAGAAATATAATAATTGAGAACTCTTTCCAGTAATAAAAAACTTTTTAGAATAAATATATAATTTGATATATATTTTAGTTGATATATAATTTAAGATATATATTTTAAAATACCAATACGATTGTAGAAATTGATTTTCTATAAAGTACTATACAATTCATAAAATATATATATACAAAATAAATTTAAACTCTTTCAATAAATTAGGAAAGCATTTATCAACAATAACGCTCATTTGCTAAACTATTTAAGTAAGAGTTCCCCCACTGTTCCTCTTTGCAACCAAATGTAGTCTGCAAGTGCATTTACCCAAATATAAACATTTATTGGAAAACATACATTTGTTGTTATCGAAAATTTACATGTTAAATGAGTTGTCAATAAAATAATGACGAGATTCAGACATGGCTTGCTGTTGCTGTTGACCCCGAGTAAAGTATATATATCCTTTATGGGGTCGGAGATTTTCCATTCTACCTGTTACAGACATTTGCACAAGACAAACATACCATTTTTACCCATTCTTAATGCTATCAGGGTCTGAAAAATGGAAAAAAGTGTTTTCTAAGTTCTGAGACCTATAATTTATTTGTGGGAGTTGTCGTCACGTAGACGGCTATGTGGTGCTGTATAAGAGATACGTGACATGACTTGTTCCACTGTGGCTGTGAACCACTTACACGCAAGCCCTTCAGCTGCGCCTCTCCCCCATGCTCGACGTGCGAGACAAAGAAACCGATGCCATGCTCCTTGCCACCGCGAACCGTAAATCCAAAGGTGGCACTCCGCTCCGGCGGCACCACCAGCAGCCGTCGCTGATGCGGCCGCACCAGTCGCACCATACGCAGACGCGTGCTCGCCGGCATCGCGCACCACGATGAGGCAGCTGTGGTGGTCAGTGTCATCACATCGCTGGAGGCGCTGCTTGTGGTCGACCCTTGCATGCTGCTGCTGCTGCAGTCAGTCATCGACGTCGACGTGGACATCATCATCATCATTGCCTCAGACCACAACTGCAAAGAGAAAGAGAGAGGGAGAGCTCATTAAAATGGAAGTGGAACTATACAGAGAGAATAAAAGAGAAGACGTGTATTGCGTGCCAACATTGCGAAGTAAAAGAATGTGCTTTAAGCAAACAATATCAATAAAAAACACACATAGCAAAGCAAAAAACACAAATGGGAACGATGCAACCACCCCTCACCGAAAGGTAAATACTCTTTTTTCAGGTAAAAGTAAACCTTTTAATGGGATTGTGTGTTAGGATAGCTATGTGAATGAGTCTGTTTTAGGATGCGGTGAGGACAAGACATGGTTGGGATGCTTCCTAGTCGTTATTTAAATGAATCACTAGTAATATACCCCTTCATGTTTTCCGTACTCTAGCTTCAAAGTTGTGGGAGAAACGCGATGTTATCGATATGCACTTATCGATTACAACACTTTATTTTACGAGGGCATAGACGTCTTTCGGTGGCCGATTAAGATTGAAAATCTTATAGGTTTTTTTTTTTTAAAAAAAAATCCAAAAAAAAATATTACAAGAACAAAACTGCTTGATAATTTTTCATTTCAAATTATAAAGGCGTCTAGAAATAAACTACAAACTCAAGAGTTTTTCTTATCTTTTTCATTTATATAAAATCTAGGGCTTATAAGTATTTGAGGCATGTAACTTACGAACTAGTTGGAAGTTCCAGATCCTAATCTAAAACAAACTATTCGTTTTTAACAAATGAACCATTTCAATAAGGTTGAGATTAAGTAAGATAGTCAGATTGCCAAAGCCCAAAACTAACGTAACCCTAAAGCGACTCGCTTAAAGGGTATATTACAAATGGAAGAATCCTGAACTTGCAATTAAATTTTGAAATTTGGTCGCACGCATCGAATGAGGCGACTCTCAATGCTTAGCGCTTTGGCTGCTTTCACGCACCGCACGCACAGCCACAAGTATCAACAGCAACAGCAACAGCAGCAGCACCAGCACCAGCAGCAAGAGCAACAACAAAAAGTGCAACAACAACTTGTTGCGGCGATTGGCATTCGGTGCATAATTTCACTTTTCTTTCACGTAATTCTACGCTTCACTTGCAGTAAGAGGCAACAAAAATAACAACGCGAGCCACAGCCGATGGCAAACAACAACAACAATAACAACCATCGACGAATCGACAAGCAACAACCAAGTTGAAAATTATAGAAATTTATTATTGAAATTATGAACAATTTGAGGTTTTTTTTTTGTGATGCCGTAGTAATTATAATGTTGTTTTACTTGTTGTTGTTATCGTTTTTGCTGTTGTTGTTGACTTATTTATTATTTATTAACTTTTTATGTGGCTCTATAAATCATTTATGCGCAAATTTTTCATAATGCCAAAATGGAAGCCCGCGCACAAAAGTTCAAGTCATTTATGGCCTCAACGCAGAGGCAACAATAATAACTAAAACGAGCACAGCAAAACGAAAGACTTAGGCAACAAACTTTGTGTAATAGAAGGGCGTGCAAAACGATTGGCTCTATGGTGAGGGGCAGGGACGTCACTAAACGATGATAAATATATGGCGGCAAATTGTCTTGGTTTGTTGATAACATTGGCAATAATTACGACAGCAAATAAATACATAAAAAATTTATGCCATATATATATATGTGTGTGTGTGTGTACGTTTCCGTTTTCTTTGGTATATATTAAAGATCTATATTTCTTCTGAGCTTCTCAGCTTATTTTAATAAATTATGTTAAGCCAATAAAATGGAATACACCATTTTTGCTCTTGGTGTGTGAAAACTTATATATTTAAAATAGGAAGTTTGTAGGTCCTATACTATGTTCGAATGTTGATCATGACTTATAAATAGTAAAAATAATACAGTGGAGAAAATGCTCCTAAAAGATTCATTCCCAAGACTGATTTTTGGAGCAGAATTTACAAAAGCTTCATAATATGCAATGCTAAATGATGCAATTTAAATGGGAAAAATACAGATGTTTCTTTCTTATTCTTTCTTCAAATTATTTTCGATTTATTTGGAATTTTACGTGATATTTTAAATTTAAAAACAAAATACGAGTTGTAAAGCATATATCACGCACAATAGCAGAAGCAATGAGGGCTACTAGCTGAATGCTACGTGAGGAACTGGATATGATTCATTGAAACATATTCAAACTGGTGTTGGCTGGGGTACAGTTTTTGTTTGTGTTTGCTTCTGTTTTTTTTTTTATTAACATATCTTGGAGGCTGGACTTTTGAAAGAGCTGTAAATGGGAGTGCACAAAAGAGCAACAACAACAACAACAACTAAACGCACAAAAACATATATTACTTTGATGCCCGCATTTAGAGAAAGTCACGTTAAAAAACCGGCAAAAATAATTACAGCTGCCGTTTTTTGTGGGTCTGAAAAAAGCAAAGAAAAAACAGCGGTAGAAGAAGCTGCTGAGCATATTAAGAAAACGAAGACAAAGAAGAACAAGCAACAAGCTAACGAGAATTACTTGTAATAAAATTTGGTTATTTTTGCTGTGGTTGTCCAATAAATATCTTTTGAGCAGATGCCAGATGCAGAAGATAAAAAAGAGCAGCTTTAACGACTTCTATGGAAATTTCGACTGGAATTTGTACACATAAATTAAAAACATCAGCCATAACAGTCATGCGGTCAAGGCAGCGACAACAACACCATCAACAACATCTAAAACAATAATTGTTTTTAGTTTTTTAATTGCAAAGCGAAGCGAAATAGTTACAGTTGTCAACAACAATATACAAAAACGCGCAACGAGTGGCCAGTGGCGAGAGGAAAGTAACGAGTGGGCGTGACCGGAAATGGCGAGTAATTAGAACTAATTGCACAGTAAGCAAGTTGAAATCGGGCCTAAAGTGCATGTGAAAGGCAACAGCAATAAACTGAAAGCATACGCAGAGAGTAAAATAAAAGGCAAATATCTGCACTTATTACCTTATCTTATTACCATTCAAATTAATGATAATTGAAGTTTGCTCTATCCTTAATTTTAAATTCATTTTCTTTGCTATATTTATAGTATTCGATATACCTACTGATCTACTTGCTCCACTTTTGTAATTGGTTTAGTTAAGTTATTGAAGTTAAGCCTCTTCGCCTTTTCTTTGATTATGGCGAAGTAAGACTGTTGAATGAATGCATTAAAAAAATAGTTTTCATAAAGCAGAATTTTATTGGTAAAATAAACTTCATTTATGCAGACACGCTTTAGTACTTGCTTAGTTTCTGAGTGCAAGACTTTCCATATATATCTATATATATTATATAAATATATATTGCTTGTAATTGTAACTGCCAAAAAAGTTGTGGCAGTCTCTGCTCTGCTGATTATCAATGTAATTATGATCAATGCGGCTGAGATTGCGGCTTTTTGTGATTAGCTGGACGCATGACTCCAACTCCAACTTTGACTCCGACTCTCCACTCTGCATCTATCAAAGAAGCCGCCAACAACAGTAGCAACAACAACAACAACAGCAGCGGATGTCAATGACGGTTCACGAATGACGGACGTATGTTCGGTTGCTGATAATGATGAGAGGGGACTGTCTCTTTCTCTTTCTCCCTCTTTCCCTCTCTCCTTCAATCTCCTTCGCTGTCTGTCTGTTGATTGGAATGCCCTTTCATGCTTTCAAGTGGCAATCAAGCGGATGACTTAGATATCGGTGGTAGTCTATGATCTATGAGATATATAAAGTTCACCAATCATCATGATGATGGTTTTTAATTCTGATTGGTGTATATTTCGGTTGCATGTCGTTTTTTTTTTGCTGTCTCAAACACATTTTTAGAATAGCTATTGAATATATTTTTCAAAACCTAAGTTGCAAACAACAAAATAAATAAAAACCACTTTGCTGCCACATGAGTAAAGTGTGCTGTGGCAAGTTAATGAAAGCATCGAATTTGCTAATGAAAGCTCATTAAACTAGCTGACTATACCTGACACCTGATACACACACACACACACCTACATACACTACTGCCTAATGAGGCAAGTGTTCTGCTTTGCAGCACCGCTTCGCCAGCAAGTTTATTGCTCAACTCATTTGATTTGGCATGCAACGAAAAACGATAAAAGACAACAAAAGCAGAAGGAAAACCACAGTGGAAAAATAAAGTGTTGACAAAGGCAGCGCTTTTTTTTTTTTAATTATGTGCAAAATTTAACAAAGCAGCGTACATGCATATATTTTAATTAAAACAAAAGAAGAAACAAAAAAAAAACATTAAACAAATTACTAAAATATTTACACGTCATATTTGTTTAGCTCATTTTTAGTTGTCGCCGTCGTCGTTGCTGTTGTTGTTTTTGCCTGTGGTTATTCAATGTGCATTATTTTAATATTTGATTTTGTGTCGTGAGATTTAGGCAAAAAAAATTTGCCATAAATAAAAGAGAAATTTGTACGCGATGTGCGCAATTGTCGAATTAAACACACAACACGTGACTGAGTGTGTGGTTGTGAGTGTGTGTGTGTGTGTGTGTGTGTGTGTGTGTTAGCTGTTGATGCGCACCTGCAGGCTTTAGCGGCTTTTACTTCCGCTGCTGCTGCAGCCCAATCAGCCAAGCAAATAAAAAAACGCACGACTAACCACAAAAACAACAACAACGTGACAAATTGTCGAATTTAACCCGTACTCTCCCCACCACCACCACCCCACCTTTCGCTACCACAACCTGCACACAGCATGTAGCATTTTTCTGGTGAAATTGGCAAAATTTATCACCAGATTTTATATATTTATACATGTATATGGATATGTGTGTGGGCAATGTCAACGTGGGTTATGCCACAAAAAAAAAAAAGAAGAAGAGGCAGAAACAGAAAGACAGACAGGCAGACGGACAGCGACGAGGAGGATGCTGCACATGGTATATATAATCGTGATGTGGCATTTGGGCAAGGAAGCAGAAGCAGCTGCATGCAACAACAACAGCAAAAGCTTGTGGCAGTTGACAGGCAGTCGGCAGTCGGCAGGCTGCTCCTTGGAGAAAGCTGTCTGCGACTTTTACTTGATATCGCAACGTCTGGCGTTGCCGCTGCCGTTGCCGTCGTCTGGCTTCGTTGTCGTCTCGCGTCATGTTGCATGTGCCTCATTTTAATTGCAGAACATTGGCAGGCCAAGCGCGCTGTAGCGATAGCGGGGGTGGCGACACACAGACAGGCGGCAGCAGCTGGGTGCGTCCAACCAAAAAAGGATGCTGGCTTGGCTACCTGCCTGACTAACTGACTAACTGACTGACTGACTGTCTTTCTGGCGCGCTTTCACCAAACAACAGCAACAACAATTAGTCGGAACCGACAGCGCTTATGCAACGCTCATGTTGCCCAAATGAACAACAACACTTAAGCCCCAAAATAAAGAAAATACTAGAGCCGACTAACACAAACTCTGTCCCCGGGCGGAACTCGGTTTTGTTCAGTTTTTCATAATGACAATCTATATTTATTATTATAACGAAATGCCAAATATTTATTTTACACAATTGTATTAAATAATAATATAGCATCAGTAGTCGAGCCGACATTCAGAGCAAAAAAAAAATCGTCGACAATTCAAATTTTCTTAATTAAAGCTGTACGATTATAATTATTACTATTATTTTTATTACAAAATTAATACAACAGTTTGTTGGTAACATCTTCTTAATTTTAAAATAAGGCAAACAATTGACAAAAAAAAAATGTTTGTAGACTTTGGGAGAGACTTTTAGCAGTTTTTATAGTTATTGGGTAATTAGAAACTAAACAATTTTCGGGGAAGTGAAGGTATTCTGATCCAAGCTGATCTAAATCTAATATAAGGGAATTAAGTATTTAACTTTTCTAATATCGATCAATAGGAGTATCATTCCACAACAAATACAAATAAGATTGGTTTAAATATGGACGTGTCGAGTTTGAGATGTTATTCTTATATTTAATTAGAGTTATAGTTATGGTAATACATTAATTTTGCACATTTTTTATTTGATATGGAGGTTGTTGAGTGATGGGGAGACATACACATTAAAAGTTTGACCAAATTAGACGCTTGCGCCAGGCCAGCGATTAACAGTAACTCATATATGGCATATATGGGACAATAGCACTAGCTACAGCAACAGCAACTGCAACAGCAACAATTACACCAGCAGCAGTAATAATAACAGCAGCAGTAGCAACAATCACAGCAGCAACAGTCGAACAGGAGCAATAATTGTGTGCTTAAAATCATACGACAATAATAGGAATGGTGGTGAAGGGGATGTTGAGGAAAGTAGTTTGGGGAGTGGGGGTTGGTGGTTGGTAGTTGGTAGTTGACTGGAATTGGTTGCACATAAATTTGCGTGCAATGCTAAGTGATGAGAAAAAAAGAAGCAAAGAAATAGCTTTGTGCGAAGATTGCTGCGCTTGTCTGATTAATGCCACATCGAAATCTGTTGCATCAGTCAATGGCCATATTCGGGTGACGGGTCGAAGGCAAGGGGGAGGAGATGCGAGGTATACAATCAGTTAAATTTGTTTACACCATAGGAAAAAAAGCGCTAAAATCAATTAATTACGAAATGCTTGATTATTTTCTCGCTGTACAAAAATTGCCAATTGACGAACATTTTTTTCGAGTGTATCTAGCAGCAAAAGTTGTTTGCAGCTGCTGTTGTTGTTAATTTTGCTGGCTGCTGTGATGTGATGCTATTGAACTTTTGCTATTTGCCAAGATTCCCACACACCTGCAACAACAGCGGCAGCAGCTGCCTCCCACTTGCAGCATACTACATGCCGCACAGGCAGCGTGTAAAACGATCGCCGAGTCGATGCTTTTATTTTTTTTAGAGGCGTGACACGAAACTTTTGTTTCAAGTACGTTTGTTGTGGCTGCTGTTTTTGTTGTTGCTCTTGTTGTTGTTGCGCCCTAATGCAATTGTTCGGGTAAATGACCGACGATTGGCGGCAAAAATTGAATTGAATTGTTTTGCATAAATTCATGGTTCGCAGCTGGCGCTGCTGATGCCACCGCCACTGCTTTTTTTGTTGTTGTTAATGTTGTTATTATTATTTTAATTGAAGTGCGGCAAGTTTGTTGCCTGAGTCTTTCGTTTGCCCACGCTTTTTTAATATCTGTGGGCAACACACACTCTCAGACACACACACATCAGTCGCAGGATTGACGGCACATTGCGTTTAAACAGCTGGCGGCGTGCAGCTGCCAGGCAATTTAATACAAAATCTCGATGTTTGCCCCACAAAACTGGATTGCGGATTGGGGCGTGGCATTTCTTACGTCTCTGGTAATTCAGCCGCGCAGTAAAGACAAAAATAATACAAATATTCTCTAGCGAAAGTTGCAAGCAATCTCAGACAACCTTAGAGCCTTCCTCACTCCAGCTCCTCCCTCTCTCTCTCTCTCTTACTCTCTCTCTCTCTTTCTCTCCCTCTTTACGTATGTTACTCGGCTTGCAATTGTCAAACTGCAGTGGCAAAAATTTTCGCATTTAATAGGAAAAGTCGAATCTGGACAGAACAAGATACGCTGCTATTTTTTGTACAGCTGGGGCTAAGTGGTGCCTATACACTGAGCGAAATGCTTGTTTAATCAAAGTCAACCCATCTATATATGCATATTCCTTATGAGCATCTTTACTCCAAACGATATAGACATGTTCGTCTCTTTCCAAACTAGTCCCCTAGTTTTAAAGCTGTCCTTTCGAAACTGAAAATGGGTTCGACTTGTTGCTGTTTAAATATGGCTAACTTAGGAGCAAATGGCTTAAAGATACCATGATCCTAAGATGTAAACTTAAAAATCATTAACATCGGACTACTACATCATATAGTTTTTATAGGATCAATTAGTGTATTATTTGTTTTTAGGGTGTGTAATTCTCGCATTGCCACAGGTAATTGTTACTTGTAGTTTTTTTTATTTTTGATAATGGCGATGGTATTGGTATTAGCTAACTTTTACTGCAATTCCTGTATATCTTCATTTTATGCAGTTGCATGACACATCATAATGAATTATGTATGTATATATGTTTGTGTGTATGCAGCTTTATTTCACGTGTTTTAAAACTTTACCTTTGGTTGCATTCATTATAATATTTACATGCTTTTTGCGCATATCTGACGAACACCCTTGCTCCAAGGCATTAACGACAACAATAACAAGAACAGCAACAACAACAGCTACCACAACAATTCAAATTGTTTAGTTAGTCGGCTGCTTTTGTTGTAGTGTTTGTTGTAAAACTGGCTCGCTTTGCTCGGCTGCTTATCCTACAAATGCCAATTCGCCAGTCCGCCAACCAACTAACCAACCAGTCCGCAACTTAATCCGTCCGTCTGTCGGACTCTTACCAAAAATGCCGTCTAAAGCGGCCAACTGGCTGGGCAATTGGCACAGAGAGAGAAAAGATTAAGTAAAATTCACCATAACTCTGCCAAGTCTGTCACGATTAAAATATTATTTAATTTATGATTTGAGTAGTCTTATATTTGAAATAATTTTAATAATTTAGAATTGGCAAGCAATCGAAAATGCACTTTAAATATATCATTTCTGTCTGATCGATGTATAGTTTGAACTCGAATAAAGATCGTTTAAAAATAAAATGATTCGAAATTTTCCAAATAGATTATTTTATTTTAATTTTTGGTGTAATTAATGACTATGAGCAATGAAATTGAGTAAAACGCTCTTATATGAAGTAAATTTGATTTAAATACCACATTTGTGCTCTGTGTAGGGAAACCAGGATTGGGGGACTGGGCGACTGGGCCGCTGGGCGTTTAACTGGTTGCTGTTTTGTTGCTGCTTGTTTTTGTCAGTTTGCCGGCAGTTTTGAATTACAAAAAGGAGCCTTTTGTGAGGCCGCCTGCAAAAAAATAACAACAACAACAAAAACAACAGCAGCCTTTTAATTATTTAAACTTTGTGTAAATGCGAGATACGCTTGCAAACACGAATTGGCATTTATATAAATATATATATATATATATGTATATATATATATATATATATATTTATTTATTTATGTACTTAATTATTGTACAAAATAAAAAATAAACAACATATAATATAGGCTTTATCTATTAGCTATTGTTTTTTTTTCTTTACTTTTTTATTTTGTTTTTACATTTTCAAATTTTCTGGTTCCATTGCCAAAATGTATCTGCATGCTGTGGGAACTTAATTAATGATACGGACAGCAAACAGGGTATCTGCTGGTCGGTTGGTTTTCTGCATTTGGATTTGTTCCATTTTGCAATACGGTTTTGCCACAATTTGCAAATATGCAGAGTGACCAGCTTGAATAGCGCCTGATAATTAAAACACAATTAACGACAGCCAAACGACGCCATTCGAAAGTCTTTTGCTGTTGCACAAATTTTGTATTTTGGCTAACATTGATTGAAAAATGTCAAAATTGCTGAAATTGCATAAGCAAAAAGCGGCCGTAAAGCGTCAATCAGACAATACAGCAATACATAGATCGAGGCGATAATCATAAACAATTTTGTGTGGCTGTATTAGAACTTTCTAGTTGCATTGAGCGCTATAGAAAAATAAGTTAGTGAATGTGGAGCAAATAAATAAATTATTTATGATGACAGTTACAACATTTTTCTGGTAAGCCATATATAATTGAATGCCGCCCGCAATTAACGCACTGTTGTGCTTTGCCCAAAAATAAAAAATGACAGTAATAAAAGAGGACAAGAAAAGCATAGAAAAATACAAAAGAAAAATAAAACGATGTCATTCCGTTAGGCGGCTTAATAATCTGGCTACTTCAGACTTAAGCAGAAATAAACAAACAACAACAACAACGAACAGAAATTACAAGTGTTGTAAAATTTCGATTGGAGTTTTTGTGTTTGTGTGTTTACTTACCTCATTTGTGTTGGTTGCTTAGCAGAAGAAGACAAACACACCCAACAACAACAAAAGCTCTTCTGCAATTGGAGCGAAAAAATTCTCGAATTGCAAATGTTGTTTTTGTTGCTATCCGTCTTTTTGTTTTATTTTCGTTTTTGTATGGGTTGTTTTTCAAAAGCTGCTGGCGAGTGCACTTTACACTTTTGTGGCTTGGTTCTTCAGGCTTCACTGACTGCTCGGTGACAGGTGCATATTTTATATTATTATTGCTCCGCATGCGACATGGCAACAATATTCACAATTTATTCATATTTTATTTTTATCACAAGCATACACAAAAATACAGACAGCAAAATAAAAAAATAAATAACAAAAAGTGCGCCTGAACTTTCCATAACAAATGTCTAGTTTTTTTGGCGATCGTTTGATATTTAAACAGCCGGCGCGTTTTATAAACAAATCAATCAAAAATCAACTGAAGCAATGAGCGACGGCGAAGGACGACAAACAACTAAAGTACTTGAATGTCAGCAGCAAATTGAACGGCTGCCTAACCAGAGAGACCGTTGTTGGCCAGCTGCAAAATACCAGCTTCGCTGTTCGCATAAAATACCGCAAATGATGTTATCGAACCATTATTTACGTTTTGCCACTGAGTAGAAGTCGTTAATTGCCTTCAATTAGTGCGTATTGCTTGTCTTACCTATTGTTGGAATTGTTTACATTATTATTATTATTATTCCATATTACTGTACTTTTTTACCTATCATTTAAAAAGTGCAGACATATTTAAATATAACGGACAGCTTTTGTTTATTTTAATATAGTTGGGCTACAGATTGGATGGGCTTAACGATATATATCGATAGGTGTGTGGTATATCAGCGACTGGAATTGCATTCAGAAAGCAGCTGTTTGCTGCTTTTATAGATGTCGACTGCTGCCGATTTGTTGTTATTTCATAATAATTTCTGTAGGCTAAATTAAATAACAATGCAAAGTACACGTAAATTGTTGAACATGGCCCGGCTTACGCTAAGCCGCACTGCAGCAACTGCACCGACGACACATTTCGGCTACCAAACGGTAAAGGAATCGGAAAAGGAGCAAAAAGGTGAGCGATATAAACAAACTAATAGTGTTTGAAAAACAAATTTAAACTAATATATTTGCTGGGAATCCAGTGCATCAGGTGTTTGAGCAGGTAGCCCAGTCGTACGATGTAATGAACGATGCAATGTCGCTGGGCATTCATCGTGTGTGGAAGGACATCTTCATTGAGCGCTTGGGACCGACGCATGGCATGAGTCTCTTAGACGTGGCCGGCGGCACGGGCGACATCAGTTTTCGCTATCTGAAGTATCTGGAGAAACAGCCCAATCCTCAAGGGCGGAAAAGTCACGTCACCATCTCCGACATCAATCAGCATATGCTCAACGTGGGCGAGGAGCGAGCTCGCCGGCAAGGACTGACCGCTGATCGTCTGTCCGCTGCCACCATCGATTGGCAGTGTGCCGATGCTGAGAAGCTGCCCTTCAAAAGTGATAGCTTCACAGCATACACAGTTGCCTTTGGTGTGCGCAATTGCACCCACGTGGATAAGGTAGGTCAGAAGAAATAATTGATTTACAAAGATTACCTCCAACAACAGATTACAATATGATAGTACTATTTTGAAGTAAAAGTATATTTATGTATATATATATTGATAAATAAATTCGTAGGTGCTCAGCGAGGCATATCGGGTGCTGCAGCCAGGTGGTCGCTTCATGTGCTTGGAGTTCAGTCATCTGACTAATGAGACGATGCAGTGGCTGTACGATCAGTACTCATTTCAGGTGATACCACCGATGGGTCAACTGGTGGCTGGACAATGGCACGCATATCAGTACCTTGTGGAGAGCATAAAACGATTTCCGCGTCAGGACCAGTTCAAGACCATGATTGAAAACGCGGGCTTTGTCCATGTGGCCTACGAGAATCTAACATTTGGCGTGGTCAGCATACACTCTGGTTTTAAGCTGTAGTTGTACTGAACCAAACTGAATTCCTATTAGATTTTAAAATATTATTATTTACTACACTGCGAGTCCAGTTGTCAACTTGTTAAATATGCCAAACACGGCTTAAAGCAGGTTTTTTTCTCCACCCGTTTTATTTTTATTGTTTCCTTGCGTGTTAAAATTAAAGTTATTTTGGATAAACATAGTTAACATATTACATGTGCCAAGCAATTTATGGGTTTATAAGTTTTTGGCAAGCTTGGGAAAGACCTTGACGGAATGTATTTATATAAATATATTTATCTTTTTTTTACGGCGTACAAATTAAGAAAGATATTTACAGATTTCCAAAAGTGCCCAAAGAGAAAATGTGTGCTAATTGAAAATTCATTGTTTATATAAAGCGAGTTCTCCATCCTCTTTAACCACGCCCTCGCAATAGTTTGATAGTCCTCTCCTTCTCTCCCCTACCCTGCCCCATCGCTGTCAATCATCAAATTTAATGCAAGTGAAATTTATGAGTGTGAATGTTGAATTTTAATCCACGACAAACGAAACGAAATAAAATCAAAATCAAATTCATGAAAAAATGCCATAAAATCACACACACACAGTAAACCTAATTGATAGTTTATCTAAGTAAAAAATTTTCTCAGCCCTTCCTGCAATTTGTTAGTTTTAATTATTGGCCCAGTTTTTGAAGGCAAACAATTGGTGATGTAACCAAGTCATTAAAGGCTATGCATGAACATAAACTATCAAGAGTTACATTTTGGGCACCTCTCCCTTCACCCCCCTCTCCACACTCTTTAATTTATTTATTGTCTAGCGCCTAAAAGTGAAATGTGTGGGGAACATGCAAAATGAAAACAAAAGTTTTTTTCTTTCGATTTTGCTCGCAGTATGTGAAGAAACGTGCGATGCATGCATACCTGTACCGCTGGATGGACAGACAGACAAGCGACAGTGGAACACAATCAAAATCGAATAACCCACCTATCCTCTACTCCACTGTCTTACGCACAGTGACAACGATGCATTTGTTTGCTGAACATTCCTTTAGGTCCAGCCTCCAGATATGAAACGACAGAGCAGAGTGAAAGAGTTACAGAGATATAGACAAAGATAGATAAAAAAAACACGAATATTACAACAATGATATTTATATATATTTCAAGTATTTCAAGTGGAACATAAATATAGTTAAAGCTCAATTGCTTAAGTATTTAACCAACATTATATTCATATGCATATCAAATATTCTTGAAATATGTTCAAAAGTCAAAGAATTATAAGGATAATTCTCAATGACAATGCAATATAAAATTGAAATACTGTTAAACATATTTTCTTTAGCTAGTTTCTTTAATTGGATTGATCTCTAATATTTCCTGTTCGTATGCTAGCTGATGCTTCCACCCACTGTGCATTAGATATGGTGCAGGTAGGTATTTTGGCAAGGGAGTGAAGGGGAGGGCTTGGCGTTAGCATAATCCATCGTTGGATCAGGTGAAATGGCCGCGTAAAAGTCAAAAACTGCTCAATTGCCGCTGGTCATATAGATGAGAGTGGTGTGTGTGTGTGCGTGTGCGTAAGAGTGTGGTGCGTGCGGTGTAGTGCACCACTTGGTATGCAGTGGCAGTCATCGGCAGCGGGGCATGGCTGATAGCCGCTTTATAAATACAAGAAACACAAAGGAAGTTCATTTCATTTTCTTGGCAACAATCGCCGCGTTGACATAATCCACCAACAGCTAAAACACAATCAAAAGTTAATCGACGTTAAAAATAAGAAGACACTAAAACGGATTAGTTCGGAGCAGCACCACTTAGCATGATGGGTCTCACTTATGGTATTATGGCTAGAATGCTGCTGCTGTTCGCAATATTGGCTTGCCACAGCAATAATGTTGAAGCCGCTTTCCGTTTGCGTCATTCGAGTGGTCTGCTGAGCACCACTCCCAGCACAGTGGCCACAACAAGCAGCGGCGGTAGTGAATCTACTACCATCACTGAGCAGCAAAAGCAGCAGCACCAGCAACCGCTACTGGAAACCGAGACGTCTACTGCCGATCAGGTTGGCAATATGGAGAAGGAGAAAACAGGCAAACATAAGCGTGGAATACTTCATGGTGGCGGTGCACTTGGACCGTATTGGCCCGCCCGCACCTATGCCGCCCAGTATGGCTATAGTTTGCAGCAGCCCGCTGGTGCGAGCTATTTTGCAGCTTCACCACCCGCTCATCATCGTCATCACGGATTTGTGAAGTATCCAGCCGGGTTGGCGGGCTATCACATCAAACAGTATGCACCTTCCACAGCAGCGGGCCTTCTGCCCACGGCTACTGCTCTAGCGCCAGCAGTGTCTGGTGCACTACCAGCACTACCGACACTACCAGCAGTTCCGGCTCTTCAGGGTCTACCTGCTGTTGGCGGCATCGCAGCGGCTGTCACGGGAACACCTTCGTATGTGCTTCGTCCCGGAAATGCGTTTGTCTCCACATACAGCGTTAACTATCCGCATCAGCATGTGCATCGACCTGTCAGGCCCCTACACTTCCATCAAGCGGTTCAGGTGAACTCCCATACTTGCCTCAGCTGCTGTTGTTTTTCAATCCACAGAATCTATCGTTTGCAGGCTACCTATGCCCACGCCGTTGCTCCACCAGCGGTATCCGTTCAACCTGTACATCCCATACAGCCTTTGCCGGCCTTCCAGCCGGGCATTAGTTTTACCGCTGCCAGTCCGCCTGTTGCCGAGTTTCCCGTTTTCCAGCATTCGCCGATACCCACACTTACTGGGCAGCCCACGCCTGAAGTGTCTTTAATACCACAGATTCCACAAGTGCCACAGATACCAGATATTCCACAAATTCCACAGATTCCACAGATTCCGCAGATTCCGCAAATTCCACAATTTCCACAGTTCCCGTTTATACAGGTGGCTCAGTATCCACAGGCGCCCAACATTCCAAGCACTCCCGTCGTTCCAGCTACGCCAGCTGTTCCAGTTGTGCCCGCTACTCCAGTTATTCCCACGGTTCCTGCTGTGGCGGCTAGTCCCGCTTTTCCCGAAATGCCAACTTTTCCCCCTAATCCCGCTTTTCCTGCAAATCCAACTTTTCCCGGCCGCCCTGCCTTCTCCGGCCGCCCCGCCTTTCCTGTAAATCCCAATTTTCCCGCTGCCACGCCCAGCACTCAATTCTTTCCGGCTGCAGCCCAGCCGCCGCTACCCCAGCAGGCGCCCACTTTTGTCCAAGCGGAAGCGCAATTTCCAGGTGGCATTGTGCCGCTACCCGGTTCGCAACCCGCCCAGCCAGAGACGGGCACAGCGATCGCCTCGCCACAGATACCCAATACGCCACAGCCGGAATCGGAGCAGCCAGAGCAGCCCGTACCCAGACAACCGCAAGAGCCGTGGAGACCTGTCTTCTATCAGCCACCAGCGACGCCCAGTCGCCCATCCGTAACACTTCAGCCACCCTACGGAAGTGCACCAGCTGAGGGTAAATTCTTTATTTAGCTGTACCACCTCTGATTCTACAAGTATTCTTTTTTCTCTGCTCTCCTTAGGCTATCTGCCACCAGCTGGTACCCAAGTGGCACAGCTAAATGCCGTCGGACACAGTGTTCAGGGCGTCTTCGATCAGCTGAGCGATGCCGAAATCGAGAACATTTTCGCTCAGGCAAATCTCGCACAAAAGCATCTGCAACAGAACCACAGCTATAAACTGTACTGATTTTTATGTGTTCCACGGTCTCCATCTTGTTCATATTTCCACACTTATATATATATATATATTTTTTTTTTTTATGTATCGCATTCATCTAATTTTACGATATTTGTTCCATGTATATTAAATGATTATTTATTAGGTTATTTATCAAATTATACTGCAGAATTATTCTTAATCAGGTTGTACCCAGAAAGTGGATATAAACGAATTTATTCTATTTTGACGTAAGAGAAAAGTACGGCAATGCTTACTCTCTATATATCATATTTATATATATATATATACATCAGGTACACAAGATATGTAGAGAATATTTATTTGTATTTGATTAACGACTTGCTTAATAAAAGTTGTAAGAAAATACACAATACAATGAAGAATTGTTAGAGAATTACTAATATATGAAAAAAAATAAAAAAATCCGTTACAAGTAATAGCAAAAAGAGCTTTTTGTCTTTTTAGCTTTTGCCTTGAACTTGGTGCAGCTTTATTCATTCATAAATAAGTTCTGCCAGTTGTTCAGTCATTGAATGTTACTGACTTCACTTCGCCGTCGGCCATTGGGAATCGGAAGTCGCGCATTGGGAATCGGGTGCCGGCATCGACATTCGTTTTTACACACATGCCACATGTTGCAAGCGCTCGCTTGATTCAGTTGTTACCGTTAGCTTCGCAAGAACGCTGCCAACGTCTACGCGCAAAAACAAAAAACCTACAAATATTCGAAAAACTATGAGTTTTTTAATTTTTTTTTTGTTGTTGGAAAAATTAAAAATAGTTTAAATAAAGAAAATTATTTACTAAATCGAAAATTAACTCATGCTCATGTTTTAAATCCAATCAAAAATGTGCAAGTGTTTTTGTTTATAGATATTGTTTTGAAGTTTTTATTTTCACGTCTCTGTGGTGTTCCAAAACAGTTTCCGATATTTTTAGATTTACATCGATTTTTTATTGCCAAAAGAACGAATCAAAAATCAACCTGAAAACACCACAACAAAATCAACACACTTTAAACATCTGACATCGTGACAATAATGATGATAATGCGTAAGTCTTGCACAAATAAACAATTTCAATTCGATTTAGATTTTATTGTCGATTTCGGCCCGTCTGCATGAGCGAGTAGTCGCGACTCAATTAAATAAAACAACAATAAGAACAATATTTCAATCCTCACATACATTTTTGCCATGGATGATGCCTACGATGTCTCCACTTTCTAAAAATATTTGCGAATAGTGCTTAGAATTCTGAGATTTTGTAACTGAGATGGATTAAGCTAAGAAGCTAGAAATAAAAATACTTTAACATAACAAAACTTTTTAAAAGTTCTTTGATCCAATAAATAAGAATCCATTAAACAATATTTAATTATTTCAAAATTTAAATATGATTAACCTAAATACGATTTCGACCTGCATCACAAAAATTATTTATATCAAGACTATTTTTACGATTGTTTTCTCAAATGATGCTGTTGAGCATCAAATGTCATTTAACATAAATAGCAGTTTACAAAATGTCAAACGAAGCTAAACACAAATTTAGCTCGTTGATGGATGACTCAATAGGCTTTCTTTTAAGCAATCTATTAGTATTTAGCCAGAGTAAAATTACAAGAATTTTTAAATTGATTAACTTGATGAGTAATCGAACTCTATAAAGCGAAGACATCTTCAACGGCCTTCCATTTATAAGGGCAATAACTGATGTCATTAATGTCATAGCTCGAAAACAAGAAACATGCAATAAGCCAGCTGTGAAAATGCTTTCAATTTCTTTGCCATTGCTTTAAATGAAAATTGTAATTTGCATATTAATTTATGATATGAAACAAAATGGCAGAATGACTGGAGTTAGTGAAAGGGGGCAGGGGAAAGGGTATTTGTAGAGAGTGCAGTGATATAAATAAATATTTCTTGTTTCAATTATTATTATTATGAAGATATTTAGTTTCTGTAACAAAATGTCACTAAGCGTAAACGGAATCGCTTAATTTTACGGCGGGGCCAAATCAGAAAGAACGACGAGAATCCGCCAGATGCAAGTATTTTAATTACCAAAGTATATTTTCGGTGTGCTTCAAGACCTAAACATCAACCTTCGTTTATAAATGTATTGAAAAAAAAATGTGAAAATTCTGTCTGTGAGTGAATATTTCATAAATGTGTAAATATATTAGTTCAGTATGTCAAAGCATATTTCGATGCCACAACTTAAAGTTCTCGACCGATTATCTATATGATGGTTGAATATTTTTTCCTTCAAGTAGCCATAGTTCTACTCGCATTATAGAATGGCAATAAATAGTTGGGTTATTAGTTGCGGACCAGTCGCAGCTTATGCAAATAAAAACATAGTTTACTGGTCGGGTAGGGGCTCATGTGCAGCATTTGCGGAACCACACAATTCCAGTTAATACGGCAATCGTTTTGTGCAGTGCAGTGCGAGGATTACAGTTAGATATGAACCTAAGTAGCTATTGGATGTTTGCGACTGATGAACTCAAAAAAAATCCACAAAGGACGACAAAATGGGAAATAATTAAAAATATGAATATTGCAAAAGCCCAAATAAAGGTGAAAAGCAAATACGAAAAGATGAACCCCAAAAAATGTTGTGTTTCCCTTCCGATTTGTGCAACATCAAAATTACAGATGGGGAGTGGAAGAAAAATCAATGCAAAATATTTAATTATTGCTTATTAGTATTATTTAAAAGTAAGCTAAGTACGAAAACATCGTTCAGATAACATTTTTAATTAGATTTGATCGGAATCTTGTAGACGAATGCAGGAATTTAAAACACATGTTTCTGGGATACTAAATCTGATTTAATATGTTTTCAGGATTCTTTCGTAATCATAGTTCGCTACCTAGTTTACTCTGTTCTTTATTTTGCATATACATTGTTTACAAATTACTTTCTCCAGAACCAACAATTGTTTAAAAGATTTGCAAAAAGCACGTTTATCGCATTACGTAATTTTAAAAAAATCGAGCTGGGCATGTGCTTGTTCCATTCTCTTGTCGTCCATCCCAGCTGTATTCATTTAGACACATTGCTGATTTTCTTTTCGCACAACTTACCAGCTACTTTGATTGCAATTGGGCAAGAAACAGAACAAATAAAATGTTACTCAGGCGGTCACCAATAATAACGATAGCTTAATTCATACACTCTTCGACGGTTCGGATTCAGGTCCCTTGAAATCCAAGTCTTCATGTCCTGACACATAGGCAAATGTTTCATTTATGCACGTGTCGCCCACAGCTGTTATGATGACGTTGGATGGCAAGCATGGGAATGGGAATGGAGAAGGGGAAATGCGTAAAAATGAGTTAGATTGGTTGGGTGCCCATAAGTCCATCGGTTCAATCCAAAACAATTTGAATACGGCAATTATTTTTTATTGCCGCATTTCTCATATTTTGCACTCAACTGATGCGCACCCAAAACTATCCCCCGAGCCTCTTCTTGGAACATTTTTCGTGTGTTTGCTAATCGATGGCAAAAACTAACCCAATATCAAGTAACAAGTTTATAGAATGAGTCTATCCCTAAAGCGAAAACCAATTTAAATTACTTGGGTTTTATATACTCTGTGGGCGAAAAAATTGAACTTCAAGACTAAAAGAGTTAAATAACTTTCGCTATACACGGAGAGGAAGAAAAAAAATTCAAGCAATTTAGCAAAAAACTTTTATTTTTTTGTAATTTAATTGATAATTTTCACATGCTTACACTTTAGAATTCAATAAAAATCAAATAACTATAAAAAAAAACAAGGAAACTTCTGGGTTTATTTTTGTTTTTATATCTGCTTACACAAAGGCCCAATTAAATTGCCAAATAGGTATAATGACAGGCAAAAAGTAACGCAACATTTGGCCAAGTGTCGTATTAAATGATTGTGAAAACCCGAATGTTGTGTGAACATCTTCTAAATGGAAGGACACTTAAAATGTGTAATTGAGCTAAGTGATGTGAAACTGAGTGTGTCAATGTGCTGCCTCCACATCGAATCCCCATTGAGTGATTGTCTGTCCAAAATTGACGTCCAAGTTTATGACCCTGTAACAGACGGTAAACACTTAGCACCAATGATGGGAGCGGGTATCGATAACTATTGCAGCCGAAAAATATTGCCGCGAATACACTTCTTCAATCAGTCTAAACGGATTGTTCGTAATTGAAGTGATTTCTGGTAGATAAAAGCGAATAAAACTTATTTCAACTTTGTGACTACGTCTCGTCTGGCGCAAGTAGTTTTTATTACTTCAAATTATTATTGACTCGAATTTTTCTGTGGTTGGAGCTAAATCACAATTCTGTAATATTTTCGCTGTGGGCTTTGGGCATTCAAATGAAAAATGCAGATATTATATGCATATTAATCTTTTATTACAATGGGTTAGGCGGTTTTTGTCTTATAAGTAAGGCCAGAATTGACCAGTTGTGTGACCGCATTTTTAATTATATTTCAAATTAATTAAGCCACTAGACTCCGGATTATAGCAATGCTTGCTTGTTGAGTGAAACATAGAGTAAGCGATAATTTAGCACCCCTAAAATAAGATACTGTTCTGACACAAAAATAGAAATGAATAATGTAGTATCGGCTATGTAGATCTTGTATCAGACCTGAGATGGTTTTTGGAGGTTGGGCTGACATACTGACATGTGAATATCAAGCTTGCCTCAAATAATTAACATGTGGTGGCTGCCCACTTCTTGCCACCGTCGAACTCGGTTTTCTAGATAAGCACACATCAAAAATCTTAAATCATTCCAGCATATACAAGAAGCATACAAGAAAAACAAGAACTTTGGCCCACGCCATAAAATAAAATATTTGTGGAGTGGTAAATCCGATGTATGCTTGTGAATATTTGTGTGTGTGATTTTGGGAGTGGTTGTGTTTGTGTGTGTGTGTATCTGGGAACCCAATATATATGTCATGTGCAATTTCTTGTAAGGGCTGCAGCAATAGCACGCTTGGGCTAATGCTTAAATGTTTAAATGTTTTATCAGAAAACCATTTTATTTAATGAATTGTGAATGCAAATGTGAAAGTAAATCTGAAAGTGAATATAAAAGTGACTATGAAAGTGGGAGTGAACTTGAAGGAAGACGAAGTGCTTGGCGTAAGTCGAGCTCACACCACTCATTAAGATGACTCAAATTCATAGTCAAAACAATCTAACCACAAACTAGACCAACACAATTTCACACAATAAAAGCATAAAAGGTAATCGATGGAAGGTTTAAGTTAATGATTGTTTGTTACTGTTAATAAGTGAAGTGTTATTCATTTGTAAGATATCGCTTGAGTCTGCACACGAGTCCATCTCTAGATGGGAGGAAGCTTATCACATGTCTTCGCTGACCTTTTGGGCAAATAGCATTTGTATTCATTTGTTCCTTGGAGGTTGTCACTTATTGACTTTGTGCTCCGCTCACTGACTATGATTAATACGCTCCCTGGCAGCCTTACAACAGAAGAGGCTGGCTGGCTTCGATGCTTGGGATTGAGGCTCATGATGTAATTAAATGATTGCCTGGCAAAAAAGATTCAGTGGCAAATAAAGCATTTGCTTGGGCTAACAATTAACCAAATGGTATGCGGTGCTTGTAGCACAGTTTGAGCATTTAAATATTCGGCGAATTGATTTTAAAAATAAGTTTGCTCCACCATCACATTCTCAATGGCAATGGCAGTGGGTCACAAGTGGTTTCTATGGAGAGGGTATACTTTCAGCTGCCCCATTTGTGTTTATGATGCTTTCGTTATATTTGTGTTTGTGTTTTTTGTATTTTGTAATTGGTTACTTAGGCAGCTTGTTTACAAAACTTCAACTGTATTTAAAATGATTTCATTGCTTGTATTGTTATTTTTGTATACTATGGTTTCTAGTTGTATTCCACACATTCACTGAGAGAAATAATATCAAAGCTTTTTTAAAGTTATTTTCGAAATAATTACGATTCACTAGTATTCGCACTGGAAAAAAATTTATTACTTTCAGTTTTTAGATTATAAATTAAAATTCTGAATTTAAGATTATTTAGTTTTAGTTAACTTTGATATCAGGATTGCTTAGGAATGTATGTTCATAAAATGAGAATTCAATATCGCACTTCAAGTATTCTAGTCCTTTAGTTAAGATATGATTATTTCTAAATGATCCAAGAAATCAAAATTTTTGCATATAAACTAATTTATTTCGAAGAAGTAGTACATTTATGACGGTCAAGCGATTTCTCAAGTTTTTCAAAGTGTATTTAGCCGAGCCGAAAAACAGAAATCTTAAAATGAACATAACAAGAAGGAATTTGAATCTAAACAGTAGCACGAAGTGAATAAAACCTTTGGAATTTCTCAGTCATTTTTTCAGCACAACAATTTTCAGTAAGCGATTTTCCAGTTGTTTGTGTTAAGTATATACCCACATACATATGTATATGTATTTGTATACATATTTTATGTATGAATATAACAAATTACGCATCGGCGCATACCTCTTCGTAAGCCCAATAAATGTCTTAAACTAAATTCTATTCATTTTGTTAATTGGTTTTTGCTATAATTTGTACATATAAATATTAATATCACCTAATTACTATGCTATGCTTCGTCGGTCGAATAAAACAAGTACATTTTTCCATAATATTTAAATGAATTTTATTTTACTTCAGTTTGTCATTCATTCTTACAAGCTCATAAAAAATTCGATGTTACAAATTGTCTCTGTGTCAAATCTTGGGTCAATTCGGAACGCCATTCAACCGTTACCTTTAGATACTATTTGGTAGCTAAAATTTGTAGTTAATCGTCGTTCTATTGCCAAAAAGAATAAAGAAACTAACTGAACTTAACCGACCCAGAGAAGGAAGTAGAAATAGAAAAAAAGCAGACAAAGCAATGCCTCAATACAGTGATACCTATTTACAGTGAGCACTCGACCTATAATCGGAGATTTGACAATTTGTTTACATGTCCTGAAACCCCTCTATGAAAAAAATACTCGACCCAAAAATTGCACCGATTCATGTGTGTGTCAGTGGTTTTGGTTGTGGATGTGTGTATTTTGGCATAAGTCGTTTACTTTGTTCTTTATACTTCTGGGTAGCAGCCGGCTGCTAAGTGCAGGCTATAATTGTCTGAAATGGGCATAAACAAAATCGGGCAATTGACCGGGTTGAGTGTGTTTGCTCTACACGGGAATGATAATTTTAGCCAGAGCCAACACGTAATGGGGTGGATGATACACTCAGAAAAACGAATTTCTCCAGAGGCAATCGAAAACAAGCGAGTTAATTAAAATACAAGTTTTCATAAATGCTAAAACTATCTTTAAGCGTTTAATTTTTAGAAATAGAAATAAATAATTGTGAATAAATTCAATTCAAAATTCTTGGTCATATTTTTGTCTAAGTGTAGAATGTTGCAAGTTGACCCGTCCAAGACACTCCGAGACGATGCACATTATGACTAAAGGCAGTGCATATTTATGTGGTCAAATACGAAATCCCGTTATATGGATGTCATCAATCACAGCATCGCCAGGGTCGCAAACATTTCAATTTGCTGGCAAATGCTTTAACGACAGCAGCAGAAACACCGAAGTGGGAACACTATATATATATATGTACAATCTGGGACGAAGGACCAGGACTGTTGCCACTGCTTCTTCTTCGTGTTCTTATTGACTCCCTTGCATCACATATCTCAGCAGCACGTGTCAAGCGCCTCCTTCACCTCCTCCTCTGCCGTCGCGCTTAATTACAACTATATGGCGTCAGCCTCGTATCGCTCATCTTTTGCTGCTCGTTGTATTCATAGCGATTGCCAACTGCAGTTGTAGTTGCAATGCGGCGACTATATAGTTCATCGCTGTCACTGAGATATGAGTTGTTGCCATTTGCTCTCGGTTGTATCCTTGTTAATGCTGTTCCTGTTGCTGCTCCTCATTTTGCCCGTTGACGTTGTGTTTGCCCATTGTGCATTATTTGACAACGACTTTTGCAACTTGTTCCTGTTGTTTTGGCTACATGTTATTTTTTAATTTTTTTTTAAATTAAATTTTCGGTCCTTTATTCTATCTAATTATACAAATATTAATTGCAGTATGTAAATTATAAATTTATACTTTCCCTTATCATTCCTTTTTTTTAAATATGTTTTTTTTATTTTATTTTGTTTGTGGAAAGTATTTAAACAAACTACAGTGAAATTCTTGAAGTATTTATAAATTTAATATTCTTTGTGATTCTCTCAGAAATATGAATATGCAGGATTTATAAAGTATGTGGTCCTTTTGAAACACGTTGCACTGGCTGTAAAGAACTTAATTTGTTATTGCTTTCATCTGTGTGCAGGAGGCTCTGAGGTGTTTTTGTTCTCCATAAAAGAATTTAAACCCATTTTGCAAAGTTAAAAATGTATATATATAATTTGAATTCAACATATACATATATGTATTTATTTATATATATTAAAATATACAAATATATATGTATACATATATATTGAAGATTTATTTATATTCAGGGATTCACAGTTACTCGTTGATGGCATTGTATTTTAATACACATGTTGTCATATTATCTTTAATTTTAACTGATTAACTTTTTGTTTATTTATGAAAATTGAGTTTTTCTTTATTATTGCTGATACTGCTGTTATTTGTTTTTTCCTTTGGTCTGATTTACATAAATTTGTTTACTATTCTCCAATGAAATTCTCATTTGGTTGAGCATCTGTCGACGCCGCTATCAAAAAGTATCCCACATTGATGGCTTATCGATGGTGAAACTGACACACCTCCCACACACACACACACTCACACACATAAAAGTTTACATACTACTAACTCCTTCATTAACTCTCTGTACCCCATTCTCTCAAGGACCGGTTGGAGAATTTTACGGGCCATTGAGCCACATCCCAAATGTTCTGTTCATAATTTTTAATACAAACAATTTAATTGCATATTTTGCATATTCGCATATTCGCCATTTGGAATTTGCTGTTTACCCCAATCCCAATTTCAAAGCCTTCATCTAGCGATTCCATCGTACTGCATTAAATGCGATCGTTAAAAATGAAAAATTATTAATCGCCATAATTACGGCTCATTGAGCGATTTCAATTCATTCAATAACATCGTTGAAGAATATTTAACAAGCCAAAATATACTCTCAGATATACTTTGCTGATCCAGCGACTGATGTATATGATATTCCAGGCTATACTTTTCCCCTTTAACAACTGCTGACAAATGCTGACTGACAGCCATTTGATTTGGATTAAAAGAAGGAAAAAATTTTACGCTTTTTCGTTTTCTATTTGTATCAAATCGAGGGCGTTCACAGTTTATAGAGTAACTTATCTATCTATTTAAGTATGGGAGCAGCATTTTGCAATTTGCGATATCCATAGAATTCATAATTTACTACCCAGATCATATATATTTTTGCTTCAGCTAAACAGCTTTCTCATTGCAAAATTATTCTGTGAGTTGTGTATTTAAAATACACTTTTTATTAATATACATGTATTTCTTTTAAATGCAAATAAATTAAAATGAAACAATGAAAAAACCTTTCGTAATCAGTGGGTGACAATGGGTGTTTGTGTTTTTGTATTTAAAAGAAATTAATTTCAAAATATTTTATTAAAGTTATGAAGGATTCCTATCAAAAATATCTGTAAGCAACCCTTCCAATTTTTATATGAATTTGTGTTGGAATCGTCTTTCAAACTTTATATACACTGTTTAAATATAGGTTCGACCATAATCAAAAAGCCATAGTAATAACACTTGTTAAATATTTTTAAGCTGCTTAAATATCAGATAATCTTAATAATATAAATGTATAAAAATGTGTAGACAAAAATAGCACAAGTTCCAAAAGTGATCCACAGGCTTAGAAATGCTTTGTTGATAACATTGATAACATTTCTTCTTCGAGTGGCGCTATTATTTTATTAGCACTTGTTCATGGCCTATTTGCAAAGATTTTTATGTATGGTGTGTAAATGTTTTTCTACTGATTTTTTTTTTAATAGCATTTACCAACCTATTCACCCTGTCCATTATGCTCGCGCTAACGACATTCACATTGGCTGGTGTAACAAGTCGCGTCGCGCAGATAAGATTCAGTGCCGCACAAGGCAATGGAATTTTGGAGCTTAGAAATAGCGTTGGCGGGGAAAACAGGAATGGAGAGCTGAAGATGGGAGTGTTTAAGGCTGAGGTGAATGCGATGGATGCAATAGATTCGGCAATACTGCTGCCCGACGAGAAGGATGCTTGCCCCTCTGGATATTTTCACTGCAACATGACCGCACAGTGTGTGCTGCAGCGTGCGAACTGCGATGGCAGAGTCGACTGCGATGATGGGTCGGACGAGTGGAACTGCGTAAATGAGGTGGATGCCAAGTACTGGGATCACTTGTTTCGCAAAAACTCGTTCGGACGCCAGGGCATGGATGACAAACATATTGGCGATTGTTGTGAGTATAACCCCCTTTATCCAAGCAGCCCCACAATATTGGCGAAAAAATTAAGCGCTACATTATAAGTGTCGGCAAATGTAGCAAGTGATGTCAACTAGTGAAGGATAGCTCCGTTGGGGTTATGTCTCTCATCTCCAATTCACTCCACTGCTCTGTACAAACTGGCATATAAATTTACGCGGTATTCATTCATTTCACTAAATAGATTCCCAACAAATACTGGTTTGTGCAAATCAGTTTTATTTTGTTTTACTTTAATTTTTTTTTTATTCCGCAGCCTGGACGAATACGAACTTCAGTTGCCCTTGTCGCGGCGATGAGATTTTGTGTCGTTTTCAGAAACTGACGTCGCTGCCAACTCATCTGCCCACAAACAGTCTGGCAACGCTGTAAGTACTGAAAACATTTAGATCGGTTTTGTTAAATTTACTCTATATAAATTCTTATTATTTCTTTTGTTACTATCAAATAAATAAAAAATCTATTTTTCTGCACATATATATACTTGTATATATATATATATATATATATATTTTTTTTTTTTTTTCAATTTACGTGGAACTTTACAAGAATCTGTCAATATTAAGCAAATTAAAAATGTAGAAAATTATAAGAAATATAATTGACTTTTTAAGTTAAGAAAGTAGATGATTAGACTTAACTTTAAAACATAACTTTTCCATTTATAGGTATAAAATTAAATTTGGTTATTTAATTGTTAACATCAACTAATATCTTTTTTTTAATTTATTAATTGTTCACCTCTTTTTAGTGACCTTACTGGCAACAATTTTGACGTCATCGATGAAAACTTCTTCAGCACAATGCCCAACGTGGAGAGTTTGTGAGTAAAGAGCCCCTCAAATCCCACACTCAATTTTCGTAAAAATAATAATTTAACCTTTCTCTTAGCTGTAAAAATTTCGATGATACAACCCTGATATTACTGCCCTGCTATGTCGATTAAGCAGCCAAACGCTGTCGCACATACAAATTAAACACAGACTTGACTTGAGTTATAGCCACGGGGGTAGATGGAGATGCCGGGGGTTTGAGGAGGTGCTAATGGGACGGAAGATAGAGTTCGTATCGTGTTTTGCAGGCGGTTGCAGTTTATGTGCCACAATGTTAAAGGACACGGGCGACGAAGAACAGACTAAAGTTCTTAAACCGCTTTATAAACACTGAGAGTATTTTAAGTATTTTGGATGAGATAGAGAAGATACTGGGTGAGAGAGAGAAAGAGGAAATGTCAAGTAATACGTATGTTTAAGGTCCTAGACAGGAGCAAGAAAAATGAAAACCAGCATTCAAGCAATCAGAGCTTATCGAAGCACACAAAATTAGCACAGAGCTTTCTTCCCATTTGCATATATTATATATATATATATATATATATTATAGTATACAGTTATTTAAGTCATTAAGTCGAGTTCGAGTCCGATTTAAGTTTCTCTCAGTGTAAGTAAAGCTAATTCATTAGCCGTGTTTCCAGAATTTGTCTGTCTGTCTGTAGGAGTGTGTTCGTTGGAGAGCATATTGTCTATTTGCCACATTACTCCGCCAGTAGTGAGCATCGGCTATACATATGGAACTGGACTTCCTATCTCCTAGTTAAAAACTCATATGTAAACTGCTGCCAACTGTCCTGGCGAAGTCTGATGTTGTGACTTAGAAGTTAAAAAATACGGAGCAACGCCCTAACGACAAAGTAATTACCAGAGAATATCCAGGCTGGCCGGGGTCCGCATGGGGTATCTGAGACATCTGTTGTTCGAAGGCAGCGGACAGCTGTGGAAATTAATTTGACCACAGGCTGTCAGTTATGGCAAAAACCAAGAAAATACACTGAAATCAGTGTTTGAATTGTTAGAATAATTTCCTTCAATATTTTCCAATGTCTATAATAGTAACGAGTTTGACTTGGAATTTATTGAGTCGACATTAACAATAAACAAACAAATACATTTCATAAAAGGTAAGACTTTTCCATTCAGCCATCAAACAAAACAAACAAGAAAAGTTGCCTCTACCGAGAATTGAATTAGTACGTAGTACACATCTGAATTTCAATGAGTTTTCTTTCCTTTTGCTTTCACGCTGATGCCCATGGTGTAAAGATTTGTTGGGATTCTTTACAATTTCGCAGCCCCATTTTCATTTTGTGCGGAATTAAACTTAACAATTGAATTTTAGTTTTATTAAGTTTAATTCAAAGCTTCAGTTTGCATACGAAAAGTCTATCTGCAACTGTAACTGAGCGTATATCTGTATCTTATCCCCACACATTCAGGGTGCTGAAGTTTTGCTCAATCCGTGAGATACTTGCGCATGCATTCGATAGACTGGCCGCCATTCCCCTGAAGACACTGTAAGTATTGTGTTCCGCCCAAAGCAATGGGCGAGCTGGGGAGGGCCTATATTGGATGGTTGCGTGCATAACTTATAATTAACTTTTGTTATTTATGTGCACTTAATTTATTTGATGCTGCTGTGGATGCTACTAAAAATGGCCCTCGTCCTGAATTGCTTACGCTTCCATTTTTCTTCTCTTTCGATTTTTCAGTTATATGGATGATAATAAGCTATCGCGTTTACCAGAGTATTTCTTTGCCCCAGGCAATCAATTGAGAATTTTGTAAGTATTATTCCTGGTTATTACGTAATGAAATTATCTCATCAGCTTCGCATAAAAGTAACCCTTAACTGTGCATATACAAGAGAAATAAGTTTTTGCGCCTCTAGACACTTTTAATACTTAATTATGGACTAAAGTCACATACATAATTTTAAATATACATTTCTAATTGATGGGTTTTAAATAAAACTTGTCATTCAATTTAAGGGGTACAACTTTATGAATAATTTCAGCGGCAGTCTTGTGATCAAGTAAAGAAGGTCTAGTTAAATCATAAGCAAATATGATTTTAGACCAACTCAGCTTAAAATTCTTATCAAAATCTAGTTCCTTTGCTTGCTTTAAAACAATGTGTTACACTCCGATTAAATTAACAAACCTTTCTCGCAGTCCAACTTACATAAAAACGGTTGGCTATCCATAGGCGCTGTGGAAATTACGCATACGACCAATGGACGTCATTGACAGTTGTTGTTATGGACGTTAATGTGCTGTTATTTAACTTTTATATGATAAAGTTATAAATAATTCTACATAAACAATTTATTAGTGGCTTGATAATAAAATTACAACTAATTTAATTGTGTGCGGGGCAATTAAAATCGACAGTTTAAGAAACCATTTGGAATTACAACAGATACAAAAGTTAATTGTATGCCAATGTTTTTTTATTTTATATTTTTTATCTTTATATGCAAATCAAAAATCGGTCGACTTTTTATAAAATTATAGCATTAATAACGGCTTAATGGTATAATTAGTAAATATAGTAACAGTTTAGACAAGAAATCAACCTGATAATTTGATTGACAGCTTAATTATTTATAAGTTTTGGAATTTAAAAATTTGCATTTTGTTTCAATACCAAAACTCATATGTGAATCGTTTGCGAATTAGGCATATCAAACAATAATGCTGCCTACTACTATATCTATATGGTACATATATAAACATAGCTTGCCATCTCGCTGTGCTGCACTTCATTACATTACATATCAATTTGTGTAGTGCCTTTGTGTGCAACTGTACTTTCCCAAATTGGGTTGGAAAAAAAAAACAAAAACAAAGAGATAAAATAAACTGTGCTGTCAACTTTTGGGCATGCAATTTTTTGATGTTCAGCCCGAAGGGGATTCAAACGCAAAACATTTTGTAATTACCAATAACTATAGATAGAAATGCACACACACCTATGCATTAAGAGAGGAGATTGCATATTAAAGCCGAGACAGTTATGTGCACTAGCAATTGTTGATGGTATCATCATGTGTGTATTTGTGCGTGTGTATGAGCATGTGCATGTGGGAGTAAATTTATATATCCCAGCTGATGGTCAGTGTGTATGTGGCGTGTGTTTGTGTCTGAAGCTATTGTTGCGTATACGCATCGTATGCCAGTTGGGGCCATAAAGTGGCCCATTGTTGTGGCCTCTGTGCTTTTGTGGTCGATTCTAAGTTTATCTATGTTTTCTTTTATTTTGGAGCTCAATCGACTTCATGAGTTGAGGTGGTGTATAATAAAAATATTAGCACACTTCGCCAAAGCTAAAAGTTTGGTGCAGCAGCACTGAAAGCAGGACGAGGCAAATTATGCCTTTTGTTATTGTTCCCCATCGTTTCGAAAGCCAACAAGACAACACAGCAGACGGCGACAACAGAAACTAAAACATAAAATAAAAGACAAAGCTAAAACACATAAACAACTCAGTTACACTTTCCGCCAATAGCGGGGAAGGTTAGTTAGGGCTAGTTTGGTATTCGGTTAGGAGGAATATCGATAAAAATTAGAGCTGATTTAGTACCTAGTTAAAATACAACTTAAAACTTAAGGCTCATATGTATATTATTAAATTATACCATAGTCAGTAAATGTATAAGCGAAATGCATAATAAAATAATGTATAAATATCTGCCAATGTATTGCAGCCAAAAAACTTAATGATTATCATATACTTGTATACTCTTTCAAATACAATATTAAAATGAAGACTGAACCAATCAACTTTAAAAAAGTGTTAAAAATTAGCCAGCTAAAATCAGATTGTTGTTCAAATTGTGCAATTCACCAAAACGAACAATGATCGCTGGTTCATATTTATTTCAAGAAGATTTCAGCTCTATTAATATCAGACTTTGTTATGATCTAGACAAGGGCATAATGCTTATCTGCTATCTGCTCATCACCCTTTTTAATAGTAAGTCAAGAGTAGTTGCCGGATGCACAGCTGTTGCTGGCAATGGCGTTGGTTGGCTGGTTTTCAACTTTTCAGCAGCGCTTTGACATTTAGCTGGACTGGAAAAAGGGTTGGTAGAGGGGGAGAGGGAAGAGGGAAGAGCAGGCGGATGTTTTGCATGCAGGCATGCAGATTGCACTTAATGGGCTTATAAAAATTGTTAAGCTTATCCAGTTGTTTCTCTGTTTGTCTATTCAGTCTTGTATATAGTTTACTTTGGAACGTTAAAATCACATTAGAAATAATGTGGCAAAACTAATAAATTTTTTTTGTCCATTTTACCTGCAGAATTTTGGCACGCAATCAACTGAGCAGCCTTAACACCGACGATTTTCGCTATCTGCAACTATTGGAGGAGCTGTAAGTACTAACGGAAATAATACGTTAAGAATCTTTTAAAATTTTTCAAGTTGACTGGCAGATGTTTCTCTTATTATATATGTATATATTTTATTATTTTCAATTACAATTGCTTGTTATTTGGTGACCTCTTTTTGTAAATTAAAATAACAATAAGTATTAATTTCAAAATTTTAGTTTCGAATAAATGCAGAGCTTTCCTAACTTTTCCATAAATTTATAGTTTGATAACAAATAAAGTATAAAAGTATAAAGAAATAGAGATTTCATAATTCTATTGCATTTTTCTGAAAAGACCATATTGACAAATGATTATTCAAGATATTTTTCATACAGAATGAACCATTGTAAATGAAGTATTTTAACCTGAAATTGAAATCTAAAGAAATGTTAAATAAAAAATATATTTTAATAAGCATATCAAATTTGTTCAATCTAAAAGAATCGGTCTTATTCTTGTGTTAAGATTATTGTACTTATTTAATCGTGTTCCG
Source organism: Drosophila longiperda (assembly GCA_035042125.1). NCBI lineage: Eukaryota > Metazoa > Arthropoda > Insecta > Diptera > Drosophilidae > Drosophila > Drosophila longiperda. The sequence goes on from JAWNLV010000149.1 coordinate 405,157, forward strand.
CTTCTAGCGATCTGCGCGGAAATCTTATTGGGAATTTTGAGGCATCGGTTTTTGCTCAACTTCAGAACTTGGAGGTGCTGTAAGTGGCCGAAACTATTATCCCGTAGTCACATTTTGTATCTTAGTCGTCAACCCACTACCACTTTAGCTACTTGAATGAGAATCGCTTGACCCAGCTGCATCCAGGCATGTTTCCCAGCACTTTGTTTCATCTACACACGTTGTCCTTGGCGCAAAACCAAATCGCCAGCATTGCGTCGAAAACATTCACATTTCCCCAACTGCGACACTTGTAAGTATTCAAAGAGAGAGCGGCATGCGGTGGTAATTTGCAACTACCACCGTGTTTCAACTGAGGGGCAACATCTGATTTAAGGCCCTGTATAGTTCCGCAAATTGTACGAATTTTTGTCTACATTTCCGTTTACAGATTTCTTGCAGGAAATGAATTGTCTTACATACGCGACGGAACTTTCTGTAACCTGAGCTATCTGCAGGGATTGTAAGTTGTAACCAAAATACAGAAAAATTCGCAAAAACATTTATGTAAAGACACACACCAAATATGTAAGACCATGCAAATACTCTGTAGAGTAAACCGAAACTTAAATACGTCTGAAATACATATTGCATTGCATTACATATTACATAAATCACGGAAGTAATTACATTTTTTGGGAACTCATTTAAGTGTGTAGCTAAATTTTAAAAACAATGGGCTCATAAAATGGGTAACTTAGTTTAAAAATTGTGAACGCCTGATCTATCTGATTTTATTTTTGTTGGATATTCGAAGCAAATATGTGAAGGGGAGCATGACAAAGGGCGATGCGTTTGATAGGCATGCATAAAATCAGTCACGGCTAAGCTGTCCTGGGAGTTTTTCAATTTGCTTAGGCTTAGGTTCACGCACAAAACAGGACTAAAGGGCCAGCACAAGGATAATGGGAGCCATGTCATGGGACGTCTGTCTTGTGATTGGCAACATCAGCTCATTTTTGTTTGTGAAACTTTCGGTTGAGGAATTTCATTTCTCGATAATGACGTCAAACAGGGACAAACCCAAACGTTCTCGCGGGAATGTGAGAGAAAAAAAAGGAATATCTAAGAATAAATATTGCTAATAAAAAAAAACCATTTGGATAGTTTTTTTGCATAGGCCACAAAACTACATTAATCATTGTCCGGTTGGTATCTAATGCATATTGAGTAGCTCCAATTTGATTTGCAAGCTGTGGCATGCACAAAATGGTCGTGACACATTACGTGCTAAAACTTTAAGGATAAAACTACTACGACTCACTGACAAATACCATTTTTACAATACACATACAAACAATAAACATTTTTCTTATTCGCAGACACTTGAATGAGAACCAAATCGAGAAATTCGATTTGCATGCCTTCGACTGCTTGGAGAATCTAAGGTCCTTGCTGCTGACTGGTAATCGCTTTAAGACTCTCGATCCGGCTTTGCTGCAAAATCTGAGTAGTCTTAACTTTATGTAAGTATCAGCCGACAAATCTCTGTAAATACTCTGTTCGTAATTGGCAACCTTCACTTTTTTATTTCAAAAATATCCTGTACACATAAAAATGAAGGTGTCATCAAATCAGTTCGTGATTAGTATCAAATCCTTTCGTCATTTTATTCACTCAAAAGAAAATAAGCCACATTAATTTGACAATATAAGTGAAAAAAACGATAAGAGTTTTAGGCCTGGAAAATAATATTGGTGAAGTTAATTGAAAAATAAATAAGACTTTATTAAGTCTTCATCTTGTGACCTCTGTTCTTATTATATTTGTACACTGTTAGTGCTGTGTACAGAGTATCTTTTTAGCCGGATACTCTTAATGTGTTTCTCTCTTCTTGTCTGCAGATACTTCTCGTGGTTCCATTTGTGCCGCGCCGCGTTGCATGTGCGTGTTTGTGATCCCCGTGGCGATGGAATCAGCAGCACTTATCACCTGCTTGACAATCAGCTACTGCGTGGCAGGTAAGTTCAACTCCTCGTTAATCCCCATTCCCACCTCTGTGTCTCGTTGGAGATTTTTTTTATTATTTCTCCTAATCCGCCGCTTCACCTCAGGCAACATACAGCTTGCAAATATATCTACTGAAGAAGTTAAGTGTGACGTTTATGTTTTTATACTTTAATATAGATAATATCATAGTATATTGGTTTTGTGCAATGTCATCCACGCTGCAGACTTGAAACTTGGAACATATACTGGTCTGTGCCCGCGTCATGTCTCTCACAATTTTAAGACTACAGCCTCCAAATTTGGCTGCTATCTTGTTTGGCAATGTCCTTCAAATATCGGTATATTCCACGCCCCCCTCCGCAGCACCCAGGCCCCCCTCCCCTACGAATTTCAAATGGCTCTATCTTCCGATAATAAAATATATGCCCACACTTGCGCCCATAATCTCCAAATTCGGTGTCTTCAACAATTTCAATTTAGAGTGGCCAAACTTGGGAGATATATTGCTAGTAATACTCTTACAAAATCCGAAAATATAACATTTTTGACCCAACCCACTCCCGCCCACAAAAACAATTAAAGTCTATATATCTGGCAATTTAAGAGCTACAATTGCCAGAATTGAAGGAAGGGTAATAGCTTATATCTGCCGCATTTTGCGGGGCACACCCAACCTGTTCTTTGATACCTGATATCCGCTGGTATCAGATTATTCAGCAGTCGGTTACGCCCGAATGCAACTTTCTGTCTTTGTTTAGTTTACTTTTATGCTTACTTTTTATGTTTATGTATATTGTTTTGTGAGCTGAGCCACGCCCTCTTAGCTGTGCAAAACATTAATATGGGAAACCAGGAACACAACGCGAAAACTTTTATTGCCCATGGTCATATCATCATATATTATGCTTCAGTAAAAAACGCTAAATCGAAAATAATTATTCCAGTTAATTTGTTAGTTAGTTGATCGATGTACAGATACCAGGCATGCTTAAATTATTTTGAAAATATTTTGCATCAATTGGTAGTGTTTTGCATTAAAATATTTATTTCCGAATAAGAAATTTTTTCAATTTCCAAAATAAGTTCTAAGAACGATTAGATTAGATTCTTATCAGAAATTATTAGAGAAATTAAATCAATTGAAACGCACTTTTTAAGCAAAAAGAAATTTAGTATTTATTTAACTGAGAATGTTTTATTCGGCTTGTATATTCTGGCGATCTATGCCACGAGTGCATCACAAGATCGACTGTTCGATTGGGGCGCATCAGTTGTAGAGGGCACGACGAAGGCGCTCCCGCAGCAGAAGCATTCGGATCTGATGCTGATGATCCGTACTGCCCAATGGGGCTGACGATGGTGGCCCGACGACTAGACCGTTGCGGCTGGAGCATGGCACACCACCACCACGATTACGTGCAGCAACCAGATCTAAGTTAACAGCAGCGGAACTGAAGCCGTCATTGGGCTCCAGGCCTTGACGCTGATATTCAAAGAGCATAATTTTGTCTGTTTTGGACTCAATTTAAATTTTCGACAATTTTTCGATGTTGAGTTCTGAACAATGTGTACAAATAATTTATGTGAAACTGAACATCCTGTTTGACACATTAATTAGCAAACCTACTACGTCTTCAAATTTAAATTCGTTGTTTATGACAATTAATTACAAAATGAGCAATATTAAAATATAAAATATGAAATGATTAGATTTTTTACTTCTAAAAAATCAGTCAAGTGTAGAAAATCGTCTAAAGAACTAAAAAAAATTACAAAATAATTTATATTTTCCAAACGATTGTTTTTAGAAAATATACTTTCTAAAATTCAGAAAACATTAATAAAATTTACTCAGTCGTCTGCTATGCTGGACCTCACTTGGTGTCTGCTTTATATAGATCACCTGTCAATCAAATTTTAGTTTATTGTGTAAGGGTATAAAATATCATTGCTTACAGGTCGACCCATGTGTGGGACTGCGTTGTGTATGTTGTCGCACTCAGTTACAGACAAAACATGGCAAACCCATTTTCTACTTGGCAATTTCATTTATTGGGTAAACCGAAAGTGGCAGCCAGTTAGAAATTCCGTCAGCCAGCACTTGCTATCAGCTATCTTGACTGAGTGATTGTCTGGATGTGTCTGTCTGCCACTGGGAGAGTTGTGTAACTAGTGCAGAAAAAGTGCCAGAAGTGTTTCATTATTTGAAACCACTCTTCCGTTTTCTAAGGCATCGGCCTGAGCAAACGAAAATTTCATATTTTTGCTTCGGTTTCCTTTAGTCGGTTGCTTCTTTGCCTACAATTTACACCCTCTGCGTGCCGTCTCAGTTTTGAAGTTTATTTTAATTTCCCTTACCAGTTACCACTCCATTTCTCGAGTTTGAATGTGTCTTTTAGGTAACTCCATCGTCCAGCTTTTACACACTGAGAGAAAATGTGTTTTTTCATATGAAACGAATTGGAATATGGTCAATTTACGCAATTAAATTTATTTTATTATGTTAAAATATTTCAAGTTCCTATAATTTCTCTTAAAATAAGAATTTTGTTATTCAGTCCAAAATTTTCTACAACGTTTGTAACCGTTTTGAGTTAAAAATTCAAAAATTTGTTCTCAGTGTTGAAAAGCCTAAGCAAATAACAACACTGTACTGTGCAACTCCGTGTGTGTGTGTGTGTATGTGTGTGCATATACGAGGGTGGTCTGACAAGCTTCCGACCTCAACCTGAAGATGGCAGCACTCGTACATAAAAGCAAGTGAATTTCATTGTTCATCTGTTGACAGTTACTCCCCAAAGTTTCAGCAATTTTAGACGCGCAGTTCTTAAGTAACAGTCATTTGAGTGAGTTGATGCGAGTGTTTTTGTGAAAATGGACAAAATCGAGTATGGAGCTGTCATAAAATATTTGTTTTTGAAAGGCAATACGCCTACGCAAATGAAAGATGAGTTGGATTCTGTGTATGGGGACTCTGCACTATCATTTACCACAGTGAAATTTTGGGCAGCTGAATTTAAACGTGGCCGTAAGAGCTTGGAAGACGATGAACGTTTGGGGCGTCCAAAAACTGCAACAATCGACGAAAACGTCGCCAAAGTTCACCAAATGGTGCTAGACGACCGCCGAGTTAAAGTGAGAGAGATAGTAGAGGTTATGAAGATGTCTAAGGAACCATCCGCCTTACTCACCAGATCTAGCCCCAAGCGACTTCTTTTTGTTCCCTCATCTGAAAATTGCGCTCGGAGGACAGAGATTTTCGTCAAATGAAGAGGATATTACCTTTGTGAACAATTATTTTGCAGAGAAAAACGCCGAGTACTATTTGGACGGGTTACAGAGATGGGAGCATCGCTGGGAGAAGTGTGTAGAATTACAAGGAGACTTTGTTGAAAAATAAAAAATAAAACATCAGAAAAATGTCTTGCATCTTTATTAGGTCGGAGACTTTTCAGACCACCCTCGTACATTTGGTAACATGGCAAAAAATGACGGCATGTTTTGGTTCGCTGGAATGTGCCTGCTAATATATTTTAATATTTTTACTTAAAGCTTACATTAAAATTAAATTCTTTTCTACTTTTCCTTCCTCTTCAGTTATCTTGTATTTATTCTACCAAATTTAATGCGATACTTAAGCTACACCAGGAATACACACATTTTCTCAGTCTACTTATATTAACTTTATATGTCAGCTTTAGATCAACATCTTCAAACTTTAAAGTAAATGCTCCTTAGTCATACATTTTAGAAACATTTAAGATTACGAGGTAATGTTGATTAAGTATCTTCCTCAAATTGGTTAAAATTTGGAAAGTGAAAGTGAAAACTGAAAGTAAGCTGCATGGGAAAGTACTTGTTATTGTGGTACTTTCAGAATCGGAGAATAATCATTGTAACGATTACTCGTGCAATTGCTTAAAGTTTGTTTTGTTATTGTGATCCAATCAATCTGAAATGACATATTTTACTTTGGCATCTCCTTTCTTTAATTTGTGATTAGTTTACTTATTCATATAAGGATGTTGTAAGTAGTAGGAAATCCTAGTAAAGGAAATGAATGAAAAATGGCACTCTTGGAGCTGACATAGATTATAGTTATTTCTGAAATGCAGCCCTGGTGTCATTTTGCAACATTTCCCACCCCTTAGATGGGCACAGACAATCATCATCACAAGAAGAGTGGCAGCGTTCGCAATTGCTTCACATGGACTCTGGTGATGCGTCGTGTCCTGGCAACTGAATCATAATTCAAACAACAATGACTTCAGTAATGAGCACACAGGCAATTGACAATTGTGGCACACACGCACACGAACATACGCAAACCGGGAACAAGGACTTAATTGGCCAATAACATGGAGTTGATTGAATTGCTGGCAAATGTGTTTCTGTTTTGTGGTTGACCTCCATGTACCAACAAGTTCGTTTAATTGCCCAAATTGACGACATTTGATATTCGAATGTGCAGATAGGTCATTGCACTCCTTATCTCTCGACATCTCTCTGTATTTCTAGAAGACCTATTTGGAACTGTAATATTGATAAAAAGAAAAGAAAGAAAAGAAGAAGAACAATGCAGTGTGGATCTACAGATTGAACTCTTAAAATCTGCTAATTTTCTAGAAGTTCTAACCTAATTTTATGAATGCTGATATTTGGAACTCCGATTTTTATTGCAGTGTTTGGGTGATGGCCTCAATTGCAGTGGTTGGCAACTTACTTGTGTTGGCTGGACGCTATTTTTACAAGTCGCGCAGCAATGTGGAGCATTCGCTTTATTTGCGTCACCTGGCGGCTAGTGACTTCCTCATGGGCATCTACCTAACGATCATCGCCAGCGCCGACATCAGTTTTCGCGGAGAGTATATTCAGCACGAGGAACCCTGGCGACACAGCGCACTCTGCGCCTTCGCTGGTCTGTTAACTAATATCTGATGTTATTGGCCCAATTTAATCTGACTCTTTTCAGGCTTTTTGAGCACCTTCAGCTGCGAGTCTTCCACACTGCTGCTCACATTGGTTACCTGGGATCGTCTTATGTCCGTCACGCGGCCACTCAAGCCACGCGATACGGAAAAAATTCGGTATGTTGTTTTCATTATATTTTCGCAGATTAGAAATTAAAGAAAACATGTCAGACTAAACTTGATGTATATATTCTTGAAATTCATCTTTTGAAGCTTTTAGTTTAAGCTTGCACCTTATCCGACCTTTTGTTGCACGGATAAAAAAAACAAAAGGTTCGATCTGGAGAATTTTGACTGCATCATAATTTTAAATAGGTTAAAAGCTTTGGTTTATTAAGTTAAATAACAAATATTTGTATTTGCTTACATATTATCAAAATATGATTATTAAAACTTGTTGTTGCATGGCTAAACAACAATTGTAATCTAATCTCATAATAAGTTTAATGAACTTATCAAGCATAGGCAATAAAATATGTTTACAGATTATCAGACAAACTGATGATGAGTTTAACCTAAAATATGCATTTAAATTTTCAGAATTGTACTGCGCCTTCTTTTGGTGTGGGGCATTAGCTTTGCACTCGCTGCAGCCCCTCTTCTACCCAACGAATACTTTGGAGCGCACTTCTATGGCAACAACGGCGTCTGCCTCTCGTTGCACATACATGATCCCTATGCAAAAGTCAGCAGCGAATTGGAGAGAAAACATAGAGAGAAAATTCAATTATTTAATTTGTTTAATTCACAGGGCTGGGAGTACTCGGCGCTGCTGTTCATCTGCATCAACACAATCTCGCTAATCTTCATACTGTTCTCGTATGTTCGCATGTTGCAGGCTATACGTGACTCTGGTGGTGGCATGAGGAGTACGCACAGCGGACGCGAGAATGTTGTTGCAACCCGGTGAGTCTTTCGTTAGATGATGTTAATAGATGATTTTACTAGGCGAATATACGAAAAGTTGTGGAAGTTGTGTGGCTTGCCAAGAACGTATGAGAAATATCCAAAAAGCCGTAATCATGACTTATTCTTATTTATTTACAGATTTGCCATCATTGTGACGACAGATTGCGCCTGCTGGTTGCCCATTATAATGGTCAAAATAGCCGCACTTTCAGGTTTGCTATCTCTCTCTTTTTCGCTCCCTCTCTCTTTATAAGAGCTCATGATTTGCTATTTCAGGTTGCGTCATCTCACCGAACTTATATGCCTGGCTGGCGGTGCTGGTACTGCCGGTTAACTCGGCTTTGAATCCGGTGCTTTACACGCTGACGACGGCCGCATTTAAGCAGCAGCTGCGGCGCTATTGCCACACGCTCCCCACATGCTCGCTGGGCAATAATGAGACGCGGTCCCAGACTCAAACGGGCTACGAGTCCGGGTTGAGTGTGAGTTTGGCGCATTTGGGCAACGCTGGAATTGGTGGCTCGGGACGCAAGCGTATGTCGCACAGGCACATGAGCTACCTCTAGGTGGGGGTAGGTTGTTAGTGAATACGATGGGAGGGGAGATGGAGGTTGGGGATAGGGTGGTTAACTTGTCAGTTAATTGTACATGTGATCTACAGCTACAATTTTATTATACATACATATGTAATTATAAAAATATACCTTCGCAAAATGTTAAATATACTTGTATTTGGAACTATCGCAGCTTTTAACTGCATTTACAATTTACATTTTTTATTTTCTCTGACAACCAAAATTGGCTGGTGTTGAAACGTTAAGCTAAAAATTTATATCAATTCATTATTGAACGATTTTTTTGTGATAAGTTATATTACCCAGAAAAGATATAATTACAAAAATTGGAGCTCGAAATTAATGTGAATTAAGTATAGTAGAGGTGGGTACAGATATGTTTCGCCTGCAATGTTTAAAGTCTGTTATATGTTTAAAAAAAAAGGCAGGGATTCTAAATCGAATCTCAGAATTGCAATGAGCTATAAGTGTTACAAAGTTTACAGATAAAGAACAATCGAAACCTTAAGAATTGATATAAGATAACTGCAGTTGATATTAGGCTAGCAGCATCCAATTCCAAATAAAAAATAATTACATATTCTGGAGATGTGTTATGTGAGTTTATTCAGCTATGTGTTCCTTATGACCTGGCTACATGTAAATCTACTGAGGCTCGGTAGCAATGTTGACATTACTCTGGATATAATAGGGTCCCTCATTGACATAGGTGTTAAAGCGAACAGTTTCAATCAATGTGAATTCGCTGCTTACGGAAAGTTGCTGCATAATCTCCCACTTTAGGTACTTCACATCGTTGTGCAGATCAGCGTTACGGGACAGCAGAAACTCAATGGCGCCAGCGGTGTGCTGCACAGCCTGAATGCCCCACATGTATCCGCACAGCGTTTTAAGTAGACTCAAAGCGGCTTGTTGTAGGTCCGGAAAAGGTGTTTTTAGCATCTCCATAATATAATTCACTTGGTCTCCAGGAGCAAAGCTCTCGTACCACATCTTCAAAATGGAGCTGCAAGAAAGGAATTAATAACAAATAGGAAAGTGTAATCTTTTTGTGTAGCATACCTGATCTCAACGCTGGCTGGCGACTGCTGAGCATAGATCACATCCAGGGAGTTGAGCAGTCGAATTTTTAAGGGCACCGATAAGTTCTTAATTAGGACGGAATATTTTGACATAATTTTCATCATAGTTGGCATGTGATGAAGCTGTAACAGCGTTTTTCCATGTACACTGCTGCCCAAATTGGCAAGTGAGTCCATGGCAGTAGGTAGGCAATCCACATCTTCGGACAGCAGCAGATCGAAAAGACACGCCACCATACGTGGATAGCCGGTGATGATTTTTTGCGGGTTAACTGCGGCAACTTTGCTAAAGAACTTCATAATGCTTGGTATGAGGAGCGTGTCCACTGGATTCTCCTCGATGCGTTCCACGCGAGTGCTCATGATATCGAAGATGCGCATTCGCTCCATATAGCTTAAACAGTGATTTTGCTCGGCAAGCGGTACCAGAATCTCCAAAACGCTCGCCTGCAACAGGACATCGTTATTGTCCAGCTCACTCAGCGCCGAATTCAGTACGAACTCAACGTTGTTCAAGGAGACCGAGCTGCGCCTGGCCAGCACCACACCCAACTCGTAAGCGCGACAACGTATGACCTCGGTTTCTGTACACATCTTCATCAGTTTCGCTTGCACGGACAAATCTGCTGCCCAATGGCCCAACATAATTTCCAGAATTTGTATGGCAATCGTACTACACTGCGTCTCGGGTTGCAGCAGTTCGTCTAGCACATAGAGGATCAAGCAGTTATTGGGCAGTGTTAGGACATTGCCGCCGCTCGTCTGACGTCTTAGCGCCTTTAGCAAAAGGCTGAGAACGAGGCCGCGCAGTGTGGCATTCGAGTGTTGCAGTGATTGACTCAACAGCTTCGGCAGTTGAGCATCACTTGTGTCTAGCTGCAGTTGCTCGAGGCAGATGCGTACCAAATCTATGGACATGTTTACTATCGGCTCCTTCGATGCATCGCCGATGGCAGCGCATTCGTAGAGCGCCGGCGAGCGCAGCAGCGATTCAATTGCATCGCGCGATATATTAGATTGTTGGTTGATGTGCGTATATATGGTTGTGAGTGTATCCATGTGTTCGCCCTGTGAATTTAGCTTATCCACTTTCGCCTGCAACGAATCCTCCATTGTTGGAAGCTTTGCGTTTGCAGAGCATACAGATTTCATCAAAATTGAATTAAAATAATCAAAGCCAAGCAGCTGTGAGTCTATCGATAATGGGCAGGCCAAAAGCTGCTTGTCATGGTCCAGCGATATGATGCCAAAACATCGGTGCATCATCCAAATATATATCAATACTTAGCTATATATCGATACTTACTTGCCCGCCACCAATCCCAAAATTTGAATAAAATGAATACAATATGGTTACACTTATATATATATTCATTGAACGGGGTTATTTTAGAAATGTCGAAAATTATATACATTTTTAGACCGGAGACATTATTCAATATTCAATATTAATCGATGCTTAGACGATGATAGTGTGACCGTTTTAATTAATATTGGTATTATGCTCTGCCTATCGGTGTTGACTTTGTTATATATTGCAACCCTAATTACGACGCCATTTTACAAAGACACAAAATTTTGTGACGAAGCGTTGTTGTAATTAAACCGAAGAAAAGTGGTCTAACTTAGGAAAACTAACAACTGAATAAAAGTGAAGATGTCGCAACGCTTTGCGCCAGGGCAAGCACCGGTGCAGTCACGCTACCAGCCACCCCCACAAGCTCCTGGCATGCGTCCCTATCCCGGGCCCGGAACCGGCGCCAGTTTCCCGGTAAGCTTAAAATCAAATAAAATGGATTAAATGCATTTTCTAAACTGACAAATTGAAAGTGTTTGCAGCCACGCGGTTTTCCGCTTCACCCTAACTCGACGCAGCCGGTGCCTGGGAGTGTCGTGGGCGCTGCTCCCGTAGGTGTCGGAGTCGGTCCCGGACCTTCGCTCCTTCAACGGAGCACCCAGCCCAGTTTTCAGACCGGACTGCGTGGCAGCGGTTCCGCTGTCGTTGGCGCCGGAGGTGGCAGCAAACGATCTGCGGAATCGCGCAACATGAACAGCGGTCCCAGCAAGAGTGAGTTTTCCGGTGGCGGTGGTGCCAAGAAGAAGAAGAAACTGGCCGACAAAATCCTACCGCAAAAAGTGCGAGACCTGGTGCCCGAATCACAGGCGTATATGGATCTGCTGACATTCGAACGTAAACTGGATGCGACCATAATGCGCAAACGCCTGGACATACAGGAGGCGCTTAAGCGACCTATGAAACAGAAGCGCAAGCTGCGCATCTTTATCTCGAATACATTCTACCCAAGCAAGGAGCCTAGCAATGATGGTGATGAGGGCGCTGTTGCATCGTGGGAGCTGCGTGTCGAGGGTCGGCTGCTCGAAGACGGCAAAGGGGATCCAAATACGAAGATCAAGCGCAAGTTCTCGTCGTTCTTCAAGTCGCTGGTCATTGAGCTGGACAAGGAGCTGTATGGGCCGGATAATCATCTGGTCGAATGGCATCGCACACACACCACACAGGAGACCGATGGGTTTCAGGTGAAGCGCCCGGGTGATCGCAACGTACGCTGCACCATCCTCCTGTTGCTCGACTATCAGCCGCTGCAATTTAAGCTCGATCCGCGACTGGCCCGATTGCTTGGCGTGCACACTCAGACGCGGCCCGTCATCATCTCGGCCCTGTGGCAGTATATTAAGACGCACAAACTGCAGGATGCCCATGAGCGCGAGTATATCAATTGTGACAAGTATCTGGAGCAGATATTTAGCTGCCAGCGCATGAAGTTCGCCGAGATACCACAACGTTTGAATCCGCTCCTACATCCACCAGATCCAATTGTAATCAATCATTTTATTGAGAGCGGGGCGGAAAATAAACAGACCGCCTGCTACGACATCGATGTCGAAGTGGATGACACGCTCAAAAACCAAATGAACAACTTTCTGATGAGCACTGCCAGCCAGCAGGAGATCCAGGGCCTCGACACGAAGATTCATGAGACCGTCGATACCATCAATCAAATGAAAACAAATCGCGAATTCTTTCTCAGCTTTGCCAAGGATCCGCAAATGTTCATCCATCGCTGGATCATCAGCCAGACGAGGGATCTTAAGGTGAGTGTGCATTACCAGTACCAATTAAAGTTTTATTGGTGACAAGAAAGTGCAGCAGAGGTCCTATGCAGAAGGATAATAATTAAGAGACATACACAAATGGATATGCATTCGACTTGTATGAACAAAACTTATCAATCATCTAATTCTATTTTACTCTTCTGGAAAATTATCCAATTTTTGCACAACCATTAATTTTCTCCTTGTTTGCAGCTAATGACCGACGTGGTTGGTAATCCGGAGGAGGAGCGTCGTGCCGAGTTCTACTATCAGCCGTGGACGCATGAGGCCGTATCGCGCTACTTCTTCACCAAGGTCAATCAGAAGCGGGCCGAATTGGAGCAGGCGCTGGGCATACGCAACGGCTAAGCGACTTCATTTATCTCCTATTAGGTCCTTGTAATGTGTGTGCGTCAAATTGTGCCCACGGCGAAACTTTTTTTCCTTCGACAGTTTAATTTAAGCTCAAAATGCTACTATATATTTATATTATATATAATTGTGTATGTCACTATTTTTTTTTTTGCAAATAAAAACTGGCGTCAGCTGGAACAATTAAAAGCATCCATACAAGATAGACTCAAAACTACTCATTGCAAACATGGTTGTTGAAGCTGTCCCAGAAGCTGGAGCAAATTAACGCTATCCCTTGTCGTGCAATCAATGATCCCAAAGTGAATGATTGTGATGTGCAAGGAATAATAATCATGTTGTAATCGTGGATTAAAATGGAAACTTTCAGAGATAGCCTTATGAACTAAGCTTAATCCCCGGACTTATTTAAGATATTGAAGTAAGCATTTTATTATTGTTTCAGGCAACTCTTCAACGATTGCAAAATTAGTAAAATAATCATAAAAATTAGGCAAATAATAGCTAACATCAATATATATCTGGCAGATTATAGAAATTCTTCTAGAAAATATGATGGTTATATTTGATATTTGAATCCATTTATAAAATTTAATTCCTGGGTTGAAGTTTAAATAAAACTTGTTCAGTATAAGTACATAAAGATAGTTACAGAACAATAGTTATTTGTAGGTACTAAAGAACACGTTTTATGTGGAACTAAATTTAAAAAAAGACATTGGATTTGGCAATGTTGATGTTCATCCGCCCATATGAATTTCCATTGCAGAATTTAATTTATCGTGTCGCATTTCTTTGATTGTCAGCCTAATCTAAAATCTTAAATCGAACAATATTTTGTTTTTCGTTTTTGTAAAGATAAAACAGTTATAGTGTGGAGAGCGCAATTTAGTTACGGGTGGAATTGTTATTATTAACAGCCTATGGTTGCGACTAATTGCTAATTGGTAAAGAAATCGACGGAATGTGCAACTACTCCTAGCTAAGCCATGTGATGATGTCACAAATCTAGTCTCGCTTCTTGCTGCGAGTAGCAGATGCTGCTGCTGTTGTTGCTTCGCTAGCCGCTGCTTGCGGTGGCGCTTCACTTATCGCTGCGCCCGTGTCGAGGCGCCTCTTATCAACGGGATACAACCAGCGCTGATACAAATAGATGAGGAACACAATATCGTCACGCAAACAGGCAACCCGATGACCCGTCGGCATGGTGATGATGAATGCAAAGAAGTCATCGATGAACGTATTGAACGCCTTGTACATAAAGGCGCGCCACGGCAACGCAGCCACCGACTTGAGTTTATAGTTCACAAATAGTTGTGGCAGCATAAAGAGGAAACCAAAGGCGTAGACGCCATTCACCAGCGAGTTGAGTGTCCATGAGTACCAGGAACGATGAGGCTGATAGAGCAGCGAATATATCGCACCACAAAGACAAAGAGGATACAGCAGATAGCTCAGGTAACGCATACCCTCCCGATCAAACTGCTGTGTCTGCTGCTCGGTAAGTTGGCCATTGGTATTGGTATTGGTGTTGCCATTGCCATTAACATTACGCTGATCCACCTCCTCCAGTTTGCGAATGATCAACGAACTAAAACTCAACTCTAGTCGAAGTATTTTCTTGCACTTCCACAACTCGATGAGGGTGCCAAGGCCAACGGGCACCAGCACCAGATACGATGTCTCCTCATCCAGCAGATACAGAAAGATAACAAACTGCGAGAAGGCGCGCCAGAGTGTAGTCCGTGTCGAGAGTCCCTCGTACGACTGCTTCTTGCGCCAAAACGACACGTCATTCTTAAAGCTCAGGAAGTCGAAGAGCATCTGCAATCGAATCGAATTAATAATCTTAACTCAACTGAGATAATTTTTTCAAGAGAGAGGCAGATGAAGAGAGAGAGAGCGAGAGAGATTGATACTTAAACAATGTGTTTAAGGGATTCATACTTATCACTGGCTAGCTACTCACATGAACACTGGATATGAAGATGGTGCCACAGAGCAGATATACATTTGTATCGGAGAATATGCCCTTGACTTCATCGATGTCCTTTGTGGCGAAACCAATCGCAAGCAGTGCCTGAGTCGCGTGCTCCATGAGCAGCATCAGCCGCAGTTTGCCAATGCCAACCGGTTTGTAGTGGAAGCTGACGGTAAATTCGGTTAGGTTACTCCTCACGGCCACCAGATCCTTGAGTCGCGTATTAAAGCTGTCTGTCTGGAGTATGGGCAGTATCTGTTGCATGCGATTTACGCGTATCAATTGCGCCATCTCGGGAGGCACATCCGCTTGCGACAGAGAGAATAGATCAGTCAACAGTGTCACATACACATTGGAGCGTATATGTGTAACGGGTTTGGGAGAGGAAGTAGTTGTAGAACAAGCTGTTGCTGCCTTGTTGGATTTTTTCGTCAATGGCGCCGACTGCTTTTCGATGTCGCCGCCAAGCAGATTGAATGCCTCCGCCCGAGGCACCATATAATCACAGAGATTCAGCGTATGCAGCACCGTTGGCCCATCGCGACGAAGTGTGCGCCACTCGAGGGGTTCCCCCTCTAGAGCGAGCACGACATGCAAATAGAGGGAGCCGTTGCGGCGCGTCTTCAACGGCACATCTAGCTGAAAGTCGTGATCGAAGTGATGCCAATAATCGAAGCGTTTCTCCTTGTAAATATCGTGCACTTCGGACGCGATGGGGTTGCGATTGATAGAGCTAAACATGGCCAGTTGCATGCGCGGACGATCCGCTAGGAACGAGGTGTAGCAGGGGGAGTCACTGCACTGGAGTGTTGTAAAGAGCTGCGACATTTGATAGATGGAATGCAGGATGTAGGCTAAAAATGCCACGCCCACCAGCGTTGAGATCGACGGCATTGCCATGATGGTGACGGTTGGAGCTGATGGCAATATGGGATTGCCTAACGCCTGAAAGAAAACTGAGGATTGTGTGAGTGGCGTTGGCAGCTAAATGATTTGCAATGCAAGCAACTACGAAAATGTATAACTAATGCACATCTTTGTGTGCTAAATGCCGGCGAATCAGTTTCTGTGGTTGGCAGTAAGGCGAGTAGTGCTGGAAAATACCGTTTGCTACAGACCTGCGCTTCGACCACACATCGATAACAGCCAGATAACAGTGCTGCGTTGAGAGATTTCAATTAAATTTGTATTACACATGTAATTACACTTCATTAACAAATTATATACATTTTTTAAAACTGTAAATCCATGCAGTTCATGATGCATTCGCTATGCGAACCAGGAATATGTTGATTTGAGTTTGCTGTTGCAGTGCTGCACAACACTGTGCGATAACAGTGCGAAAACAGCTGCTCTTAAAAGAGTTGATCAGATTAAAATTATTTTTCAATGTACAAAATAAATTTAATTTATATAGTTAATCCATTGGAAGTATGTTTTTCATAATCTAGTTATTAAGTTTATAGATAATAATAGATAATTTATATGTTAAATTATAATTAATAGTTTATTTTAGCTTAATAGCTTATGACAATATACCACTTTTTAGGTTTATGGAATTTGACTTGTAAGCAGCGTTATATGATATAAAATAATAAAAACAAAAAATACCCCTTTCGACTGCCTACATGCATTTGTCAATCTTTTTTGAAATGCGAATACTGAATACTGTATCGAATCCTTGCTGCATAAGATGAGAGTATGTGCACGCACCAGCGAGACATATGTGATTATACAGCAATAAATACAGCATACTTTTAGGTGCGACCATAAAGCATGATAAACTTAGTCGCATTCAGAAAAGCATTTTTGCTGAAACGTTTAAGTTATGGTAATTTTTAAGTTTTCCAAATAGTTTCAAATCTTTCATCTTAAGTAATGTTGTTCTTATCGGAACAGGTTTAAATGTATCTTTAATTTACAAAGCAGTTTTGTATATGTATCTATATGCAAAACTTTATGTAATATTAACGAGTATCTGTAAGATACAAAGGTTTTTAAGATGCACAAGTTTCCATAAGACTCACAAGTATCTGTAAGAATCAAGAGTTTCTGACACAAATATATCCAACCATTTTATGTTTTCGGCAATTATTAAACGAAATTGAAAACAAATTTAAACTTAAACTTCTTATTTTTATTTGGTAGCTGTTTTATTTAAAGGTTTATACACATTACATATACAGTTTATATACAACATGAACTTGTAAAATTAGGTACTAGAGTTGTGATTTTTTGTTTACATATGTATATTATGCTTATAATTATATCTATTAAGTACTATTAATTTTTGTCAAGCATAAAATTTCCAAACCGTTGGAATAAATTAAACGACTAAAATGTACACATAAAAAAAAAATAATTAAAAAGAAAAGATAGGGGCAAATATAGTTCTGTGGAATGCGAAATGAGTTAATAAAAAATCGACTAAATATAGATTGAGTTAGTTAAAAATAGAGTTGGATAAAGAGATAGATATATATTTATATATACATATATATATATATATATATATATATATATACATGGGTATACATGAATGAACAATCGATGCTATAAATATGTGGACAATTAAAAATGTGCTAAATATATATTGTATGAGTGGGATATGTTTAAATTGGAAAGGTTGTCTATATGTATATATGTTTATATGGTATGTATTCGTTTATAGTATAATATATCGCATAAATAGAGTGATGGGACGCCCTCTTATGCGAGACGTTTTTTTCGACTAGGTGACAAGATTTTCAGCATTGTGACCACCGGCGCCTCGAAGGACATCGAGACGACAAAGGACAGGAAATAGGAGGCGACCGATAGACCAAAGAACATGACAACCTGTAAATACAAAAAAAAAACAGCAGAACTATAAACCAAAGAAATGAGTTATTTAAGAGAGTATTGAAATTACCATCAAATCGCCGCCAAGATGCAGTGGCGCATCAGAGTTAAGGGCCATCGAGCGAATAACGATGGGATGCACCAGATAGGCACAGTAGGTCACACGGGAGAAGGGATAGAGGAAGGGGGCGGAGAGCAACGAATTGACATAGCCGCCATAGCCCGTCGAGCAGGCAATGGTGATCCAGGCTAGGGATAGCGCCCACGCCGAATGACTCAGCGAACTGTAAGCAGCAGCCATAAATTGAGAGAGATCGGTGCGATACAGCCCAAATACCAGGACAAATAGATTCAGCATGGCCAAAGTCCAGGCTGTGGCCACAGTCAGCTTGGGCAGACGGATCTTGCAATTGGTACGGAACAGTATCCAGCCGACGGCCATGCCTATTAGATAGGGGCCCAGTCGGGTCCATGGCTTATCGTAGATCTTGTCGAAGAGGGCGAGGGGATCATCGGTGTTAGGGCGGTGGTTGTTCGTAAAGGCAATCACTGCCGTCGTTATCCACGACAGTACCAGAAACACCAGAGTTGTTATCGCAGACAGTTTGAAGTGGCGCACGCCCACAATCAGAATAATTGCGCCGATCATATAGAATTGTGTATCATTGGCCAGATACCAGCTCCACAACATGCACTAAAGGGAGAAGGGAAGAGAAGAGAGTAGATAAAAGATAGAGAGAGAGAGAGAGAGAGAGAGAGAGATAGAGTGAGAGGTAAGTTTGATTAATTGCGAAATTTGACCAGCAGAATTCTAAATTGTTCCTTAAACACAGAAGGCATCTTTGATCAATTCTTATCAGTTCTGCTAGCTTTTCTAATCTGATCAGAATCGTAAGTTGACTTTTATATATCAAATATTCATATATATATATATATATAGCTAGTTTAGCATCTTACCATCTCATCAACCGGAAACAGGGTGTTGATGTAGAGTATGTTCCGCCACCAGTAATCTGGGCAGGTTATGTGATCCATTGTGGGCGGATCAAATATGGAGTAGGCGGCCAGATAGCGCATTGTCACCTGGACGACACCAAGCACGAACAGATAGGGGGCGGTGAGGCGCATAAACCGATAGGCAACAAGTCCAAAAAAGTGAGCCGTACCAGCTGTAAACTCATTGGCACCCTTGCTAAGCTTGTTCAGTTTGCCCTTCGCATTTGTGCGGAAATAGAGATACGAGATGAGGAATCCCGAGATGAAAAAGAACGTGTCGACGCTGAAGGGTCCATTGGTGATCGCCTGAAAGAAAAAGTTCTGCTCGACCTCCTTGCGCATCTCCATGTTGTCGGAGTACTTGAACACCACAATGCACGTGTGCCCCAAAATGACCCAAGCCATACTGAAGGCGCGCAGTCCATGAATGCAAGGTATCGTGTCGGCACCCACATTTCGATCGCAGATCGCGTTGAAGTTCGTGATTGCTGAGAAGGATAACAGCAGTTCCGAGTAGATGCTCAGCTTCTCGGGCTCATGCAGATGACCCTCCAAGTGCTCATCGGAGTTGCTGTTGTTGTTGTTCTTTTTATTTTTGGTGCTGCTACTGCTGCTGCTGCCGTTCTCACTAACGCTCTGCAGTTCCGTCATCCGCTCGTGGTCGTGGTCGTGATCATGATGATGATGATGACGATGATGATCCTCCAGCTCCAGCTCGTGGTGATGATGGTGCAGGCCTAGACCATTGCCGCTATCATTGTCAGCATTAGGTGGCAGATTTAGCACCAGCTGATCGAGCTGTTTAAGCGAATCCGTTTGCCCCGACTGCTTTAGGGCCTCATCGTGGGCCGTCATCGTGTCACTGTAGTCGGAAGAGGCACACCCTATCCCCGAGCTCGTCTCGCTGTTGTTCATCATCTCCTTGTCCTGCAGACGCAGTGCCTCCTGTAGCTGCCGTGTCAAATAGATCTCGTAGAAGGTGCCGCAGCAAATCAAACCCAGCACAATGCAAGAAACCACACTAAACACAAGAGAGATAACATATATATATATATATAGAGAGAGAGAGAGAGAGAGAGAGAGAGAGCGAAAGAGAGAGAGAGAGACAGAGATTGAAAGGGTGAGAGGGAAAAGAGGAGTTTGGTAAAGCTTTGTTAATTAGCTGCACAAACAAAAACAAAAATAAAAAAAAGGGAGGGCTTGGTTGGCAACCAAATGGATAGTTTCGCTTTTTAGGTATATACGAATTTGGGACCGCTAATGCTTAAATCCAAGTTAAAAACTCAAACTGTGTTTGTGCTCAGCATTAGCGCCATTTATTTTTGAAAGTGAGTTTTGTTTGACTATTGAAATAGCGATTGAAGCTATTGAAGCGATTGCATTACTTACAGCAACAGGCAGAAGGTCTTGTCTGCCCAAATGTTAAACTCCTTGTCCGTCGGCACCCGTATGTCCAAAATCCTCAGCTCTCGACTGGGTAAGTCCTTTCGAGCATAGACACTCAACTGGCGCACGTCGGCAATGCTGCAGCTCGACGGCAAACACATGCCAATATAAAGAGTGCGCAGCTACGAGAGAAGACACATTAACAGTTGATATTTATATTGATATTGATATTATAACAAATACTTGAATCCATAGAAGATGATACACAGAGAAGGTCAGAGTTATTGATAAGCTTGATTTAAGATCAATTTTTTTCTAAAATGCGATGTAAGCCTAACAATTCCAACTGTAGTTACTTGATTACTTATGGCTTCGATTGGCAAATAGCAAATAATAGTATATATTATATCATAGTATATATAATAGATAAGTATATTTACCATCTGTGTTGGCCTCGTCTCATTCAGCTGCATCTTGAGCACAAAGAATCCAGGCACAAATGGAGGCGGCGCATTGTAGACGCTGCTGTAGGCTTCAGCATAGGCCTCGGCAAAGGGCAGTCCGTTGTTGCGGTTATCCCTGGTGTCCTTGCTCTCGGTTTTGTTGCTGCTCTCGGTGCTGGAGTCGCTGGATAGGGTGCTGCTGCCATCATAAATAGCATCACAAAGGGCCAACGAACCCATCCAGTAGTTGTTGCCGTAGAAGAAACCGGATGTATAATGCCCGGAAGCATCGTCCACTGAAACAAACACAAAAAAAGAAAAAGAAATTAAAAAATGTTTAAAGAGAAGGGCATGTTTTTTCTTGATATAAGCCCCGTTTTTGGACTCGTACACCTCTGACAATTCCTACGACAGCTTCTTTCACTTCTGGCTACTCTGTAAGTTTGTTTTGTGTGTAAATTGATCCTAATTTTCTATTATAGCGCATCATTGTCTCGATATATTAATGCGATAACTTACAGAATTTAAGGCACAGTGGTTTGTGTAAGTTTTCTGCATTACTTCGAAGTACTATATAGATCTTGATAGCTTGTGGATACCGGGTATCTGCTAGTCGGGCTCTTTCCTACTTGTTTCTTTTTTTCATCATTTTTGTTTCTTTTAGTTTTGTGTGTGAAAAGTTGCTTTAGCTACTGCTGACACTGCAGTTTATTATATAACGTTGCTTGCCCCGCTCGACACCCTGCCTGCTTGCAACGTGTTGAGCGCACAGCCTGTGGATTTCCAGATTTTTTTTTTTCTTTACCATGTGATCTTCCCCTGTATTATTTGCACAGTAATTTTGCTGTCCATTGTTGCTGTTTTATGTTGTTGTTTTTTTTTTTATCTTATAACCAGTTGACTAGTTGGCCAGCAACTGTTGTTGCAGTTGTTGCAGTTGTTGCTGGTGTTGGTGTTGTACTAACCAGTTTGCTGAATTCGTAACTGAAAAACTTAACAAAAACTGAAGCTGCAACTGTGAGGCAACAATTTGTTGTTGTCTTTGCACACTTTTTGGCATTTCAGTTGACAACTTTTTGGAGTGTTTATTTATTGTACTTCTCCTCTCGTCAAAAACATACACAAAATCTATTCTGATTGTAGGCGGGGATGCAAACGGGCGGTCCCAAAGTGTATGAGTGGCCAGTGGGCTGGTTAAGTGTGCCAATGGCCATGAACATGAAGTAGCCAGTAGCCAGTAGCCAGTAGCCAGTAGCCAGTAGCCAGTAGCCAGTAGCCAGTAGCCAGTAGCCAGTAGCCAGTAGCCAGTAGCCAGTAGCCAGTAGCCAGTAGCCAGTAGCCAGTAGCCAGTAACCTAGCCAGTAGCCAGGAAACAGGAGCCAGAAGCCAGTAGCCTTTTGCACAGTGTGCGAGTGCAGCTCGGGTTCGAAGACGAGTACAAGGAGAGGGAAAAGATTTAGAAAAGACACAAAAACAAAATTACTTAACTTAAGGCAGAGTTAATTGATTAAGCCATATATCTCATATAATTTTAATTAGCCTCCATTGCATAAAATCACTTCTCGTTGACCTATTTTTGCTTGTATCTAAAACCTCTTTTTCCGCTAGCGGCCTCACCCTATTCTCCTCTCCTTACTTATATCTTTTTTAAGTTTTTTTATGTGTATATTTTTATATTTATTATTATTATTATTTTTTACTTTTCAGTTTAATTTGCGATTGAGGTCATTTGAATTCGGCTCGTCTGTGTTTTTGCTTTGGCTTTTATGTAATTGTTAGGCCAGTCTTATATGTAGTTTTTTAGTGGTTAAAGCTGAAGACCTCAGTCGAATCTGTGGTGGGACCTCTAACTAGTCAGATTTCATTGTTATTTGTCTACTGGCTTGTTTGTTTGTTGATGTAGTTGTATTTTTTTATTATTTATGTCTCATATTCAATTGAACGTGTCATTTAAGCGTTTAACAAAAATTATCAACTGATGAAAGAGCAGCAGTTACCAAAAAACGACTTCAATGCGACAGACATGGACGGGCTCTCCATCAAGGTAGTGTCGTGACTTGATACCAAAGCGAACTGCCGGAAAATGGTGATGGTCTATGGACCACACACTCTTAAATTACAATTTACAATTTATCCTCAGCTGCAATACTCAAAGCGAAACATAGGAAAAACACTTCGGTTTTTTCTAGATGTATGTTATACTCGCTGTTGCACCCATATCAATTATTGTGTAGTGACTGTGCATATAAGATCTCAATCAAAACAACAACTAAAACTAAAACAAAACAAAACATGATCAATTGGAATGTTAGTTGAGGTAGTTAATCAGTAGCCAAGCTGTTAACATCTACGAGGTTAATTGTAACTTACTTTGATATATCTATTAATAAGAGTTGACTTAAACCATTTTTGAGATATACCAAAAACTCACAAAATCATGATCAGACCACTTTTTTGTGTCTTAACTGAAAACATTGATTTAATCACGAACCTTGCTCAAATCGCTTAATGTTGACTTTGGCGTAAAACGCAAATAGCTCAGTGAAAACGTGATAGTCTGGCCAATGAAGTCTCTCAAGTACATAAATTACTGTATTAATTCATAGTATTTTATAAATATTAAAGAAATATTAAATGAAATGAATTCTTCGAGCACAACTATGTTCAACGCGATTTAAAGCCAAATCGGAACTTAGGTTTTATATATGCGGTCACAATAAAGTAGACAAGGACAAACATATATAAATTTAAAATATCTATATTTTATAGTGCAAGCATCTCAGAGACTATTCACATACTTCAGCATACCAAGTTAAAGTGAAGTTAGCTAGCAATTTAAGGAACATGGTTTTGTTGACAAACATTTAGAAGTAAGCAAATTAATAAGTTGTGCATAAATTTGCGTATGCATACACACAACAATATACACTTTAGGACAAATGATCTCAGTTCTTGGAGAACAGCTAGGCAGGCGACAACAAAATACCCTGTCTGACCGCAATACACTACGTGTAGAAGTGCGACAAAGTTGGTGGCATATGTAACACACACACACATTGAGAGAGCAAAAGAAGCCTCGTGTGGAATGTGTGGTTAAATAATTGTCGCCCACCTGAGAATAAGTATTGTCTCTAGGAAACTAAGCATGCTGTTGGCGTCAAGTCTCAGAGCTGTCAGCTGCTTGTTATGCCCAATTATTGGGTTTTTATTTTTCTCTTCTTCTGCTAGCTTTTTATTGTTTTTTTTTTTTTTTGGCAAATGGTGCTGTTATTTGGCTGTCAATGAAATCGCCAATTGAAAACAATCAGCAAATTGTCATAATTAGGAGTAGGAAAGGGGGAGTTCGGGAAAGGCGGTAGTTGGTGGAAGGCTTTTGGGCGAGACTTGGAGGTTAAGGCAGAGTCAGTGGAGGTTGGAGCAAAACCAAAACTCATGGAAAAAATTGCTATCGCATTGGGTTTTATCTGAATCGGGTCGACGGGGCCTGCGCAACAAAGATGTTAACACTAAAACCGATTACAGCACAAACGGACAGAAATAACAACAACAACAACAACTATTTCAACAAAGGGTGGGGGAAGAGTACACACTACGCCCCGAGGGCGCAATAAAATTACGGCGACAAAAAAACGGTTGAAATTTTTGGTGTGCTTGATTGATGAAATGCTGTATAAAAAAATAATGATAAATATTGTGCTTAACACACGAACAGTAATAACGACAACAACAACAATTGAAATAACAGCAACAAATAAGTAGTTGCAGAGTCGTTTGACACTTATTATTATTACTATTATTATTAAACTGCCACTTATTGCGAAATATTTGCAAAAAATTAACTAAAACGAAACAAAAACCGAAACCGAAAACGAAAAAAATGCAAAACAATAAAGATGAAACGTTTTGTGTTTATTTCTTGTTATATTTTTGTATTGTCTACGCGTCTCAAATTTAAATCATGTAATTAATGCGACAACAAGCTTGCGTCAGAACCATTTGCAGTTCCATAAAAAATACGACTATTGCATATTTTGCATATGTTTTTTTTGTATGTTTTGAAATCGTATTTGCAATCGTTTTTCCTAGCATTTCATTAATTTTGGTTCATGTCCAAAAACTGTTTGGATGACGTACTGCAGTCTTGAATTTGATTAATGGATTAAATGTGTGAATTGTCGCTTGGGCAGGCTCCGATCAAGCCAATTCAACAATTATAATGCATATGCAAAGAAGAAGAACTTTTTTTGATTTTTTGCCACTTGCGGTGTTAAAATCATTAAAGTTAATACAAACTCGAAGCAAATCTCAATTCAATCGTCAACCAAATGTTTAAACAATTTCAATACGATGCTTATGGCTCAACAAAACTTTCAAGCTTTCAGACATTGTCAATAAATAAGTGTGAAAAGCCCATGTATTGTCGATAATTCGTAAAACTCAATTCACAACCTAAGTAAATTGTCCAGAAATTCTTTTGGTAACTTAAGTTTCTTAATATTTTTGAGAAGAATTGTACAAATTTTAATAAATTATCTATGGAATTTCGAAGAATTTTGTTAGAAGTGTACTTGGTAATCATACTCGATGCCTATAAAGGTGGGACAAAATTTACTGGCCTTATGCATTTGCTTAAAAATTTTTTCCTCACAAATGTTTTCTACGATTAGAAAAACAAAAGATCTATGGATATAGAAACAATATAATTAATTTTCTCAAAGCTACTCGACGAATCTGTAAATGATTTTAATAATAAATTAGTTGAAAGACGTATCTAAACTAAGTACAACGAATTGATAACAAAAATGTTAACAAAATCTTAATGATAGAAACTAAACAGTCTGTAAAATCTAAAGAAAACCATTTTATAGTTATACTGATATGTCATTTGCTTAATTGCATTTTGTTAGTAAGTTTGCTATGTTTTTGAAACAATGCTTAATGCAGTCTGCGTCACACGCCCTGGAAAACTCAATAAAAACATTGTGGAATATTTAATAGACGCAATATCGAGATGGTCATTATCATCAAATTGCGATTGTGGATGTTAAGTGCTAAATGCGTTCCAAGCGATCTCTTGGCTAAGATGTATCGATGTATATAACTAAGCACATAAATAAGTTCCGTTCGATTGGATGGCTAAGAACGTTGATTATCTTTGGATCAAGCTGTTTATATAGATAAATGGTCTGCTGAATATTTGTACTTTGAAAATGCCGTATTCTTGTTATTGTCCAGATCTCTCTGATTGTCTGTTTATATAGATATTTCTCAATTGCAAAATATTTCAGTGACACCAGGTAAACGATTTAAAGACTTTTGTCCAAGCACTTGAGCAACTTAGATCATATAAACAATCTGTGATGTACTCAGATAGATATAATAAACATATCTACTATAAACAATTTTACATTCTCGACAATATTTCTACGCATTACTAAGCTTATGGATTTCAGTCATCAATTCGAATACCTAACTATTTTTCAAGGTGTACTGTTTTATTTGTTACTTCAAAGAATGATCAACATCTTAGTCTTTATTGTGAGGCATTAAAAACATGAACTTTGACTGCTATTTTGGGGACAAGAACTTTGAGTCAGTAAACTTACAGATGGGTAGTCAGCAGCATGAGTTGCACATTAGGTTGGAGTATTAGGGCTTCTGTTAGATTTTGACTATATCATATTCTTTGCAGATACTGATAAGAAATTAAACTGAATCGAAGCGTGTAACTAAATTTAATCTATTTATTAGGGAATAACGAATTGTATTTGCTTATGCATGCAGAAATAAAGGCTAATCAACTTTATGGATCTAAACTTAAAATGTGAACTGCTTAAATATCTCGAGACACAATTTCAGACTTATGAATAGTCATTGTTGTTGTAATTATGTTGTGTTGTTGTTGCCTAATTGAGTCACATCAAAGTAAAAGCCAGCACTTTGGTAATTGTCAAGCTTCAAGACACGTCTACAAAGGCTATCCAAGCGTCTTCGCGCCTGGCTGACTCGATGCCTGGCTACATAATGCTCAAATCTCTCAATCCCGCATTCTCTTCGAGCAATTATCAGTTATTTCACTTCCTTCTTAACAGCAAACAATTGCTGCGATGCCTAAGCAACGATTGCTTTTGAGGTCTTGAATTTGAGACATCGTTTAGACGTTGTTCTTGCTGTTGCTTCGATTTGTAATGCGGAGTTTCAATGTCAATGTTGTTGCTAGTGCTGATTTTGTTGAAGTTTCTGTTGCTGTTGCTGGAGTTCAAGTGCAATAGTTTGCGTTGTGGGCGACATTGCTAAACCATTTCAATTGTCAATGGTCTGAAACTGTCATCATATCTAAAGCACCAACAACAAAAACAACAACAAATTTATCATAAGCATGAAATTTAGACGCTGGCGAAAGCTACGCGAACATTGACAGTAAATTTGTGCTCCACTTTAAGCAAAAGGGAGAGTGAGAGTGAGAGGCAGACCGAGAGCGAGAGAGAGCCAGGGAGAAAGGGAGAGGGAATGTGTGTGTGTGTGTGTGTTACGTGTTTCTTTTTTTTCATTTTTTGTTTGGCTTGGTTTCTTTATAATTTGAGTTCCATTTTACAATACACACACTCTCACAATTTTGTCTTGCTGCTTTTTTTTTGAGATTCAGCACAAGGTCAGCTGCATCTTCAGCTTTACTTTTGAGCTACAGCTACAGCAACAGCAACAGCGCCATTGCCATTGTCGACCCGTTTATTTTTTTTCCGGCCGATGACTAACTGGTATTTCACCTGATCAGACCCCACATCCACATCAACGTCCACCTCCACCTCCACCTGCACAGCCACCAAACCTCCACGTCCGCAACATTCCGCTGCTGCTGCAGTCCGTTTTCAGACTGTCTTCGGGCACGCGGAAATGGGCCGTGTTTTGTTTTGTTAGTCTGCTTTGCGTAATGTGCGTGCCAGATTGAATCGAATCAATATTGTGTATATATACAAACATACAAACACAAATATATATATATATAAATATATATATAAATTTATTGTAGCTAAGCACATTTTCAGGGTTGCATTTCTTGGTGCCATTAACGCTGCCGATGTCATTTGCAATGGCATTAAAATTATCCAAAGCAATAATCTAGTGATGAACTTGTTAACGATCCCAAATGCCATAAGTCATCATGATAAATTCACATTACACTGATAATAATGATGGAATATTCATTTTAATTGCTTTCGAATACCTCAGCTAGTCTTTGAGTATTTTCTTAAATGATTAAGAGTTAAAAAATAATTTGGTAAATTAATGCGACTGCAGCATTCTTTTTTAAAATTCTTGAATACTGAACTATGTCGAATCCTTTGGTATTGGACTCCTCAAAATCATAAATGGAAGAAAGCATCTGACATGGAAAACATATTGTCAAGCAATCAAATGTATAACCTAAGACAAAGAACAATAAAAATTCTTATGAGATTTTGGCACGTAACAACCCGTAATGAAAATGTTCTATTTGTGCAAATCATCAGTTATAAATTCAGTCACGCCCACTTTTAAGTGCGCAATTAAGCCGAATAGAAAAATATGCCATTATGGTCAATAACCCCAAAATAGAGCGGCATACAAAATTGCAATTAGTAAATTGCATAAGAGGTTATTTTCCAAATGCAAATCACGTCGCGCGCCTCGCCTAACGGAAGTGCTTTTTACTCGGCGACACTTTTACCTCGACGACTCAGTGTCAAAGTATCCAAAAACGGGGCAAGCTATACATATATATATATATAAATGCCTTTGAACCTTTTGGGTGCAAATCGCCACGTGAATTACTTCTTTTCCGAACGTTTAGCAAGACATTAAAATAGTCAAAGTTTTTCTACCTTTGCCAAGATGTGACTGCATGAGGCACTAACTGACCAACATCTAGGTACTTCACAGGCATGCGTGCACCAATTGATGTTGCGCAGGGTGTGGCACTAAATGGAAAGTAGTAGCAACAGGATACCGTAAGCTTTTAAAATACTCAATTTTATTTCTGAATTACATCTTTAATACAATGTTAAATATTTCTCATATTGACTTCGCACACTTAGTTTGTACAATATATATATATATATATATGTATAGCTTGCCCCGTTTTTGGATACTTTGACACTGAGTCGTCGAGGTAAAAGTGTCGCAGAGTAAATATGCCCATAGTCAATAGTATTTTTAGTATATAGTAATAGTCTGTAGTGGTCTACTGACCTTCAATTTAATGCAAAGAGTGTGAAATAGAAATCGCTTGATTCAAATTCAAAGACCAAGTTGCGTATTAAACTTGAAAACCGATTCGATGAACGATTGCAATAACGATAACAATAGCGATAAACGCTGGCCACACACACACACACACACACACACACACACACACACAAACACACACACACACACACACACACACACACACACACACACACACACACACACACACACACACACACACACACACACACACACACACACACACACACACACACACAAACACATAACAAACATATGTGAGCAGCTGCGATGACGATGGAGATTATTATGATGAAAATGAAGATGACGGGAACGTCTTTTTGGTCATCGTTTAAGTTTACACAACGCACTCGTGACTCGTAACTCTTAACTTGTAACTCTTTGCTCGTAGCTCGTAACTTTTAACTCGAAATTTTAAATTCGCAATTCGTTATTCCACTTCAGGCGAGGCATCGTCGATCTGACGCTCTGTCGATCTGACGGTTTCTCAAAACTGGTGCCGTCATTAAGGCAGCCAAACTTACGCTAGTCAACCAGCACTTTTGTCCAGGCCCCAAAATGCAACTCAAGTGCAAATAATGCATAAAACATACCAAAATTCATAGAATTTTTGTAAGCTGATTCATGGACTGCTAACTGGTTCATATCCTTAGCAACTAAATCTGCGTTAATCACAAAAATGTTATGATAATATTATGCAAACATATTTGCTGCTAAGATGTTATTAATAAAGCTCTTAAGCAAGAAAAATAGTTTATGTACGCCTACAAAGTGCATTAGCTGAAAATAATCATTTTACATTAATAATTAAAATAATAGCTTTGTTTTTGCAGTGTTTCTGATTATTCTATCCTGCTGTCACATGTTTAAAACAAAGTAAGACTCGGCTTAAGCGTGTTAACAGGGTAGAAGCTAACTGGTTTCTTAAGACGCCAATTGCCACAGAGTTTTAGGCCATAATTCATGATCAAATGCCAAGTTGAATTGCGTTAATTGCGCTCTTACAAATATTATTGCCAGTGCTCAGTTAAGACATGGCAAGTTCGTTGCAAGTTTGTTGCCTAAGTCTTAAGTGTGTGTGGGGCAGGCTGACAAAAAAACAACAACAAATGATTAACTGAAAACATAAATGAAAATAAATCGCATGGCGGAAAAACTCGGTCAAAGTTGAAAGTGTTCCACACATTGACCGTTATTGCTGCTAATAAAAAAAAAAAAAAAACAACAGCAACAAGGTAAACGCACATTTGCCTGCTTTGGGCCATAATTTTATTTTGGCCAACAACAACAATAACAACAACGAAATAAAAAAAAATGAAAGACATTGCAACAATCAAACAAAATTAAAGTTAAATTACATAAGCTTGACGTCGGCGCCTATGTTGTTGCAGTTGTTTTTGTTGTTGTAATGTTAATGTTGCTGTTGCCTTTGCATTCCAGCAAAAAACAACACTAACAAAAATCGCTGACTTGCCGTGTTTATTTGTTGTGTAATCTGTGAATGCTCTCGTATGTGTGTGTGTGTGTGTGTGTGTGTATGTGTGTTTGTGTGTGCCTTTTTTTCTGCTTCTTCATTTTTATATTGCCTTATTGTTGCTATTTACAACTGACAGCAACAACAATGGGAGAGCAGTAGAAATTATGTTGCGTGACGTTTCATTTTGCACAAAGACTGTAATTGGTAGCTGCAAGTCCCTCCTAAGCCCATCACCCCTCACGCCGTACAAAACCCTTTCGCACAGCTCCTTTTGAGCCAAAAGTCGGCTAGATATATTGGCCTAAAAATGCGGCTATTGTCTCAAAGCCTAATGACCAACAACAAAAACAACAAAAACAATACAAACAAACATCAAAAATAGGCCAGGCACGAGTCGCGCATATTGCAAGAAGTCGCTTTGCTAATTTGGGTAACTGCCCGAAAAGACGGACAAGTTGGCCAACGACAATTTTGGCTTTTCATTATGATTTGTGTTTGTGTGTTTATTGTTTAGTTTGCCTAACATTGCCTTTTATTTTGTGAAATGCAAGACGAGGTCAACTTTTTAGATTTGCCAATGGCCAATTGCAGTTGTAGACGCTCGTCATGTTTCCTGATAAGTCAAAATGACCAGCTAAATTGTGAAAGTCGCGAGTAGAAAGATTGCACAACAAACTAACACCACACGCACACACACACACCTAATGCTATTAATGGTTGCTAAAGCAATCATTTGCACTTCCTTTTTAAACCTCAAAACTCTTTTGTTTGACAATAATTAGAAGCGTAAAAGTGGCAAAGATTTGCAAAAAGTCGAAAACTAAAGCTAAAGTGCTTAGAATTTCATATATTTGTATTCCATGGAGATTCGCATTTCATTTAAATAAATAATATAAATTTCTTATAAGTTGAAAAATTGGCAAAAAAAAAATTGTTTCCGTTCTTGTGACATAAGAAAAACTTTATAAATTATTTATATTTTTTTTCTAAATTCCGAAAACAAAAATTGTATATAATAATATTGGTTTTAGGTCATTTCTGTGTTCATTCAAGTGTATAATACGTTTAAAAATTCGGATTTTATATTTTTGTACAGGCAATTATAAAAAATCGACCTTGTATTATGAAAACGATAAAATTGGTTGCTGAAAAATTATGTCTGCTCTATTTGACATTATAAGGTATGATTTTTTTTTGGTGCTGTGCTCTTAGAGGCATTTCATTGCCAGGATTTCTACATATGCCGTGGCCCAGAACCAGCCAAGTCGAGCCAAGCCATGGTTAAAACATTTGGCCTTCAACTAAGTCGCCAAGCTGCAAAAGCGCGAACCAAACAAATACAGCTATTACCTAAGATACGGGGAGAGGTGGCAAGAGGCAGCGGAAGCTACAGTTGGTGGCAATTGTCGGCCAACAGCAATAGCAGCAGCAGCAGCAGCAGCATTAGCAGCAAGCAATTGATTGCATCAATCAGACAAGCAACCAAGCGTAGTTGCAATTAAAGCAACAATAAGAACAACAACAACAACCACAAGTCAGAACGCACGTAGAGCCTAAAAAGAAGCAGGCCCGACTTGACATATACCTGTACCCGATGAACAATTTTACTAATTCTTCTCAACTCCATCTCGCAGTTAGAATTTGCTTTAAAGAAGTTGTGTTAACCTATTTAAATCATCGCTTAATATGGATAAATCAAGATCGGGCAAAAATGCATTAAAATCTACGTTCAATTTTAATACAAAAAGTCTTGTCAGATATTTTTAATGTCCGGAGTAATGGGAGGATTTAAAATATTTTAAATGCAATTTTTACTTTGCGAATTCACATTATGTCAAAAACATTGTAAGAAATTGAAAATTTGTTTTTTTTTTTTGTCTATAAAATTATATATTCTATTAAAACGTTAGACTCCCGACTTTACACACCCGAACCCCACGTTTGGCCTGTGTGAAGACAATTGCCAAAAAGAGCAAACAAACATTGTTTGGCCATTGATCTTGGACGTTAGAGTGGCTGGTCAGATCTTAAGCAGCGATGTGGTCAGCAGCAAACGCGCTTATAAGACAGTTACATCTGAATGAATAGATGCCAATACGAATACTTGAAGAATGAAAGCTAGAATATTATTTAAAATGGGCGCAAGCACTGAGCGCACCCTATTTGTTGTTGGGCATTTTTAGTTACACTAAGTGAAACTTTGAAATGAAACTAAGCGCATGAAAGACTTCAATTTTTAGCGTTGTCTTATTTCGCTTTTATTTTTCTTTGGCTTCGTTTTGACGGCGTTTTGTGTTAATTGATTGCATAACCGTCGCAAAGAGTGTGGACAACAGACACTCACTCGTACATTTACTCACTCGGTGAGGCAGTCAGGTAGCCAGTCGGTCAGTCAGTCTACCAGTTAGTCAGCTGGTCACTCACTTGGCTAGTCGACGGTGTAAGGCGGCCAAGGGGCGCGCCATATACAACGTGAAGCAACGCAAAGCAAAGCAATAGCCAAATAAAACCAAATCAAAAACTAGTCGCACAACATATATTCATAATAATTGTTGATTGCTGTTGGTGCAACGTTGAGTGTGCAGTTATATACAAGCAGTGCAAGCGGCGCGGGCAGCAGGCAAGCAGTGCAACAATTGCAGTTTGTAGTTTCTTTAAAAAGCAGAAGACGGTTTTGTTTCCTTCGAATCTGCATTTTAAAACTTGTATTTAAACTCAAATAAATATTGAAATGGATTGTAATTTTTGCTTAGTTGGCAACACTTTAATGTCATTCGATTGATAGGGTGATTAATTCCGTTTTTGATTTAAGAAAGAAAAAAAATGGTCAGTATTGTGATATATGTGATGATTGTCCAAATACTCAGCAATTAGATGCAGTACCCTGTCAAATTTTGAAAGATAGACAGTTAGCATGAGTAGACGAAATTATGTTGGGCAGCATGTTGTTGGCCAACAATATTGGTCAGGAATAAACGGGCCTTAACTCATTATTGTATTGCATTATGTGCAATATCCAATTACAGCTAGGGGCCACTATTCAAAACTGACGCGGGGTGCTGACATAATGACCAAACAAATTGCCAGAACTTGAACACACAGCACGCAAAACTCAAACTCGAACTGAACTGAGCAACAAATCAAAATCAAAAAAGAAGAAACAAATCTGCACACAATTGAGTCAAGCTGTTGTTGTTGTGTGCAGCTAGTTGCCGCCACAGTCAGGCAAGAACTAATTGCGACCTTGCCGTCTGCAGCGGCGCATGCATATCTCAACTACTATGTAGATTGATCAAAAGTCTCGACTCAAGAATGTGCCGCAGCCAAAAGGCGGCTCACAGCCGAAATAACACGTCCACGTTCAGTGCAACACGTTCACGTTCAGTGCAACAACAGCGGCTCAACTCATAATCACCAAACCAGCGACAACAGAGAATATGCTGAACACACATATGTATCTGTATGGTTGTGTGTGTTGAAAAGCTATCAATGCAAAGCGAATATTAATCTAAATGCAAAAAGATTTGCCAAATTACTCAAATATGGGGCAATATATGTATTTTATATTTATTCGATATATATATAAATTATATTTGTACTCTGAATATATCTGCATTTATAAAATGACTATTTTGAACAATTTCATTTCGTATTAAGATTTGCTTTTGTAGACTTATCATTTAGTGTGCACTTACTTTTAACAGCCCACATTTTGGCGTCCGTCAGTCCGTGCAGATAACGGCGCATGTCCTTTGTACAATTGACACGCAACCTGCGTGTCCCTTCGAGGCGTGGCCACTGCGACGCAAGTAGGGAAAGATCGAACACATTTAGAGCATCGCGCAGACGCAGTGTTCGTGTCAGATCGAAGCTGACGTCGATGTTGCTGCTGCTGCTGCTGTTGCTGTTGCCGTTGCTGTTGTTGTTGTCGTCAGTGTGTAGTCTCAAGTTGATGACGTTGTGCTGATCGGGGTTAATGACGACTGGCACGGACTTGTTGTCCTGCCCATCGATGGTGGCTTCTGTGAGAGTCACTGCCAGCGTCAGCGCAACCGTCAACAGAACGCGTAAGCGCATGATTTCAAGACCAGTGCACGACAAATAAAAAAAAAAAAAAAAACAATATCCCACAAATTGGTGGGGCACGTTTGACGCGCGTCGGTTACCCTGATTATACTTCACTTTCACTCAACAGGAAATCACAAGAAAAAATGTTGAAAAAACCAAAAAGAAAAATATGATACAAAAATACACTTCAAAAATATCCCAAATTGTGTATCGATATCGATTTCGTGTGTTTCTTATTTTGATTATTGCGATTAAATATTTCTGTAAGATTTCTTTGAGCACATTTTGTTTAAGTCATTATCACAGCTAAGCAAAGCATAGACAAACTCAAAAAATTATGTATGGATTTATTTTAATTATAACACATCATACAAAGACAACAACAAAAAAAGTCTTCTATTCGTCTTCACTTTTGGGGCGCCAGTTGTGTAATAAGCGCTGCTCAAGCAAAGCTTGGCTTTTTAACCGTTAGAATTTCTCAGTTTTGTCGATTGTTTGTTGGTATTGTTTCTATACTCTTTTACTGTCTTTTATTTAGTATTTTTATTTATTTATTTTTCTTACATTTACTTTATTTTCTTTTGGCACTTTTACTATTGTTACGTTGCACACGCGTGGAAGGGTCAGGAACGGTTTAATTTAGGTTTAAGGTTTCGGGAGCTTCGACAAGTGACGACCGCTTGGCATGAACGCACGTTAACGAATTGCGGCTGCGCCTCTTGGACAGCTGTAAAAATATGCCAACAATTTTAAAAACGCAGCCAAAAAAGTCGCAGCTGCGCAGCAGCAGCAGCGCGAGAGCACTCGACAAAAACACCCGAAAATCTCAGCCTAGGCCTGACGGCGACGTTGACTGAGGCTTCGGCTCAAGCTCAAGCTCAACGCCAAGCTTGAAAGCGCTAGTGAGCGACGTCAGTGCAAAATTTTACCGTTAACCATTGATACAAGCGCATTGAAAGTGCTGCCAAAAGAAATGAGAGACAGACAGAAAGAGAGAGAGAGACAGAGCCAGAACGAGAAAT
The DNA here is from genome assembly GCA_035042125.1 of Drosophila longiperda. Classification (NCBI taxonomy): domain Eukaryota; kingdom Metazoa; phylum Arthropoda; class Insecta; order Diptera; family Drosophilidae; genus Drosophila; species Drosophila longiperda. Next base: position 440,647 of record JAWNLV010000149.1, read on the forward strand.
TGAGAGTTAGAGCCATAAGAGTGAGAGCGAGAGTGGGTAAGTGATCAAAAGAGAGCGGGTCAAAAGCAAATAGAGAGCTAAAACTCATGCTGCTGCGGCTGCACAGTAAAAAAAGAGAAAAACAAAAAGGCCCTGCGTCATCGCCGATGTTGTAATAAGCATTTCGTTAACAAACGAATGTCGTTGTCGTTGGTGATTTTCTTTATGTGTTATGCTGCTGCCATGCAAGTATTGCAAAAGTTAGCCGCAAAAAAATAAGCAAAGCGACCAAATCGGAAAGCTGGAAAGAAATGAGCGCTAATCCAAAGGGAGAATACATAAGTAAGCCACTCTGAGTAAATAACTCTAAATCAATCAATTAAACGAACAATTGTGAATGAATATCTGAATTGAGCTTTGTGAATAAAGACATTGATGGGCAATGAGCATAAATCAAAACAAATAGATACCTTTGAATGGATTGTGGTCTGAATCTGAATTTCAATCTGAAACTGAATTGAATTTGAATATGAATAAATAAACAGTATTCGTTATTCGCAAAAAGTTGAGCAAATAAATTACTCAGTATTTAATGAAGTTTATGCTTATATTCTTATATTCTAAACGATATAAATGGTGCATATGAATAGAAAAAAATTTAATTAATTAAATTTCTTACTAATTCAATTAGTTACTACCGATTGAACTATGTGCACTCGATTGATTCAGAGCATATTCAGACGAAGGATTAAGAAGTGTTGCAACTGTTTTTTTGCTGACCTGTTTACCGACGCTTACGCACACTCGGACACGCGCTTCAGTGTCAGGTGTAATTATATATATTAAAATATATATTGTTGATTTAATATACAGTCTCAGATTCCGAACTCGAGTCAAGTTATAAACAGCAGCAACAACAAATACGACAAAACAAACTAAGGCTTTAACAAGTTTACTTTGAAGTCGTCTCTCTCTTTCTCTCTCTCTATCTCTCTCTATCTCTCTTTATCTCTTTCTCTCTGTATTTTTCTCCCCCTCTCTAAATCTGCTAGCTAAAACCCATTGTGTAATTCTCGAAAAAAACTCCCCAAAATGCCGTGCAATACTTTTTCAATTTTCCAAATAGAGGCAAACATGAAAAGTTGAGAAAATACGTTTTACGCCACAATCGAGCTTTGGCTATATCTTTAGCCTCGCCGTACCAGAGACTCAAAAAAATAAAAAATATATAAAACCAGTTCTTAAAGATCTGAATTAAATGGCTGCCAAAACTACAGGCATGGCTGGAATTCTCCGCTTATACTTGTGTCTCTGAGCATGAGTAATGAGAGTGTTTTCGTGTGAGTGCAAGTGTGTCTGTGAGTGTAAGTGTGAAAGAGTGTAAAGGGCAAGTAAAAATTGCATGTTGGAATATGTGACCAGAAGCACCAGCAAATCGAAACAGAATTCAGTGTTGACTGACGGCGGGTAATTGAAAACGGGTTTTTCTCAATCCGTGTTAATAGAAAGAGACGATGCCAAAGTATCAGATAGGGGAGAGTGCGGCTGCTTCCGAAGATTGACACAATTTCGGAAATAAAGATAAATACCACCACATACTGTGATTGGCATACATATGATGTATGCATACCTCGCAAATAGTATTTTTATTGGATTTGGCATTTCCTTCCTTATTTATTTGGATTTAATACTATTATTATTAAATTTCTCTGTGAAATACTTTCACATCTCCTGGGAGATAAAATAGCAATTAAAAAATGCAAAGTGCGAAGGTATTTATATGCACAATCTTGTAACGAAATATTGACATGGACATCAAAATAATATCAAAGTGTTTGTGCAATTATCTAACTGCATGTATACATATCTAGGTAATCCGAGCACTCACTTAAGATCAACATTTGTAAAAAGAGAGATGGGGCAGAGTGTGTGATGTGACTCCAAAAGAAACGGTATCGATTGCAAATGAGCCCAGAGAAGAGATAGGAAGTGGAGAGTGGGTGCCACGTGGTTGGGAGAGCTGAGAGGGGATGTGTGTGACAGTGACGGTTGTAATGAATAAAGATGCAAACAAAATCTCACAAAAAAACAAAATATATGTATGTTTTAAGGTTACATATTATTTATCTATGTATGCGAGTGTAAGCAAATATTCATATTCGTAGTCGTATTTGTATTCATATTGTAATGCTGTCAGCAGAAACCTGTCGTTGCTCGGTCTCATATTTTAATGAGAAAAGTGAAAGTGTCAAAAAACCAAAAATAAAAAAAGGCCGCAAACAACAACAACAACTCAAATTCAGCTTAACAGTAAATAAATAATAAAGTGCTACTAAAGCCCAAATACAAATTCAAATACAAATTCGAATACGAAAACGAAGTGGAATATGTTAAAACGAATACTACAGATATCCATATTCGCAGGCCTTCCGCGGAATCTACAATTTTGAATGCTTTTGTAACACGGCTTTTGTCTGCAAGTTAGTACACTTTTGAAGTAAATATATATTCTTTTCATATTATAGAACACAGAGTAGCTTATACGTTCTACTTAACTAAAATATATGTTTTCAATTTTTCTTTGGTATTTAAAGAAAACGTTTTAATATCTGAAAACCGATTTACCTAATCAAATAAAACGGTTGTTCTTTTTTACTGCTACCACTTTCGAAAATTAGTCACATATATTTACGATCATAATAAAAAGTGAAGTTGTTGCGCATTCCCTTAAAATTTCCCTATTATTTTGCATTGGGCGATATAAAGTGAAATTTAATCATTTCATTTGCAAATTGTAGTAGATACAAAAAAAAATTTATAAATAAATTAATATATATAAGTAGACCACTGTCTTCTTCATTTTTGCAGTTTTTCGTATGTTCCTTTAATCATTGAATTTAACGTGGGTACTTCAAACAACACTATGCGTTTTTTTTTAAGTCAATGGGTTTTATTATACTAATCTAATTATCCATAATTAAAGCGAGTTAGACCATCTAAAACTTGGGCTGTCACTTTCCCCCTCTCTCTCTCTCTCTCTCTCTCTCGCTCATTTTCACTCTGTCCCTCTTTCTGCGTTTCTTTATGACGTTACGTTGCATCACGTTTGACACTTTGACCATGAACGCAATTCCACAACAAGCAGAAGAAGAACAACAACTGTGACAATAACAATAAAAACAACTGAGACTGAACCAAATGCCATTAACTTTTCTTGCGTCGTCACAGATTTTTGTTGAATTTAACTTTTTTTTGTTGTACGCACATATGTATATTATTACAATTATTTTTTATTTATTTACTTCATTTGCAATATTTCATGAAGTAATATAAAATACGCAAACGAACAGATTCAAATGAGCTCAGATTGCCTCAAAATCTACTCAGATGACAGTAATGGGGAGGGGGGTTTATGTTGTTTACATCGAGAAGGATGGAGAGGGGAGTTGAATAACTCAAACTGTTACAATAGCGGCGTGAAAATATTTTCACTTGGCTTTGCCGGGACGTTGGTTTTTTTATTTTAATGGTCCCGCGAAGTTCACCGAGCGCCGGTGATGATGCGGGACGTGTGGTGGTGGAGAAGCGGCCATTTTTATGCAATAAGGAGAAAATTTACAACGCAAGGCAAAAAGCGCAAGAGAGCCACGTAAAATGCAATATCATTTACCCATTAACGGCGCCAGGTAAACATGGAAATAAACATTTAACAACAAAATTAATTGAAGGAAGAGTGTAAACCGTACATACCCTGTAAGCAGTCAATAATATTGTAGATAAGAATGCATAGAAATTATAATATTGAGGCTGAATTTATCACCGTTTTGCTGTGCACTGCTTGAAACCAGTAGACAAACCATCACTGGACAATAGATGGCGCCAGTAGATATAAATAAATTTCTGTTTTATTCTTTTCAAAATTTCACTTTAATTCATAATGCTCTTTGTTTTGCTTATATACATAATTAAATATATATGTGTGTTTTTGTGTGTTTGTCTGAGAGCCATATGTAGAGCGATTTCTGTGGTAGCTTTAACCAATTTACAGCTATGTAATATAATTATGTGTTATTATTATTTACGGTATTTTTTGCTGTTGAATGCAAAAATTGCGCAACACAAAATGTTTATAACTTTTAGTTTTTAGTTGATGTAATTACTCTGCAATTATGTATGTGCTTGTTAATTTTTTATTCATTGTTTTAGTAACTACGACTTTTGGGACTGCGGCTGGAAATAGTGCTCAATTTTACTTATTTTCTTTTACATTCATTTTCGATTTCTGCTGCGTACATAAACTTTTTGCTGTTTTTCATTAATACATATATAATTTTTATATAATTATTTTCTTTGATATATTTTGGTTATTTGTTCCGTTGGCTAAAGGAAATTTATATATATATATATATATATATATATACAAATGCTTCTGTATAATTAAATCTTCTATATAGTTTTTTATTTGCTTATTATTTATTTATATAATTAGATTCCCGTGCAACAATCGCACCCTTTTGTTTTGTTGCATCTTTACCTATTTATTAATCAACAAAACAAGAAAAAACCCACGCACTTTATAGTTTTGGCTTATGTTAATTTGCTTATAAGGTTTACCTGTTCTCAAAGAATTTGTTACGGATTCTTGTTCCTTTTGTTTTAGCCATTAAGTTTATGTATTCGTCCTCGTTATTAATTCAAGCCGCTACTTAAAAAAAAATCAATATAAAAACAAAACATTCGAAACTACAGCGCATTAACCTATAAACTTGATTTAATGTTTTATAACGTAGCTTAATCAATTATATTGTTTAGTTTATGTTTGTGTTTATGATTGAGATATATGTATATATATATGTAGTACTCAATTATTATTGTATTTAATTCATAAATTGTTTTTTGGTTGCATTTGCCGTATAGTTTTGTCCTTTTCATGTCGATTTGTGTCAAGTTGCTGTCAAAGTGTGTGTTGATAGAAGGGGAAGTTTAATTAAATATTTCTAAACATTTTAACAATAGTTTGCACATTAATGCTTGTTGTATTCGTCACATTGGCATGGATGAACAAACAACAAGTTAGCAAAAAGTGATCTACTTTCTTTGCCAGCTGCTTTTTGTTGCATAACAAAAGTCTTGCTACCTGTTAGAAATACTCAGTAGCAATTAACGTAATGATAGAAAATAACATTTGAGTTGCAGAACTTGTTAGATTTGATCGTAAGATAGGAAGTAAGACCTTTGTATCAATATATGTTACTGCTTTAGTTCACTTGCAGCGAAAGTGGGAGAGAAACAGCAACGTGATAGAAAAGTGTGTTGCTGCACTGCTTGAAACGGCTTGGTTTTTTTTGCAGCCTACTGCAAATAAATAAATGATGCGTTACTTTTACGTGTGTATGTGTGTGGGTATGTATGCGTACGTGTGCAATGTTATTAATAAATACATTTTGCTTGTATGCCAATTATCAAAGAGAGAGAGAGATAGAGAGAGAGAGAGAGAGAGAGAGAGATGGATACTGAGCGTAAAGAAGAGCACATGTGAAGTAGTATATAGTAATTAGTACATAGTTTTTCATTACTTGTATTCGCATAAAGTTCTATATAGGTAATTATATATATATTTAAATATATTTGTATTCGTAGAGAAAGGCACAGATGAAATTATTACATAATTAAATTTGTTTTTTCTTGTTGCTGTAATTTTGCGTAACGCCCGAGGGGGGCCCCAATCACACATATATCGTATATAGCATAAAACTTCTAAGTTCGATTTGTTGCTGTTGATGTGGTTGAGTCAAAAAGTTTATCTAAAGTTGTTTGGGGATTCTCTAGAGTAGTTATTCGTTTCTAATCAATTTTTTATTGTTCTACAAAGAGTGTAAAAAATGCGTTTTTTTTCATTTTGTAAATTTTTCTTTTCGATTTAGACCATGTTTGGAAAATTGACAGTTTTTGTGTTCATCTTCGTCTCTGTCTTTATCTTCAACTACATTTGCAACATTTAACTTAATTTTTTGTCTTGTTTTGTGTTTTTCATTTTAAAGTTTAGCTGACTTTAGGGTTAGCTATTATAATTCGTTGATAGTTTCATACACAAGATTATGTATGTACAAAAATACTCTATATACTCTGATATTATATTAAAAATCCTAAGCTTTTCAAATTTGTAACTAATTTTTATTAAATGCCACGCCATAAAGTTGTTCTGTGTGGTTTTCGGTTTGGGGATTCTTGTAAAATATTATTCAGATAACGTTTCTATAATTAGAGATATACAAACACATTGTGCCTACTGCCGACTACGATCATTAAAACTTGACAACGTTTTTAGTAGCTACACAGTTAACACTAAAACAAATGGAATTCGCCCTCTTTTGTATATATAAAAAAAAAAACATGACGGCACTTCCTTCTCTAGTTGTTATCCTTATTTCGGTAAGTGATCAATTTGTTATAAATGTATGTAATTCAGGTTTCATGTTTTTTGTTTATTAATTATTACGCAAAGAGTTAACATTCGCTAATTACCCTTTCTTTGAGTGTGTGTGTGTTTTTTTTTTTTTTTTTGGTACATTTGTTTGTCACAAGTTTTGTTAAAAGATGAGCGAGATAACGACAAAGAAATGACCGAGTGAGGATCTGATGCCTGCCATTAAGGCCTAAAAAGAGTGTGCGCCAAGTAGTCAATAGATTGTCAAGAAGAGCATAATGTCTTGTGTGTTTGTGTAAGTGTAAAGTACCTATGTAAATTCGTTTTTATTAATTTTTATGTGGATGGTTTGGTATCTGTTTTCTTTTCATTTTTTGTTTCTGTTTTTTTTTTTTTTAAATGATTTTTGTCCTTAATTAGGTTAGATTACAATCTTAACAAGCTAAATTTGCTATTGCTTGTCATTGTGTATTTATTTGAAATATATACTGAATACTGCGTCAATTGTTGTCAACTTAAATTTTGGACTAGACTACATAAAATACAATGCAATACATTACATTGCATATTCTAGGTTGTACATACATATATCATAAGTATAAGTATATGCAAAGAATATATGTATAAGAGTTTCTTGTCCTTCATATAAATGTTTTTAAACTTTAAGAGCTAATCACAGAGTTGATGATTTTTTGTTCACAATTTCCATCATGTATGCATGTATGTAGTCGTATATATATTTATATATACCTGTGTATATCGCATATAACGCATGTATATATATTTAAATATAACATTCGCTATATATATATATATATATATATATATTCATACACATATATATAACTAATCAACATGTTGTTTATTTTTCTGTTCTCTTCTTCGTTTTGCATTGTTTTTTAGTATATATTTTCTTGATTGAAACGGAAAACTCTCTAAACAACAATTTTCATTTTGTTTTATTAAATTTGCTTGATACCTTTGAATTTCTTTTTGTTGTATGTTTGCTAAACTTATGAAAACCGTAGATTGCGCTAAAAACAGTTGACAATTTTCTTTAGAATAGTTATCGTTATCATCGTTTAATCGTTATCGTTATCGTTATCGTTATCGTTACAGTTATAGTTACAGTTACAGTTATAGTTACAGTTTACGCCTAACGCTAGTGAGTAATGTTACGTAATCGTTATCGTTAACATTATTACCTAGTTAGCTAACGCTTTAGTTTTACTTTCTTCAAACTGAGCAGTTGGATAATTCCATAAAGCTTTAAACAGGCTACAGTTATGTGTATGTTTATGTATGAGTGAAATAGAGATTACTTAAGCGACAAGGCCTGTTTCGTTATCGACATTTCCTGTTGATTATCGGTTATCGCTTATCGTTTTGTATTTTCTCCAGCTCTAAATTAACTTCTTTGACTGCTGTGAAATTTGTAAATTCCAACATATTATTAATATTGTTTTACATTAACTTTGAATTTGAATCAGATACAGCGGAATGCTGAAATGAAACAATTGTTAGTATTTTCAGCATACAGCGGAATGCTGATATAAATGAAACGTTAAAATAGAAGCGCGTGAAACGAAACAAGCCAGTCTGGCTATACAAATTGGTATGGGACAGAAACAGCTAAAGAGAGAGAGAGAGAGAGAGAGAGAATGAGAAGGAGAAAGATAAAGTGAGGATGCTTAGTTTAGTCCGTTGATGAGTGCGGCGATTTGACGAGAAGAAGCTCATTGTAATCGCTATCCTCGTTGCCGCACTGATCCCGCTGATCCATTCGGCGTCGCTCGCTGATGATGCGCATAATGTCTGCCGTATCGGTCTTATTTATTAGCACCGGACAATCACTGCCGCTGCCACCGGCTGACATGCTGCCAGTAGCGGTACTGTTGTTGCTATTGGTGCCACTGCCAGTGGTTGCTGCTGCCTGTTGCTGTAGTAGTGTTGTTGTTGTTGTTGGTGGTGGTGGTGCTGTTGCTGGTGCTGCTGGCAGTAGCAGGGAACTCTCGTCCATGTCGGCGTCCTCATCGAGGGCTTGCTGCTTGAACAGCTGCTTTGTACTGCCGCTCCGACTCCGCGGTGGCATTGAACGCGGCACCGAAAGCAACAGGCTGCTCCTTCCCATGCAGCCCTGATCGACGGACTGTGACCAGCCAAAAGGGCGACGCTGTTGTACTTGTGGTTGTTGTGTAACGGTGGGATGAGGCTGGGGCTGGGGCTGGGTTGTGTGTAGTGCTGTTATTGCTGGCTGCACGAGAGAGCTGACCAGCGCCAATGGTTCTCCATTTAGATCGGATCGTGGACGGGTTATGACATCGGCGCTGCGTATGCTGCGCACATCCAAATCATAGCTGGAATTGGGACTGTTGCCGGCACCGCCATCTGACTCGAGGCTCTCGAAGATTGTGCCGCGTCGATAGTCCAATGCATCGCCACCCCACGGCAGCGAATCGCAGCTGGTGCGTTTCGCCTCAAGGTTGCGACGTCGGATGGCCTGCTCGTCCAGCGAACGCTCCTTGGACAGCACGCCGCGCTTGCGGAAGCCGGCGGCAGCTGAGGCTCGCCGCCCGCGCCGCCCCAGTGGCGGTAGCTGTAAAGGCTGTTCACCTGTTGCACCTACCGTCACTGGGCCGCCACCAAAGGGTTCACCCAGCCGAGCGCCAAGCGCCTGAGGCGTCAGCGCGCCGCCCATTTCAGCGAGGCTGAGGCCCAATCCCATCGCATGCTGTTGATTTAAGTACTGTATGGTCTGACGCCGTCCGACTGCTCCAGCACCCGCACCTGCACCCGTACCCAGTCCAGCACCAGTTGCCGAAGTTGATAATGAACTGGCCACATTTAGATTTGTGGCGGCGCTGCTGTGCAAGCTGGCATTGGGTGCTGGAAACTTCTTGTCCATTGATGGGGTGCTGTAGATAAAGTTCTTTGGCAGCGATTTGACCTTGGCGAGTGGGCGTGGTTGTACGACAGCGGCCTTGCTCTGCGCCTCCGCCAGCTGCTGGCAGAGTTTCTGCTCCTGTGCAAACTCCTGTTCGCGAACGAGCTCACGCTCCAGTTCGACCTCCATATCGAGCTCATCTTCCATTTGCTTGTGGCTCTCCTCAAGGTGTTTCATCAGTACAGCCACGACGACGTTCACTAACACGAATTGCGCCATAAGAACGAATATCACAAAGAATATGGGAGCAATAACCGAGCTGACGCAACAATTGCGCACACAATCGGCCGCGTCATCGCAGTTATCCCTCAGCGTGTCCTTCATGATGCCGTTCCAGTTGTCGCCAGTCGCTACGCGAAACAATGTGAGGAAAGCCATGCCAAAGTTGGCGAAGTGCGCATGCTCGCCGAGACCCTGGCATGGTATCTCATCGGAGCACTCAAGCCGCCCAAACAGCTCCACGCCCAGCGCCGCAAATATGAAGAACAGCAAAAAGAAAAGCAGCCCCAGATTTCCAACCTGTGGCAGGGCCTGCATCACCGTGTCCAACAGCGCCCGAATTCCCTTGGCCATTTTCAATAGTTTGAGCACGCGAGCGATGCGAAGAACCCTCATCACACGTATTATGGTCGGATTTATGGGTATAATATTAGTTTCCAATTCCTCGAGGACGATGCCAACGATGGAGAGTAGAACAATGCCAACGTCCAGTTGATTCCAGCGATCCTTTAAGTAAAGACGCCAGCCAAGCGCAACCAGTTTCATATTCGCTTCGAGTATGAAGACAGCGGTGAAGAAGTAGTTGAAGATCTTCAATGCATACTGAAGGACCATGGGCATCTTATAGTACTCCATCGCCATGGTGACCACATTTAGGCCAATGACAGCGGCAATGGCCAGATCAAAGTACTTTGATGTGACCACATTGTGGACAAACAGTCGGGTGGGTGAGTAATTCGTATAGTAGGGTGGCTCGTGCATTCGACGACGTTTCTTTTCCATTTGCAGTGCTCGCTTGGCGGCCCGCCGAATTTTCTCCTCTTTCTCCTGCTCCTCGCGACATCGATGGAAATTCTCGACAACAACGCCCACAAACATGTTGAGGACAAAGAAGCCGACGAGCAGAATAAATGCGATAAAGTAGAGTAAACGCCATTCGTTATAGTTCACAATCGGTTGCTGATCGACGCCGACGGCATCCAGGCCGGTATACATGATGTTCACCCAACCGTCGCGGGAGCTCAGCACAAACAGGGACATCAGTGCCTTGCCAAGATCATCAAAATTATATTTGCGATTCGTCCAAACGTTACCAGGAATGCTGCGGCAATCGTGGGCATTGCGCACGTTCTTGATATTCTCGCCCTCGCAGTAGAAGAAGGTTCCCTTGAAGAGTTGAACGCCCAGTATGCCAAAGATGATGAAGAAGGTGCAACAGATCAGCACAATGTTCCCAATGGGACGCAGGGATGATAAGAGCGTTTGCACGACTAGTTTCAGACCCGGCGCTCGATTAATCACACGCAGCGGCCTTAGGGAACGAAGTAGCCGAAACACCTGCGAACAAGACACGTGGGAAATGGAAATAGAAATGGATCAGTTACTGTTATTATATGATAGCTTCCATCAATCGATTGAACATCATCGCAATCATCACTGAAATTAACTCAAACGGAAAACTAGAACAAAAACTGCAACTCAAATCATTTTCATGTAACGAATGTGATTAGAAAAAGCAAAGCTATAATGGGTTCGAGTGTGAGATAGAAAACAGTTAACAGTTAACAGTCAACAGTCAACAGTTAACGGTTTTCGGTTAATGAGGGCAATTACAAGGGTTAACATATATACATACATATATCGAGGCAAAATGAGCTGTAAGGGTTTAAAATTGGGTTTGAACGTGATAGCATGATTTGAATGTTGTCAAAATAGTACATAGATAAAAATATTTAGTGGTTCAAGGACAATGTTTTGAATCGAATAGCAATGGGTCTAAGAAAAATGCGAAAATGCCGTATGCAGAACAGTCTTTAACTTTTAAGTGTGTATTATTCAAGATTAGTTACAGTTACAAATGTGTTAAATGGGAATGTTTACAAGGCTTACAAGGCGAGTGGCCCTAATGTACCAACATAGCAATGGTTTAGGCTTAGATACTGATAATAAGACTGATCCATAAGAAGTGGGACGTTTCCAGTAATACTAATAAAACAATTTACTGTATCGGATATGGAACAACTATTCCAATCGTATTCATTTCAACATTTTTTTTTTTGGATTACCTATATGTTTCTCAAAATGATTAATGTCCCAAGGTAACCCGCTATATAAATACCACTGACTTTAAAATATATACGATTAACGCAATTTACATAACAGTACAAAATATGAGCTTATATGGATGTGAGTTGGGGAGTCTGGGGATTTTGAATATGGTGCCGGGGTGGTAGGGGGCAAAGAAATGCATATTATAAGGATTAGCTGATTATTATATTAATGTATGTACAACAAGATAGAGAGTAAGCCAATAATTTGGTCTTACTTTTGTAGGGGTATAAACATTTTGAAGGGATAGTCTACGAACACACAGATAAAAATTTACGAATAATTTTTGGTTTTATTTTTGATTTTGCCATTAAATGATATAGCAGCGAAAATTTACCTGCAGTTCGGTTTTTGTTATACGTTTAGTTAAGTTATTTAAAACCCGACTTAAACTTAAATAGCCCTTTAATGTAAATAAAGTATACGTATTTATATACATTTAACATAGAATCTTAGAATCTATGAGAAGAGATTTGTTGATTGAAAGAAAATGTGAAACGCGTTTAGAGTTTCCATAGAATAAAACGCGATGTGAGTTGAAAACTAGATATAGAAAGGGATAGTGAAAGGATCAGAGGTCAATAGAAAGATAGACACAGCGATTGAATTAGAGCAAGATAGACACGGAAAAATTATAGTAAGAGACAGAGAGACAGAGAGACAGAGAGACAGAAGAGAGAGAGAGAGAGAGAGAGAGAGAGAGCGATCTAGCGGACAAGCGAGCGAGAGAACTTATTGATGTTTATACTCTGACACCGAAACCCGAAAACAATATTGATTTTATGCAATGTCCCCGTCAATCGTATTTGCCATATGTTATCAGCTGGTGTCAGAGTATGCCGCAGCGGTTAAGTCCGACAGCAATGTTCTCACTATTTTTTTTTAGAGTATTATTTTCGTATTTTGTGGTGCGTGGTTTGTGGTTCAAGTTGTCGATTTGTGGCTAACACATGTTGGTCGCAGTTTGTCAGTTCAATGCGGCATGTTGCATGTGACTTGTGATGCGGTTGCCTGCCTGTTTGCTGATTGGCTGATGCTGTTGGTTTTGTGTGCCAGTTTGCCTGTTCAGAGCCCTCAAACTTACCCTTAATATCCCAAATATCCTGGGGCTCGATTCGCTAATCAATGACATTAACAAATCAATTATCGAAATTGTAACCAAAGATCCATCCATTATATTCCATCCGGATGTGAAATATGCATCCGGGCCATAAAACATTCCCGTGGCAACTACCTGCAAATGTTGCAATTAAAGGCAAATGTCAAACCATAAAACTCAATTACCAAGATCTGAATCGCATGCAAATGAATTATCCTTGAAAATGTTATTGATAAAGAATAGTATATATAAAGTATATAAAGTATAAGTATAAGTGTGTATAATTTGCAGACTTTAATATATATATATTTCAGCACGTCTTAATCAATATAATCAATTATACGATTAACCGAAATTATAAAATAAAATATATAGTTGTTTATTTTGAACTGAAAATCAACTTGATTTCAATGCTAACTTAATATTTTTTTCGAGTTTTAGATTGTATTAAGTAAGGTGAAGTGAGAGAATAAAATGTTTAATTTTTATGGAACTCACCTTAATGAACATTTCGACTGTGAAGACGACGGTGAAGACGTAATTGGCTGTTGCCAGGAACACTCTTTCGGTGCTGCTTGGAGGGATGTTTGGTCTTTCCATGGCGAGCGTTATGCAATTGAGAGCTATAAATAGCAGCACAACATTGTCGAACCATTTCTGGTTCACAAACCAAGAGCAGATTTGCCGGAATCTGTGCGTGTGTGTGTGTGTGTGTGTGTGTGTGAGAGAGAAACAGAGAAAAAATAGTTAACCGTAAATGGCAGTGTTTTTCCCGGCAAAAGGAAAGGTAGCAAAGTTGAAATTGAATTTCCGCTTATTCGAAAGTCAGAATAAAAATGAAAACGAACTGCCAAAGTGGCTCCGACAAAGTTGAGAGCAGTTCATTTTGATGGTAAATCTATCAGTCGGAAAATACGTAAATTGTTAAATAGAGAGTCAAGAGATTTTAGTAGTTGATAGATTGTAAATAAAATAGCAAAGCTGTTTAAGTTTTAAGCTGATTAACTCTTTCTAAATGTGTGAAAAGAGAAGTTAAAAACACCGAATACTTTCACAGCCAACGTTTCGAAAACATATTTGGAGGACAAGCTTTATTGTAAAGGAATATATATGAACTAGGCCCGAATTTCCATACAAATGTATTGAGTAAGTCTTAAACCAATATTAGATGAGACTAGATACAGAAATCTTGATTAGCGTTTTTCATTGCCTACCTGTTATCCTCCGGAAAGACGTACATGGAGTAGGATTCACGTTCTGTGGTAAAATGTTTGGGAGTCAGACGCTGTATGACAATTTTTAGCTTTGAGAACGGTTCCCCTCTGCTTGGTACCATGGAATGTTGCTGTTGTTGCATGGACAGTTGCTGCAGCTCCTTGGGCAGAATCTGTGGCGGTAGCTGTGATTCTGTTTGCGAATCGAACTGTTGCTGCTGTTGCAATTGCAACTGCTGCTGGTGCAGCTGCTGTAGCTGTTGCAGCTCCTTCTCCTCGAGTCGCTTCTTCAGATTATAGTGACTGATTGAGTTTTTGCGCTTATCGCGCGCCTCCATATACTGTTGCAGCATGTCCGGTTCGTTCAGATTCGTGTAGGACTTCTGCCACTTGTCCAGATCCATTTTGGAGTTTGTATACGAGAGCGATTTGCGATTTGCCTCCAAATTGTGCAGATTCAAATGCGACGTCTTACTAAATGCCAGCTCAATGGAGCTCATCCGCCGCTGGCCGGCACCCCTTAGCTTGGGCGGCTGGTTGAGATTCTGATAGACCTGCGAGTTGAAGATGCAGGCGGAGGCCCTTCGACTCCCCGGACCGCTACCAATGCTGAGCGTGTTGGACAAACGCCTTATCGAGTTCTGTGGACTTAAACGATTCGTGTCCTTATGCCGCCCCTCTGCCACAGAGGAGGCTGTGCTGGCAGCAACGGTGGGATTGGTTGAACCTGTAGTGCCTGTGCGCAGCAGACAGCTATTGTCACTACCATTGTTTAGCTGCTGTTCGTCTTCATCGGGTGCATAAATCTGGCTAACATCGGCTGTGGTTCGCAGCGTTGAAGGCCGCTTCTTGCTGCTGCTGCGATGGAAACGCTGATTAAAGCTGCTGCTGCTGCTTGTTGTGGGTGCTGGCGGCAAACGTTCGCTGGATGAGCTACCGCTGGTTGAGGCGACACTGCTACCAGCAGCCGTTGAACCCGCCGGCGGGGACAGATCCAAGGACAAACTTAAGCTCTGACTATGACTCTCGGCTGGTGGTTGCAAGGTTGCTGCCGTCGATGATATGCTCGGCACATAGATAGGCGTGGCGGTTGACGTTGCACTGGAATTCTTCGAGATGTCATCGATGATGACGCTGTGCATGCTGCTGCCCAGTGCACTGGGAAGTAGACTGCTCGATATGCTGGTTGTGCTAGCTGCACCACTACCAGCGACACTACTAGCAACGCCAACTCCAGTTGCACCCTGTTGCTGGCTGGCATTGAGTATGTTCAGCGGCTTGTGGGCCAGAACCGGTGACGGAGGTATAAGATCGATAGATGGTATTCCCTCATCCAGAGTCCGCGAACCGCCACTAAAAATATTCGGGGGCTTCAGCAGTGACGGCGATGGTGGTGGTGCCGGCTGTGGAGTGGTGAGCGGTGCAGACAGAATTAAAATTTAGAATTAAGTTTAAACAGTTCTGTCAGAAAAGGAAAATTCACATTATCTTCATAGCCACTTTTATTATTCCCTCGAATATTCTACTCTTCGATATATATAGTGACATATCCAGACCATGACATCATGCAGATCTCTCATGTCCACACTCACGGCGACAACGCTGGCGCCACGCGCAGGTCCCTTGTTCATTATCAGCATAAGCAATTAGACATAACTGTATATTCTAGCATAAACAATTTTACCTAACTGTAACATCATGCAGATCTCTCATGTCCACAGAAATTTAACCTAACTGTAAATAATGAAATAAGACGCAAATGCGAGGTTTAATTATTGATTAAACCAGTAGCATAAGCAGAGTTATATTTTGTACACCAAACTGAACAGACGTGTTTTGATGAATAAAGAATTATATTTTTTTAAATCAAATACCGTAATCAGACATTCAATTATATATATTTGGCAGATATATAAAAATCAAATTTTAGAATGTACGTTTCGCCATTTCTTTAAAACATACGAATATTGTTTCAAGAACATGTCCAAAATTAATATTTTTGTGCTAAAAGAAAAATCATATACATATAAAATGGAATTCTACATGGGCCTAGTCGAACAGTTTTGCAGGGGTCGCGAGTCGTGCATACAACACAGATCATTATTTCTATTGACTTTCACTAAGGCAACACAGCGGGTAAACGAAATATCGACATTGTCTAGTGGAAATTAAAAATTGTCGAGACAATCATTTTCATCATACATTTACCGGGTAGTGGTTACAAAATTGGCCAACAGTTAAACCACCCCACTTTACGAAAGGTTACAAATCAGTCTTAAAAAATATAAAACTAAAAATCGAGTTCCAGCTCGCACAAAGAGTGTTGCTGTTATCTTTACACACATTCAAGAGTCTGCTTGATCCGGCAGCAATATAGCTGCTTCATAGCTCATTTGGGCCTACTACCATTTGTGTTCGTCGCCGACACGCGACATCTACAAAAATGTAGTAGACCCCTTGAGACTGATGGACTTTTGCTCTTTTTGTCGAGTTGGCGTGTCTATGTGTTGCTTAGTGGTTTTATTCGGAACATACCTCAAGATCACCCCATTGGCGAAAGCTCATGCCTGGCTCCATATTGGTACTGGGGGAGTCCTGTGGCGTTGCAGCCGTTGTTGTAATAAGGGGCGGATCGCGCATAAGTCGCATCTTGGATAGGCGTGGCGCCTCGCTGCGACGGTCCTTGACCGAGTATGTCTGTTACATGCAACATTTTAAATGAATGTGTGTGTGTCATTCGTTGTAGTTGTTCGTATTTCTTCTTCTGTTTCTGCTGCTGTTGCTCCCGAATGTGAACTTACCTTTTTGAGGCCACCCCGAGGCTTAAAATCTTCGTGGGGGAGTAGCTTACTGCTGGCCTCCTCGGTGTTGCTGCTTCCGGCTCCGCCTCCTCCTCCTTGGGAGGGCAGCTCGTTGATTTGATAGTCTTGGATGGGCTGCAAAAGGCGCTGGCGATGTGTACTACTTTTGCCCTCAATGGTCAGCTCCGAAGGGTCCTGCGTCTGCTGAGGCGTTCGATAGGCAATAGGCGATTCACGATAACGATAACGATAGACGATAGATACATACTACATATACAATACATACCGTGGACAGGCTCTCTAGAGCACACGCACTCAATTAATCTCTCAATCAGTCAATCATACATTCAATCAATCAATCAATCGGTTCATCAATTAATCGATGTCTTTCAATGCGTGCCACAGAGTCTCGGGCTTGAGTTATTTTCTCTTACATCTCATACTTTGCTCCACTTACCTTGCGCACATCCTCAGCGCTGCGCCAGCGATTGCGTACCTCGTAGTAACTATCGTTAGTGGTCGATGAATCCGCTTCGCTGCGTGATTCATCGTACATACCATCGCTATAATTTTCAGCCAATGTCTCTTCGCGTAGTTTCTTAACCAATTCTCGCTGTTCGCGCTCGCGACGTTCATTTCGCTGAGGGAATCAAAATTTCAAAATTAGACTTTTTCGTCAACGTATCGTCGGGAATTCTACACAAACTATCATTTCATACGACTTCACAATGTTTCAAATATCGTATATCGATAACATAATATATTTCATAAGTCGGTACCAAATGTAATTACGGTACTTAAAAAACAATCGGATTAGTTATGTAATGTCTTTCGATACATTAGAACAATTTACAAATGGTATTTCTGGTATCAATCGATTTAACTTTTAAAACATATTCAAGCGATATTTGAAACATTGTTTAGTGACTTTATCTAGTTGTTGAATCATATTCTTAAAGCCAATAATATCGAATATCAATAACATATCTTAAGCATCGTTTCAATTATTTGCATTACAGATTAAAAAATGTTCTTTTTTGGAATTTAAATGAAACTATGCCCAAATTGGCCAAAATTTTGATTATATTTGGTATTATTTTTTTTAAATGATTAGTTTTAGGAAAATTTCGTTAATGGGTGTTGTTGGCAAAACTCTACCTCTGAACTGAATCCCTCAACCAAAATGGCCACCAATAAATTAAACAGCACATAATTGCCGAACGTCATTAGGGCCACAAAGTACAATGCGGCCCAATGACTTGTCTTTTCCATGCCATTGAATAGAACCACGTTCCAATCCTCTTGCGTAAGTATCTAAGAACATTTTTTTGTTTTGTTGTTTTTTTTTTTGCGATGGTGGTTGTTGTAGTTGTAGATGTTGTTGTTGTTGTATCAGAAGTAGTTGTTGGTTTTGATGGTTTTATTATAATTTTTGGTTGGTTGGTTGCAGGTGGTTGCGGGCGGCAAACGTGGTGCATATATTGATATACATATATATATTGGATATATGTGTATATATATATTTGTTATATATGCATAATTTATGTTTATATTTGAAAGAAGCGTAAAGAGAACAAAATACCATAAACATATGTTGCATTGGATTAAAAGAAATGTAAGAAAAAAGAGAGCACAAAAAACACATCATGTTGGAAAAGGAAAACGCCAAAGTGTTAGATATATCATTTTTTTTTTTTTTTTTGAAGTATATAATTGTTATAAAATTCAATATATGTTAGGTTAAGTATATGATTATTATAAGCCATTAATTTTCCACCTCTTTAGTTTCTATTTCTTGCTTTTTACCTATTTTTAATAAATTAATTTAACTTAAGAACTTAGAATGTAAATACAAACATATAATGCAACCTTTTACTCTCGCTCGCTTCTTATAAAATGACTTAACTATCTATCTTAGGCTTTGGACTTTTTTAAAATGCGAAAAAATTAAACATAACACATACTATCCATAATATAATATTTTTTATTGTGTATCTAAATCCCGAAATTAATATGTAGTATTTAAAAAAATGAGACTAGTATAAAGTTCTGGACTTTATCAAAGCTAGATCTGTCCCAATACCAACCCATTGTCACTATTTTATTTTGACAAGATGATGATGGTATTTTAGTTGCACAATATCTTAAATATTAACACAACATTCAACATATAATAAGTAGAAAAATTAAACGAAAAGTTTGCCATAGCGCAGTAAAAGCAATTGGCGAATGAAACTTTAATGAACTTAGGATCAAAGACACGCACTGTAAGGAACCCAGGAAACTGAACGAATCTAAGTACAAAGAATACTCATAATTCGTGGTGTGGTTTAAAAAACGCTTTAAAACAACGCAAAGCACTTGAGAACATTTTCAACTCAAAATACAAACTCCAATTCCAAAGAAGACTTAAAAAAACAAGTAGTTTTTTAAATGCTGCAAAGCGCGCAAAAATCTTGCATAGAAATTCAAATTTTATAAAATTCTAATGTGGGATTTTTTTTTTTTTTTTTTATTTTTACACGACGTGCCAATAAACATTTGTTGCTATAGGTTCATAAACAAATCGAATATATTTAGAATTCTTTTTTTTTTGGGCGTGACTGTACATGATAATATGCAATTTGAATTTGTATATATAGTTTTTTATTATTATTATTATTTTTTTTTTTTTAATTGCCAAAGCGCAAAAGGCAACTGAGAATTGGTAGCTAGGCGTGAACGTAAAAGAGAAAATAAGGATTAAACAAAAAGTAACAAAGCATCAGCATTTGAGACAAGGACTGGTTAAACAAGCTAAAAACAAGACAACAAACGAAGCGTTTTCAATAAACATAAGCACAAGGCGTCTTATAGGGCCTATACAGATGGTTATTTAATATATATATATATATATGTACATATATATATATATATATTAATGTTTTGCTGTGTGAGTATTAAATAGTAGAATAACCGTAACGTATAACGTAATGGGACTGAATGTTTAAAGCAACGACTAAAGAAATGGAACAAAACTGATGAATTCAAGAATTGAGGAGAAATCATGCAGTACGAAAATGAGCAGATTAAAATTTTGTTTTATATATGTTACAGGTGTGCACTGTATGTTTGTATATGTGTATGTGCATGTGTGTGTGTGTGTGTGTGTGTGTGTGTGTGTAGGACTGAGAGAGAACCAAAAAAGGAGAGAGAGAGAGAGAGAGAAAGAAAGAGAAAAACAGATAAAAACGACATAGTATGAGTGTAAGTGTGTATGTATTTGTGAGACAGATAACTTACTCAATCCGATATACCAAATAGGGAGTTGGCAATAAATCAAAATATATTTATGCACTAATTATGTTATTATTATTATAGCTTTATTAAGAAAGTATTAAAGTTCTTTTCATGATTTGTTTAATTTAAGATTCGATTTCTTTTACATATGTTTACTTTTCTGTATCGATTCTCTTAAATCATGGTAATCAATATTTTCAGATGTTTATATATACTTCAAAGTTTTACTTGATTTTCTTTCTTATCGAACATTATGATTTTAATTTCTAGTAAGTATTCAAAAATATGTCAAGAACGAAATTTTATTGACTTGTAACACTCTCATTAGTTATTCGCTATGTTGCATGTGTGCGGAGTTGTATGTGTGTGTGTACATTTGTAAATGAATGTAAAACTATTTGTTTATTGAAATAAAATATTTAGAAAACTAAGCAAAGTTATGATAGAAGAAGGACTTAAAAACTGAAACTTATTTGAGGCAAAACAACTAAAATAATCGCTAGAGAAAAACCTATCGTTATAGTATTAGAGAGTAAAAACGGGTATTCAAACACAACGTACGTAAAAAAAAAAAACTAGAGGTTTAGATAAAGTTGAAAAAACTGCACTTTTTGTATGTTTTTAATTTTTTTTGGCCGTTTGCTGTTTTTTATTTGGGTGGTTTTGTACTTAGAAAAATAGGTAGGTAGATAGGTAATTGGTATATATTTTTATATAAATATATATATTTTTGTGTTTTTGTATTTTTGTTGTTACTAGTTCTTACTTGGAAAACTGTGACAGTGGCCCACAAAATGTTGTTGAAGTGTTTGCGATCGCATTCACATTGCGGATGACGGCTGATTATTTCGGGACATGTACATTCGCGCTCGAGTCCTGATTCGTCCAAAAATTTACAAAACTTACCGCCAAACAGATACATGCCGAGTATGCTGTAGGTATATATGTTTTATATACGTATATATGTTTTATATATGTATGTATATATCATATATATATATATATATGTATATATATAGAGTTAGAGATGTGTTCGTTGTATTATATATAAAGAAGTGGTATATATATGTAGTTGCGATTCGATTATGAATATATAAACGAGTACATAAGTAAGGTTAAGTAAAACGAAGTAGAGCTAATGGCCGCTCGATTATCGATTTTTGTCTTTATAGTTTGTTGTGTGTTTTAATATATGTATATCAAAGTTTTGGGTGTATATTTTGTGTAAAGAGACAGCTTTGTTTGTCTATATATTTATATATGTAAGCAAATGGGTATTTTCAGTTTCAGTTTTCTTTAGTTTTTGTTCATTATTTTGTTAAGAATTTTGTATTGCTGTTGTTGTTGTTCTAGGCCAAAGTTTATAACGTAGAGATTTGGTAAGGTAGGGGAATATCGTTTTGTACAGATTGGATGGAACAAGTATACTTTTCATTTGTTGTTGCTGTTGTTTCTGTGTTTTATTTATATATATATAAATATATATATACATATATATATATGTATATATATATGTATATATTAAAAAAATTTGAGTAAAGCAATTAGAACTGGTTTATTTTACAGAGTTTTTATTTCAATAAATACATATATTTGTTGTTTGTTCTCTTTGGGAACCTTACACATGAACTGACAAACACTAGAGATTGTGTATATGTATGTGTGTTTGTATAACATGGTTGTATATGTTGGTGTGTGTATGTGTGGTTTAAAGCTTAAGACGTTCAGAGTAAAGTGGGTTCGCATAGTTTACAGTTAAGAGTTGAAAGTGTTTAGGTCTTTTTTTTTGGAAGTTTGGGTTAGTGGGAACTGGAGTACTAAACAAACTTGGGGACTATATAGTACAGCGTACTTGTATGTAAGTACCATATTTACATTAATAGATATAAAGATATATTTTTGGATAGTATGCACAAAAATAGAAAGAGTAAGATACAATAAAATGTGTACAAGTGTACTTGCGTGAGTGTGAGCATGTCTTAGTGAGCGGGGTGTTTGAGAAGACAGGCAAACGACGAGTGATATGTGGGAAAGAAACAAGACTTAAGAGTAAACAGTATAGCGAGTCTTATAGCGTATAGAGCGAGTGTATGTTCATCCAGCTTATAGAACAATCAATAATATGTAGGCAAATAATCGATAAGTCAAGTATCGATGGCATGCCAAGCAAACGAATAGAATAAAACAAGCAACTGATTTGCTATTGCAGGCGGTTCTTCCAGCTGAAATGCTTACCTGTGCAATTAATATAGGTATATACATACATTTACATGACTTAAAGCTAGCTACAATCGAGCTATTTTATAATTCACAAATTCATTTAATATCTTAAGGGCTGATCTATTAAAAGAGGTACATGCTTATGCTTTCTAATTGGCTTAACTCAAAACTTGGCATGCGCGTTTACAGCACTCGTTGCTTAAATATACTTATCTAGCTTAGAATGGGCAAGCAGAAACGAAACAATACGAAACGAATTGAAATGGAACACAGTTAAAATAAACACCACAACAAAGACTACTGCACACCACAAATTAGTGCGAGCGATTGAGCAATCGATAGCTCTATCAAAATTATAGCACCCATAATAAAAAAGTAAAAAAAAGTAATTTCTCAATTCCTTGGGCGATTTTAATTGGAGAAATTTTAATTTAAAAATGAACAAAATCAATAAGGCACAATACGAAAATAACAGACATTTGAAAAGACAGACAAAAAAAGATTGAGAACTTGGAAAGGTTTAATAGGCGGATAGAGATCGGGGGAACACAAAATGCAGCACAAAAATTATAATTAAAAGTTATTGTGAACGTTATTTGTTATCGGTTACGGCAAGCCTAGCACATTATGGATTGTCATCATCAACGAACAAACATACACAAACGAACCAACTGAAATGTTCAACATAATCTAAAAAATGATAAACTGAAGACAAAATGCTTCTTTTTTCGATTTGCTTTTGAACATTTAGTGTTAGTTATCGATAAAATATGGCATAAGATTAGGTGGTATATATTTAAGCATATTTGTAATTAGTATTCATTTAATATACATATATTTAGTATAAATATATAGTAAATAGTAGTTAAATGCTGATAGCAATAGGTCTACCTGAAACACTGTGACGAGCGCCCAAAGCAGGCTGTCGAAATTCTTACGATCGCAAATCTTCTCTCCGTTAATTTTCTCGCAGAATTTACATCCGAACAGATTCATGCCGAGTATACTAAAGTGATGGTTTGGTATTTGTTGATATAGTATAATATGATATACATATATATATTTCGGTAATATAATATTCTTATAAAGTTTTTTATTATGTATTATTGTTGTTATTATAATTAATATTTTTTTTTGTGTTTTTGGTTTGGGGTTGTTTTTTGTGTTTTGTTTTAGCATAAAATTTTATTAGTTCAATTTTGGTTTAAAGTCAATTTTAGTATGTTTAACAAATTATTCGTATTGCAATTGTGTGGTTAAAAAGAGAGAGAGAGAGAGAGAGAGAGAAAGAGATAGTTAAGGAAGACAGAGAGAGAGCAGAGAGAGGACGAGAGAAAGAGAGAGGGAGAGAGAGATAGAGAGTATGTGTCTGTAAGTAAGCAGAAAGCGAGCGGTTATTAAAAACAAACTGAAAAATCTTTTTAAAACTATTACTCAGCTCGATTTTAGAGAGGACACACAAACCCAAAAACTTAATCGGAAAGCTCATCTTCACGGAGACACAGCTCACTTACTCGGTAAAAAGCTAATTTAAGAAAACTGCAGTACTCAGAAGATTAGAGCAATTAAGGTGATCCACTGAATCGGACAACTGAACTTAACTTAAAGAGAAACACAAAAGAGGCATATGCTGAAGGCTATAATGGGAGTTGTAGAAAGTATTTGAATTATTTATTTATGTGTGTTGTATTATAGTTGTTGTTTACTTTTATTAATTGGGGGCCTTTAGTTCAAGCGTTCCATTTAGTTACTTATGTGAATTTATGGTCTGTGTAGCTGTATTTGACTTCTCCAAGTATTTTCATTGCATATGTGATCAACGTGTAAGTCAAATGCATTTGTTGTGAATGTTGAACTATTTGTTTAATATTTTTTTTCATTTTGAAATATTTAATTTGGTTTCTAACTACACAAACGTTTACGACTTTTAGTTCAGAAAGCACACAGCAATTAAGCTAAACTAAGCTTTGATTTCTATTATTTTTATTTTAAGTAGTTCAAGTACTTGGTATTTATGTATTTGTTTTGCTTTTTTGGTATTTTGTGAAATTAAAAACGAAAAATATTAAATGCACTTTTATTAATGGAATATTCTTTAAAAGAAAAATACTCTCTGAATTAAAAAAAAAAAAATCGCCCTAAATGAAAATGAGAATGTTTTCCTTTTTTCAGAAATATTCAAATTAAATTTATAGTGAGTTAATATTGGAAAAGTTCCATGGAAACTAGACAAACATTTTTTTTCTTTAAATTTTCAATAAATTTAAAGCCAAAATTAAGAAAACAGAAAATCCATTGATTTAGAAATATTCTTTCTAAATAATATGGTTAGTTGCCGTTAGCGCAAAAAGTATGCTTATTTTTCAAAGCTTAAGGCGATTTTTTCATAGTGTATGACGAAGACAGAGTATGTAGGAGTATATCAGTTACGAGTAATTATTATTAGATATGTATCATATATTAAGATATATATATAATTATTATGTGGTAAGTACAGATATGTATAAAAACTGTAGCGACTGCAACTACACAAAAAGCGTACGACTTTTACGTATTGGGTTTAATTTTATACCATTTGTTGTATAGTTCTATCTTAATGATGTGCGTGTTGTTCTCGTTGTTGTTTTTTGTGGTTGCTTGTTGTTGTTTTCAATTTAAATTAACTAAAGACTTGTGCTGCGTGTTTTGTGTTGGGTAATCTGTGTTGTTGCAAAACGTGTCATGTCAAATTTGGAGCTGTAAGTGTTTCAGTTAAGTGTTTGTAAACGCTAAGAAGCTAATAAACACATTTAGTTAATTTAATTGAATAAAGCTTTCGAAAATTGTAACTAACTTTAAAATAACTTATTGTTGATTTATTGTAATTGTTGTTGCTGTTGTTAATGTTAAATCAAATTAAAGCAAGTGAGTGAAGCTATGTAATTGGAAATGGTCTGAACGAGTATTTAGGATCGTGTGGGTGACGAGTTAGTATAAAAAAAAACAAAAGTGTGTTTTGAATATTTAAAACCGCATAACGTATGCGAGTGTTTCGAGGCTCGTGACTAAAGTGGCGAGCAGCGAGTGACGAGTAAAAAAACAAACAAACAAGTAGAGGAGATAGTTCGACTTCACAAATAATTTAAGAACTTAAATCGCACGCGTGATCTAGCCTTAAAGTATGCAACGACTTATTGTCGGTGCTCAATATGAAATATGTATTTTTATATTGTGTGTGAGAAAAAGGGAGAAAGAGAGCAAATTAATAGGCAAAGTAGAAGCAAATCGTTTAAATACAAAGCTAACCAAGTGTGTGTTGTCTGTGTTTGTGTGTGTGTGTGTGTGTGTATTTGTGTATTTAGTATGCAAAGTGAACGAGCGAGCGAGTGAACGTGTACCACAACTACCGGCATGACGAAGATAGATAGATATAGGTTCAAAGAAGGAGAGCGAGAGAGTGAAAGAGAAAGAGACAGAGAGGGAGAGAGAGAGCGAGAGAGAGAGAGAGAGAGTGAGAGAAAAAGAGATTTGGAGAGGCGGGTGGTAAAAAGTTGACTGAATAAGCAATTAAAATTGTTCAACTTGGACGTACGACTTGAATTGATATGATTGTAAAAGTCTAACTACGAATCAAGACAACGAGTACATTTAAAAAGTAGATACAGACTTACAGTGTGTATGTATAAAAACAAGAGAGAGGGAGAGACAGACAGAGAGAGAGAGAGAGAGAGAGAGAGTGAGAGTGAGAGTGAGAGCGAGAGACAGACAGATAGAGAGAAAGTCTTTCACAATCGTTTACTCAAATGGTACGCAAGGTATTTAAATTTGTATATATCTTGTGTCAGAGCATAAAAAGTACAATTACAGTTATTGCCAGAACTTTATAAATATTACTAATTGTTTGTTTTACTATTTCTTAACGAGGGGGGTGGTACGGTTTTGGGGCAAGTGTTTCGTGTTGTATAACGTAGAATAAATAGAAGAAGTTGAGAGCGAGCGCGAAAGATAAAGAGAGAGAGAGAGAGAGAGAGAGAGAGAGAGAGAGAGAGAGAGAGTCAATCTGTATGAGTGAGCGCCTATGCAGATGCGTGATCAATACATGGAGAGAGAGAAAAAGATAGAGACGGAGAGCAGAAGTATGTGTGTGTGTGTTTGAGTGTGTGTGCTTGTGTGTGTGAACGATCTGTTCTGAATGTTTCTGTATGTGTTACTCTTTGTTTTTTTTGTTGCTTTAAATTTTTACAGGCTAGCGGAAAGTATGGGTTTTATTTTAAGTGGTATGCAACTACATGTGTATGCATATAGGTATTATCTAGATAGAAAAGTATTATCAGAGCACTAAGTTCTGTTTAATATTAGTCTTGAGTAATATCGTCGTAAATCAACCGATTCCTATATATACATATGGGCTAACAAAACAATTAACTGACTTGTGGCTCTGTGGGTCGTTGGGTTTATTGGGTCACTTCTTGGGTGCTTTGTGTTTAGTGGGGTTTAAGATTCTATACAGCTTGAGGAGATTTTTTTATTGGAAATAGCACCGTGCTTACTTTTGGTCACATGAAAATGCTGGCAAGTCGTGGAAATTGAAAATACACAAATCCTAATTATTTACAACATGTGTTCCAAGAAATGCATGATGAAGGGAAACTAAATATAATATGTAATGCTAATTTAAATAAATAAGCTAAGAAAAAATAAAGTATACAAAAATAAAACGTTTCAAAAATTCAAAATTTTCTTATGATTGAATTTTTTTTTCAATGAAATATAAGAGTAAGATATTATTTAAACGAAAAAGATCGTGAGTAGATTTGAGTAATTTTATGATATGTTTCAGTGCTCTTAATATTTAACTAATTTAAATTTCCATTCATGCCAGCGATTTTTTAGCGCCCTTCATTTTGGTTTTTTTTTTTGTTATTCTTTTTTTTTTTGGTTTTCATTGTTATTTAGATTTATAAAATTTGGTGTTACAAAAATGAGGGACAGTCGCCGCAAATGTCATTTGCAGACATCTAACCTGAAGGTATTAGTTGTAGTTTTAATGTATGTGGTATGTACATTATTGTGAGTGTATATTTATGTAACAAGTGTCGTTGTGTGTGCGTATTTGTGTGTGTTGTAGTTGTTGTTACCTATTATTGTAATGTTGAGTGCGGCAACAATGGAACTCACCTGAATATGAATATAAAAAGTACAAGCAGGGAGAAGAAGACAGCGACATTGTCCATGGTGCGCAGCATGACAAATAATTGACGCCTTAAATTGGGCATAAACCGGACAAGCTTAAGGATGCGCAGGAGTCGAAAGGTGCGCAACACAGATAAGCCCGAACCGCCTCCACCAGTCCCGTTACCAGCAAACGTTTGACATATCTCAATGGCGCTGTGTGAATAGGAATATATATATATATATATTTCAATAGAGGATTGGGTAATGGTATTCCACTTTTTCAGTCCCACCTGAGTATAACAATAATGCCATCGAAAACATTGAATCCATTTGCTATATAGCGAAACGGTCCCTCGGCAACGACTTTGAGCAACATTTCAACGGCAAAGATGCCAGAGAACACTACATTACTCGTCTCCACAATGGCCGTTAGCTCATCGGGCTGATCATGATACTCAATGCCCATGGAGAGGGTATTGATAAGTATAGCGAGGAGTATGCCCTGCTGGAAATACTTGTGCTCCACAAGCCGTTTAATATATCTCCGAATCCAGCTGCAGACGCGCATCAGGCAACGGTAGTTGGCGATAATTAGACGAAGGATGCCTGAACGTGGACGCCGCCGTTCATCCAATGGAGATAATGCATTCTGATAGAGATCATAACAGCAGGCATAATCCTCCATGTAGTTGCCCGTGGGAGCGTGGCTGCTGCGATGCTTGTTGTTGCGATTGTTTTTGCTGTTGCTATTATTGTTGTTGTGATTGTTGTTGTTATTGTTGTTGTTATGCTGATTTTGATGGTGCTGCTTGCGATGGCTCTGAACTTGTGTCTCACCACTTCGTCCCTGGCCCAGTGGCAGAGCAGTAGCCGCGGCCATGGGTACATGGGGAACAGCTGCGGAGACAGCTGCTAGCTCATGTCCCATTGCGGGCGTCAACGTCGATGCCGGCATCTGTGCTGTGCCAGTGTTGTCCAGTAGATCAACGGCATTTGTAAAAGAATGTGCAGCTAAACTCGCGCGTGATGCTGGTGCCAAGGCGACTCCGGCTGCTACGGCGGCTGCAATGCGCTTCTGTTGCACCTTGTTGAACGCATCAACGGTGTGGGGATCGCAGCGGGCGAGCGAGGAGTAAAATGACTCGAGCGTACTTTGGCCTGTGGGCAATGCCGCTGAAAAGGCCACAGAGAATGCTAAGAGCTCTTGACAAGTCATCGCGTCGTGTATACCCAATTCAGAGCAATCGGCGTACGGATTGGCAATGGTGGCGATGGTCTGCGGTAGATTCACCTACAGTTTCGCATACAACACATGCAGGAAAGGAGACATTGAGTTAATTTTGTGCTTCTATTTACTAAACCTTCAAAGAGTCTAAGTTCTAAGTTCGTACAATTCGATAGAGATAAAGAGAGAAAGAGAGAGAGAGAGAGGGAGAGAGAGAAGAGAGATAAATAGAGAGAGAGAGAGAAATCCCTATTTCTCGAATATGTTATTTGATTGGATCTTTATTCTTTAACGACTTAACGTTGAGCCAAAACATATGTTCATATTAATTCGCATTCGCAAATTGGAGTTGAAATTCTTTTTTACAGATTTTAACTTTCTGAAATGAATAACTCTTGAATCAGTAATCTCAATTTAGTGTTTACATTGAGGGTATCTTTGAAGGGAGCCACTTTTTCCTATTGTTTTCTATTTTATAATAAAGATAAAGTTGGAAAAGGCGATTAAATGGACAGTTCAACTCACCTGCCAGATGCTGCCATCGCCCGCCTGTGTCATCTTCTCCGTTGATGGAATGTTGATCTTGTCCAGGTTGGCTGAAAGTTGGTTGCTGCTGCTGCCGCTATTACTGCCAATGCTTGTTAAGGTTGCCGGATGTGCAATAGTTGCCGCGGTTGGTCCATTTGTTGTTGGTAGCGATGAAGTGGTGGCCGGAGCAGCAGCAGCAGCGCCAGTGCCATTGGACACAGGCTCTGCACTGAGCGCCGGCGGGGTGTGCAGCAGGACATATTCGTTAAACATCACCGAGGGTCGGCGACTGGCCGAGGTGGGGGGACTGAGAAAGCCCGATGTGCAGGGATGACTCTAGAGAGGAGGCAACACACACAAAACGAATCCAGGAGAGAAAGAATTCATGTATATTAGTTTGGTCACGCCTTGGGTACAGATTCAAATTGCGGATTATGTAACAAATGAATCGACATATATGTTGATTCAATATCAGTTTTAGTCTCGAACTGGAAAATTATGTACAAAGGACATTAGATAAAAGGTGTTCAATTACTTAATTTAACAACTAAATAAGTCTAGCAAATGGGTGCATTCTTGGGGGTGTTGAACTTTTCTGAGTCGGATAAACAACAATATTAAGAACTTCTTTTTAGACTTCCCAAGTTTTCTAGAATTTGTCGTTTGCTTCTAATACAGATGGCACTTCTATAAGTTCAGGAATCCATTAAATGAACGAAGTTATATTTACAGAACATTTCATAGTTTTACATAACCTTCTGCACACTTTACCTAAAATGTTATTATTTTGTTGAGAATCATGATCTATTAAAATTTTGAACACAAATCGTTGATACTGCCTGACACTTTTTTTATTCACGAAAAAAGCACCATGACTATTTATCGAGACAATAACCCAATTTACATATGTAATGAAATTAAACAATATATATTAATAATTTAATTTCATTTTAACGATGGGAATATTTAAACAATGAATGTCAACAGTCAACGAGCAATTCCTGGCTATCAATTGCAAATTTCTTTCATTTTAATGGGCGTAATTTTCTCTCATTGCTTGAGTTTTAATTGTTTTATTTATTATTATTATTATTATGGCAGGTATGTGAGGCGTGTAAATGGTTATTTTATTATGCCCTCGCAGAATATAGTTAGCAATTTAAAAATATATTGTGTATTTATATGTATATATATAAATATGTTTCATTTAGATACATTACTGAGTTTTGGGAATTGCATATTTCTTGAGTACAATGGATCAATAACTGCATATTTAGTATATTTAAATTTATATTTCCGCTTGGGCTGCGTCGGTTTACCGAAGTTCGCTTTCTAACTTATATACCTTATATTATTTACGGATTTTATTTGTGATAAATTGCAATACCTTGCCTAAATTTCCCAACTGCAGCTACGCGATGTGCAACGTTCGTGGCAAACATGAAAGATCATTATTAGCGGTATTACATAGTAAGTAAGTTAGAAGGTTGTCATAGGTATGTTTGTAGAATATTGGAGTTGCTATTATTGATTGTCTGTTTTTGTAAAGATATTTCAATTTAGAATTTCTGTTCTAGCGGTACTGTTTGGGATTTCTATATCGTATATAAAGTAAATATGTCTTTTGTGGTACATCAAATTAGCGTTAGCTTTGCTTGATTTGGCTAAATCAATAAGTTTATTTGGCTCAGATCAGTAATTCGAATATCGCAAATTATTTGTATATATGTATATTTTGGCCGCTATGATATATGCTATATTTTGTAAAGTATATTGTATTTAGTACAATGTATATCGTATATATAGCAAATGGATCATCGTAATATAATATCACGAATAGTTATTTTGTAAATAATGTATTGCATAAAAGCGTACAAATTATTCAATATATTAAATATTATCTATAAGTTTGAAATATTATTGATGTATATTTAATATCGTGATAAGCTTATCGAATCATATGATCAAAGAATGTGAATTCTGAATCAGTTTATCTCCGGGTAGTTTGGAATTTCTGAGTTTTATAATAGGGATTTCTGCTATTAGTTGTTCTCTTGGATACTTACAATCAGTTGCTCCGAGTCAATGACCTGCTGCGGCAACTTGAGCAGAATTGTCTTCTGCTGCTGTTCGAGGGCTACACCAGTCTCCGTGGGCATCAGCTGCATGTTGTGGGTGGGTTTCTTCAAGGAAGACGTGCGTCGAGCAATTCCCGAACCGCTGCCCCCCTCGTCTGTGTTGTCCGACGAGGATAGCTGTGGTGCCGACGAACCACCTGCACTTGCCCCACCTGTCAGCTGTTGATGTTGCGTCATCGTGACGCTGGCTGCGCTCCCATTAATGCCGTTAATTAGAGCTACAGTGGTGTGATTTCCAGCGGCACCACTGCTGCCGTTGTTGCTGCTGCTATTGTTGTTGCTATTGTTGTTGCTGTTGTTGTGGTTGTTGTTGTTATTGTTGGAGTTTAGCGGCACCATAACGGTAATCATCTGATCCTGCATGTTGGACGGCTTGCGATTACTGTACTTGGGGCAATTCGGATGATGGCATTTAATCCGTGACGGCGAAAATGTTAAGTTGTCAGCATTGGGCAGCAGACCCTCCCGACGTTGCTGGCGCTGATACCTGGAGCAAGGACGATGTCAAAGACGACAGCAGTTCGAGAGGACGAAGGTGATAAGCGCAAAAAGGGAAAAAGGATATATATATGATAAGTGTGCTGTCAGTTGGAAATCATGCATAACTTATCCACACACATACACACACACACACTCAAGCACTAACACACACAAGCACATACACACACACACACACACACACATTGTTAATGGATGGTATTACGTGCTACTTATTGCAGTCATTAAAATGTGCTTCCCAACGGGAGGTGGGGATGTGTGTGTAAGGTATGCTTGCGTGCTATCTGTGTGTGTGCTTAACAATAAGACAACAATTACATAATTCAATCAAATAAACAACTGAAATCAGACCAAAAACAAAATCAGCAACAACACCAAGCGAGCGCCAAACAAGCCGAGATTAAAAATTAAACCAAGTAAAAGGTCGTATTTTCGGATTACCGAAAAGTAAATACCCTTGCAGAGCTGATATTGTAGTGTAGTGAACATATTACAGCTTTAAATGTAATGATAACCAGATCTTTCATAGAAAGAATTAACTAGAGTTAGTTCCTTTTGATTAAAATGTCCAATCTGTTCTGAGTTTTGGCTGATTATGTAAAAAGTGAACTAACAGCGACAAGGGTAATGAAATTATCTTCAGAGTATTTATTGAATCAGACATATATTCAATCACTCGTGGATTACTCATTTAAATTGTTACTTTAATACTTTACATAATAAATATGTAATTAAAAATGCCCTCTGCAAGGTTATACAAGTAATTTACACATTATCCATAATTTTGCCGTTGTAGGTATAGGGGATGGGGAAAGTCGCAGGGCTGGGCATGTTAGATATTCCAAGACAATAAAATACTGTGAGTGTAATCTGAACTTCAACAAATTAATTTATGTATTGAAATCGATTTAAATCTGCTTGCTTCACCAGCTAAAAGCACACAGCTA
The DNA here is from genome assembly GCA_035042125.1 of Drosophila longiperda. Classification (NCBI taxonomy): domain Eukaryota; kingdom Metazoa; phylum Arthropoda; class Insecta; order Diptera; family Drosophilidae; genus Drosophila; species Drosophila longiperda. The sequence continues at coordinate 473,428 of JAWNLV010000149.1, forward strand.
AAAGGCACTTTAACACTATAACCTAATTGATGCTTTAAACTTTTTAAAATGATATAGAAAGTGTGAGAGAGACAAAGAGAGAACGAGATAAACATACAGACACTGGATATTTTAATTGAAGCACACAAAGTTGCATAAACACAATTTAGTGGGCTTTAGAGCCCTAACTGATGCTAATTGGTGCCATAAAATTTCTGAAATTTTAACATTGAATCTTGGCAGTATTCAAACGATATTTCTACTAGAAATCCCAACTTGCCAACTAACCTAAAAATAACGTACATATCGCTTGCAACACTAAAAACCTATGTATGTATTTAGGCCACTTGATGCTAATTCACATTCGCCATTTGCAACGCTATTTAATGACTAAGTTTATACTATGCAATATTCAATACAATATCGAAATATAGTTTTTGGAACCAAGCACACACACGTACACACTCATTCACGAGACCAGATGCAAGTGCAAATAATTGAAAAGCAGAAGCCATAAAAAATGCATTACACAAAAGTTGGCAACTGGAAAAATCAGAAAAAATCAACAAACAGAGAAAAAATATACAAAAATAAAAGAGTCGAATAAAAAGAGGCGAAGCTCATAAAATACGACAGCGCCAGGATACGTGAACTGCAGGAAAGTACAGGACTCAATGTACAGGACGTGAGAAATCAAAGAAATCGGGTGCAATTGCCACAAATAAATGGCAATAAAATCAAGTGAGCCCATTATTTGCGAAGGGCGTATGGTTGGACCAGGCTCGTCTATATAAATACTTCTATTATTTATATACAAAGAAATATTACAACTGCTTGATGATATCGATTTTTGTTGAAGGGTTAGTTTTGTTGCGTCATTTTCTTTAAATATCAAATCAAAGTAGGGACCTCTCTTTTTTTATATATGCTGATGTCGATTTCTTGAAAAGAACAATTAAGGAACAGTAATATTAAGTACATCAGATCATTAGGGATTCCTAATCTTAAGCCTAAAAATAAACAGGAATACTAGTATGCATCACATGAGTCTCTGTAATAGATAAGCAAATTCGAAACAAACTGTCAAATATTCATGAATATTGACCAATTTATTGAACTTGGCCAATATCCAATTGAGTTTCCTAAAGGGGGTTTAAGATGTCGAAGTAATCAACAGTTAGGTAATGCTAAATCCCTGAGTACCAAAACTTAATCAATATTTAACGTGAGCTGCTTCTAAGGTAAGAGTCTCAATCAAACGCAATCAAGGGGTGTATTATGACAGGGATTAGTCTGAACAAAACTGCAGATGTTAGTTGCAAACTTTGTTGTTGTGTAAGCTATTTGAAGTTGATGTTCATATTTAACGATGGTTTTTACACAGTGGGAAAAACAAGAGCACGATTGAACGATAAACAGGAGAACAGGAGAACAGGAGAACAGGAGAACAGGAGAACAGTTGAACAATTAACAGAAAACATAATTGAATCAACTGAAAATAGTCAAGCAGCATACTTATATAATCTGTACTTCTTTAACATTCGTCTCTTGAAGCGACGCCACAGATGCGCAATATATTTCACGATCTCCGCATAACAAGTCGCCGGCTCCGAGTTATTCGTGCTGCTCGCCAGCGTAGACGTGGACGTGTAACGAGCCCGCTCCTGCCTCATTCGCTCCATTTCACGCTTCTTCGTCTCCGAGAACTGGGTGGCAATAACGACTAGACACAGGTTGATCATAAAGAACGAACCAATCTGTGAGAGAAGGGAGAGTGGGAAAAAAAGAAGAGAATTATTAGTAATACAGACCATTGATTAATAACGGCGACAGTTGAGAATTAAATGGGTTTTTTTTTTTATAAATAAAGAATTAATTTTAAAGCAGTTTTTTACCCGTAGAGCAAAAATGAGAGCTCGGATACAGGAAGAACCATTATATAAAAAAGATCTCAAGCTGAGTTCAGATATTGACATTAGTCCTTAAGCCGGCCAGCTTATATATGGATACGTAAGGGGGAATTTGGTAATAAGTTGTTGCAAAAATTGCGACATCAGCTTTCAACCCTAAGCAGGCAACATTAAACTGCTGTTTAATTTCTCTCAAGTAGAGGAATTGCGGAGTAGTCTAAATTGTTGAGCTTTTGAGTTGTTGGCCGTTCGTCAAACTGCCAAGTTCACTTGCTCTATCCCATCCCACTCTCAACCCTCTTACTCCCTTCCCCTCACTCTATCTCTCATTTTTTCTATGGACTGGTATCCATTAGATGCTGTTGCATTTTAATAGCTTTTTGGCACAACAAATTTGCCAACTTTTAATCTAAAACATATTTCAACAACGAATAGCAAAAAAGAGGAATACGAGTTTTTATTCTGGTTGATTACGACAATTCTTCGCTAAAGATTTTATATTTAACTAATTCGAAAAATTAATGTTTTCTTAAGCTAGATAGTTATTATTTCGAGAGATTTTCACTGTTTCTGAACATTTCGATAACGGAACCAACCCATTTAGATTTGCCGCGGGTTTACAGGGTATACTAAGAAAAATGTTTATAATTTTCGTATTTGTGTGTTGCGCTCGTTGCACAAAATGCTTCTAAGAATATTAATATGCAATTTGGTTGTCTTACATAGAAACAAGCAACTTTCGGTGAGTACTGCAGAGGGAAAAACGATTCACATGGACCAGGTGTTGGGTGGGGGGGTGAAGTTGAGAGACGGTTAGCTGTTTGCATATTAAACATTTTTGCAGTTCCTGTTTTCTGGGCAATAGCAAAAATCATTTTGAACATAAACTGAGCAGCAAACAACCCAAGCTGAATGTCCGAGCGAGACAGCTTCTATGAGGTGCGAGCAGGAGAAAGCGCAAGATGTGAGAAAAGTTGAAACATAAATAATGAAATTGTTCACATGTGACTCAGGTTGTGTTTCTCTGAGTCTATTAGTGTGGGTGAGTGTCTGTGTGTTTGTGTGTGTCTTTGTGTTTGTGTGAATAAGGGACTTTAATTAGACCAAGGTCACCTGTCCATACACACCCTTACACATACACACACAGAGAGCAAGACCCAGCAGCTTGCAACATGTTCCAGTTGGTCAGTTGCAAGTTCAGACGAAGAATGCCACTTGTACTTCACATTTCAATTGTTAAACTTTTGTGGTTGGTTAATACTGTTTGTGTGTGAATATATTTGGAAATAATTTTCTTATTTCCATTTTAAAATTATTTCGCTGCAGCTTTTGTGAGCTAAACTTTTTACATAAGAATCAATATTAGAGAACAAGTCCCTAATTAAGAGTAACAATCTCAAATCTATATATAATCATATAGTATTTTATGCTATTTTTTCTTTATTTTTGCTTACACTTACCACAATTAGCAGGACAAAGTAGATCCAGTCCCAAAAACTGTGTGCATCCTGCACGTAATACATAATATCTGTCCAGCCTTCCAACGATATAACCTACGAAAGAGAGATAAAGCAATGTTTTTTTTTTTAGCGAAATTAGCGAGAAAAAGCTTAAAAGTCAACAATAAACAAAATAAAAAAATTGACAACTATAAGGATATTTATTCTACTGTTTTGTACCACGTCACGTATGCGTAATACTTTTGGACTCGCTTTGTGCTTTGCTACGTGTCGACACATGTTCGTTTGCCTACATTAGCAACCCCTAATGGGCAAATATGAAAGTCCTGCATCAAAGTAGAAAGATGACGAACGAGAATGGGAAGTGCAGACAGTGTAAAGGAGGAGATGAGTGGTTATTAATCAAAATCTTAAACTGTACTAAATATAAATTAAATATAAATTGTATGCGTATCTGAATTAGATTCTGTGAATTCGGTACATACACGTATATATCCAGGTATAAACATGCGACGCTGTAAGAGTCACACTATTTTTAGAAATCCCAGGGGATCGTTAACTAAGAAAACACCACATGGGGTCGTCTTACAAGGTTTTCGATTTTTCTATATAATAAAGACCTGTTCGACAGAGCAGACAGTTCGATTCTAAACGTCATCTCATCGTGTTGGCTATACACTATACGTGTTTCACACAGTATCTTAATTGTTGTATCTTTTCCATTTTGATAAACTGTGTCTAGCATCTTTCAGTTTTCAATATGTGTCTTATATACAAGGTGGTACATTTTATCTTGTAAATTTTATCTGAATCTTGTATATTATGTATCTTCATTTCATTTTACTGTCAAACTGAATTGCAAATCAGCTGCGAATACCAGCATGGGTATTTATTTAGGCAGCTGTATTTAAGTTAAGTCGATCTATTTATAGCAGTAATTTGTAGCTGATTATATAATGCATGTTAAATAAAAATATACAAATGTATAATAATCCAATAATCAGTTTTTTTTTAAATGCATCAATCTCAAGTTTGATAATATTATTGGCTGCAGGCAGCATGCTGACAGCACTGACCATTTACATATTGCGCATACGCCGCATTGGTCCGCGGGGGCAGAAGAAAGTCCAGCTAGGACTCCTTGAGTGACCTATGCAAATTGCCCGCTGCTGTTCTACTTGTTGTTGTTATTTTAATTGAAAGCGATGCAAAATACTGTCAGCAGTTGACAACATGTCCTGTTGCCCCGACTGGTGTATTGACGGTACTATGTCAATGCTATCATTGTTATTTGTGTAAGCAAAAGTTGACTAATTGGATAACTCAGTGAGTTAAAATAAAACGAAAGAGGGAACTCACCAGAAATATGGCCACCCAAGCCATGCCAATGTTGTCAAACGATATGGTGCCCTGGAAAGGATTCTCGCCGCTCTGTTTGCAACTTGTATAATACTGATTCCAATTAACACACGAAGTGTTCGTCGGCTCATTTAAATCCAGCAGCTTGGCCTCCTCTGTGAAAGTATAGAAATTGATAGCAGATGGTTAGCGAGTAGTCTGCTTACGGGGTTGGTGTCTGAGGTTGGGTTAGTCGTTGCTCTGGGTAGAAGGTGGTGTAATGGTGCCACAAAGCTAAGCAAGATGCCCGAGCGCGAAAGCAATTAAAATTGCCATCAGAATTTGATTAACAAGCCCATTCTCACCCCATTAAGTCAGAGTTCTGACCTTAGCGTGGTTGGTGGTGAGGACGTTGTAGAGATTTAGTTTGTGTGAAGTTTCGGGAGATGCTTGAGGTTTTTCGATAACTTACCGCTGCAGACCAGCGAGCCAATGCGATAGGGCGGAAAATTGCCACATAGATGCATGCCTGAATCTTCGGGCGTGGAGCAGATATAGTCCTGATCCTTGGAGAACTCATAATATTGCGAGAGGCTGCGAGATTTTTTTTTTTTTTTTGTACAGAATATGTTTTCATTGCAAGTAGTTAAAAAAAGTCTCGAAAATCAGACAGACAGAAAAGAAACATAATTATAATTGTATATATGTAGAGAGAGACGCAGAAAGAGAGATAGAGAGACAGAGTCGGACCATGAGAATGATAAAGAGAACACAGAGAAAAAAGAGAGAGAGAGAGAGAGAGACAAAGAGAGAGAAAGAGAGCACAAAAAGAATCGATTTTTAACAGTCAAAGTTCATATAAATATTATAGACAATATATATTTATAATAATTTATACGTAGAGTCAATGCCATTATGCGATAACGAATATTTGTAACATTTACATATACATGGACAAGTTGAGAGTGAAAAGATCTATGAGAAATATATATTTTGAGATTTGAGGTTTCTTTTGGTTTTTTCGTATGAATAATTTAGTGCATAACTTTTGGGTTTTGCGCTTTTGAGAGTTTAGCTAATGACTGTTAGAGCCACACAGCCATACTGAGAGCACATACCACTTATCAGAGTGCATGAAGCGATAGAGAGAGAGATAGTTGGAGAGGGAAAAAGAGAGCGTGAGCGAAAGAGTGTATGAGCGAGCCAATTATTAAAGAATCTTATGTGATAGATTGAGACACGTTGATCAATGCATTATCCAATATAAAAGTAAAGAGCGAGAAAATGAGGATCAAGTGGTAGTATATACGATTGTAAATGCGTGTATATGTGAATTGACAGCTTGAGAATAAGCCAAAAGCTTTTTGAAAAGTACAAATATAATTTTATGCGTTAAGCATATAGTTTAGAATTCCCAAGTTTTTTAAGCTTGCAATCAAAAGCAAAAAGCTGGTCATTAAGCATTAGGGGCTAAAAAGGCGAAAAATTTGTTAAGCATGCACATTTAAGATACGATTCGCTTCGATCGGAAATTTAATGTTTTTAAAAGTTAGCTTTAAGCTGTTGAATTTATAATGAGCGGTGCAGATCATTAAGCTAAAAACTTATGGAAAATGTTGAATGCAGTTAGCAAGTATAGCATAAAGCCGTTAGTTTGAGAGAGTGAATAGCGTCAAGCCTTGTGCTTAAGAGAGTCGCCAAACCTTAGGAGCAGAAGCGACTACAATCAACATATGCGAAGCGTAAGAGATAGATAGAGAGATTGAGAGAGAGAGAGAGAGAGAGAGAGAGCGAGTTGGGAAAGAGAGACAAAGCCGATTAATCTTTGACAAAATCAAATATGCCAAATAGTAAAGACCAACTTAATGCACACACGGACAACGACCACAACTGTACTTGTTAGCCAAACACAGAGTGAGAGAAAAAGATAAGGAGAGTGAATGATAGAGTGAGAGTCTTAAGAAAATACGGCTAATCCGATATCAACAGAAAAACGTAGACAATATAAAAGTGCGCACTCAAATGAAGAATGGAAACCTTCAAAATTAAAACTTAACCAGTAGGAGTTAAAAGAGATAAAATCAGTCCAACAGCAAATGAAGATAAAACGGAACAAAGAGCAGCAAAAGTATCTGCAAAGCAATTTAAATGAAATGCGTAACGCTACCACAAAATGGATGAAGGAGTCGCAGCGACACGAGGTGGAGAGTGGGGTGAGCTGGTTGACTGAGACGTCGACGGAGACGGAGGGGTACCTCACCAAAAAATTCAACGTAAATGTATGTGTATGTGTGTGTGTGAGTAATAATAAAATGTATTTAATATGCAAGTGTGCGCACCAGCAAAAAAAAACCCAAAAAAAATTCAAGTGAGGACGTTGAAGTCGGGGATAACCGACTGAAAAATACTCTGATAACAATAGAGTGTTACCAAGAATATACTTTTTACGTTTTGTGGGTCTTTCAAGCTTTCAAATTGTTAGAGATATATGGTTTTATCGATTAACTAGCCTATCGATATATATTTTTTTATGATTAAGCGACTTATTGGTTTTGGTATACGCTTGGCCGATGTCGATCTTTGAAGGATATCGCATAGAACCCATTAACCAAATTTGGTGACTTAAAATGCTGTATTCATACGGACGGAGAGACAACACCTTCGGTACCAGAGTATAATAATTTCTTAAATAATAATACTTCGCACGCTAAAGAATGCGAAACATTGATATTCATGTATATTTGAGTGTGCGTGTGTGTGGGATGTGTATGTGTTGAGAATGTAATGTGACTTTAATTTGGATTATTGTTGTAGCTTTTCCATTTTTGTGGCAAGCTGTGTGGAGATAGGAAGAGAGGTGGTTGTCGAGCGTTTGTTATAGTAGGGGCGGGCAGCTTTAAATACCTTTGCAAAAGAAACTGATGGTTTTTCCTGTAAAAAGAGTTGAGCTTACAAAAAAATATACACACACATACACACAGAGATAACATGTAGGAATGTGCGTTTTGTGTGTTTGTTGGAGTAAGTGTGTGTGTGTGTATGTGTGTGTGTAAGAGTACAAATATTTGCAAATAACAAACAGATCAGAAGTTAATTGTCACGGAATTGCTCGCAGAATTCACTAGGGAAACGCTAATAAAAACACTCTAAAAAACAAAAATTATGTGCTTGTTGGTGTGTGTGTGTTTGTTTGTGTAGTGCCAAATTGGAGTGATTGTTGAGAGTTTTACACATTTGGTGTTTGGTAGGTTATAGTTCTCCCTATTTTTTTTTTTTGTTTTTTTTTTCTATTTGGGTCGGTTTTATCACTAACTAAAACTAAAAAAAAAAACTCAAATAGGAACTGAAAAAGGCAAAAGATAGAGACAGGGAAAAAGTTAGGAAGAGAGAGAGAAATACACAGAGAAAGATAGAGACAACATCAAAACTAAAAAATACAAAGTTAACGAAACAAACAACAAAACTTGAGACACGTTTTAATAGATCAAGTTGAAATTTGTTGGTTAAACATTTTCAAGTACGCCGGTCTCCGAGTATGAATGATAGTATTAACTACAATTACAATAAAACAGACACGCAGACACACACACACAAAGGTTTTGAGAGCGAGAGGGGGCTACAAAACATTACGAGTAATTAGTATTTGCTTCAGGTGTGCGTGTGTGCGAGTGTGGAATTGTGCGTGTTATTGGTGTAAAAAGTATAAGGACTAATGACTCAGTGGCCGCAAGTGGAGTTGATGAAAGCCGTGGTGGAGAAGCCTTAAGATCACTGCGAAACTTCTTAGGTAGAATGAATGCGAACACCTAATTTCACTCTTGGACATTTAAACCAGATGGTTTCATTTTTCTTAGTGCTTTAACTTTTTATTAAGACTGGCTTTTCGCTTCACTTCTAAAAGAAGATTCTTGTTCCTTTTTGGTTTACATCTTCACCTTTCTCGCTGCCACTAAGTGTTCAGTTAGTTACAGTTATCAGTGCTGCATAACGTGTCAAGCCAATGCGTGACACAGTGTTTGTGAGTTGAGCTGTGTAAGAGCTGTTAAGTGTTAGTGGTTGTTGTTATAGTTATAGTCTATACAAAGGATTTGTGAATATATATATATATATATATATATATGTGTGTGTATGTATATCTATGTATTTTAAAAGTATTGAGTATGTATTTAATTTGTTTAATCAAATATTGCTTATTTTTTATTATAAGAGAGAACCTGCGAGAAAAATAATCGTTAAATTTTACATATATAAACATATAACGATTCTATATATATCTATTGAATAGAATGCTTGGGACCACTTATAAATCAGACATAGAAATAGAGCTAGGAGAAAAACAGCCAGCTAAAGCTTTGCATGAGAGAGAGAAAGAGAGATAGGAAGACAGGGAGTGTGATATATATATATATATATATATATATATATATATATATATAGAGGGAGAGACATATATAGAGAGCGTGTACCACAGAATAGAGCAATCGGGTTAAGTGCTGTCGATATACAGATATGAAAGTTTTGTTAGGGTTTAGCTAGCGAGGGAGCGCTTGCTGTACGTTTACGGATTAGAAAAGAATATAAAAAGAGAAAGATTACGCTAGGGCGAGAGAGAGAGAGATAGAGAGAGAGCGAGCGAGAACTAATTGACAACTAGGGTTCGAATATATGTGTATTGTTGTTTTGTTGTTATTGTAATAAGGTTTTTTGTATTTTAAATTTTCTTTTAGTATTTGTGTGGTATTTTGGTATTTAATTGTATTTATTTTTTTTGTGTATGTAGTTTTGTGTGGGTAGGTATTAAAAAGGGGAAAATAAATCATTTTATCTTACGAGTTAACACGGACTCGAACTCTGTACACTTCAGGTAGTCCCCTGTAAACAAAAAGTTTGTTCCCGGTATGATTTTTGTATTGGTTTTTTTTCTTTGGTATTGATACTTAATTCACTTGAAAATTGTAATTAATCATTCAAACAATAATTGGAAAATATATAGAGCTGAAATTTGGGATTATTTTCAAGAATTTTGATTTAATATTTTTTCAACATTTCTTCACTAGGCTGCCAATGTATCAATTCAATTTATATTTGTAACTAATATGATGTTTATTGTTTATGGCCGTTTTTCGACATGTTCAAGTAAAACCAAATAAACACAAAAATATATAGAAAATATCAAAAGGAAAATAGATTTAAAAATAACTGGAAAAGTATTGAAATCCATACATTTATATATGTGGTATAATTGTGGTATAATTGTGGTATATTTGTAAAATAGTTTAAGTCTGTTGTTGTTACTGTTAGTTGTTGTTGTTATTTGCTTATTTGTTTTTGTCTGTTCTCTGCTGAAAAAATTAGAATAAAACAAAAAAAAAAGTATAAATGTAGACTTCTCTCTAAGTCCTCTTAGTATGTTGCTCAATGGGCAAATGAATCTCGAGCTAGTTTTCCCCCCTATAGGTGTGGGTTGTATGCACTATGTTCGAAAGTGTGCTTTAAAAATGTTATCAAGCTTGAAAAACAACTAAGCAGAAACAGCGACGTCGGTTGACACCCTTTCATATTAATTATTGAAACAAAAACAAAACTAATAATATTTGTACTCTTTTTCTTTAAGTAATATCTTATAATTTTGTAAGGAATTTTTCGTTTAACTCATCAATTTAATAAAATTTGGGTGTAAAATAAATTAAAAATCGTTTTCCTTTGAACCTGTTTGACAATATATTTAGTTGTCCTTGCGCATTTTCCATTTGATAAATATTTTAACATCAGAATCGCATTCTGATACAGGTTTAGTAACTGACTTATAATAAATAAAAATACTGCAAGTCATTTATAATATGCAAAGCAATTCGATAGCCAAATAATATTAAAATATCCTAAGATAATACTTTGGATCTCAGTTGCCACTATGGAAGCAGCAATCCTTGTGCACATACGTAGATAATATGTACAAATTTGTATTTACATACTTATGGACAAATATCCATAAGTTTTTAAAACTTAAATATCTAATAGTTACATACAAATGTACAAAAACCCAGTTCTCAACAGTTTAATTTCTTATCAAAACTAAAAAAAAAACTATTAATTTTGACCACTGGGAAAGTGTTATTAATGAAAAATATTCGCATCATTTGAAATAAAAACGATAAAATTATAACTTGCGGCAGATGGAAATGCAAAAAAAAAAACAATAAAAATATAAACTGTGTGGACATACAAATTTTCATTGCCGTCGAAATATTTACAATATGCAAATCAGTGGCCTTTTTCCGGCAATGCAATCAAAAGAAAACTTATATGTACAGTTTTCTGCATGCAAAGCAAAACGATTACCGATAACCAAATAAAAACTGTATCAACATTTTAGAGTTGAGGAAAAACAAACAAAAATCCATTTTATGTTGCCTACTATTTTTTGGTTTCCATCTGCGAGTAAAATACTACTACATAATGTGTGTGTGTATGTTTTATATATATGTGTGTGTGTGTGTGTAAAATGAATGTGGGTGCTAATGAATCTGACGTCATTGCCATACACACAAAGAGCGAGGGACTGTTTGTCAAGTTTGGAAAAGCTACATCTTGGACATTTGCTTTAAAAAGTGACCATGTAGACATCGTTTGAAACTTTATAATTTGCAACTCAAATAAACTAGAAAATAGTCATATTACAATTATTTCCTCGACTTTTGCGTTTAGTTGCTATTCAATAATGTTTCTTTTCATGGACAATACGAAAAAATTTCCTGTCAAATTTAAGTGCTGTCCTCCATGCTAACATTATGTGCTATAAAAAAATAATGTGAGCCACTTTCGAGGATCGCATCAACGTTTTAATAATTACGTTATAATAGAACAAGCTTCGAATGACAAATTCAGCAGTGGTTCAATGTGGTTTAATATCAATAAACAACTTTGTTTGCACTTTGCAAAACGATGCAATGCTTAAACAGAAGCCGACGTGTCATATAAAACGCTAAATGACCAACACCACAAATTGTTCTTCAGTTGACATCTATTATTGAACAGTGTCCCAGGAGTCGTTGGATGACAGAGACTTCATCAAATTGACGGGCGACCATTGCATTTTATATGCAAATTGTCATTGCTAGACAAAGACAGCACCTTTCCTGATTGATGAATGCTATGTGCGTGTGTTTAAGGGGTGTTTGGTTGCATTTGTGTGTGTGGGTGTGTATGACTGTGGGCTGTTAGCTGTCAGTGACATTGGCCAAAAATCAAAAGCAAAGCCAACAGAAAAGTCGTAAAATGAACATAATAAAATAAAATAAAATATGAACTATCAGGCAGCCCAGAGAGACCGAAAGAGATAGACCGAGTTAGGGTGAGAGTGAGTGAGACTGAGAGAGAGAGAGGGATAGAGAAAGGTAGGCAGACAGCGGTGGGAGCGTGAGGGAGAGAGCGCCTTCCAAAGCTTTAAATATGCTAAGCAGCTATCAAAAATCAAAGCCAAAATTTAATAAACAAAATCAAAAAATTATAAGCAATAATGTAAAATAGTTTATATCTAAGCGATACAAAGTTATATAGTTATATATATTTTATGAATATAATAGGCGTTGTGTAGATAGGGACAAAACACATTCGCCTCAATTTCTTTGTATTTTCTGTAGGATCGTCCGTTGCCCCAATAAAAACCCATCCAAAATTTAAGTAAAAACAAAACATTGAAAAATGTATCGTCTCGGTCCCGTTCTACTTACGTTATGGGATAGATCATGCCATCGGGCCGATCCAAAGTGCAACGCTGCCTTAGTATACCCTCCCAAAGTTGCACCCCAATAATGCCAAAAATGAAGAATACAAAGAAGCAGAGCAGAAGCACATTGCCCAGCATGGGCAGAGTATCCAGGAGCAGCATAACCAGAATTCGCATACCTATGAAATTGAATAGTAAAAAATAAAATAATAAATCGATTAGCAGTGACTACCCCACACTTACTGGGTATACGATTAATAGCTCTTAAGGGTCGTAGAACTCGGATGGTGCGTATCGCTGTCAAATTCAGGTTTTCCACATGCATCACATACTCCAGCAGTCCGGCCAGTACGATGAAGAAGTCCAATCGATTCCATGAGTCAGCCAAATAGGTGTTCTTGCCACACATACCCATCGCCACCATTTTGATGGTCATCTCCAGGGCAAAAAACGCAAATATTATATCATCAAAGATCTGCGAGCAAGAAATTATTCAACAATTAATCAACAGCCCCTAAAATTAGTTTATCCACAACAAAAGTCTGTTTCATCTGTATCTAGATTCTTCTCAACGTTATTGTAAAACTGTATTGTGAAATGATTAAATCTGTTTTATTACAAAAAGCATCAACTTATTTCTTGGCCATTTTGCATTTCGACTTCCTAGAAAAGCAAATGCTTAAAATTTAGGTAATAGCCAGCGAGAAATCTCACTCACTGTTAATAAAAAGTGTGGTTGACAGTTGTCAAAATGAGCTGTAGTTCACTATATCTATCAGTACGTGCCTTGCCACACCGTGCATGGAGCGGAGTCCTCTATCCTTTCACCTTCCCTTCCATCACATAACCCATTTGTATGAGGCCAGTGCAAACAATGTGAAGAAGCGGTGAGTCGTGCATAAACTGACGCACGCTTATATATATATATATATATATATATATATATATATGTGTGTGTGTGGCATCTCGGAAGAAATTGTCCCTGACTCAGTTTTAGTCTCCGCGTCTGGGGCGATGCTCAAATAACTCTCAGCAATTTGGGCGCCACTTATGTCCTTGTCATGTTCATTCTCATTCTCATTTGTGGCTAATTTGGCAATGACTCGTCTCGTTTCGTCTCGTCTCGTACCTCCTGCATACACACCTTGGACGAGTCTGCTGGTCGCCCTTCGTATGCTTTACACTTGGCTGCAGCCAAAAATGTCTGCTTCCATATCATTTACAAACATTTTCTCACGTTGCGCTCAACATTTTCTATATGCCACAGCACTGTAATTGCCCCCAAAAGAAGCCAGCTATTCCTGACCTGTCTGTCCGACCCCTCCGCGACTCTCCCACGCTACTCGTTCTTTGCAGTGTGCGTTGGCTGCCTAATGAGCCGAAGTGCCTGTTTGATGTCATCAGCAAGGCAGACACAGGAAGTGAGCCAAAAAATTGCTTAAATAAATGACAGTTAATGTGACGCCAGCGGTGACAGCTTAGCTTGGCAATGAAGAGAATTAAGAAAAAATGTGTGTAAGGAAAGTCATTTTGCTGTGCTATATATGCACATGTATGTATGTATGTATGTATATATATAATATATATATATATATATATATATATATATATATTTTCTTACCTGCAGTATCTTGCAGCGTGGCTTCAGACACGTGTCGTCCACACAGGGCTGGTACATACCCAACGTTATGCAATTCAGTAATATGACCAAGATTGAGATTCGCTCAAACCACGTAGAAGTCGGATAATAAAAAGATAGAGTTAAGGATTTAAACCAAAAATGAAGCTGTGGGAAACTTAAGTTTTATCTAAATCCAATTATGAGCAATGAAATGTTAAATAAGGTCTCCGAAACCTTAACTCCCTAAACTTAAATGATATTAGCAGTTTAGTTTTTGTTATAAATTAAATGACACGGTTTTTACCAAATCGAATAGCCGTTATTGCGGTCACCACAAGTAAGAAATTTCTAGATGTGAGAGCTTCATTAACTTGGAAATAAGTCTTTATCTCTTACTATTTAAGCTTAGGCTTATGCAGAAAATAATTCGTTAAATATGAAATTCAGATTTCCTTCTGTCTTCCTTAACCAATATTCATATTAAGTGACTGATTATCAATATATTGTCAAGGTATCGGAAGTTAATTTCTATCAATATTTACTCAAAGAGAGAGTTTTCAATATAGTCCAAAAACATATTTATTTTTTTTAGCTCTAAAAGGAAATCGGCACTTTCATGCAGACAAATATATGAACAATATATTTATATATATTTCTGACAGTCTACATATTTCCGCACAACTTCATTATACCACTTTGCTTAGATTCGCTGACTCTCTGGGTATAAAAATTAATACTCTTCCGTTGATTAAGTCCGCTTTTGTCATCTGACTTAAGCGACCCACTCACAGTCAAGGCAAGGAGTGAAGAAGCCATTCGACAGTTGCGTCTCTAAGCTTTTGATGGAAGTTTTTTCTGACTGTTTACAATCGCTTTTAATGCACACTCGGAGGCTTGTCAACTTGGTTGCATTTTGTAATCGACGAGCTTTTCCTAGTTGTTGTTGTTGTTGGTTTATTGCGGTTTTGCTTTATGGAAATGGCAAAGAAATGGCACAAATTGATGACAGTTACTCAGGCAGTCAGGCAAGCAGGCAATCAGTGGCAGGATAATGCAATGTTGCAACAGCTGTTCTAGAAAGACGTTCGCTCTAAAGCCTTTCAGCTGGCTTATTAGCCAGTCAGTGCATTTACTGTGGCTGGCCATTTAAATGCAGATTATGCGCAAGCTGAAAGTAGCTTTATCAAAATCACTGGCTTTAAGCTTGACTGCTCACTCAGAATGACTGTCAATTTGAGCTAGCCAGAGTCAAACGTGGTAGTGCATGATTAATGTCTGTTTCTTTATTTTGGCTAAGTAAATTCGAGGGAAGTAAAATGAAGCTAATGCATGTGGCTAATTGAAAAGTTTTATTGTGATAAGAAGTGAGAAGTTAACTTCAGTGTCATGGGAACCATCAAAGAGGAGTGTGTGGTAAGTCTAAATAATAAAAGAAATGAAAGAAGTATATACCTTAGCCAAAACTAGAATAGAAATTAGAAAAGAATAGAACAAAAGAAGAAAGTAACAAACCTGGGGAGAAATGAGAACAAAATACAGTAATGTTATGAAAAGAGCTGCGAGAAGCTAGAAGAGCAGTTAAAACAGCAAGGTAAAAGTTGGTCATGCAAGTTGTGCAGCAAATTGAGAGGTTTATCTGGGCTGTCAGTGCTGTCAGAAAAGTAAGTGAAATTACTTCTTGAGTTCAGGCTTATACTTGAATTGTAAAAATTATTATTTTTTGGCTTCGTTATGCTCTGCGCCGTTTCACTTCCGACTTCAAATAGCCCGCCAAATGCGAAGCATTTGCATCAAAAGGCTAATCAGCTGCTATATTTTTTTTTTTCGCGACTCATCAATGGTCGGCGACAAATAATGCAAAACCAAGGGCAGCAGTAGAAGTAGGAATACAGAGCCTGCTCCTTAATGCATTCCATATAGCCATTAAGGACCCACTTTTTTTATGGCGTGCGCTATTACGAGGCAAATGCAAAACGAAAATAAAATGAAAACAATGCAAAAAATTTTTATGCTATTAACGCACAATTAAAGATAAAAACGGACACAACAATGTTGCCCAAAGTCAAGAGTAAAAACAAAATACAAAACAACAACAAGCACAATCGTCGGGGTCCTTGCCTCAATTCATTAGAAGGCAGCGGTTTAAATGTACAATTTTACAAGTGTACAAGAGCATATACAGCTCAGGTCGCCAGTGTCATAATAACAAATGTGAAAAGCGTCAGACGACACACAGAATAAACACACACACACGCAACTACACACACACACACACGCACACTCACACTCACACTCACACTCACGCACCCGTACAAGCACGGACGCACAGAAAAGGTCAGCGCTTTTTGGGCGGTTTGGAGGCTGACGATCGAGCTGTGTAAATTGCAACAGCTCAAATATGGGACACTGCCGAAATAGTGGAGCTGCCTTTCTCTCTCACACTTTTGCGCTCGTTGCAAGGCTGTGATGTTTGGATGGTTGGGGGTATTGGGGTAAGGTTGGATGGCATGGCTTTAAGTCAAGTATGGGAAGTGGGCTGGCCATTATTTTTGATTTGGCGCACAGCGACTGCGGCAAAGGCCACCAAGCCAGTAAACAAATTAAGTCGAGCGTAAAGTCGGCCAACTCACACACAAACAGAGTGCCCTCAAAGGGTGCGGAGGGGGGAGGGTGTGTCGGTTGGGGCGGGGCTGTACGCCTGGGAGTGTACAAAATCGCAACAAATTAAAAGAACTGACAAACAACAAAGGCGCTCTTGAAGCTGCCACAGATGAGTGGACACAAATAATTTATATGAATACACAAAAAAAAAAAAAACAGAATCGCAGGAATCGAACGCCCAAAGTAAAAGGTGGAAATATGAAAGCCAGAAGAGTGAAGCTTGGCATGGCAATACTTGAAATAATTGGCATAAGCAACATAATCAAAAACGTCTCCAATCAAATTGGGCTTATATATGTGATGCATATATTACTATAATCAGAGCCAAGAGTTTATCCAATGAGCACAGCGTTTTGATGGTTATTGGTTGTTGTTTGGAAGTGGCAAACTTTGGGCGTGGATATCGTATTACTTCCTTATTTATTTTTCACCTCCCCCTTCATTCTGGCATGCTAATTATGTGCATTGAAAGCAGAGGTCCTTGAGTGGATTGTGTTGCTGTTGCCCTTGGAAATTTTAATCGCCATAAAATAGGTATGAGTGTTCCTTATGTTTAGTGGCATGCTGCAAGTGGCAGCTGCGTTTAAGTTACAGCATGTTGCAAGGTACACTACACTTCGCGTGAAGATTTTAAATATGTTCAGGAGAGTCCTTCACAAAGCCATTAAAATGGCTTGAAAGCAGTATAATGGTTTTGTGCAGGCAGACGAAATCATCTCCAACCTCATAAAGTATTTTCTTAATCAAGATCAACAACCTCATCGATATAGCTATGTCCGTCGCGGATATCAGAGACTATAAGAGCTAGAGACGGTAAATATGGAATATTTGTTCTCGTTTGTGCGACGCAGATAAAGTTTTAAGGAGAACTGCCTCCGATTCTTGAATATTGAGCGATTTCAATTTACTCTACAGTGTCTGTAATTTTGAGAGCAATAAAACCTGAATATATTAATCAGCTGCATTCAGGGTATATCGTAATAGAGCTCAATCAACAGCAGCAATTTTACTTGTTGTTTTTGTTTTAGGTTTTTCCTTACAAATAGTGCATTTGACCTCTTCTTGAGCACAACAAGTGGCTTTGACTAAAGCGTCATGTAGACGAAGGATAAGTTCTTAACTAAAATTAGCTTAGAAAAAAAAACCAATTACAAGCAGCGCTAAGAAATTGATAAGAACCAATGGCAATAGAATTGCATCCAGTTATATTCAAGTTATAAAGATGCGAGCTGAAAATGTTTGCAACTTCCAATTGCAAAAAATCGCTGACAATTATTACTGGGCAGGGAGAAAAAGATGGGAGTGAGTGCAAAATAAAATAACAATGAAGATAGTGTTAAACCTTAAATATGCAAGCAAATATAAAATATTTCTACTGACTATCTCTTTATACAATATTTATAATATGTGTTCAGGAACTAAGCTTTCAGTATAAATATATTTGATAATGTTTATCATGCATCACATATTTGATGGTAAAATCACGAACAAATACTTAATCAAAATGGTGCAAATAATGTTTAAGATCAAAAGGAGCTCAAAGAGCAATGGGAAAATATTTACGGCTAACAACTAGTTGGATGGAACAGGGGGCGCGGTGAAGGAATGGATGCGAGTCGTTGACGGTAGAGCGATTATCCCGTTATTGCCGCTGACTGTAAAATGCAATTGGCAATTGGCATTTGTCAATTGAAAGTTGGAAGTTGGCAATTGGTAATTGGCAACTGGCAATAGGATTCTCGGAATCGCAAATCGGATGAACAACAGGAAATGGCAAAAGAGATACAAAGCTGAAATGCAGTAGAAAATAACAAGAAATGACGCAAAGCAAAACTGATGCAGTTGCAATAAATAATTACTGTTAACTCAAATTATTTGTTGGCAGGCCAAATTTAGATATGCAAATAGAAAAATTTAAGAGTTGAATTAGTCAAAGCGTAAAAGTTGTTGTTTAAATTGGCTGAAGGATGATGCTGGACTGATTATGTAAATAATTAATTTAATATATAAATATTAGCTTAAAAGTAAGTTAAATATCCAACAGAAGTAAAAGACAGTGACTTAAATTTCGATGGGGATGTTTATATTTTTTGTTAAGTGTCAAATAAGTTCGAACGATTCTTTCTGGATGGATACAAATTTGAATTTTTTTGTCTTTCATTTTAAAAGCATTGTTCACTTTTGATCCTCGAACGCACTTTTATTGCATGATGTTGCTGCTCAATATCCTCTCAGTAACTATATTTAAATTTATTCTTCATTTCTCGATTTTTTAGTTACTTATTATTAGTAGTAGTCACGGCGGAGGACACAGGCTGTCGTTATTAATGTAGGGAATATATTTATCTTAAATATTAACGTCAGTCAATTTTTATTTAAGCCTGAATTAAATATTAAGTGTGCGCGCAAGTATGCAAAGTGATTTTCCATGCACATGCCATGTTGTTAGGCATTGGGATGAGGATAGAGTGTGCACAGAGTACATATTGCTGAGGTATGGTGCCCCTGGGGGAGTGCAGACGCAAACACAGCCGCTACACTGATTGACGCACATTATACTCTCGCGACAATAAAAACAACAAAACAGGACGCTGCACAGGAGGCAGCAACTGCAAATGACGGCAAAGCTTTGGCAACTGCGGCAAGCCTGGCAGTGTCTTCCGCTGACGGGCTGCTGCCGTCCGCCGATTTATGTTATTTATGCTCCACAATCACACCCCAAACACGCACACACATGCACAGGCAAGAAATAAATAAAATAAATAAAGCCATGAAACAAAAGATGAACACGTTCCACAAAACTGAATTTTTTCAAGCTAAGCAACTGCTGCTTAACCTGCAATTGGTTGGAGGTCAGCGAAAGCAGTTTTGTTATCATCGAGCATCGGTGAACATAAATATTATTTGATTGATTTGCAAAAATGTGTAATTGGGTTTACATTAGTAATAACTTAACTAGTATAAATCAGAATATCATTTTTAAAAGCTCCCAGCTACTGTTACAAAATACACGATATAAAAGATTAAGTGTAAAAAAATTACAGCAATAACATATTTATGAATTTCCTTTTAATTAGAATGATTAGCTAGAGAAAAATCTATCATAACTAAAATATTTAAATTTAAGAACACTTTTTTAAGCTCCATTAATAATTTGCAATTTTATATTTGGACAAATAGACAAAGAAATCATCTGGGTTTTTCTGATAGGTAAGTTTACCTGGATGGCAGGGACATGAGACACCGAAGGAAGGACATGTTTTGTTTTGTGAAAAGGATATGGATTGGTGATAAGCATGAGGCACCAGTTGCGCGGTCGCGTATACTGCGTCAGTGCCTTCATCGCAATCTCTGGAAAGCCCGGATACGGCAAGTTCGGCTCACCCGACGAACTCGACGACGACGACGAGGATGTGTGCGAGGAGCCACCATCATCGGAGCTGCAGCTACTATTGCAACTGGATGCCGTTGAGGAGCTGCCCGCTGAGACAGCCCGTCCACTCCGCCCCGTCGTTCGCTGACCGCTCAGCGTTGAGGAGGCGCCGCTGTGACGCCGCCGTCGTCTTTGTCCACCATCATCCCGACTTTGCTCTCTGCTGCCTCCGCGACTCGAGTGCTGATAGCGTCGCTGTTGCTGCGGTTGTTCTGGTTGCTTTTCCTGCTGCTGCTGCTTGGTGTCGGAAGCATTGGAGTTCTGTCGATGTGGGTGTCGCGTATGCGGCGTGGGCGTAGCCTTTGCACTGTTGCTGCAGGAACTCGATTTGCGGTGACTCTGCTGACTGCCGTTGCGACGCTGCTTCTGCTGTTGTTGTTGTTGTTGTTGTTGTTGTATCTGCTTCTGCTGCATCTGCTGATTGCCGCTGTCGACGATCACCGACATTGGCGGGTCCTCGTTGGAATGCATTTGCGTTGGCTTCAATTTCTTATTATTGCTGTAATTGTAAGTGCTGCAGCTGTCGCTTGCTGCCACGCGACGTCGCTGGCCATCGCTGTTGGCGTCAATTGTGGCTGCTGATGTTGGTCTTGCTGCTATGGCTACTATTGGTGCTGGTGTTGCTGCTGCCTGCTGCAGCATCTTCCGTTGGCGACGTGTGCGCGTCTCCGGTCATTCCATTTTGGCCAGCAGCTCTCTGCAACGAAATCGAGTTCATCGAGATAAATATTCTGATTTTCATTTGGTCAACGTAGCAAAAAATGTAACTAACAAATATAAAAAACTTAACTCAAGACTTTTATTCTGTTCCAATTTAAGAAAACCTAATTTAATTCATATTATTTTTATTATATATATTTTTACTCTGTGCAGCAGCAGCAGATTCAACAAACCCGCATAGCTAGCTGCTGCTGCTCATCCACACACACACAGATCATATACGCACACACACTCATACTCGCACACTTCTCTCAAAGGAACGTGCAAAGTTTGTGAATTGATTTTTAATGCGGCGCCTTGAAGTGCGTCCCAAATTGCCACAACCCCCGTCTTCGCCCTTGGCTGGACAGACTTAGCTGCCGTCATAAAAGCAGCTCGTATAATCTATATAATTTATATGCGTGTAATGTGCGAGTCTGTGTGTGTGTTTGGAGTAGTGTGGGTGTGTTGGGGGCTCTAAAAATAATGAGCATCATTTTTGGTGCCCACAACGAAAATTGTAACATACTTTTCAGAGAAAGTGGCGAGCTCGTTGCGCATGTGTGTGAACGTGCGAGTGCGTGTGCGTGTGTGGGCGTGTATGCGTGAGTGGTATGTGGCATATGTGTGTGTTCAATTATTAATTACGACCCTCATGTGGCAAAAGCACAACCCACCTAAAGTATAACACATAAACTTGTTAAAAAGTGCCACGTTGTGGTTTTTGGCAAAAATAATGCACACACACACATGAACGTCCTGAAATTGTGCGAAAATTGGTTTATTGATAGGCTAACAAAATATGCAGTTTTTGCATAGTTCGCGACAGCGACAACAATAGCAACAAAGGCGTATAACAGAACAACAACAGCCACATAAATACAAATTTAAAACATATTTTGTGTGCGTGTGTGTGTGTGAGAATTCAGACAGGCTAAGCGACAGGTTACTGTAATGGATTATGCCATGAATATGACGTCAATTAAATTATTCAGCATTTAAACACTTATCGATGTAAAATTGCAACAATTATGCAATCGAATTTAATAACGAACAAACCAAATATCTATAATTATTGTGTGTGTTTGTGATTAATTAACAAAGGAAACTTATATAAACATCATCAATCGCTGACAAAGTGAATAATAAATCGATTTATTTATTGAACGATTAAAAGTATTAAATAAAAGTTAACACAGGATTCTCAAATGATTTATCAGTTTGGTTTACAAAATTTGTTTTCGTGTGGAAACTCCTAGTGCGATACACTAAGATATATATATATATATATATATATATATATATATAGATATATAAAGAGAGAGTGAAAGCGAGACAATGATGAGTAGGGAGACGGGGCTATACGTTTCAGGCTTGGCCTGTGGCACGTGTCCTGCCGCAAACATAGGCACAGACACTGACGCAGACGCAACGACGGCCTAGAAATCAACAATAATTAATCGTGGGCTGGCGCCATTTGATTACAAACCGGAAACGGAAGTTACTCCCCAAGCAAGCCAAACAAAGCACTGCCCAAGTTTCCTATTTATGTTGATATCTGTGTGTGCCAGCATAATTTTCCACATGAATTTCAAATGTTAAACAAGGCGAAAAGAACAATAACAAGTATTTCAACCCAAAACTGTGTGACCAATAACAACCGAGAGAGAGAGAGAGAGAGAGAGAGAGAGAGAGGAAGAGAGATTAGAGATAGAAAATGATAAAAAGAGAGGGAAAGCTAGAATAACAAGAATGGTATCAATAATAACAATAGCAAGCTGAGTAACAATAATGGGAACAGCAATACAAGCGTCTTGTAAAATAACACATCGCACACATGTAGCACACACACACACACTCATAACTAAATACAAACAGCGTGGAAAATGGATAAAGGGAACGGATGGTGTGGCGCAGCCAATGTGAAGCAGAAGAAGCGGCTTAAATATTCACAAAGCCCACAAATTCATATGCATAACATATATATATATATGTAAATATACATACATATATATAAATCGGCACAGTGGCGTAAGAAAAATGCGATTAGCATGGCAAAATAAAAATGCCTGATTTCAATGCTTGGATGCTTAGAGTAAGAACCAAAGTGTCTTTGTCTGTGTTTGACTTAATCTTTAAAGTGCCAATAACAACAACAAATGGGCATCAGATATATATGTATATACATATGCATCTATGATTCTGAATATACGAGTCAAATAAAAATGAACGCAGACTTTCGAGGTCTATAATTGTTAGTATTATTTTCAATTTTCATATGGCTTATGTAATCTCTTTTAATTAAAGTTTGGCAACATTTTAACCACGGTTGGCAACACACATTTAAGTGGATCTCATTAAAGTTGCTGCTCGAGCGCCACGCATGCATATTTAATTTGCAAATTATGTACAGCCGTGTATACTGTATATTTTCTGTGGGCATTACTTGGCAATCCTCACTCAAGTTCTATAAATTTGACTTTGGCTAACTCTTTTCAATTAATTTCTCTTAAATGCTGCTTTTCATTTTATATCACAACTCTGCAGTTGTGCAAGTCCTTACTCGGTCGCCACTTTCACATAATTATAAGCATAATTTTAAACATTAATTACTCTTTTGTAGCTTCAGCTATCTTTGTCCGATGTTTTGTTGATTTCAGACAAAGCACGATGTTCACTTTTGTACCACGTGCAAATATGAAATTATTTTTATAGGCATGTATTAAATGTTTTAACTGATTATCCGCACTGTTATTGATTTGGCTTTGTTATCCTCAAACCCTGTCTTTATATTCGCCATCCACAATTACCTCCAAAAGTTATACAAAAAGATTCAAGTGTTTGTCTCACACACATTGTGTGTCTCCTTTTTTATTTATATATATATTGTTCCTTGACAGCCATTCACCCCGCATCGAAAGAAAGGCTGCAACCGACCAATAAACACAATATACATACCAAAATGAAATGGCAAACATGAAGAAATGTGAATGTGGGATTGTGTGGCCAAATTTACTTTTAAATGTTAAATCGAGTCGCACGCTGTCATTGATATGAAGCTGCTGCTGCCATTCACAGTCACACACCCAGTCCCAGTCCCAGACCCATTTCCAGTTCCACTTTCAGCTCGGGGATTCTGTTTAAACCGAAAGCACCAAAAATGAAGTCGAAAAATACGCATACGCCGCGTTGTTCACGGTGGCAAATAAATCAAAGCATGAACAACGACGACGACTCCTCGGCGCCAAGATGCCCGTTATTTTTTTTCTTGCTGTTGCTTTTCCCTTTTTTTCTTATACCCTTTCAAAGGGCTTTATAACTTTGTCGTAACTGTTCTAATGCGTTATTGAAGTAGATGTTCCAAAGTATATATATTCCTGATCAGAATCACTAGCCAATTTGGAATAACCATGTCCGTTTCTATGCAAACTCGTCTCGCAGTCTCAAAGCTATCTTGATAAAGCATGCAACATATCAGTACTTAATCTGCAATTTGGATATTTGGGCGAAAGTCGAAACATATAATAAGTTTATTATAATGGTGATCACTGTATTATTTAACTTGCAATGGAACAATCTATCGTTATTTTTAAACTATAATGATAATAAGATGCCCGCATCTGCAAAAGCATTAAATGTTCGTCGTCCCTAAGATAATACTTCTTTCTTATTTTTCCCTTTTTACTGGTGGGCTGGCATACTGAAATTTATGCTCACCGTTGTTTATGAGGCGGGAGCCTGGAGTCCGAACCGTACCCCTTCCTACAAGCAGACTGCCGATTATATAAATCCACACATTAGCATAAATCCGAATATTTACGCGCAGTCCGCGCAAATAGTTAAGCAGCTCCCCCGTTCTCCTCAGAAGTACGTTTCAGTCATTCTATTGAAATGTTTATCTGTGGCCCGATACCTTATTTTTGAAAGTCCATTAAGCAAGGAACATATCCGATTGTCAGTCCGTAATCGTAATCGGTTGTCCAGTTGAAGCCCTTCTCGGCACCCATCTCCTTCTTGGCATTTAAATATCATTAAATGATAAATGCTCGCTTGAGCATCAAATCGTAAAAATATGATAATTTTTGATAGCAAAGTATAAAAACAAACTGATTGATTAAATAATCGGTGTACAAATTGAACTCACACGGGAACTTAAGCTTTTTCTCTTGATTAATTAAAGTCAAAATTGCATAATCTCAAGGCTCGAAAACATTAGTTTCATTATATTTCCGAAAAATAAGTTAAGAAGACCTTGGCAATAACTTCGACTATAGCGAGCCGTTGACACTTGCCATTCACGTTCGCATGCCCACTGTGCGATCCCTGCTCATTCACTAACAGGGGTCCAACACGGGGGCTCTGATGTATTTAGCATTAATATTTATGATTACTCATCTGTGTATAAATGTCGATGCTGATGTCGATGTGCCGTAGCTTGTGTCTTGCCTTACATTCGCCATCGCTTTTTCATTGCTTGTTTATTGCGTTGATTTTATTACAAGCATTATTTGTTTTCCTTTTCTTTTATTCTTTTTTATACCCTAAACCCATTAAAATGGATAAGAAGGGTATAATGGTTTTGTGCAAATGTATGTAACAGGCAGAAGGAAGCATCTCCGACGTCATTAATATATGTATTTTTGGCCAGGATCAACAGCCGAGTCGATATAGCCGTGTCCGTCTGTCCGTCCGTCTGTCCGTCCGTCCAGCTGTAAGCTTTTTTTGGATAAACTCGGGGATTTCAGAGATTGTAAAAGCTAGAGGCTTGGAATTCTCGTATATATCAGGCGCAGAACAAGTTTGCTTTATTTGATCGATAACTGCCTCCGTTTATCGGTGTTCGATGTTTCATATTGATCTCATTTCTTCCAGCTGCCGCAAGCATTTACTGTATGCATATATGTAATATGCAAGCGCATGTGTGAGAAAGAGATGGCATGATAACCGATGCGAGCATAAATATGTTTTTGTCTGTATTCTGCAGAACCCCATACTATTGCCTGTACGTGTCTATGAATATATGTATGTATACGCACTTGTTTCAGTCTAGGCTTGCGAGTAAAAATAAGCGCTGCAATCGTTTTTTTTTTGTACTTTTTAGTGTCTGTGCTTGCTATAAGATATAAAAAGTTGCTAATATCTGGGTGCAAACTTTTGAAGAAGAAATTTGCCAATCACATTAGAATACTTGTAACAAGTGGGTTCAGGGTATACCGTAGTCGAGATAACTCGACCACAGCATTCTTACTTATTTTCTTCTTTTTTATTTAGCGTGACGCATAAAAATACAAAAGCTCATTTTCATGCTCAGCAGCTGAAAAACGCACATCGAAATCTTTACCTTTATATACCGTACACAAGCACTATAACGCACACACACACATTTATACAACTGTTTGTTAAAGTTTTTCCATTTCATTTTCCAATCTCATTGGCTTTTCGTTTGCTCTGTTGCTTTTCAGCTTCATTGAGCGCATTTGTTATTTTCCATTCGCTTTTCTGCCCACCATTCAGTTTTACTTTATTTGTATGCCTTAAGAACTCAACGGTTTGGGTTCGTGTGTGTTGAATGTCGTTTTAAATACGCAGCCATAAACTTCATCTTTTTATACGCAAATTCAGGAGACACGGCTAACATAATATTAAGTAAATGGGTATCTGTGTATCAGTATCTGTGTTTCCATAACTGTGTTTGCATTTGTATCTGGTGACTGAAGGCAATCCGAGTACCTGAGCTCATACAAAATAGCCTTGGAGCATTGACGTTTGAATTGCTTCAGTCCGATATTAATATTCATATACATGTACATATACATATACATATACATATACATATACATATACATATACATATACATATACATATACATATACATATACATATACATATACATATACATATACATATACATATACACATACACATATACATATACATATACAAATACTTATACATATACATATACATATACATATACATATACATATACATATACATATACATATACACATATACATATACATGCGTACCAAACGTATTCCTAATGTCATTCCAAATGGTGTATGTTTAAATTATAATAGATTTATCAATGCCTTGGCGCAAAAATTTTCTGTCTATATTAAAAAAGTACAATCATATATTTATTATAATTTACATTTTCAGATTTAATGACGACCTAAAATATGTAAAAGTAATTTTCAAAAAAGTTGAGTTTGTCTTGCTCTTCTTGTTTGCAACTCACCGCACATAAGTAATTATGTGAATTGCAATCGTAATTTCGCTTTTAAGTGCAAATATAACGCCAGGTAAGGCAGCGCAAGTAGTGCTGGCGTTTTGCCCTGCAACCCTCCTATAACCAATGCCATCCCCATTTATTTGCTTTGTCGAGTATTTTACCAATACGCCCACCACTTGCCAAGTCACATCATGCCACGCCCCACGCTAACGCCCAACTCATTCAATCAAGTTGGCAAAGCGTTGGCGCGCTTTTAAGTAATGAGGACAACGTCGCCACCAACGCCACATCCACATGCGTCTGCGTCTCCCTCTCCCTCTCCCCCTGCGCCTTCAACTCTGTCTCAACCTTTCCTCCTTACACGTTTCTCTACTCAACTCATCTCGCATTCACCTGCGTCCCTCCTGGCGCCAGCTACAGCTTTTTAAATATACGAACGAATACGGAAAATATTTATAAGCTGCTACCTTCAAAATCTCAAGCCAAGGCTGCGGCCGTATCCCTATCGATATTGCAAATTACTTGAATTGTGATTTAACTACTACGTAACAAACTTTAGAAATCGTACACCATTTTATTTAATAGTGTATGGATGTTTAGCTCCCAATCTTTCTGAATCTTAAATATCACGGTGGCCTTGTCATGAAAGGGCTTTGAAAATGTATCGTTTCTGAGGAAAAACTGAAATGTTGCTAATGAAATACAATCAGATTACGAAATATTATTCACAACGCAAAAATACATAATTTGTTATATATTTTTTATATTATTGATAGAAATGTTTATTATTTTTGGTAATAGAATAAAAAGTCATAAAAATTTAAATTATACACTTGCTTTATAGCCAGATTGTAATTGATTGAAATTTTAATTCAATTCATAGTATCCCAAGCCAGAACCTCATATTCGGTTGCCAAATAACTTATTTTAAATTGGTTGCAGCTTTTTTGGCGTTATAAAAGTGAAAAACAAGCAATAAGAAATACTAAAATTACAATTACAAAGTAAATTAAACATTTTTCTCTCCCAAGTGGGAACAAAGCTAATATGAAAATGGAAATCAAATCAGAGCATTTGTGTTGATTTAATGCCTCAGTTTGGATTCCCCAAGCTGCCCCCAGAGAAGCGAACCCGACAAAAGATGCCATATGGGGGAGAATGAGGTTGAGGGTTACAAAGCCAAACTAATCGCTCGCTCTGACCAATGGCTCAAGTATTTTTTAGGTATTATGTTCCGTCCTTTTGGGACAATGCTACGCACTCTGTTTGCATTTCAACCACCACCGCTTTAATCCCCTTTCCCCATTCGTGATTTCCCAATGCCCAGCGGAACCCTTTGAATTCTTATGCAAATTCTTTTGCTAGCCAGAAACAAAAGCAGTAGCAACTTGTTGCCACATCCTGTTTGGGGAGCTGTGGTATTGGATCTTGTTGTTATGTTTTGGTTTGGGTCGGGTTCAGTTTGAAATTTCGGTTTGTTTGGGTTTAATGGGAAACGTTCTGTTCTCTCTCTTGCCTGTCAACAAGTAAACCAGTTTAGTTGGTCCTTGTCTGGTAACTTGTTCGTTGGGTTTCTGGCGCCTGCCAGCAACGTTGACAAATTAAACTAATAAGATAACAGTAAAAACACCAAACTGTAGAACCACACACCACACAATGCAAAACCGATTTCAGCTCAGTTTATGAATATTTTTTATGCCACGCAGTCATTACAAAGGGCCTTAGAAAAATGAACATTAAGTTGTGCAGAGCAAAAGATTAAAAAACAATCTTAAGCTATGCAACTAGTATTTTTTTAAGAAAAAAACATAGTCGTGTTTTTTCATCATGATCTAAAAGACATTGACAGCTAAACCTTAGTATATTCAGGTCCATATCAAACCGATTGAAACGGAGTCTATCGTCTATAGAATCTATTTAGTTGAGGGACTATCGGTTGCTTAGTTGGATCATATAATTAGATCATATAAAAATAGCACAATGACGATCGAATTTTACAAACTAAACACTTCAAAGACATGATAATTAAAAATATAACGCATCTTACAACTTTTTCCATTATATTTCTAAGTCGAGGACACTGACGGCAACCGCATACATTTACTTGCTCACTCTCTCTCTCTCTCTCTCTACCTGCAATGCCCTCTCTCTCTCATTTTTCTCAATCTCAAGCTTCTTTGGTAAGTACAAGGATATGTAAATACTTTTGGACCCGCCAAATCTGTCGTAACGGAAATGTTTAGAATTTTGTTGACAAGAAACAACAAAAGCAGCAGGGAAACAACTTTTATTTTGGCCCCAAATCGAAAAGCACACGAATGAATTTTCATTCAATTATCCTTAACATTTGCCTGGCTGTTGCTGCTATTCTTATACAGGTCCTCAATTTCACTCTCTGTCTGTTATTCTTCTTTTTGCTGTTATTGTTGTTTGCTTGTCTTGGGACACAAACTAGCCCCAAACTGCACGAGGGACACACTGTATCTCTCTCTATCCCACTTTCTCTATCTTTTTATCTTTGTTTGACTTTACTTATCGCTGGGCCATGTGTCTTAGTTTGTACTGAAAATTCATAGCCGGTCTGTTTCAATTTTTGCCTCAGCTCGATGTCCTGTTGTCCTCCTGGCTTGAGGCAATTCTCTGCCTCGTCTGCCATAAAATTTCATTTTATCTCAAACAATGAAAACGTGTCGAGCGGGCAAAGCACAGGACACTCACACACGCACACACACAAACACACACATACACACCACAGCGATTCATAGCTAGTTGAATGAGACGACTGATATGAGTCAACACGCATAAGTAGCTCTAGTAAGTGAAGACTCCTTGATCGTCATTAACATGGCAATGACCAAGTCGATTCTTGTCCTGAGTAGTATAAGCATCTCGTGACCAGTAGGCCAGCTATCCCCCGGATAGCCGTTACGCTCCCAAGTAGCGGCTAATTAATAGGAGAGGCGAATAGTATGTCTTGAGATAAGAACACTGGAACCTCTTATGGGAATAGACGTTACCTGGGCTGACGGTAGCAGTATTCTAGCATCTCAGTAAGCGAAGTAAAATCACTTTAAGAGTAATGCTTCTACCACCTCCGTCCCGTTCAATTTTGGCAAATCACCTAGTACGTCGTTATTAAGTTGGCAGTACATGTACAGATGTTACATTTCAGATTAAAACGAGTCGGACTCTGAACATCCGACTCCATAGGGGCGGGTGTTAACCTACGCATGCAAAGGTAATCATGCGATTATTACGTAACTATGCAACGATCAGAAATAACGACTAAAAGTCGGGAGTACATCGAATACAAGGATAAGCATACATTTAAGTTAAATTACGAAGCTGTGGAGGTGGAGTTTCTAGAAGATGGCAAACGGCACTCCATGCAACAAAGAATGCGCGACTCTGTCGAGAGCATCAAAGCGCTATTCGAATTGGTTGCGATTCAGCTTCACGACGCTGGGCCAAGGCGGGAATAAGGACACACCAGTCCTCACAGACGTGTCCCCTCTTCAGAAAGTCGTGGGACGGCAAAAGTAAACAGGGTCCTGGTTGAACACACCCAAGATTAAACGGAATAAAAAGGTAGGCTACACAGGTAGCCATCCGCTCGAAAAGTAAGTGAGACCCCAAAAGGAGAACTGTGGTTGCTTGGTACCCAAAAAGAAGAAGGCCAGAAAGCCCAAAAAAGCAGGAGTCTGCATGGAGAAGGCGCGACCAGACGCCATACTCATCGCTGCAAAGGGCGAAAGCAGCTATGTGGAGGTACTCCGGGATGAAGCTGACGATCTATACAATACTAGGAGGATTTTCTGCAACATTCCCAGGGTACACACAGGACAGAGTATTCCCGAAGAGATGGAAGTGACAACGACGGATCCTCTTGCTAAAGGGGGATAAGCCAATTGATGAACCATCAGGAAACAAGCCCATTTGCTTCCTAGATACTGCGGAAAAGGTCCTGAAGAAAGTAGTTTGTAATAGACTACTGGCCATCCTGGAGGAGAAAAACGCCCCCTCAGCGTCCGAGTATGGTTTTCGGAAAGCCCGCTCTACATTGGACGCAATCAAGGCGGGGGAGGGCACCAGCTGGAGATGGGGGGAGTACTGTGCTGTACACTGGATATACGCAATGCTTTAAGCTCTCAAAACATCTACGAGGTCACCGCAGGATTTGCAGAGGGTTCGGTTCCGCAGAAAACGCGGCAAATATAATTATGGTATGATAGAAGAATGATGATAGCCTGGAACTTGCAGGACATAAGACGAAGGCTGTACTTATTAGAAGCCGCAAAGTAATCGAGTACGTGCAGGTGCAAATCAGCAATGACGGTGTCAAATCCAAGGGAGCAATAAAATACCTAGGCGTCATGCTTGCTAAGGTGGTAACATCAATTCTGCTGGACGCAGAACTTGGCAACGGCAGTGCCAAATAAAAAAGGACTTGAGAAAAAACTCTGCACCATATTAACTGAGTGCACTGATAGTGATTTTCCGCTTCCGCACGGTCTCGGACGAGGCGGCATTAGTCATGGCAGGGATGGTGCCAGTTGACACACTAGCGAAGAACATGGTGGACATTCGCAATAGGAGGACTGCAGCGTGGGACGCTAACACAATGGAGGCTATCCAAAGAACAGCAAGAGCAGCGATGACGGACTCCTAGCAGGATAGATCGATCGGGAGGAATACAGGTGAAGTAAACTTATATCTTTCCCAGTTTCTTATTGGTCATGGCTTTTGCAGAAGTTACCTGTACATATTTAGGCACGAGGACACCCCACAGTGCTCGATTTGCCTGGATGACCTTGAGGATCCGGAACATGTTCTTTACCATTGCTCCAAGTATAGGGATATTACAACCTCAGTGCCCCCACCGAAATGCGTTGTAAATTACACGATGGAGTCTCCGTCACACTGAAGATATGCCCGCCAGCTTATCATATGCATACAAAAGGATCTGAGAATATGCGAATATTTTGCATATATCACCACGGGTCATTGGGTGTGGGTTGGGGTGAGTTTAGTACGCATGCATTGACGTTGTCTTTAAATCGTGCATGCAGTTGGAACGGGCCTTCCGTGTCTCCAGGATATTATCACGTCCACAAACGCACGTGCAACATGGATATTGAAAACTCCATTATTCCTAACTGAATCCGGTTAGCTTTTTATCTCTATTCTCTTTACAGTTTAGTGTTATCCGTTGAGGCGATGAGCAGTCACACTCAATCCTGATAATTATTTTCGATGGCCATATAATGAGATATTGTATCGCAATCAAACCCATTAACTTCCAATTAAATCGGATCAGATATATGTTGTGTATATCTTAAATTATATTTATGATGCATCTTATGCTCTTGCAATTCGGCAGTGAAGTAATAATATTGCTTTAATTGCTGTGTCATTTTTAGGATCCTCAAAGCTACGATTCCTTTATTTTGTTATTGCACATTCTTTTCTATTAAACTTTCGTGCAACAAATGCTTATCTTTTTTTTGATTTGTTATTTTAGTTATTGTTCTTGCTGTTAGTGTTTAATTCAACCAGAGGCCAAAAGCGACGAGGGGTAAAATTACAAAATAATTTAGTACGAATTATTTTTTTTTATTATTATGGCTTTTGCTGTTGTTACAGCAGAGTCTGTTGATTAGCACAATGTCCTGGACACAAAAGGCGCCCATTATGCGTCTTAAAACTTGCCTAATTGGCCGCTGTCGTTGCCTCTGTTATTGCCTCAATTGTTGATGAGGCAGTGCGTAAGCTTTTTACGCGAAAAATTGGTCACAAAATTGGTGTTCGCCGTTTTTGGGGCGCATTAAAAAACCAAAATAGCCTCCGTAAATATGGCAGCTATGCATTTTTAAATATAGCTGAAACGAAGCTTTTGCAAAATGTTACTTCATAAATTGAATAATTCCATTTATAACTTATTTTGTTAGCTACGCGCTCTTTTAATAACATCACATCATTTAGGTAAACAATCTAGATTCATCACTCAACTTAGATTAAATGGTCCAACATTAAGATAGCTGATGTTGAAAAGCAGACCTTAGGCAATTTTTGCGATTTTCTGTCTTTATTTATGGAAACATTTCCAGCGTACAAGAAATAACATTCAGAGCTTAAAAATTAATTTGCTTTGAAATATAAATATTTGTAGTTGAATATTGTTGACTTTAGCCTGGATTTATTTAACAACTAATAATTGACAGCTTCAACTTAAACCATTTACAAAACAAAATCGGTTTAGTTGCGAAAATTGTGGTGGAAGAAAGTTTGCATCCGTTCTTACAAAAAAATTGTTGCCAGCAAAATTTTCAATGCGTTTTTACAGTTGGTTATTGTCTGACAAGGTATATTCGTAAGCTATACCTTGGAATTACAAAAAGTGTCGTTTTTATCTCTGTTTTTCTCTCAATTTAACTCTAATAATTCTCATTTTGTCAGCCTTGGTTACATATCATACAATATACCCAAGCATCAAAAAATAAATGGCCAGGGGAGGGACTAGGGCTTGTCCATTTGTGGCAGCTGTTGTGGCATAGTCGGCGACAGTTGGCACTGCCAAAAGTCCTAGCCCAGACCAGAACTAAAGCCAGAGCCCGAGGCTTAAGTTGTTGCAAGGGCGACTGTCACCTTGAGTTTCTGGCAGAACAACAGCAACAACTATGACAAGGCCGCTTGCCAACAATATGGCAACTGTCAGCCTATGGACTCACATTTTGACCTGTTCCGAATGCAACAATGCATGCAGCAACAACAACAGCAAAGACAACTGTTGACCTTTGCTACAAAGAGTGAGTGAACATGGGGTGGGGTGAGTGGTAAGGCAGGACAGGGAACTATAACAACGTTGCCCCGACACTTGTCTACCCTTTCTGGCCACGTCATTGTTTGCACCAAAACCTCAAACTGGCAATTAACTTGTCTATTTTTTAAGACGCACCAGAAAAAAGAACTCCTAAACGAGAGAAAGCGAAACGAAGACATACTAAAAGTACTTAAAACACAAATACATATTATTGAAGAACATAATTTCTGCATTCTTGAGTCTTTTTTTAAATGTATAACTCAATTTAAAAGCACAATAATTAAGATATTTTTAATTAAATGCATTTCAGAAGTAAACTGATAAATTTCTTCTGAGTGTTGCGGCTCAATTTAAACTAAATTCAATTTTTTTCTGTTCGTAATTTTCAAGGTTGCAACAAGAACAACAATAACAACAACCACATGTCCACAGCTAGCGGCCATTATGCATTAAGAAGAGGCAGCTGTGGCAGTATACACAAAACAACCTTGCAACCACTCTCTCCTAGTAAACCCATCTCCCCCCCATCATACTCCTGAGCAGCCAGCATTTCACATTGCATTTTCAGTCATTTCAGCTGGCTGCCTTTGGCCTGATTTTTTTCGCTTTTATGCAGCTCCAAAAAAGCGCAGTACATAAAAAGAGCCTGCTAAAATTTATAGGTAAAGCAAAAGAGGCTGTGGGTGTATGCAACGGGAAGCGGTGGGGGTTGCTACAAAATGAAAAGCGTATGGCCGAGTTGCAATTAAGGAATTTGTCCGCTTGCTGCCGCCGCGTCGTCACGAATGAAATGAAATGCATTCAATTGAACAAAAATCTGCGACATTCACAAAAAGCACTCACAAAAAAAATATATTTAAAAAAAAAAATTCCTTAAAAAGAGTCGGCTATTCATTTAAGAAATCACAAGCAAAAGCAGAGTAAAGAAAATAATACAAAAATATTATTCATTATACAAGGTATAACGGCAAACTAAGTATGTCAACCGAATTACAAAAAGCATTTTAAAAATTTTTTTGAATTATTTTGAACTATGAAAAGCGTACATGAAAAAAAGTAATACTTACATGAAAATCTCTTATTTGAATTAAGTACAAAACTGTAATACTCATTCCATGATTAATAGTCATATAAAAACACTGTATTTATATACCAATTATTGCGAATATTAAAACAGGTAACATGCTGAGTAACAAATTTGGTAGGTCAAGGATTTATAGATCCAGAGATTAAAACGCTGTCATTGAAAAGATTATTAACTAGAAATGAACCTTATCCAAATCAAACATAGTCGAGATTAAGTTATGCATTGAAGAATCCTCAAACCAATTGGTTCAACCCTTGCTTCTTTGGATCCTGAGATAAAGTAAATAGATTGAAAAATTCACCCGAGTTATTCGTATTTCTCTAAATAAACTTAAGAGTTACTGTATGATCTTACTCGAGCACATCTTGATGTATGTGAAAAATGTTAGAGATATTTATTTGTAATGTAATTCGAGGACCTGTT
Source organism: Drosophila longiperda (assembly GCA_035042125.1). NCBI lineage: Eukaryota > Metazoa > Arthropoda > Insecta > Diptera > Drosophilidae > Drosophila > Drosophila longiperda. The sequence continues at coordinate 508,821 of JAWNLV010000149.1, forward strand.
GGAAATGGCTAAAATTTTCAGTTAACAGACGCACGCAGAGGCTAACTGTGGGGCAGTAGAAGGGTGGCAGATGGCAGTTATGGAGACAGAGTATCGAGTGATGTAGATTGCCCGGTCGTCCTCATGTGTGTCCTGAGTTCCAGTTGATTTTACTTGTACTTCATGGGTTGCATGAGTGGAGAATGAAGCCAACTTTTGTCAACTTGCTTGTCTGCTATCTGCCGCACTTCCGGCTTCCTGTGACACTTCCCCTAGCAGCAGCGACGACAACCACAGCAACAACAGCGGCAACAACGAATGTTTCCTGCACGTCGTCGTTTATGCCATTATGGGCACTTGAGTCACTGCCAGCAGCTGCCAGCCTGCCAGCCATTTGTTTTTGGTCATAAATGTTTTGCTCAAATCCTCTTCATACCTAACCATCCCCCCAAATTCTTCAGCCTTAGATGTGTTTTTTGGCTCTTAGAAAGCACAAATTTGGCACGATTTATGCACTACGTAAAAGCCAAATATGCAGAACTCGGCTTCTGTTTGTGTATCTATTTTAGAGGCACGACTGTAACTGCAAGACACATGGATATTGGTCAATGTCTTCCCAACTAAAGGTTACCCGGTTTACTGAAATATAACTCAAACATTGCTCAGTGTAAATAACACTAACATAATTTTAATTATTTTCTTTTGATTTGGGCAGCAGAAGAAAACGAAACATTTATGATTTCTATTTAATTATACAAATGTTTTAAATATAAGCTTTAAAAATTGTCTAGCATAGCAAATCTGGAGTGTAGAATGTATTAGAAATAAGCTTGGCCACTGTCACTTTTCAGTGTCTTTAGTTTATTAATTTAAATTAACAAATTTTAAATATTTAAAAGCTCCAGGCTGAGATACCTCTCTCTCGCCCATCATTGCTGGGTACAATAAGTGCATTTTGCTATTTGGCAATGATAACTGGCCACACCTCTATCCATATCCCCCCACAAGACAGACAGATAGATGGACGGACGGACGGACAGACAGACAGACTGACTTTTGTGATGCATGTCGTTGGCTCAATTGAGCTCGGATTGTTTCGGTTTGGTTTTGTTTGCTGGTCACTAGATCGGCAGTTGGTGGCTTGTGCTGCTTGTAGCACATTTGGATGCTAGCTTCCGTTTGTATGGGCGCCGCTTATCGCTGCTTAAATTACACGCACTTCCGACTTTCTTCCTGCCACAGCTGCAATTTGCTTACTTCATAAACGTGTTTTGTCAAATTATAACTGGGAGCAATTGTAGATATGCATAGAATATGAGCTCATCTAAAGTATTCTTCGAGTCTCAATCTTGCAGTCACTTCCGGCAACCTAGTCCACAACATATATGCTACAAATATGATATATGAAGCTAATGAATGTTATTATACAGAATTTGCATTTCTGATTAAAAAAAAGCAAGTCATAATATAATAACATTTTCAAACATCATTGAATTGAATAAATAAAATTGATTACTTGCTACTGCTACTGATATATATAAGTAGTAGTTGTTGCATAACGGCAATTTCAGTTTGATAGCAGTAAACTAATTATTTTACAATCAATAGTGTTTGCCATTATCTAATGTACAACTGTTATACAATGGAATTCTATTGCTTTCCGTATAATCTATATCATTATTCGGTACTGAATCTCTCATTAATGTATATCCCCCAAATGTGAAAATGGCTCGCATTTTTATTCAGCTTTTATATATATAAAAATGTACATAACTCAATTACCGTTATACTAAATGCATTACCGTATTTGAAGTTGCCGACCACCAAGCAACGAGCCCTGCACGCCTGGAATCGCTGCAGATAATGCTCGCCCCAAGACAAAAAAAAAGGAAAGAAAAAATAATCTTTTAGCCAAACTGGCCATGAAAAACTCTCAAGCAGTTTTTTAAGGTTGAGGCTAAAGTTGTGCTGTTTCTTCTTTTATTATTATTTTCTGAGTTATGTCGCCGCTTTTTGTTTTTCGTTGTCAAAAATTAATTAGGTTAATTAAAACGGAGTTCAGAGAGAACTTCAAGTTCAAAGTTAGTTCTCGCTGCTGATTGAATAAAAACTTCCTACCTGCCGCAAAGCCGAACTTGGCGCAGATAAAATGAGACAGGGAAAGAAAAAAAAAGGCTGCAGCACCAAAGAGAAAAATTAATTAACTTGGCCTTGGCTGCTTGGCCAGCTACAAATATAAGAGAAATACGAGCTGGGTACAAGGACGCTTTTTGTCCAGATTTTTGGCAAATGGCAAACCATTGGCCAAGAACTCAAAACATAATTAAGCCGTCTTTGCCATTTCCTTTCCTTTGGTCGTTGTCATTGTTGAGGAGTACTTTTTTGCTGTCATCCCTCAGGTCTTTGAATCAATTAGCGCCCATCACTCACTACCAAGACAAATGTACAAAAGAAGAACAAAAATCGCACAGCTGTCGCATTTTAGAAACAACATTGCCTGAAAATAGACTGTGTTTTCTGTTTTCTGTTTTTTTTTTTTTGCTTGCCAAGTTTTGTTTTTTCTCTATTAAAATACGCGAACTTAAACCGTTTTTGCAGCTTGCGTCGTTTTTTGCTTTTGACTCAGCAGCCCTTGACGCCTGATGCTGTGCCTGCGTGTAATTGTCAGCGATTCTCAACTCGCGACAGTTGCAACTGCTGTCAGTTACAGCTGCCCAAGTGCACCATATATGTTTGTGTGTGTGTGTGTGTGTGTGTGAGTGAGTGACTACATAGGTCAGCACGTCGCCAACACTTTGCGTGTATGCTGCATATGCATATGAGAATACATTGTAGAAGTGCAGGTAAATCACCATATAACCAGTAGAATGCATTTTGCATAACAGCAGCAGTTTGAGAACCTCCAAATATATGTAATAACTGTGTGAATGTAACGATCGTCTCAAAGTAGTATCTATAACTATTATAGTAGCACGTAATTTACAGAAAGCCTTTATTAGCTATAAAATTTTAGTGGATTAAAGTATAAACCAATCGCAAATACGGGCATTTAACAGCTGCCACATAAAACAATTTTTAAGCAAATCAGCTGGTGCACGTACTCCCTCTATCCGTCTATCCCTCTTGCCTTACCTGTCTGTTCCAGTTGCAGTTTTCATTTCAGATTGCTTTTAGTTGGCTCTGTGCTGACAGCTGCCGTTGCCTTTGATTGGATTGATGGGAGCAGTAATTGTATTGTGAGCAGCACCAGCAGTTGGGGTGATCTGAGGCACTCTAAGTTTCAACTTTTAACATTCGAATGGCTTTTGGGACAAACGTTGCCTATTTTTGTTTTCGTTTACGCTTTACGCTGCTTTTGTCAGTTGCAAGTGCAAAAGGAAAAGCGAAACCACAAGAAACAGAGTGGAGACAAAAAAGCGACAAAAAGCAAACGGCAAACAGAAAGGGGAAAATATAGCGCTTTAACATACATATAAAATATATACACAAATCCACACACACACACATGCGTGTGGCAAGTATAGTAATGCACACTTGGAGCACTTTTAAGCAACTCTTTGTGTTTCTGTCGTGCGCCGTGCTAATGCAACGCGACTCGTTGTTTTTTGTGTATTTTTCTTTGTTTTTTGGCAATTGCGTTTTTTGGCATTGCACTTTTCATATTTAATGAAGGCATTTACGCAACACGATAAGGACGGACAAAACCTGGCATGCCAATTGACTCGCATCGACAACTGGCGGACTGTGGAATGAGACATTTGGCTTGTGGCATGGAACATGGGACATGGATGAGACTGGGACAACGAGTGAAAATGCTTCTTTTACAGATATTATAAAAACATGTCTTAAGCTGATTGCAAGTGCTATATCATAAATAAATGTAATTTCTATAGCGATTACACTGTTCAATTATAGTTATATATTACCAAAATAACAGTTATTATACAAGGGTATTTGTAAATGGTTAATTAGTTCTGTTAAAGAGACATTTTTAAAGCGTTCCTGAATTAAAAGCTATAATTGAAGATAAACTGATGCACATGTAGCGCACTGCTGGTCTTACAAGTTATAAGCATTATTAGAATCTAACCAGAACCCTCGGCCCATAATTGGCGAGCTTTTCACATCAGAAATTGATCTGTGGCTGCCAGCAAGCAAATCAATGGAACAAATGGCGCCAAACAATGCCTAACTACTAAACAGAAACAACAGAAACAAAAGTTCGGTTATAAGGGGGAATCAATGTGCGGGGGAGATGCATAGATAGCAGTGAAAGCTGCATTTATCAATTTAGTGGCGCCCGAAAGCGCAACAACTGCAACATCAACGGCAATAATGCCAGGCATGAGATGCGAGATATGACACGACCAATGCGCATAATTTGTTGGGGGCCAGTGTGTGTGTGGGGGGGGGGGGGAGTGCACAATAGAGCCTAACAAACCTGAAGACAGACTGAGTAGCTGGGATGGGACTGTCAAACCACCCACCAGATGCACCACTTGTTACCCGCCCGGTGGGCAAGTTATCCGAAAAATGAATGCACTGAAACTAAGAATTCGAGGGCGAGGGCGTGCACGAGATAGTGACGACTTGCTGGGGTGGCGAGTGGAGTGGAGAGAGAGGACGAAGGGAGGGTTACAGTGGAAGGCGGGTTGCAGCACTTCCGGCAGTTTAAGGGCAGGCAACCTAGTTGCTGTTGCCAGTTTTGCAATTGTTTGCCACAACAACGACACGTCCCCTCACCACCTACCTTTTACTGACCCTATTGCACCTGCACCAACAATGCACAGACAATAGCCAATTGAAGCTGCTTCTCTTTTTGATTCGAACTCAACCCATCTCCCCCCCCCCCACCCCCAAACAAACAGGGATTCTACGAAACGCTGTAATTACAACCGCAGGCGATGCCGACCCAGGCGCGCATTGTTTGCGCTAAGCCTCTGCCACCACCCCAAACCACCATCAACCTAAAGAGCAACAGAGCAATGGCCATGGCCCTAAGTAGAGAGCGAACAGGGAGAAAAGGGTTATTATTTGAAATTGCTGTTGGATTTTCAGCCAAAAATTCTGGCATACTAGATTTTGAAATTTCAAAACTTATAGCAACAATTGGAAGTAACGTAACTAAATAAATAAATATATTACTAGTATATAAGGAATACGTTTAGTAAGTAGTACAACTAAATATATGTATATTCGGAATATGTTATTGTGTTTGATATGCCTGCTTTAATTAAATTCGAATAAAAAATGAAAAACAACTTCCTTCCAAACGAAAAACAATCGTTCATTTTCAGATGATGTCATAAAAAACTCGTTGACACATAAATTCTAAGACTATGTAAATTTCAGCTGACAGTGTTGCAGACCACTCATAAATTCCTGCAAATGTGTTTCCAGTGTGTGATGCAGCCGAGAATTTCTTGCAAATGCTTTTTTGAAGTTTCTTATTTTAGAGCTGGGCAAGTTGCTTAACTGCGGAGTAGCTTGGGTAGCAGAAATGATCGATAGTGCTGCATGGAAATGCAGCAAACTAGTCATAATTCAGCAGAGTGCACAAAAACTCAAACTTTTGTCGACTTTAATGATTTTGTTAAGCATATTTTTTATCTAAAATAATAGAAATTTCATTTCATTTTGACATTCACCTCATGACACCTCCATTTTGACTTTATTTCATTTTTTAGCTGGCCATTCCATAATCAATTATTTGCATACGTAATGCATGAGCATTATTAGATTAACATTAAAATTTATCCAGAATCTCTCTCTCAGAGGTACGAATACATAGCTGATAAACATTCATTTATTTGTTTGGTCTTCCATAATCATTGTAACATCTTCCATCTTGAATTATATAACCATCTTGTTACTCCATTGTCAGCTATAAATTTAAACAATATTGTGTAAATCGTGTCCTTCATACTTATATTAAATTGAGCCTGAAATCCAAACACTCTGACAATTTCGATGATTTCATGTACTATTATACCAAATATCAGATTTCCCATTTTAATATTTGCCATCACACAAAACAAAAGACATTCGCCAAAAAGATATTCAGACTTAATCAGCAGTGACAGAGAAGCAAAATAAACCTAATCATGGTTGAAGTAAATTGAAATTTCCTTGCGAGGACAACATTTAGTTACAATTTTGGAACTCTTCTCTTTCAATTCACTTTTGACTTTTGCAAACAGTGTGCAAGGTCAGCAGCAATAGCATCCAACTACCTCTATCAACCTGCCACCCTCCGCCCAAGCGTTCCCCCATTCTTTCCTATTCTGTTCCCATTTATAGCTGTCAGACTTGGCAGTTTTATTTCCTGTGCTCGACAAAAATTCACATTGTTGAACTTTTTGCTTCGTTTTGACTGTTTGCGACTTAAATGGGCAATAAAATGTTCGTTATCAATTTGGGAAATGTTCACAAAATCGATAATTATTCACTACCATAATGGCTACAAAAGCAGCAACCAAATATAACGCACAAGATACGTTGAAAGAGTCAACTGACTAAAATTGACATTTTGCATTTGCAATTCGTGATGATAAATCAAAATTGTGAAATATATCAAATTTGCCAAATAACAAAATATGTCATAAATGACATAATTGCCATTGTCAATGATTTGACAACAATTAAATAGAATGTGAAAAACAAAATCATTAATGTATTGAAAAACAAAGAACTTATTGAGAAATCAATTGATAAATGATCTTAATATAAATTTTAAATCGTTTCGCTGCTAGTTAACCAATATACCAATAAATTGGATAACATTCAAAGAAAAATCTAATTGAATTTTTAATACATTTTTGGCATTAAAACTTTTATGTCAAAGAGGGGGTTTTAAATTGAAATTAAATGTTTGTCATATGACACATTTCAATACTTTGTGGCTTGAACATCACCCGATATTATTCGAATAAATTGGGAAATGAAAACATTTGCTGGCCAATGTTGATTAGCACTGTCATATGTCCAGTCATAATTAAAAAGGTTGCAGTATAATACAATTATTTATTGCAAATTACAGCTAAGTAAACAATCAGCCACATATTTAAAAGAAGCAAACAGGCGACAGCGGCTCATTGTAAATTATTTTAAAAAAAAATAAATAAAAAAAATGTTGGCAAGTTCGACTAGACCAAAATATCAAACTGAATAAATAAGGCTAAGTGCGAATCTATTTTGGCAACGTTCGATAAAACTAATGAAATTGTCTATAGATTAAGCCAAAATGTTTTATTTCATTTTGGAAATTCGTCCTTCAGCATTCAGTATGTCTCAAAGTGTCAGCACATCGAGGCGGAGACAAAGCCCCGTGGCTTAACATGCAATTCAATTAAAGTTGCATAAGGCTATTAAACGGAGGCCGGCCAAGCACAATAGTTCTGGATGGACCAGTGAAAGAAAGTGGATAACTAAGAAAACGAACAAGGTGGCGACCTTGCCGGATGTGGTTACAAGCAAAGCAAACAAGCCACAAAAAATGAGGGGAGGTGTGGAGATGTTTGCTTGACTAAAAGGCTCCAGATGATGACGCAAACAACAATGCTGTATCAATGAATGCAACTTTCGATTCGATAAACAACATTTAATTAGTAATAAGCAGTTTAGCCAAACTATGATCAATAAGAAGTGATTTCGAGAAGAGTTCTAGTTATATTTTCTAGCAAAAGTTGAATCAAATCATTATTTGGGAAGTGCGCTTCATATATTTAAAGCTACTTTGAATTGCCATTAATTTAACACTAACTCTCTTTGTGTCTTAAAGTAAAAATTGCTGCATATCTAAATTGCGAAGGAAACGCGAAGAAGTTTTATGGATCGCTTTTGAATGAACGTATTTATTGTATCAGCGTAGGAGAAACTAAGTTGATAGATTTATTTCCAGCAACAACAATTGGCGAAAGATCTAATTAGCATGCAAAAGTGTTGGAGATGGAGACTATATTAAAAGAGAGGCTAATTATTAAAAGACTACATTGGGAAAGGCTTTGACATGAGGGTTATATCAAATTCATAGCGCTACAAAAGGCCTTTTAAGTGACATGACGCTCAGTGTCAACTGCAAGTCAATTGGAACGCAGCTGCCAAGTTAAATGGAGTCAAAAATGTAAATTTCATTTGGCACCCCAAGCTGCGCAAACTGAAATTTGAAACTCAAGACATAGAAACTCGTTGCCACAACGACTTGTAAGTCAACATATATATTTGCAATTAGGCTAGACGAGAGACGGTAAGAGGCAGCAACAGAGAAACAGAAAGAGATAGAGAGGGAGAAGGTGAGTGTGTGTGTGTATGTTGAATGCATTTATGTGGTAAATTACAGCAGGCTAACACAGCTGTTACGCCCGGCTGAAGGACATTTGCGTTTGTTCCGCTTGCCACGAAGCCCTGCCTCAAGGGCTGGCAGCAACATGTGTTGAGCACACACACACACCCGCTCACACACATACAACAATATATACAACGAGTGTCTGTTTGCGTTTAATGGCAATTGTTCCCTTTGTTGCTCAAGCACTTGGTAAGGAAAAAGTTTGTGCAGCATCTAAGATTGCAAGAATAAATTGAGCAAATATTTTGAAAACAAGAACTGTGTGTGCTAGTACATAAAAGACACCCACAAAAAAAGGGAAATTTATTGAGTGAGCTGCAACGACGAACAACAAACAGAACAAGGACAAATTACTTTGATATTGATGTGATTACATTAGCCTAATGCGCTAATAGATTCAAACTCATTCTCTTGTTCCTGTACCTGTTCTTGTTCGGTTTGTGATTCCTGCTCTTCCCCCTGATTCTGGCAATTAGTGCGATGTTCTCCATTGTATTAATTATCATTATGAATGTCTAATGAGTGATTCATTCATTCATTCTTAATGACTCTGACTCGAATTCCAACAGCAGATGGAATCGTTTGACAAGTTAAAAGTTGAGTTTTTAACTAATTCAAACTTTCGCCTATCTCAAACTCATACATTTTGTTTTAATTAATTAATTTAAAGTTCGGTTATGTAATTAAAAAGTCGTATTTTTCTACTTCTATTTATTGCTATTCTGATTCAAAGCAAAGAGTATTGTATATTTTTATGCAAAGTGCCTACCATCTAATTAATTCTTTGCGTTCGCTGAATTTATTTATATGCCGTTCACATTAGGTAATGGCAACCAATTGAGAAATGATGTCGACATAACTTACAAATTCATCTATCTGACTTTTCTACCTAACTTTAGTGGAACACACTTTAGTGGGGAACATTACCTCGTAAATTCTATATGCTCATCTATTTCTAATTGCAGCTAATTGCGGAGCAAGCCAACCAACAAATTTGTTTGTGTGCCAATTTTTGTGGCTGGGCGAGCAAAAATTACTTGAACGTAGATAGTTTGATACCCTAACCTGTGTTCAATGTTTTTATTTTATTAACAGATGTGTAACACATAAAACGATTCATCTTGAATTCCACTTATTCCGAAATGAATAGATTTCGAGATAAGATTCAGAATCTTATCTCAGTGTCTATATGCTAATTAAAAAAAATCCTTGAATTTTTATATTTCTAATATCAATTTTTTTTTTTTTTTTTATTTATTTGTTTATTAAGATCTGAGCACAGTTTTATTAAGTGGGGCTTATTACAGCATTGATCAAAAACTACATTTTAACATTTTTACATTAACAAAATATAACACATCTGAGTAAAAAAAGTTTTAGTAAGGGATACTTAAGCGTCTTTATGCCACTGTTCGTCTGCACTTCTAATGTGTTCATACAATACATTTGAACAAAACTCGTGTACTCTAATCCATACAAGGTGGTTTATAGTGTATGTCGAGTATGGTGGAACACTGGGCAGCGGGAGGACTAGTACTGGCAGCTTGGGGCAGCTGCGTCATGGAAAAACTCGCGTCATTGGCAATAAGTAAATAAATAAATAAATCATTTGTGTGCATAGACAGCGTATACATCGATTGATAGATAGATAGACAGATAGATAGAGATAAATACAGAGTGTAGTGTGCTTGTTTGATCGTATGTGTGTGTTTGCAAGTGGTAACAGCAGCAACAACAATATTTACACGTGTCACATACAACACTTGAAAGCAAATAGAACTTGACTACGGCTGGCGCCTTTTTATTCTGCCCGTCACACATGGCGATTACTTGATATCATGCATGTGCATGTCATATCTATATGACTCACAAGCGTCACAAACATACACACATATGACCGTAACACGCAGTGGCCCCACCCCATGGCCCCAATCATAATATTATTAGGCAAGCTAAAAACATTTAACAAAAGAAACTAAACGTCTATGAACAGAATTTCCATTTTCATTCGTCGTGCAAGTGAACTTTTAAGGAAATTATTTTTAAAAAAAATAACAAAAATAAAAGAACACTTGGAATTTTCCAGTCGTGAGAACTAGACTAAGATATACTCCTAATACAAGTTAAAACATAATAAAAACATATTCATTTAAATAAACATATTTAGGTTTTTTCCTAAAATTTAAATACATTTATTAAGCCTTGCTAAAGTGTGCGTACTCCACAGAGTGACAAATTATGAATATGTTTTTTGAAAAGCAATTTGGCTTTTGGCTTTGCTTGTCTCGCCAGTCTCGTCTTTCAGCCGTTGCCTTTCAAGTGGCCATCAACATGTTTGATTTTGCCAGCTATCAAGCACACATCCTGCATACCCTAACCATCGATACACCAAATTGCCTTGGCAGTGGGTGTGTTTGTGTGTACGCGTCATTATTTGGCCATGCTTGCAATTTCTGTTTCCCCACGCTTTTTATATCTTTCGGTCCCCTTTTCTAACTTCCTATTCATCCATCCATCCAGCGGAAGTCGTTGCATGTCCCATCGCCAGGTGGCTTTCCCACTGCCGTCCTAATGAATAATGCAACAGACGAACCAACAAAACAGATGAGCAGCCAACTCAGTGGACCACCAAACAAACTTTGCCCAATGAAATATTTAAATCAAAATACTCATTCCATCCTTTTCTCTCTCATCTCTCTCTCTCTCTCTTTCTCTCTCTCTTTCTCCCTCTTTCTGTTATATTTGATTCTTCTCTCTCTGTGTCTCTGACTTATCGCTGTAAAAAAAACCCGAAAATAAATAAATTAGAAATGCTAAAATTTTAAAAAGATGTTCAGCATCAGCTGCCTTTCTATGTGATTCTCATATGGCATATATCGTTTTAAACACCAACTGACCCTGAACAATTAAGTTTTAGTTTACTGTCAGAGAAGATATTGTTATAAGAAATCTGTCCGGTAATGCTTAAAAGTGGATTTAAATTAAAAGTACAAACATCTGTCTTATAAATTTTGCTTTGGTCAACATTTATATTTATTTTTATACAAATTCTTATTAGAGAATGACTTTGCTTGGATAATGATCCATTTAAAGGCCTGGATAATATATTACTATTAACTTCTTACACACACACTCTCTTTCTCTCTCTCTCTCTCTTTATCTCTCAACCTCCTTTGCTGAATGTATCTCGTATCTGCGGTTGGTAAGCGAAAACTATGCAAGCATTTGTGCATTTTGCACAATTAATCAAATATTTTTATTGAATTTTGTGTGTGGCTGGCAAACAGACAACAAACCAGAGCGCAAGAAGAGACAAATGTTGGGTTAAGTCTCCTTGCCTATCATACATATATCACATGGCCAAAACCATTCAAGATGTGCGGGGTGTGGGACTTGGGCTCGTTAATGGGCCAGCTGACAGAGTGCCAAACAGCCAAACGTTCCACAAAATGATGAATGATGTTTATTTAAGTGAATGTGTGTGTGTGTGTGTGTGTGTGTGTGTGTGTGTGTGTGTGTGTCTGTGTTTGTGTGTGTGTGTGTGTGTCTGTGTTTGTGTGTGTGTGTGTACGTACTAACTGAGTATGGAGAAAGTTACTAAGAACAAGGCGCAATGTTTGTCTAGTCATACTGTAGTATGGGGGGTTAATAGGGATCAAGCTGGGAGACCATAACTTATCCTGGGTTGTCATAAATCGCATTTGTGCATTTACACTAGATGCACCTGTTTGGCCGCAACAAGGCAAAAATGTGAAAATTCAGAATAGCAGAAATATCAGAAACCACACGAACCAGCAAATTCTGTCTAAGTCTTTATGTAAATGGTATTCGTGTCTACAACCCTGAATATAACTACGATTGCGAATACGAATGCGAATACGAATCTAAGTTTAAGCATAAGTGTGAGCAAGAGTATCAAAGTACATATTTGCATATTGCATTGGCTTTGGCTTTTATTTTGATTTTATGTCATGATGCGGACATAAAATATGAACAGATTAACACACACACACACACACACACACACACGCACAAGCCTACATATATATGTATGAATAAATAAGTGTTAAAAGTACCACTTCGCTTTATAGAGTTTTCCACTGGATATTTCAGGTAAAAGCAAAGGCTACTAAAAACAAAATTTCAATTAAGCTAAAAATCTTAAGAAAATAAACAGAAATTTATGTCGGCTTACATTATTGTCCGTATTACTAACTTTTACAAAAATTTACTAAAATTTCCGTCAAATTTCCACCTACAAAATGTCAGAAAGTGTCAAAAATAGAGAGCTGAACAGATACTTACATTTTTAGCAGATTATGTTAAGCTATGAGAATTGAATTCAGTAAATACACGCTTGCAGATTCGATAACTTACTTGCTGAAAGAAAAAAAACAGAAAAGACACTACAAATTAGTGGAAGGTAATAGTCGTTTTCAAAAGACACACTAAGAATTATCGACCAGGAGTTGCATTCAAAACCGCTAAACATGAAAGCATTGTCGATAACATGATATCATAGAAATGCTCAGACCCTATATCTACGCAGAATTGCTACACACACACGCACTGAAACATACACACACACAAAAGATTTTCGATAACAAATACATTTTTTTTAGCCTTGAAACTCTTTATTCTGTATTTGTCTTCAGTCACAAATCGTGTCCTTGCCAGCTCGTCAGAGTCTCTTCATTCCGTTTGATGATGGGTGTGTGTGTATGTGTGTGTGTGTGTGTGTGTGTGTGAGTGTGTGAGTGTGTGTGAGTGCATGTGCTTGTGTGTGAGAATGTTCAGTGCTGAGCAATGTTCGCGCTGTTAGCGTCAATTCAGACATCGCTATTGCTGCTAGTGCTTTTTTTGTTGCTGTTTCCATAGCTGGTGGCATCCACTCGTGCGTCTTTGACGTCTTGCAACGCTTCGCTAAGCCTTTTGTCTGCCTCTTTGGCGTCCAAGTGCAATCGGGCTTGTGTTTGTGTGCGTGTGTGTTGCATGATTTGTGTACCATGCAAAGTCAACCGCTTGTCATTCTTTTTGTTTATGCCGCAGCGTCTCGTGTGACATCATTCAGTTGAGACAAGTCTTTAAAAGAGAAAAGTCAGATGGATCCAGCACTCCGGCACAAGTACTGATTTTATTATTATTTATCCATCCCATATGGTCATTATTATTCTGAATAATAGATTACATAATGCCTCTTATGGAAATGACTGATGTTAAATTGTTTACTTACAGATATAATAAAAATTTTCATATATTTGAAAATAAACCTTTATTATATGATTAGAAACTACTCCTCTTTATTTTTTTCCTTTCTCCCCATCTCTATTACTCTTTAAATTCTCTCACACGTTCTTTCTATCTAACCGCCTCTCACTTTCTCGCCACCTAAATATCTCTCTCTTTCTCTTGCTCTGTCTATTTATTTTTTAGCTATTTATTTATTGGCGCATTTTTCAACACATGTAGATTGAAATTGGCTTTTGGCGCCACCTGGTGTTCATATGCCAAATGATACCGGCAAAATTCATGAAAATGCCGTAACTCGCGTGTCCACAAAACACTTGGACGTAGGCGTGGCAGCTGTGACTGTAGGCGTTAAATTGAACTGCGTAAATCCACAGATCTCAGCAAACAAAAAGTTTGTCTTTTTTGCCAAACTGCAAATTTGTTAGTGTTTTTTTGTTCAATGTTAAAAAAAACTGCAGCAACTAAGGGGAGTGTGGGAAGGGGGTAAAGAGGCCCAGTTTACAAAATAAACATGCGGCAAATAAAATGACGTCGACGAAGATGCTCAGTCAACGTTGACGTTGACGATGACTGCGCGCGGGCTGAAAACTATTAAAAATGAAATGACTGTGCGTCCTCTCTCTCTCTCTTTCTCTTTCTCTTTCTCTCTCTCTCTCTCTCTCTCTCTCTTTCTCTTTTCTCTCTCTCTCTCTCTCTTTCTCACTATAGTGACCTGAGGGGGTGTTCATAGGACGGGGGTTGTGTCATGTAGGGGGACGGACAGACAGACAAACAAACGAGGAAAGCGGCAGCCGGCGGCCTTTACATGTATTATGAACACAACACATCTCAAACACAGACACACACACACGTACACTCGCCAGCACATACACACTCAACCACACCGAACATACACACACATCACGATTGATGTGTGTGCAGACACACAATCTTAAATAACAGCATCAACAACAACAGCAGCAGTAAAAGCCATAGCAGAAAAGAATAAATGAAAATGAGAAGCGTTTTTTGCAAGAAACATTGTTGCGACCACAAAGTCATCCTGTATTTTGATATTTTCTTTTAATATTTATTGTCGCTTAGAAATAAAAAAAAACCCCAACTTGTTTCGATAACATATCGATAATATATCGGTACTATGTCATAAATATATCGAAATTAATTGAAAGGCTGATTGCAGTTCGTTACTATTTAACCACTTGCTTCGACATACATGTGCCAATATACCGCATTTCCGAGCATGCTTAACGAGTATTTAGAAAAATTGTGCTGGTCATTGCGTACAAAAACAAAATATACAAAAAATGCGCAGTGTGAACAGACACATAGGTAAAGGTAGAGATGAATGGGGTTGTATACAGGCTGTAGTACCCACTCGAATATATGTAGCTGTGTGTGTGTCTATGTATAGGTGTAGGGACTGGCACTGTTACTGGCACTGGGACTGGGAATGGTGTTGACCAGTAATCGGATTTCTATATATACACATGTGTTCATGAGAATATGACCCACATATGTCCATCCATACGCATCGCAGATTGCGCTATTGTACATACACACACGTACACGTACAAACACACACTTAAACAAAAATAAATTCAAACGGAGTTGCAAGAAAAAGTTGATTTATTATGCAAATAACAAAAGATCCGCAATAAATGCAGTAAATTTTTAATTCCCATTTGCCCACATCCAAATTGATTCTATTACCAATCGATTAGACAAATATACATTTAAAAAAAGCAATAAAAAACCCCTGAAATATGCCGCAAAGAGAAAGTCAATCGCAGTATATATAAGTCTCCATTAGAATATGAAATACGATTAGATAAAATCAATAACAATCACTTTCCTTTGCAAAAGCAGAATACTAATGAAAAAGTAAAACAGATTTAAGCTAAAGTCGAAATAAAGAAAAACCATTCTCAAAAATTAACTAAAATTTTTAGATGAAATACAAATAAAATGTCAGTTTTTGACAAATAATTATGTACCTAAATTCAACTCGCAATACGAAATTTTATTTTATGTTTACTTTGTTTTAGTTAAAAATGCAATTAGTTTTGCACAGCTAACCGAAGCAACTGAAAAATTGCTCAACTTAATATTTGATGACTGCCTTTTTACTTGTATGGCAAACATTTTCAGCTTTATTTAAATGTGTATGTGTATGTGTGTGTGTATGTGTGTGTGTGTGTGTTCAAGTCACCGATGGGTCGCGGGAGAGGGGGCCAGAGCGAGATAACGCGATTAGGCAAATCTGCTGACACTTAATATTAAAGCATTTTGAAGCAGGGCGCATTAAGTGTTTGCAACGAGCCGTGCGACAAGTTGAGCGGCCACTTGCTGTCCTACAAATATATACGTATACTTGTATATACCAACACACAGACACACACGCACTTACATACTCCTCTCTCATGATGGCTGACAAGGAAAGCAGGCAAACAACAAACATCAGACAAATACGTTGTCCGGTGGCGCCTAATTTGTTTTCTTGTGAGTATAATTTGAAAACTGCGCCCGGCAAAAGCACGCTATACGTGCACCACCCCGCCACCCCCTAAAGACAACCCCTATAAGCGAACAACGAACCCAGCTTGTTGCTGCTCTTGTTGGTATACCCTGTATAATAGTCTACAAAAGGTGTGCGTCAAGTCTTGATTCGATTTAATTATGTTAAGTAAGATTTATGATTTTTATACTCAAAGCTTTATAAATATGTATTTACTTATTTTTGCTATCATCTTTACCTATTTTTTTGTAAAATGAGTTTCCAATTGAATTGTAAGTTTGAGCTTTATGTGACAGCTGCTAGTTGAGCAGACATCACTTGTTGTGTGGGGCGCATCAGCAGCAACAGTTTGCTGAATGCCAAAAGACCAACAAAGCGCATCTGAATCGGATGTGAGGGGAATAAGTAGGGGCAGAGCGAAGAAGAGGCCTGGACTTAGCAGGCAGAAAAAATTGCTTGCTCTGCGAAGCTTGGAAAATGTGTTTATTTAGGATAACTTGACTGCCTGTTGTTGTTTACCAGTAGTTGACAATTGTCGACAGCGCAGCTGGTCGCGAGAGACGTAAATCGAAGGGATGAATAAGGGGGGTAGACCAGAACAAAGACACTCGAGTATGAGTTGCGCACACAAAGCGCATTATGCTAGAGCCAAATAAAAAAACAAAAATGAAAGTCGCGACCCGCTTTACCCTCATCCAACCGTGGACTAAACAGCAGATAGCTACCCACAACAAACCCCACCCCCTGACAATTTTCAACCACCTTAAAGCAAAAAAGCTACTTCAAGCAAATTGTGGGACCTATTCTGATATTTCTGTTGTTGTTGTTGCAGCAGTTATTGTTGTGGCAAAATTAATAAGCACCAGTCTCTGTCGACGTCGACGGCGCCGTCGACGTCACATAAATCAGCGGCACAAAACAAGCACTAAAAAAACCGCTGCGCTGCACAAATTCACAGTAATTAATTAATGTGAGTGTGCGTGAGTATGTGCAAAGTATGAGTGTAAGGCGTGTTAGTGTGTCTGTGTCTGTGTGTGTGTTTGAGGAGAGGGTGGCTCATAAATTAATTGCCGCCCCCAGGCCACGCCCAACCACTCAATCAGGGATTTCTCTCTTTTATTTTATTTCATTTTATTTGCTTCCTGTGTGCTTAATTTGATTTGCCTTCATTGCGTTCCTTTTTTTATTAGCGATCATTAATTAAAGTCTAAAATAAGCTTAGAATTCCAGCTTCCTATTAATATTGAGAGACACATTTTATATTATGTTTGTCTTGTCAGTTAGAATTTTTAATGGTTTACGTAAAAAAAGAATTTAAAACATTAAATGTAATTAAGATATAAGAGTATCGAAGTTTTTAATATTTGTTAGATTAGGCTGAATATCTTATCTTTAATTTATACCATTTCATAATATTCGAAATTATGAATAAATTATACAATTGATGAAATATTGTAAGTTGTTCAAGTAAAACTGAGTGTTCTTAGCAACACATGCATCAGATCTTTGTTTTTCATTTGATGAATCTTCTTGACAACAATAACTCATAGCTACTCGCTTATAATTCGCAACTGTTTCAAGCAGTATCAAAAAAAACTGCAACTGGCTGAGGCAAAAGCACCGATAAGAGCTAAGAGCTTCTGAAGAGGATAGGCAGTCATTTACCTAAGATCATTAGCGCCAGCTAATTGACCTGCTATTTTTTCTCTTGGGATGCGGTCGTGGTGGGGCTGGTTTTGCAATAGACAACTAAGCATGGAATAATAAATCATATGCAGTTTTTTCCAAGCTGTTCGCAAAATCAATGAGTTGGTGCGGCATGCCACAAAGCTTTTTGGCTTTGAGTTATGGTGCACATGAGGCTATCAGGCTCATTCTCAGCCCCTCGATGGGGGTTGGGTAAATTTCTGCTTCTTAAAAAATGTTGCGTTTGTGTCCAATAAAATCTGACACGCATAAAGTTTGTGGCCCTGTCCGAGCTAAGCATCTGTGCCGCTGCTGCAAACTTAAAACCAAAAAAAGGAAACACGGATACGGAAGCGGAAATAGCGTAAAGCGGAAACGCATGTCTAACAACTTGCTTAAAGCGAAATTTCAGACTAGCGCAAAATGTGATTATGCAGCATCGCACGGAAAGTGGCCATCAGCTGAACGAGAAGGAAGTTGGTCATGGTGATGGTGGTGGTGAAGTGGGGTCTCACGGTCAATGTTGTAACTGAAATGGCAACATATGCAACCAAACACACGCACACATATAGGACCTGCGAGCAAACTTTCTTCTTTCTTTCTTTCTCTCTCTCTCTCTCTCCCTCTCTCTGTTTCTCTCATTCGCTTGAAATGCTGCTTTGTTGAGTTTTATTTGTGCAAATCTTTTTGATACCCTTTAGCAAGCTAGCCAAAATGGGTATATTGCACATGAATTACTGCTTTCGGCTTAGGTATTATATGCTTATGTTTTTCGATAAGAAGACTTGTGATTACAACTGTTATTAATATGTTAAAACAGTCATTAGTAAAATCAACTGGCGCCCAGTTCTAGACGTGAATTTCAAATACTGGTCATGAAATTTGCTGTTCTTTATTATTTTTATAATTATCATTAGTTTCTCTCTCTCTCTCTCTCTCTCTCTCTCTCTCTCTCTCTTTTCCCAGTGAGCTAGGGTATGCTTTAGTTCGAGCATATGCTTACTACTTTGTCCTGCATCTAACCAACTTGATCCTGTTATTATTTTTTTGTGCTTCTCGAACTTATATACGAGTCTCCTATTCGTTGTTGTTGTTGTTGTTGTCGGTTGGATGGTTGTTTCTCATCTGTTGTTTGCCTACTTTTTGTGTTTAGCCAACGTCGCATAAAAATAGCACAGCAGCAGTTGACGTCGACGCAAACGTTGACGTAGCTGTTCGCATCGTAGTCGCCCCACTGCATTATGCGGTTGTCGCCTGCGGATGGGGTTGGTTCTCCTCTCCCGCTTCTTCCTCCTCTCCAAAACCACTGCCTTTTGCTCCCTTTTTGCTGCTGCAACGACGACTGCTGTGTTTGTCGTCTGCGCAAGGGCTTAAAGTATTACAGTTACAGTAACAGTTAGTTGTCTGTAAACACCACAATCACACCAAACCAACCAAACAACCACCCACGCTTACATACATTACCACTATTTGTAGGTAAGCGAAATGTTGACGACGACGCTTGCAGCTGCTTTTAGATTTCGTTTTCGCTTTTAGCTTTTGCTTTTGCTTTTGCTCTGCTCAGCGCAATATGAGCAACATTTTTGTTATTCTCATTTTGTTGCTTTTGTTGTTTGTTTGTCTGATGCTTGCAACAAATTGTTGTAAGCTGTGAGACTAATCCTCTCCTCGAACCCACCCTCTCCCAATCCTTTGATAGTTGACTGTGGAACTACTTTACCGGATTACTTTTAGATATTTTTCGACGGCGACAGGCGACATGCTTACGACAAGCTTTCCCTTTTTTGTTGTCCCCCTTTCCTCTCTTCATTCTCCGCTTTTCTTGCCAATTTGTATTCTATAATTATTTTTGTTGCTGCCTCATTTTCACGTGACTTGCCATTCCGTGCCGATTTGCATTGCATACTTTTGAATGGCGCCTATTAAGCACATAAAATGAATTGGTGTTGTGGTAGTTACATACAAAAGGCAGTCATACTGCACTTGCATAAAAACGATTTAATTACCACTGTGCGTGCAATTTAATATAATAAGCATCTTCTTCTTCGTTAGTCCTACGTAGTTGATTATTAAAAAAAAAATCAGCTAAAAAACTTGATAAAATTATTAAAATTTACAAGTTTGAAGCTAAAAAATTAAGACTAAATTTCCAACTAAAAGTGAAAGTTGGAAAAATATTTTTAATAAAATTACTTAAATCTTGAAATGTTGAAGACAAGAAACCCTTTATTATTAATCGATTCAAATTACAAGGTGCAATGGTTTTAGTATACACTCTTTCTCCGCATTAAACTGTCAGGCAATTGAACTCTGACGTACAGATAAACAGCGAAAACAGGTCGCCTTATCTGGCTGACTGTCAATGCCAAGCGCCAATCACTAAAATGCAAACAGCAACAGTACCAAACTTAAGGGCAGGTAAATGAGGTACGGGTCGGTGTGGAAAAATGGATGGGGGGTTGAAGTGAGGCGTGTGTTGTTGCCAACTGTTGTCCATGTGATGACATGACAGCTCAAGTTGTTGCTGTGTATTGTGTGCCATACTTTCCCAAACACACACACACACACCCTTTCTAAAACCCTTCCCCTGCCCTCATAGTCTTCGCGTTTTGCTTTCAATTTCATTTTTTGCATTTCCGTTAAACGGAAATCGCGTAAATTTGCCGGCATTTTCAATGTGCTGCACAGCGGTGTACTCGTGGGGAAGGATAGGGAGATGATTGGGGGAGAGAGAGAAAGAGAAAAAGAATGAGAGAAAGAAGTAGCAGAGGGCAGCTGACAGTGCCGGAAGTTGAGGCAAGTCTAAAAAACAAGTGGCAAATGCCGGATGCCACATTTCAAAACTTGATGGCAGCAAAACAATTTGTGAAACAAAAGAGAGAACTGTGAAAGCTGGTTAAAAAAAAGAAGATACATTTCAGTGAACCTATTTCGCAATGGTACACTGACAAATGCAATTTTAGTCGCCCCTAAGCAACGGACGGTGCAGCCGAATCAATTCGAATCGTTATTGCTGACCACTTTATGGGCTCAATGAACCGCGAACAAATTTTGTGGACACTTGATTGGACATCGGGGCGACAAATCATAAGTTTATTTCTTAAATGCAATCTTGGGCGGAAATTTGTTGACAAAGTTTTAAAAAGTTATTAAGAACTAATAAATCGAAACCAAATAATATCCCATCGATAATATCAACATGTTTTGCATTTTATTTTTCTTTACTTATTTAATCATATCACAAGTTTAAAATTTTCTTTAAAGTGAAGGTTTTATAATTTTATACTACTTACTTTCATATTAATTGTTTGCATTATGGAGCACATTTTGTTTCTTAATCTACATTTTCCTCAAAGCTTTTTAAGTTTTGATGGATCTTGTTTTTCCTTCAGCGTCTTTATACCTCTTACTACATATTTGTCTGGCTGTATACGTAACTAACCTTTCAAAAGTGTTGTTCATTCATTTCAATTGTGATTCGTTGACATTCAGTTAAGTCATTTACTTCTTTCATTGTCTTCTCCCATCTTATCACGCTTATAGCTCACCTCTTCCACATGCACCCTTCAGGCTATCCACTCAATTTTTATTCGTTACATTGCTGCTTGCCCATATAAAATAAGTCCTGCTTCCTTGCACCTTACGGCATACACCATAATGTTACCAATTTGTAAGCCCTGGTTCTATACCCACTTTTCCCCAGTCTATTCTGTCCCAAGCCCTTTTATGCCCAATTTCATTTGCGTATTTTTATTTGCCGATTTAATGTTGCCTACGTTTCTCCCTGAAATTTGGGTTATGATGAAGTGATTGAAGTGCCCCAAAAAATGCTTCCAACACGTCTACTTCAATGGCCAATGGACATGCAACCCGAAAGGACTGAGGGAGAGGAAAGCGGCGAGAATGTGTTGCTATTTGTTTATTTCATATTTTCCTTTTTATTTTGTTGCTATTTGGGGCTTTTGTTTTAGTTTCCATTTTTTTTATTTTCCCTCGTTGATTATATGTGCATTGCGTGCTAATTGGCCACTTGATGGCGACAAAACGAGTTTAAGTGGCCGACAAGTTTTCGTCCCTCCACAGCAGAATGGGCTATAAAAACACAATTTCCTCACTCACAGTCCGCTGCTTTATGGCCCAGTTCTCGATATTACTACCTGCAGCAGTAATTTGCTAATTGAATGGAACTACTTACTTACTTTATAGTAGAGAGCAAGACTTAGCGAGGAGCAAGTAGCGAGTGACAAGAACTGAATAGCGAAAAGATAAAAGCAAGTAGCTCGAATCGAGCAAGGTTAAGTAATACGTACGTAAATAGTACCGCTTAGAAAGTAGCGAGTAATGAAAAGCGGGTGTCGAATAGGTGGCCACTAACGATTAGCTAGTAACACGTAACGAGGAGTTGGTAATATATAACGGGTAGTTAGTAACGAGTAACGAAGAACGAGTAGCTAGTAACATGAGACAAGTAGTTAGTAGCATGTAACGAGCAGTTAATAGCGAGAAGAGAGTAGAGAGAACAAGTAATTTAACAGCGACAGATGAAAGTTGAAAAGGAACCAAAAATTTGAAAGGTTTTTTTTGCTTAGCTTCTCATTACATATGTCCCTGCTTTATAAGCTTCTTTCCATCTGAGAAGAAAAGACACGAGTTGTCTCGCTTCAATTTCTTCCGTTTCTAGTTCCAAGTGCAGCCCTTACTTTAGTACGCTCTTGTCTACCTGTCTCTCTCGCATTCCCTCTCTCCCTTTGTCTCCCTCAGTCTGTCTCACACGTTTTATTGTTAAACAAATGCCATGAGACAAATAAGTCGGGGAGGCTTTGTTTGAGCTTTCCTACTGAATGAGTCACTGACCGGCAATTGATTTGAACTTGGTTGCAGCTGAAGCTTAAAAAAAAGAACACCCACAATTCCTGCCGGTCCACACCCCTTCTACTATGCTCCCCAGCCCCGATGAGCTGCACACATTCGTTTTTATGTTGATGAAGCAAAACAAGAGCAGTTACCATAATTTGCGCATTTGTATAAAATTCGCATATCTACCCCCTATTTAACAGTCGAGTGGGCGGTGCGCGATGCTATCATTAAGAGCTTTAAGAGTTCTGCTAGCAACAATCACACACCACCCCATTATACATCCCCCTGATAGTAAAATTAATTAAAATTCAATAAATTTGCGCTCAAATGAAACGTTTAAATGAAAAGAGGAGTCAAAATGAAAATGGGGTTTGATATGAAAGTTTGAGACAGGGCCGAAGGGAGGTGGCACGGTTGATCTTAGGCAGTGGAACTGACGTACCAGCGTTGCTTGAGGGCATTTGTGGGGCAAGGGCTGTTGGGTGTCAGCTTATGTTAATGCTCAATTACAATTGTTGTCGTTGTTTGAGTTTATGCTTAAATTGTATTCCGAGAGGGGCCAAAATGTGACAGAGGGTTAAGGGCAGGGCGGGACAAGAGGTGCAAATAAATTGGTAAGTATTTACATTCGCGTTGAAAGTGAATCTGATTATTAATTTCAGTTATTGGCTATAATGGCTTCTGCAAACAGCTCAGCGTTAAAAGTCTGAGAAAGAGCTCGATCGATATTCATTTATTACAGGTATTTAGAACAAAAAAAACAATTTTGTTCCAACGCAATTATTAAAGTAGATTATCTTATATATCATTATTTATTTCTGACTATTACTTTCAGTAATGACGTTGGAACATTTCTAGGTTTCATTAATTTTGAATATGTGTATATTTAATATACAGGCTTTATAAGTTATATCTTTTTTTTGGTACGCTTCTTTCTTGAAGAGAATTACTTATGTATGCTGTGGTAATGATATCATATGCTTTGATTTGCCCTTGTCTTGTTCTCTATCAAATTCTCAATCCTTTGCCTCCACAATCTACTTTTTGAAGCGCCTGCTCAGAATAAAAATTGAGTATAGTTCGCTAGGCTGCTAGCTCAATATTATTTATAAATTTCAGAGAATTGAAGTGCCAGTCAATAAATTGAAAGCTTTATAGATAAGTATCTCACCAGTCCCCACTCGGACCCCCTCATATTAAATACTACCTTTGCTCGATGCAATTTGCGGGGGAGCGGAAAGCAATAATTTTTTTTTGAAATTTTTGTTGAGTATTAAAAGGAAGTTGGTGTGGGTATTGAATTGCAACGGTAAAGTTGAATTGATGGAAAAGTAGCAACTGCAACTATGCGTGGAAGACTTAGGGGGATCTGGGTTATTTTTCAAGTTGAGCTACTTTCTAAGCAAGGGTCTCATTCTTAATAGCTGTGTTTTTTGTTCTTGCTGCCAACAAATAAAATTGTTTGCCATGAGACAGCAACCGAAAAAGACAGAGAAAGGGAGGTGAAAAGAGAAGAGAAGAGAGTAGCTTACTGGGAAATCAACAAGCAGGCAAGGAATGCGCGTGGGGAACGACTCCTTGTGGCAACAGTTGCCCCAACGAGACGCCAACGCGTTTACACACACACACACACACACACACACACACACATACATACACACACACCCACGTGCCAGCTATCGGTTAACAAAGTTAGCCCAAAAGCATAAGCAAAAACAACAAAAACAAAGGAAAGAAAAAAAAGAACAGCAAACATCATAAAAATGCCTTCGACAAAAAGCGCAAAAAGAAGGAAATTAAAAAGCTTGCAAATGGTTTGTTGGGAGCGTAGCAGAAATAACCAGAGCCATGTGTATAAGACTGTCTCATACTCGCAAACACACAAAAAGACAAAAACACAAGCACACACACATACACAGCAGCAACGTCTCAGTTTCGATTTGCAAGTTTCAAAAATGTATTTTGCGGCAGAGGCATTTCGGTGATTTTTCGTTGTTTTTGTGTATATATATAAGTATGTGTGTGTGTTGTGTTTGTGTTGTGTGTGTATGTGTATAGAGCATTAAAATTTTCAGACGAGAAAACGCAACGAATGCCTTTAATGCTACTTATTGTAACCACAACATGTGCGCCTGAAAGTGAGCAACACCTTTTTTTTATTCAGAATTCATTTCATAAGAAGTTTTCAGAATAGAGATCAAATTTAGAACATTCTTCCGACTGCCAATTTTTAAAAATATTAAATTATTTTTTTTTTTTGACTTTGACTACTTATGCGTATTGATTCTTGAATTGCCCCCGATTTTGAGTCTCATCATATGCTGTGGAACTAAGTCAGTTGCAGTGGCTTACTTGTGTGTGCATACACAAATTTAGCAAATACTTGTAGCACATACACATACAAATACACACTCACACAGACATGTATATGGCGCTGGTTAAAACAACAGTCAGCAAGTGGCCCAAGTACGCAAAAAGCAAAAGTTCTGACAACAATAACCACAAGTGGATGCAACATGTCGCAGCTGGCCACCCCATTTTTTTTTTGTTCATCTGTTTCTTTGCCCCACAAATGCCCCATTCCAACGGGCCCGCCTCGTGTCCCCTTTTTTGTTATTTTTAGTTCAATTTTTTTTTTTTTTTTGTTTTTACGGTAACAGTTGTCGTAATATGGTCAACCACTGTTGCCAAGTAGCACACGGAGTGATGGTGGGGCAAGGGATGTTTCTCTACAAAACGATTTTCATTGTTTACTGCGTTTTTCTTTTTTATGTCACCTTATGCCCCATATGAGTCCTCTTGGATATTCGCTGGTGATTTACTCTTAACAAAGCAGAAAACAAAGCTATTGAAAAATTATTTTCCAAATATTAGAAAATTAGTTGCAAATCATTTGAATCACAGCATATGAAAACAAATTTTAGAACCCCCAATATCATAGAATTGAATCTGTTAACTGTAAGGGTCATTTAAAAGGGAAGTGAGTAAAAAACAAAAAAAAAATTTTTAAATAACATGGCTTAAGCTACTCTTTGCAATATACACACAAAGATATATATTGGCATGCAAAGCTTTTTCACGGCGAACTGGGCTCCCAAGTGTCTTATACAGAACCTGACTGACTGTCTGCCTGCCTCTGCTTGGACTTTAAACCAGTGTTGAAAATAAAATACTCTGCGGAAACAGGCATTTGCAAAAGCGGACTTTATATCGCGATTTCGCCCATAAGACCATTTGATATCCTCTTTATCAGCCCCACTCACTTCTCTCCCTGGTATCTTTTCGTCACATATCACTGCCATGTGTATATTTATTCAGATTTGGTGCAAGTTGATGCGTTACACGTTATCAATTATGGTTGCCTAAGGTTGTGGATTAAATACAACAGAAACATACCTCCCTTTCGCCTATCCTTCCCAAATATGCTAACTCTCCTTAATTCTCCCCCTACCTCGTCCCTCAATTGTCAGTTAAAATTAATTAAATACCTGCATATTGAAACTATTGCTCACCTCTAATTGAAAGTTTGTCAGGTAGGTTGACAAGATGATGTATTTGGTTAGGCGGTAAGGAGCAGGTTACGATGGCTTACTGCGAAAATGTTGAAAGTGAGTTTCCTGAGAATATTTTCTGCATAAATATATGCTCCAAGCAAACAAGTTTTAAACGCCATTTCGTTTGATCTCCCGCGAAAGGCATTTGAATACAAACGGGATTCAACTCGAGTAAAAATCCGAAAATTTAAATTCATGGGCTGTCTACCGTGGCAACGAAAGCTTAAACATTTTGCTGACATATTTTCCACAAGCATTTAGAACGAGACACCTCGTCTGGCAGAGAGAGACAGACAGAGAGAGAGCGAGAGAGAGTGAGCAATAGAGGGCTCTCTAAGAGGATACGCTTGAAAAATTCATAGCTACTGTTGGATTTCGGATGGCTGCCAAAAAGTTTTGTACATATATATACACACACACACAGGTGAATTTAGAGGCCACGAAATGTGGACGGTTTGGTTTGGCTTAGGTTTCGCTTCTTGTCCCGGGCCGCGGGGCAAAGGCCAATTTTCAGTTTGAATATTTTAGCTGCTAATTAAAATATATTCGCGGTTAACAAAACGCGTGCCAAGCTACGCAACAGAAACCAAACCACCCTTTACCACTACCACCGCCTTGCTGACCTTGAAAAATGATTTTAGGTAGACAAAAGAAAGAAGATAGAAAGCAAAGTTTTAAGAGGAGGCTTCCCGCATTGCAGAAGCAGAATGAACACGAAATCTAATTACAAACGAGGGAGCACAGGAGTGGGTAAGGGTGGATAGGTGTTGGCAGGGCCAATGCCAAGTATAAACAGTAACATTACAGCAACACTTAAAGTAGAGAGGGAGTAGGGAGTAGGGAGTAGGGAGTAGGGAGTAGGGAGTAGGGAGTAGGGAGTAGGGAGTAGGGAGTAGGGAGTAGGGAGTAGGGAGTAGGGAGTAGGGAGTAGGGAGTAGGGAGTAGGGAGTAGAGTAGCTTGCAAACTTTGTAATGTAGCTGATGGCAACGCCAAGTCACCCCACCCACTGTTTGCAACGGTCAACCCATCAGCTGTTCACAACACAATGTGAAATGCAATGGAGCAATGTGCACTGACAAAAAGAAGTGTGCCCCAAGAAACCGGTTCTTGGAGCTGCACATATTCTGAACCGAAGTTAAATACAGACTCAAATCAACTGATTCCTCACCAGCTGAACTTTCAGTTAATACTACTTCTTAATTTTGTCAAAAAAAAATAGCATATAATTTTTAGTTTTCTTATGAACTATATGTTTCTCCTTTCAAAGAACAATTTTCATTAATTTTCTTCTGCGTGCACCGGAAGGCAGGACGGAATGTGCTGCCATGTTGCATCATGTGTCTGAAAACGGAAATGCGTTGCCATATTGAATTTGCTGAGACAAATTGTAGTCTGACAAGAGCAAAACAGCACACAGATTACACAAGCGACCCACACACACACACTAACGCACGTCCAAGTCCAAACGGTCAAAAGCATGCAACACGCTCTTCCTATCAGTAGCATCATCTGCCCGAGTTGGTGTGTGTGCGCGGATGTGTGTATGGTGTGTGTGAATGTGTGGTTGGTTGAATTTGTGTCTGAATTTACAGAATTTTCATTTCAACTTTTTACAAAATACCAACGAGTTCAAGCTAACCCACTCAGTTTACTAGCAAAAACGAACTTAACCTTTCAATTCAATGATATTAAATTCAAAACCGCACTCCTCTTGAATATAACGGTAATGGAAGCAGCTCGAGAGTGAAATATAATTTGACTTGAGAAACTTGCTAATTTATTAAAAACAAAATATATAATTGCTTATTTGTTTAAAAGCTTTTAGCAATTGAGAGGCATCCTTTTGATGTTTGACTCTTTACTCAGCTGCCAATTGAAATCTTGCCTTTTTTAGCACAGATATGTCGATTGAGTATTCAGCATATCCCAATGGCATACTGAAGCAGAGCGAAGAGGGGGATGGAGGGGACTGGCAAAATGACATGGCATATTTCAAGGTAGACTTTCTGTATTGCGCAAATCGAGCAAAAAAAAAACAAAAAAAATACGAAAAGCTCAGCTAAAAAAAAAATGTTTCCATGAATTGCTGCTGAAACACCACCACCCACAAACCCCTCTCTACTTAACCCTAACCAACACTGGGAAGAGACCACTTCGTCTCCTCCTCCTTCTCTGCCTCTACCCGCTTTGAATGCAAGGTCTAATTGTGTAATTAATGAATTGCCTTTCGGGTAACCCAGCTCAACTAGCTGTGCATTAAGCCCATAGGGAACGTCTATGCTTTCCCATACCGCATCCTCCACCATCTCCACACACACACACACCCCTGACCCGCATTTAGCGCAAACTTCTCCATAGCTCGGCGAACCACATGGGACGTTAATTGAAATGCTCGTGGGGTGGAAGCCGTCCCTCAGATCACCAGGTTTCCCAAAAAAATAAAATAGCAACAGATTTAGAAAAAATGTGTAACATTGCTCGATTAGCTAATACCCTCTGTTCAACTATTAAAAATTGCCATTCAAATTTAACTAGAGAGCTCGAGTTAAGACTATGTTTTATATTTTATATATACAGTATTTTTCTAGAGGCCAACTCATGATCAGAACGGTATTTCTCCAAAATTCCTTTCAGATAACTATTTTCTATTTCCTTTGTTTTTTGTGGCAGAAGTAGAAAATAAATTTTGAAAGTGTATGCATATTATTTATTATAAATGTATTATTTACTATCGTGTTGAGCATATACGAACTGAATTGCATGGGCATAAGCACAGCCGATGTGCCTTCAGTGGCATATTTAATATAATAATATAATTAACCTATTTTCACAATTTTGCCTTGACTAAGGTACCAAAAATGTATCAAACCAAATATTGAGAGTTTAGAACAGAAAACTTACCTGCACTTGATGTTGGAGGTCAGTTTTAAGAGCTCAGACCTTGATTACGAGCTAAACTAATTTTCAAAAATGTATGTTTTTAAATGCTTTGCTTTGTTTTAAATATATTTTAAATCTTCCACTAGAACATAGATTTCATAAGACTCCATGCAGCTTGTAATAGTGCTTAAAAAGTTAAATTTTACTGAAATTTTTGTTTCCGCAGTTGCGTCGATTTTTTCACATTGTTGCCCAACTTTTGCCACCTCACGAAGGCTTGCACAAGTGGTAAGCTTTAAGCAGAGCATAAGGGTTAAAGAGATTTTCTTTTTCCAAAAGCGTGCACTAAAAACGTAATCCACATGTACATTTGGAGTGCACGGAAATAAAAACTATTTGTTGCATTTAAGATTTATTTTGTTCCATTTTCGCAAACTAATCGAAATAATTAATTTATTAGTCAGTAAATTGGTGATTTAAAAGAACTCACAATAAAATGAGTGAACAACTAAAAATGTATACTTCGAGTAAGAATCAAATTGTTTTCAATATTGAATTTTGCCTTAAATCGAACTACAAAAATTAACAACAAATTTAACTGCTGCAACTTTTTGATACCCTTCTTATACATATTAAGTCAGATCAGGATATACAAATTGCATTAGTTAAATTTTAAATCGAGTTAAATCGAGGGAAATAATACTTAAATGACCCGCGTAACAAGTGAAAAATGCACTCTCTCCCTCTCACATGCTCTTGCTCTCTTTCCCTCTCTTTCTCTTTCTTTTCTATTTTGCTTTCCTTGCTCTCGGTCGCTCTCCCTGTTTACAATTGAGCGCTAGTTAATTTATTTGAAAATCCATTTGTTACCTTTGGCTCGGCTCTGTTTACATGTCGCTGTCTGTTTGTCTGTTTGTCGGACAGATATCGACATATATATTTTGTGTTTGTACATATGTACACACATACGTAATATATACATACTACGTACGTATGTATGTATTGAAATATATACACAATTCTTGGCATTTCTTCTTTATTGTGCGTATTACATTTACGGCTAATTCAATTTTCCCATGTACCATTCCCAATACCATTCCCCTTGGAAATTTTTGGAAAACGGAAATTTGTGCGCGTTTTCGTAGCATTTATTCCAATCGGTAAAGCTTAAAGTTCATTAGAACAAACAAACAAACCAAAACAACGACAACAAGTTCATTGTTTATGTAAATATGCTGGCGGAATGGCTTTCAAATCAATTCATTAGCCACATAACAATACAATTACTTATATATATATATATATATATATATATATATATATATATATGTATATAAATATTCATATACACTCGGAGAAAAGTTTATTTAATAGAGAGGTTATATATGTGTATACATATTTTGAAAATGTCGATTGCCAAATTCCTGATTATTGCATTTGTATAAATACATACATATCAATACTCCACTGGTTGGAGACCCGCTTTACAATCTATACTATTATATAGCCCCATTCGGCGATTGGAGCTGACTGAAAACAGTTTTCGGCACATAGTCCAAATACACACGTCTCGAAAGAAATATCAACGTGTGCGCTAACGGGTAAGGGGTTGGCGGGAGGTAAGGGGCAACAGTTGCCGTTTTGAGTTTGTTTAGTGAATTATCGAGCAAAAGTCGACCAAAGAATTTTTCTTTATATTTTTGTTATGTTGTTGTTGGTGTTGTTGTTGTTGTAGATTTGTTCTGTTTTGTTTAGCTTTAGTAAATACTTGAAAATTTAATGCCGTTTGGCCAATAATTAAGCAAAAACAATGCAGCACAGCGTCAGAGGTGCCAGCAAGCGTTTCTCGTCTTTTCATGGGTCTCAATGCAGAAACACACTAGATATTTCTGCTCTCATTTCGCAATACTTTAACATATATTTTTTTTAATTATACCTTTTTAAAGTTACCATTTTTTTAAATTTTATTTTAATGAAAGTTATAAAAAAAAGTACCTGCACAAAATAATTATTATCATGGCTTGTAAATATTAAATATAACTGTCTCAATGTAATTCTTAAATCAAAACGATTAAAATTTTTAAACTAAAAAGAGTATGGCGCATTCGTGAGATGCTTTCGATTGCCACGATTACTAAATTTTTTGATTCATTCATTTTCTGCATTTTGTTTTTCACATATTTTTAAATATTAATCATACGCACAGTTTGCCAACATTGATTTGATACTGGCCAATGTACAGAAATTATTGAAAGATTGAGAGCAGAGTGCAAATCAGTGGAGGGCAGTAAGAAGAAAATTAAGGAATAAATAATATGAGAAAATAACCTAAATGTAACGAATCGCAGCAACAGATGGCGCCAGAGAGCAGCTGTGTCGGCGGCGGAAATCTTTAGCGTCTTCAGTTAAGGCAAGCGGCAGATAAGCAGTTGCGGAAGTGACCCAAAAAAAATAAAGGTTAACGCAAACGCGAACTACAAAGGGGATGAGAAAAAGATTTCGAAAAGAAATAAAAAAGAAAAGCAGAGGCAAAGTTGAAATGAAAATACATTAAGTGAAAAACAAAGCATTTTATTAGTTACAAAAAAAAAATAAAAGAAGCCAAGGACCCTGAAAAAACGAAGGTCTAACTAATATTATAAATGTATGTTTGTTAAGGAAAATTTAAAATGCTGACTGGCATTTAAAAGAATTCTCAGGAAACCTATGCTGAATTACAGATTTTGTAATGTTTTACGGAATTTCAATATGTAAACTTATATTTAGTTATTATGTGCTCACATTTTCTTTTTTTATTTAATCAACAAAATATTCTAAGCACTTGCCAGAATATTAAAAGACGAATTCCAGACTGATTTTCAACACCGTTTCTTCAAACATTAAAATTTGCACAATCTTAATAATTTTTTAAACTTCATAATCAATATTTATTTAACTTCAGCATTAAAAATTTCGTATGCAAATTTTAAACGCAGAAATCATAAAATTTTACAGCCCTAATTCACGTATTTAATGTTTTGTATAACGACAAAAAAAGTTAGCAAATCGAAAGTTCGAATATATCTTAAGTGAACTTCATTTAGCAAGGAACCCGTTTAATTTTAGCTTCCATTCATTTTACAATTCAACTCACTCCCTTTTTATTCGGATCTGCCCTTCGAAATTATGCACGCACTGTGAGAACACCCACATATTTTCCAGCACTGACCTTCAAGTTTTGTTACAGAATACTTTTTTAGATATACAATGACCAATAAACCTAAATTTATCAGATAATTTATTCGCACTTTTGTCATTAATTTCTTAAATTGGAAAATATTAAAAAATTACAAAATTTAATTTACCTTTTGCTCTCTCTTTGCAGTTGTTTTCTGAAATTGCTGTGGCACTCTTTGCACTTACGTCTCTTTCTCTCTTTCTCTCCCTATCTTCTTCTTTTCTCTCGCTCTTTCGCACAGAAAAAAATTGAAGATGCAACAACAAAGGATATTTCGTTGGATAATTTTTGTTTAACACCAAGAACAACAACAAAAAAAGACAAAAAAAAAGAAGAAAGAGCAACTACTATTTTTAATAGAGTTTCGGGCAATTAATAATTTCACAAAATTTCAAAATATGTTTTTTTATTTGGATTTTTTGAATTTTGGAAATCTATATTTAAGCGTGTGTCCACTGGCTAAAAATTCTCTGAAGCTATGCTTGAGTTGATTTGACGCACGACCCAAGAAACGAACTCGAACTCGGAGTTTGAATTTCAGTTGGGACTTTTGAATATTAAGTGAGAATGGAATGGTTAACTCCAAGATCTAAGAACAACGCAATGTTATCCGCTCGGAGGCTGAACGCCTACTGAATGTTAAACGCGCGCCGAAAAGCTGTCGTAGAATGCGACGAACATCGGCCACGCAACGCGTTTGACGTTGGCGTTGGCGTCGACTGCGCTGTCGGTGGCGGCAGCGCTATTGGCAGCACTAACGAAAGCCAGCCGAAGTTGGTCGTGTGCGTGCGTGTGTGTGTGTGCGAGTTTATTCGTCTGTTTTGCTGCTGTTAGCTGTCGCTGCTGCTGCGCTTTTTAATTGCATTTCAGCTGGCAAAAGCGCAGCAGCAGCTTTTTGCTCTGCGCTTCATAAAATATTGTTAATGCTGAATAATTTAAAGCAAATATAACGCAGTCTACACAGCACACACACACAAACTAGCACACATGGCGCCTGAAAAGTCTACAAACTCACTCAATCTACGCATACACACACAAACGGAAAGGCCTTTTGCTTCAGGTGAGGTCTCCACTGCTTGGAAGCAGTCTTCCTCTTTTCGTCTCTCTTCTGCTTTCCAGTCACATCTTGCTAAAATGTGTGGAGGAGCGCAACAGTTGAGATGAATGAAAACGTTCTGCACGAACGCATGGGCAGCGACGCTGGCGTCGCAGTTAGCTTCATGTGTTGCTTTCTGCTTTTACACCTACCGTCTGAAAACTTGTGGGAAGCTTAGACACCGCTGCTTTTTAGTCACACACACACACACACATAGCTGGGGGCACTGTTGCTTTATGAAGTATGTGTGTGTGCGTGTGTGTATGCGCGTGTGTGTTTGTGTTAAGCAGCAACTAATTTTTGTTAATCACACCTTAATGACATAAACCTGACACCATTTTCGATGGGACCACCAAAATCCACCTGCTAACATTCACCATCAATTTACGGATAACCAAATAATTAAGCCTGTAGACTCGCATACACGAGTCTGACTTTGTGTGAGTGTGTGTGTGTCTTAATTACAATTTGTCCCCTATTGTAATAATAACAACAACATCTACAACACCGGTAGCGTGCAACTTGGAATCTTGGATTGCAACTCAAAATACGCCATAAAAACACTGTCACACAAAAACCACTCACCAAAACGATAGGCGCTTTTTAATGAGCTGCCAGGCGACAAAGACAACCAAGTCGATTTGCTCAAGAAGGTCCTGAAACTGCATGCGGCTGATTCATATACTTTAAATACATTTATGGCATTGAAATAAATATTTTAATGCATAGTAACCTATAATCAGTTTAAAAGGCAATCTAAGTAACCAATATTATTGCCTGCATAATTTATTGATTAATTTAATTTGCCCAAATATATTGTTATCTATTCATTAATTTTAATAATATTACATACCCAGATTATTTATTCAAGGTATTTACAATAAAATATGTTATAAAATAATTCTGAATAAGACATATTCTTTACTCATTACAAAAAAGTAAATAGACAAAAAAAAAAAAAATTAAAAAAATTCGATTTACCACCCGTTACGTTGACTAACATTTACCTTATCTTGTTATACTTAAGAATTGATATCTATACAATAAAAATCTTACTTTCACAATACATAGGTCTGCTCATTTTAAATCGTTATTAAATTAAAAACCAATATTCTGTTTGTTTTTACACCTTTATAATATGCCCTTTTTCATTTCAATTATTTCCTTTGTTTTCCTTATTTCCAATTTATGATTTTAGCTTATTTGCATGCCATGTTCAATTTCACGCCTTCCGAGTTTCCAATTTTTAGCCTGGAACCGTTTTAGTAATCAACATAGTGGTTGCTTAGCGGTTAGCCCCATGACAAGACATTGTCAGCAGCAGCACAAGCAGTAGAACCTGCAACAAACTCACACCTATTGCTGGCCTAGCAGGTGCATCACCACCACCACCACCACCCGACTGCAGTGTCTCATTAAAGTAATTGCCATAAATGGCAAAGGTGAGCAGTTGGGCATGTGACTTTCTCAACTGCAGCTGCACATGTGCCTTGTTGTTCGGTTGAGAATGCTCTTGCCACTCGATTTCAGTGGATTGCAGGGCATAGAGTGAGGCACTTAGAGTGCTGGGCATTAGAAGGCGACGCTGGCGGTGCACAAAATCGCCGCTTATTCGCAATACGTTGAACTGTACAGGGGCTGTTTCGTTCTCACTCAGCTGACCGCAGCTGCTGATGCTGTCATTGCGGCAGGCAAAGATGCCGCACAGTCGTACTACACTATACTGTGCCTCCTCATAGCGACGCTGCCCCACAAACACGCCCAGGCGATAAACATACTCCGGCTGCCGTTCGGTTCGTGGTAGCTGAGCTAGCTGCCACTCAAAGTCGCAGCAAAGATCAGCTTGGCAAATACGCCTCCCTTGCAGGCTGCCAGCGGCAGCAGCCGGCGGCAGTCGCCAACTATTGAACTCGTCCAGCAGCGGCTGTTGCAACATTTGTAATTGCTGCTGTGCGGGACCCACGCGCTCCTCATCCAACTGGACGGCCCTGCTTTCCACCAGCGGCGAACGGGGCACGCGCGCTAGCAACAATTGTCGCTCGCCAATAGCTGCGTTGTCGCCAACCATGAGGCGCTTCAGGGCACCATGTTGGCCAGCGTAAATGCCGGTGCCACTGATGCCGCCTTGGGGCAGACTCGCACCGGCCGCCAATAGATTCACATTGTTTGCCCAGGCCCATCCCTGCTGCAGTTGACTGGCTGCAAATACAAAAAAAAATATATTAAGAAGTAGCTTGCAATGAAGTAGCCGCATTCAGTCAATATTAAAACCGTTTAATTTGGATCACACCCAATCGTTGCCACGGATTAAGTTATCGAAAAAATGAAATAAAGCTGATCTGCATTTATCAAACGAGGACACCTATTCCAGATTTAAAGACTTGTTCATTTCGACTTGATGGAGTCGTGAAAACTTTCTTCTTCGGCCACCTTTGTTTTGAGAGGAATATGCTGATTAAAGGGACACGGTTCGATTTAATATATCTAAAAGCTGGGTTGAGGGTATCTCAAAGTAGAGCTCCACCAACATAAGTGTTCTTGTCTGTTTAAAGTGGAATTATTAATCAGTATTTATTTTTTGATTATCAAATCTGATAGTCTACTTTAATTCCTGTGCTATAAGATTAATCTAATACTACTCATAAAACTGTGTAAGCGTAGTTTTCAGTTACAGAATAGATATGTCCAATCTTATATCCGTATGTACTATAGAAAATTAATAATGTAGAATTCTGTTCGTATCGAGACAATAAATTATTCTAAATTCATCGAGAATCGAGTTCGAGCTTGCAATATTTATAATATTCGAAAGAAATCCGTAATATAGGGTATTTCATAGCCGACTACAGCATTTATATTTATTTTGGTATTATTGACCGACTGACTTACTGAACATAGAATAAACTCACCGGTTAGGAAGGGCAGCTCCGAATTGAACATTTTGCTGACAATCAGATTGTGGAGATTATAACGCTCGACGAGCTCTTGAGCGGGCGTGTAGAACAACATGTCGAAGCAAATGAAATGCCCGAAGGTCACATTGAAGTCCGTCTCGAATACGGCATACTCTGGCTGCCTGGTGCGACTTAGGTGCGGCTCCAGATACAAGTTCCATTTGCGATATCGCGAAACTACCGCTCCACTGCGATCCAGCACCACATTTGTATTGTACACATTGTAGCCGCGGGTAGGGCATTCTTTGTCCGTTATCGGATCGCAGCGTTCTCGTTCGTTCACATTGAGTAGCAGATAACTGTGCGCCTCGACGGCGGCACAGGCCAATTGTCGCAAAAAGTTGGCTACCCCATCAGCGGGTGGAGCCACAACGAGGCACAGGCTGCGCTTCGACGGCGCCGGTACGGTCGTCAACTGTAACTGACTGTTGAGGGTGCCCTCCGGGAAAACTAGTATGTCGGCTGTGCCATTTGCGGACGCAATCAGCTCCAGATATGCAGCGAGATTCTGTTCCAGCAACTGATCGGAAGTGCCAGCACCGAACGCCGGGCGAAACTCGATCACACCCGCTGTGTAGTGATCAAGCGTGCTCCAAGCCCTACAGCTGCTGACAGAGAAAAACACCACCAGCTGAAGCCACTTGCCACTCATGATGCTCCCTTCAGACTGTGCGCACAGCTCGACTCGACTGTGATTTTAAATCCAGAAACGGAACACGAAGCAGAGACTGAGACAGAATCAGACAGAGGCAGAGGCAGAGACAGAGACGGAATTGTATTTAATCTTATCTTTCGTATCGGGCACAATTTCGGATTATGTCCGCCGTCTCTTTTTGCTTTCGCAAATACTATAAAGTTGTAGAAGAGAGTCAAAAATAAGATTGGAAGATTATAAGCGGAAATCTAAGATCATATATCTAATCTAATTTCACGATTGCTTTCAGGCTTCATATTTCATCTTCGACTATCGCTTTCATTGTAATTTTTCGGACAAATTCTTTGCCAGTTTTAGTCTTATGAATATTATGAATGCAACTAATTAACAAAAAACTGTTTAGAATTTAAATTGTACTTTCCATCGGTTAATTAATATTAATATGTATATGCTCATCAGGGTATTTAGCTTTCAACGTTCACACATTTTAATTAATAATTAACTTCTCCGACTTAAGCGTAAATTAACTTGCGTGTTCGATCGCAAATACCATATTTTGACAGATTCATGATTAACATTTTAATATTAACAGCAGCAATTCCAAAAGAAAGAATTTGAACTATATAAATCGGTGCTTACTGTGATTTCAAGCTTCTATATGCTGTTCATTCCAGTGGCTGTGGGAGATGGTCGACTCAGATCTGTTGTCTTTTGATTAATTATCTGATATGCATACTTTTAGGCGGCTTTGAAAGAGTTCAACAGAAACTACTGAATATTGTGAATGATATTTAACTTCTTCCCCAAATAATCGTTTTTTCGTTCTTGGAGAAATAATTTTCGTATTAATTAATAAATTGGTGATTATTATTAGAGTCATACACCCAATTATTGTTATTGTCTTTCCTAATTTAGACACTTTCTGAGCGCTTTACCAAACTTAAATTATGTGTTAAACATGATACATATGATAGTGAGTTATGCACAACATAGCTAATAAAAAATGCCTCATGACATGAAGATAACCATAAATGAAATTTATGTTATTTCATTTTCAAGAAAAACAAGTGGCTGAATGAAATGCGAACGTTAGAAATACGAAAATCAGCCAAGAGCCAAAACTCAAGTAAAGCTGAGCAGCGCCGTCATCAGTTGGCTTGAAGCCGCAATCGAGATCCTGTTGCTGTGTGCCAACGCCAAA
This sequence comes from Drosophila longiperda, assembly GCA_035042125.1. Lineage (NCBI taxonomy): Eukaryota > Metazoa > Arthropoda > Insecta > Diptera > Drosophilidae > Drosophila > Drosophila longiperda. Next base: position 547,010 of record JAWNLV010000149.1, read on the forward strand.
TGTGCAAATATTATCATAGTAGTTCCCATAGATGGCAAAAGTCAGCAGGTCAGACACCTCCAAGTCGTCAGCCAATGCGTAACGAGCATTTACCTGATTGCTGGAAATAAAAATCAAGTCAAAAACTGAGTGCATTTAAGACAAGATAGAAGACTTTGAAAAATCACATTAAAATTAGAGACATCACTAAAAATTGCATACTTTTTGTTCTCAGACTCACATTAACAAAAAAAAATATTAAGACTTTTTAGTACTCACCCATTTTTTAGGTCAGAGAGTTCAAAATTAAACTGTGGCGGCTCCAGGGGCAACAAGTTTTCCCGCACACTGTTGGTCAACAGAAGAAACTCCCGCGACTTAGGATAGACCACCTCAATGATCAACCGACTGAAGATTAACTGAGCTCGAGTTCCATCAAGCAACTGCCCGCAATTCGTAATGTGGGATCCGTTGCAGGCAAAGATGCCACAATTTCGCACATAGTTGGCATCCACTTTCTGCTCATTACGCCAGCCATCATAGGCGCCCAGCCTATAGCTATAGTGGCTACCCTTGGACAATCTATCCTTCGACTGTCGCCACTCCAGCTCAAAGTGGCAACACAACTTGCCATGGCAAACCTTCTCTTTCACGCTTCCCGTGGCCTTTTCTTCTTCCAGCGCTAGCAGCTTACTCTCATATTGATCTACATAATCCTGTTTCATTTGAAAATCTGTACTGCTTGAAGACCTGGGAATCGCTTTCCGGCCTACAGAACGTCGCTGTCTTTGCATTGGCTCAGCCTTTGTATATTTTGGCACCTGAGCCACATACAAGCGACGCTCACCTTCTCCCGTCTTCATGGTGCTTGTGATGGTGCCCGACCTTCCATGATAGATTCCCGTACCCGTACTACCGTAGTTCGGATGACTGGCACCCGACGCCAATAGATTCACATCGTTGCTGTATGCCCAGGCCTGCTGCACTTGGACGGCTGTAAGCAGGAAAGCAAAGATGTTCTTGAATGACATGGAAATATATGGAAGTTATCAACTGTATCAGACGCACCAGTAAGAAATGGCAGCTGGGAGAACCACATGCTGGGAAAGATAAAATCCGTAATACCCTGCTCAGCCGCCATTTGAAGGGCAGGCACATAAAACAGGATGTCAAAGCAAACGAAATGTCCAAATGTGACATTGAAGTCCGTCTCAAAGCTGATGGACTCTGGCACAAATGTGGAATTCCGTGGCTCACCATAGAGATGAACCTTGCGATATCTCGAGACGACCATTCCTCTGCGATCAAGGACCACATTCGTATTGAAGACATTATGGCCACTGGGTGCACATGGACGCGTATCCTCGGGCGTATCGGTGCAGAGCTGCCGTTCGCTAATATTGATCACAACATATTTGCGAGCAGTGCGAGCAGCGCAGGAGATCGCCACCAGAAATGAGGCATAGTATTTGCCATTTGGATCGGATATACAGGGTGTTACCTGCTCCTCTATCGATGGCACAAAACTGAGGGTGTCGAGTCCATTTAACGTTGCCTCTGGAAAAACAATAATATCCGTAGCATTGGCATCGGCCGACTTAATAATCGACAAATATCCAGCCAAATTATCAGCTAGATTCGCTCTGGCATCTGGGCCAACTGCCTGACGAAACTCAGAAACGCCGGCTGTGTAGAAATTATCAGCGATAGGCGTCTGCAAAAATGTCAATTGAAGATTAAACTAGGCTAATGTTTATCTGGCTCAAAACAAAACTAACCTGCTGACTCATGCCAGTGCCGGCTATCAATAGCAACAACAGTTGAGGTCGCAATCGCGTCCAGTTAACGCTTGGACCACTAATCCAGTGGCATCGGGCCATTGCTATCTTGACGTCTCCGAAAGTGTTGCTGCCGCGTGTGGGGCAAACGTTCAACTGTGTCCCCGGCGGTGTTTTGGCCACATTTTATATGCCTTATCCGATTAATACTAACGTAAACGAGCGTAAATACCAAACCCAAAACTTAAATTCATTAATCTTATCATTAGTCCAATTGACAACTTATTTTTTTGTCGCGACCAAACTGACCAGCCTACAGTGGCCCAAAAGCCGTTTGTAGAGCAGAAAAACAAAACAAAAATTAAGCAAATATATTTCAAGTTTAAAGCTGAAGAAATAAATACTAGCATATATAATTATATAAATTATGTGTTCAAGCATGCTTATTAGTAAATTATAGCATTAATTTGTCGCCAATTAAGAAAATCCATAAAAATTAATGAAAAAAAAACAATAATAACCCTCGATTTTTCCAAAAAAAAATACATACTACTCTTTCGATCTCATATGGTTGTCGTAAGAAAACTCGACTGAAAGATGTGAAAATTGTCGTTTATTAATTTGATGATTTCACGCTATGCAGCGGATTTTGTAGTCTGATTATTATATTTATATAGAAATTTAATAAATTCTTTATATGACTTAGATTTTTGAGGACTTTGAGTTATATCTGAGTACCATGAGTTCCATAAGTCAGTGAATTTCTCGCATTGTACATTGGCCAGCCAATCAAACCGAACATGGCCAAAAGTGTTTGGCTTATCAAAGAACTGCAAATGAGTTGTGTCTCTTGACTGTTAAGCATGTTCAAATTGTGCTTATCAGTCAAGCCCTCGCCCTCCTCCCTCTACCTACGGTTTAGCGAACATATTACACAGTATTATCTTCACTCATTATATATAACTGCTGTTGGGTACTACTATATTTAAATTTATTTTATTATATATCTCAAATCAAAAGCAAAAATGTTTTATCTGCTTTTCTCTCTTCGGCTCTAATCCATGTCCTTATCAACCTCTCCTATGCCCCATTACAGCATTTTTAGTTGTACTTCCATTAGACCATTTTTATCTCAGATTCATTTGCTCCACTGTTAGACACTCTCCAGCATTTTTGCACAATGTTTACGTCACTAATAATAATACTCACAGCTTGATATATCCACTGACGTCGGCTTTTCGGCTAATCCCTGCCAGAGCTCCGCAGCAATTAGCTTTTATGCATTTTTAGCCACTTTTCAAAACTGATGCACATTGGCAGCCCAATACCAAGCCCAATCCCAATCCCAGCCCGGCCAGCAACTAAATTCCAATCCTTTTTCTTCGCAGTTCAGCTTAAGTCAAGAAGATAAAACAAAAACATTTTATGCTTGTATAAAATTTAAAAATAATGTTTGAAAATTTCTTGGTCATATATATTAAATACGAAATTTACCCAAGGGAAACGAGTCGTATGTATACACACACACACGCAAAACCCAGGCACACGCACACACACATGTGTTTGCCTATGCGTGTGTATATGCTGATAGTGGATGCTCATTTTATGCGAAGGCTGCCGTAAAAAAGAAACGAACGGTGAAACTCGCTAAAAAGGTAAGACACGAAAGTAACAAAAGCGACAAATAACAAGGGAGATAGTTGCTGACTGGTAGCAAAATATAGAGTGGTAGTAGGCAAGAAATACTGCCCATGTTTGCCTTTCAAATTGCGAAAGCTATAAGCAGGTAACCGTCCTTCTTGGTAACTTTAGCTCTTAAATTACATGAGATATGGTATTATAGAGAAGGTTCCCAGTAATTTTCCTTCCACATTTGATAACTGTAGCTCTTAAATTGCGGGAGATATTCGCATTTTTGAAGGGTGGTACTAGCAATATATTTTTAAAATTTGGTGACTAGGTTTTAAAATTGTGTGAGATATATGGTCTTATCGATTTACCCTAGCAGAGTAGGCGTGGCCATTCAATTTACTTTCGATCTCTTAAGGGATTACCAGCTATATACTTTCAAAATTTAGTGAATAGAATTTACTAATAGTGCGAGCTATGCGCTTTTAAGATTTGTAGGGCCAAGTTGAAGATGATGTGGTGTGGGCCAGGTGTGAAAATAAAAATTTGTTATAGGTTCTTAAAGGCGGCTACCAAAAGCATACGTACAAAATTTTACAACTCTAACTATAAAACTGCGGAGGACATAACCATGTCGGAGGCTGGCGTTGCAAATGCCGATCTTTGTTGTAAGAGATATGTGGCTTTATCGACTTTATCGATATTATCGATTTTAGTGGACGTAGCACAGGCCACAATTTGTTGCAAGTTTCAAGTCTCTATCTTTAAGTTTGTCGAAAAAAATTGCGTTCATACAAACGGACAGATAGACAGATGGACAGGCGGACCAATATGCTCTGATAGCCTCGGGATTAAAGTATGAAAAGGCAGACGAAGGCAGCTTCATTTAGACTTTGGCCCCAGCCTAAGTCCATGCTCCACATATGCATAACCAAAAGCTCATGTGTGTGTATGTGTATGTGTGTGTGTGCGGTTGGCAGTCGGGACAGTGTGTGTTGCTTGTTGCTACTTATTTTTAAGCTTTGTATTTAAGCTTTTTGCACGATTTCCTCTAACAAATGGATTTTCACTTGTTGCCCCATCTATATGCACACACACATGTATATGTGTGTATATATATGATGTAATCTATATGTCCTTGTTGTCATGCTCGTTTTTCTAGATGCCCTTCATGGGGTTTATATTTTAGCCTGTTTTGCTGCTAAAAAAATAATTTAATTTCTCTGGGCCATCTTTTTTGCGGATGTATATATTATATATATATATATATGTATTTGTGTGTGTGTGTACGTGTCTATGTAGGCCTTTCAAAATTGGGCAACAATTTGAAGGACCAAGACGTATTTATGACTTTGAGCAACAAATTTCGAACTCCTATTTGCAGTTCTTAATCGAAATAAATAAATAAAAAAATAAACAGATACATAATAATACAATTGGCTATAGATATTAAGGCCTATATGTATGCAATTTAAATAATTTTATTGCAAAAAAAATATAAATTCTTACCGATACCATTTTGGTTGTATTTATTTGAGCTTTATAAATCGCTTAAGATTTAGGCAAGTGAAACAGGTTTTACAAAAGCGAAAATAGAATGAAATTATAAAAATTAAATTTTATCGGAGTTTGACTGAAAATTTAAAGCAAATGTAAGGAAACTCAAATTATAAAATGTTAATGTACAGTTTTATGAAATCCAATATAAAACAATTAAGATGAAAGCAAATCAAATATGTTTAGTGCAAATATACCAGGAGATGGCTAGATGCATATTGAATCAATCAGGCATGGATCAGTCACTGTGGGCAGAGGCAGTAAACACAGCGGTGTATTTACGCAATCGAGCAGCCACAAAGGCACTGATCGGGATGATTCCAATGGAAGCGTGGACTGGCAAGAAACCATCGATTAGTCATCTAAAAGTTTTTTGTTCCATTGCAGTGGCACTGGACAAGGACAAGGGAAAGAGTACCGCATGGTTGGTTAATCAGTGCAGGAAAAAGGCTCTACTATGCAGAATCCAAGACAGTTGTCGATTAAAGAGATGTTCTCTTTGATGAGGCCAGCTATCTGGAGAAGGCGAGTAGAGGCTTGCGAGTAGAGCAAGCTGGCGAAGAGGATGATGATGATGAGGTTGACTCCAGCGGTGAAGATATCACATATCGGTCAGATGCTACGGATCAAAGTAATGCAAATGAAACCTTTGAAAGTGCTAAAGATGACGCAAAGCTGGAGGAAGAGCAGATCCCACGAGTTGGACCTGGTAGACCGAAATTGCTTCGGACGGGCACACCTGGACGCCCAAGGAAGCAATATAAGCAATATAATAATATAAGTGAGGTACCCATTCCAGCAACCTAAGAGAAGGCTATGCGCGGATCGCATGCTTCGTTTTGGCAAGAAGCGATGCAAAAGGAGTATGAGGCATTGATTACGAATCAAACCTGCCAGCTGGCAGATTTACCAAAAGGTCATCGTGCAATTGGTTGCAAATGGGTCTACAGTTTGAAGCGAGATGCTCACGGCCAAATAGAGCGTTTTAAGGCACGACTTGATGTTCTAAAGGATACTGTGTACATGAAGCAGCCGCAAGGATATTCCGAAGGAAATCAGGCTAAAGTGTTGCTGCTAAAAAAATGTTAAATATGAATTGAATTGAATTGTAAGCATGTTTGCATTGTGGAAGGGTGTAGAAAATAATGTTATTTTACACTCAATGCATCCCTGCATCAGTAACATATGTATGTTAAGTCTCTTATTATCGATAGTTATAATGTTAATTTACAGTCTTGAATAAACTTTGGTTGAGCACACAACGCTGGTGGGACTCAGTTTTATTATCTTATCTAGGCATTCCCGCATAAAGCGGGCCAGCAAAGGTAAAACAGCGCAACGAACAAATTAAAGTGACGGCATTTTGAAGGCGACACCTTCAACGCTGTCCACACACTTAAGCACAACAGCACATACACACCCACACTCACACACCTTAGAAACCCATCAGCGTCCTCGCCCTTATATCGAATTGCAGCGATGTCAACTCTGGCCACAGACGTTGCGAGATTTGTTGTCTGCTTGATTAATTGCAACATGTAACGGCGAACAGGAGATACGTAGTCTTCGGGGTGGGCAGTTTCTCCTGTTTCTGGTTGGCTGCCATTTGTTAGCAGCGTTTTACTGCTTCACAGCCCGCTACGCATGCATGCAAACTAAAAATATTATTAATGATGGCAACTCTGGCGGCAGTTTTCAGCCTCTTACTTAGCCTGCATTTGACATAACTCATACGACGCGTTGTCTTTGCAACAAGCAGCCCACCACCATCAGGACCCATCCCTCTCCCTGAAGTCCCTGCTGAAATTGATCCATATTGCTGAAGTGCTGCTGTGCTGTTTTGCTGCTGTTGCTGGTGCTGCTGGTGCCGCTGGTGCAGGTTCAATGCTCCGCCACATTTGTTGGGGACGGTGCTGTGAAGCATTTACTGATTAAGCTGCCAGATTAATGCCAGAAGCAAAACAAAATTATGAAGCTCTACCGATTAGCAGCCACACTCACACACACACAGTCATAGGATTGTGTGTGTGTGTACACCTTTAATATTGCCATAAGCTCTGCTGAGGCTTTGAACCACTTGGCATATGCTTACGTGTGCGTGTTAAGACAGACAGGAGACGAATTCCTTTTCCTTTTTATTTCATCTAAACATATTGGTTTTTCTTCTCACTTAGCATAGGAAATTGGATATGTACAAATTATGTTATTTATTAAACAATACTTAATGTTCTATTATAGTTAAAATAAATTGAGCTTTATTCGATTAAGTTCATTACAATCCCATTTTCGACTACTCTCCCAACATTATATCATTGAGCGAAAGAAAAATAAAAAAACAACTCCGCACAAAGGATGAAGGCTTGCATTAATAATTTTTATTTAATATTAATCTTAAAGCAGAGAAACTTAAAGATAACATTTTGGCAAAAACAATAGAAGAATGCATTTAATTTTTGCGCTTAATTTGTTAATATTAGATTCAACCTTCACTAAAACGATATAAGTTCAAAACTATTGGCAGAATTTATTAATTAACCTCTTTTTGTCTCAGTTTTCATGCATTGTATTATTTTGTAGTATTTCTTGTCAATGTTTAGAATTGGTATCTACGTCTAATAGCGCACTAGGAAGTCGATAGTTGCAAATACCACTCATAAATTAAAATATTTAAAATCGGAAATGATGAATTGTTCTAAAGTTGTTTAACTTATCTGCAATCCACGTTGATGTATCAATAAAATATCGCTAAGAAAAATTATCTTCTCTAGGAAGATTCAAGGCAACGCCCACCTGGTTTTACCTTGGATTAAAAGTAATTTGCCGTCGGTTATGCGTTCTCACTTGGCTTACTTGTAGATTTCTATATTTCAATATTCCTTTCGCTTTTTCGTTCACTTTTCTCACTTCCTTGCACAATTTTATTCATCAGGTTTTCCGAAATTTGTTGGCCGCTTTCTGATTTTTTCGATTATATATAGCTGTGATCTTTGTCTATTTTAATAACCTTAGACTTTCCACTTTCCTTTCTATATTTTGTCCTGTCCCTGCCTCTTTCTCTATCTCGATTGCCATTTTTCCAATTTTCCGAAGATCGCATTTTAGCTATTTATTTTATTATTATTTTTTTGATTTTCCTCCAGCTTTCCTCTGTCTGATATAATCCACTATGTGTGTTATTTCAACAAGTTATTCAATTCAACTTTAAGTAAATATATATACATTTTTTTCAGTGCAGACAATTATTTGATGTGGATTATTAAATCAGTGGGGCACTTTTGAAACAAATACAAGTAATTTATTTGTAAATCTTCTCTCGCACAAACACACAAATTTATATAAATTTGAGTTTTTTGTAACCACTTAGGAGCGTAATGCTAAGTTTATAGCTGGACTGTTTCTGTTTTTGTCTGTGGACTGATTTATAAGCATGTGCCTAGACCCACCCGACTGAACCCAGCCCAACCCGGGCTGAACCTGTGCCTGCAGTTGATACGGAACTGTGAACTGGACCACAGGTCGTGGTGAACAAGGACCTGAACATATGTCTTCCACTTGGGGCGCTGTTAACTCAAAGTCAGTGTGAGCAGCAGAAGGAGAACTAAGCTGAAACTACTCTCGTAAAGCCAACCATTCGCGATTGCCTTTTGTTTTTTTCCAAGATTTATTGGCATATAAATTTAATATCTAGGCTCAAACTCCACTCTTCCGACAGCAAGTTCTCCCATCTTGCCGCACTTAGAACGCCCGGATGGACAAAGTTTGGGAGAAGTTGATTGAATGCGCTTTACTGCTTGGATTTCCGTTAGTAAATTGGAAATGAAATAATGTTGAAACGACTTATGGGAGGTGGGGCTAAAGCCACGCATTGGCTCTATAATAGCTAAATGGCCCGGATTTTGTATTTGGCTTAGGCAACTGCGATAATTTTCAATTTCCATGTTGTCAAGCAAAATGCACAACATCGAGAAAAAAAACTGAAAAACGCTGCTTCAATATTTTACCAATTCACCTCTGCAGAAGTCAATTGAAAAAATAAATAAGACTTGCCAATAGACATGTGCTCGACTTGAATGTACCCTGTTAACTGGTCTGAAGTCTCAGTTTCAGTATGGAAAATTCATTCTAACTTGCAAAGGTTTTCATTGTAAATAACTTTGTTGTTAAAGTTTCAATTTAAGCTCAAATAGTTTCTTTATTTTAAAAAGAAAAGAGAACACAAATTAAGCTGACCAGAAGAGATTGCCATTGTCAAGAAGAATAGCATTAAAACTTTTCTTCGAATATATAAAGTAAGGATTTTGGAAATAACAATTGTTTCGAAACTTTTATTTTCCGACAAAATATCTGTTTTTTTTCAATATGTCATCAAATAATGTCATTTAAACAAATCAGAAACTCTCCTACCAAAATTTGTCCACAGGGCAAATTTGATAAACAAAAAAAAAAAGATTGGCCAAAACGTGCCAAATGACTAAAAAAAAAAAGACTACAATTTCCTGTGGGACATTTTTCGATTTTGCTTTATTTTTTCACTCCCAAACATTGATTGCCATCAAATTCTGGGTAATTCACTCATTTATTCGATTTGGCATTCAGCTACAAGAGTTAGAGACCCAAGTCTCGATCCAGCGAGTTGTCGTCATCATTAATCGGTTTGCACCTGCTCAATGTCAACGTAATGAAAACATTTGCACTTGCATATTCATCCGGTTTTGAAAAGTTCATGTTTTTTGCTTTTCTTTTACTTTTTTTTTGTTGTGGACGTTATCCTGACAACTGTCTCTGAATAGACAAAATCCAGACATTTTCCGACAATAATGTCGACCGAAATTTTTCAGTCGAATTGGCTCACATCCTGCACATCGACTTGAATCGAAGCGAAGCGCAACGAATGGCATCCAGATTGGATTTGTGCGCAAATGGACTTGAGCACGTATTACTCTCAAAATAGAATGCATGACAATGTCGAGCCAACATCTATGAAATGCCTTCTCCTGCTCCAAGTGACTGATAAAACAGGAGCAAATTCTACTCAGCTTAACAAACTCAGGTGAGCTAACAAAGTTAAGTTGTTGGGCTTCACTAAACTATGCGTTTTCTGCATATACAAACGGAGTTTTTATCATATTCATTTCACTTGAATAAGATGTGAATGGATTGCAAAAGCTTTAAGTCCGCTCGACGACAGCCAAATGTCAAGGATAAGTTGAGATGACAGACAAGTTCTCAGTTAACAGCTTACCTAACTAATAAAATTGTATGTCATTCTGACAACGCTTTTTGGATGAGTAAAAAAAATGTTGGGAACGATTAATGTATATTTAAATCTTAAGTGCTGCAAGATGTGAAATTCATGGCAGATGTCAGCAGAACTATCTTTAGAATTTATATATATATATATATATAAATGTATTAAGTTATATATATAATTATATATATATAATTATAATATATTTAAGAAAAGAATAGAGAAAATACACAACTAATAGCTGATTTTAGTTAAGCAAACAGTTAACTTAACAAAGTAAACACATCTGATTGCTGGGCGCCTTATGCAATTCACTACTGTGTAGTACACTCCCTTCATACAGATCCATAAGTCAAGCTGTATGGGGAAAGCAGACAAAGACAAGGACAAGGATGAACGACAAATGTGAAAAGCAAGCGACAACAACAAACTTGAAATCCAATTCTTTTTTTTAGCTCATGAAACGCCGCCGAATGTCGCGACATTACCAGCACTTCAACCTAAAAATACTGTTCCCCACACCATTCCCCCCCCCCCCTTCACCCAGCCGTCTCACTATCACTCTAGTAGCCAACGAAGTCAATACTCCCTATGAAGTGGACTCCACACCTCTTCTTCACCATAACGTTTCAATGCAGTTCAGTTCAGTAAATATTATGCTAAATTGAGAAAAATTGTTGCCTGATACTCTGGCACAGAGACCCAGGCGAATGTCGTCCTTGGTATCCTGCGCCGTGTGTCCTTTGACATACGGATAGGGAGAGAGGATAACAGGGGGAAAAAAAAGAGAGTGGGTTATGGACGGATTTGCATGTAAATTTGTTCGCGTTTTATAGTCGCAATTTTTTGCTTGATTTTGCACATTTTCTAGATTTCTATCGTAATTGGTGGCTTGTTGCGATCCATTCACAATAAGTCGCCAATCACCCCATCCCCCACCCCAACTCATCACTGCCTCTAACGGAAGTACGAGTATCCGGTTCCGTATCCGTATCCGCATGTCGTTGAAAGTATGTAGTATTTCTATGACTATTGCGACTTTTACATTCAGCAGCAATGGGCCGAGTAGGTAATTGTTGGGTAAAGCAAATACTGTTACATATTACGGGAGCATTTCATTTAATTCATAATTTTCATTTGATATAAATATTCAAATGAAATGAATATGTAAATAGAAATCACTGCAAAAAATTTAGAGAGCGTATTCAAAGAATACGCTCATTTTATTTATAACGCGTATTTTTCTTAAATTTTACCCAATAATGTAAATGGCGTAGCTTCAGTCTCAGGTTAATTTTAACATATTTCGTAGCATACTTTTGCGGGCAGCCAAATATGCCAACAAACTCTGAGGCGTTTAATTACATTACATTCAAAAAATTACTCCAACAAGTTAAGTAAGAATGTAAGGAAAGTGAGTGACCGAAAAGTGGACCAAGCCAAAACCCGTTGTGAACCCCACAATCAAAATAAATTGTATAGCGCAAGCGTCAGTCGTGTGTATAAAATAGTCATTAAAAGGACATGGCTTCTAGATAGAACAAAATTTCGTAAGTAGTAGGGGGAATTTATACACGCATATGTGTGTGTGTGTTCATTCACAGTGCAATTAATTTTTTTGTTTATCGTGCTTATCAGACTATTTTCGCTTGATTTAACAAACGCAAAAGGTTCATGGCCAATGTCCATTTGGTTATTAGTTGTCATTAGTTTTGGAATAACCCTAAACCCTTAACCTAGCTAGCCTAGCTCCCTGCCCCTACCACCCATTCTTCACACATTAAGCTTTAACTAGATACGAATGCTAAATCCTGGAGTTTATGCTATTAAATATCTCAGCACCCAAACGCTACATTGATTATTCGTTTTGGCTTATCCACTTTTCATTTTGGTAAATAAAATTCGAATTCAAACAAAGAATCGCAAAAATTATTGAATTATTTATGGGCTGGCTGAAGCTTCAAACTTGAGTTTAATTTTTTTACTTTATATGTTATATATAAAACAAATTCATGTATACAAAACTTAAGTAGTTTAAAAAGAAAAAAGAGTTGTTTAATTTAAAAGTGCAGGTGAAAATATTTAAATCATTTAACCGGTTATGCATTTGTTTTAGTAAAACTTTTATGTTCTTAATGTCTTTTTTTTTAGAGTGTATGACAAAAAAGTCTTTGCTTTTTGTGTTTTCGAGAGTTTGGTATCTGCAAGCATTTCATGAATCGTTGTTCAATTGGGCAAATCTGTTCACATGGAGCGGTCAACAATGAAAACATTCTATGCATTCCGCCAACACACACACACCCACACACACACACAAACGCATACACTTACAAAGCACGTAATGCGCTGTTATGCAACAGAATCGATGCAATAAGGCATCAACATCAAGCAAACCAAGGATATTTTATGTGCCTGAAATAATAGCTCTGAAAAAACCAAGAACTTGTTCCAATGAAATGTGTCATATCAAACATATTCTATATAATATATATATTCTTAAAACTTATGTAACCCCAAATGTAAGCAAGTGTGCAAGTGATCTCACTTCTGAGGGCAAGCCCAGAATCTGTATAGTAAAACAAGTAAGAATTATGTAGTCGAGGGAGCTCGACTATGATATACCCTGAACCCACCTGTTAATTATATTCTAATTCTATTGGCAAATTTCCCTTTTAAAAGTCTTACACCCAAATGTGAGAAGGTCTGCAAATGCACTCTTTTCTTATAGCAAGCAAGGCACTCAAATGTAAAAAAAACGAATGGAGCGCCTATTTTTATTGGCAAGTTCGAACTGATCCCTAATTGGCTGGCGGGTGGCTAGGGGGTAACGGGGTGCTGCAGAATACACACAAAAACATATTTACGCTTGCATCGATTACCATGCCATCTCTTTCTCACACATGTGCTCGCATATTTATGCATACACAAAATGCTGACGGCTTATGAGAATATATTTTTGAACATTACTTGAGAGTTTCCTATCATATCTTGATGAAATTTTGGTAGTTAATTCATAATATGCATATATATTCTGTATTCATTAAAGATAAGATTCTGTATTTGAAACAATGGCACTTATTGCAATGGGAAATCGTTATTTTTTGATAATCGAAAAAATTAAGCATCTATCGATAAAATAAAGCACACATGATCTGCACTGGATATACGAGAACCTATATTGCAAATTTGAAGCTTGTTCATACAGACAGACGGAGGGACGGACAGACATGAATATAGCTGCTAAAAATTACATTCATACATTAAGTGCTTCTTCTTTCCAGTTTGTCACCTGTTTTTAGCCATTTTCAATGGGTTTATAGTAGAATTAAATATATGCTGCTAGAGACTAAAGTTCATAAATTAAGCTCCACTAAATTGTAGGCATATATATTGCTAATGGTTTCGTCTTTTCTCTTATAAATACTTTATATATAATATTATATGTGTAACATTCAAAACTTTTTATAGACGACAGTCCCCTTTTTATTATGTGTTGGCCCAACTAATAGTCTGATTTGAATGGCTTCAGGCCAGCAAGTTGTTACGGTGACCCCATTGCAAGTTGTTGCCAGTTTTTGTTATGCAGTATCCACCACAAAATGGTCGTCGGCTACACGTACTATAGAACGTGTTCCAAATGTTGGTGGTGTACTGTGTAAAATGGGCGTTGTTAGTTTTCCCCTTCGCTTATTACGTTGGCAATAAAATGACTTTCAATTGAATTAATTCGTTCTTTCGAGGACAAGAACAGAATTTATGATTAACTTTAATAGCATTCTTATTTTGCACAACAGTTTCTGGCTTGTCATTGTTGTTGTGTTGGCACTTTGTGTGTCTGCATAAAAATCAAAATTTCTTCGCGACGTTGACTTCATTTAGTTAGCATAAAAAGCGCGTAAAAAATACAGAACGCCACTGGAAGGGGGTGGAAGGCAGTGGAGTAGGCGTGGTCATCGCCCCAAAAAGTGCGCTAAAGTATAAAGTTAAAATCTTAAAAGACCACCCCATATTGTATGTACAATAAAGCACACAAACACATACACAAACTCACACACACACAAAATGCGGCAAAGGAAATGACGAAAAACTTGATTTATTTTTATGTGCTCAACAAGCTGGCCTGGGTGCCATTGCAGGGGTCCGCGGGGTAGCAGGGTGTTGCGTAGTCGGCAGGTGGCCATTCATACAAGTGGTACGTGCGTAATGACCAGGCACACACACACACACAAACTCGCACACACGTTTTGAGGCACTTGAACTTGAAGAAGTTTTTACATTGCGTATACGCAATCATATTGCCTTCTCTATCAGTTTTTCCCTCTCTTTCATTCTCTCACTCTCTCAATTTCTCTGTCTCTTTGTAGCTTACTATCTGTCTATCTATCTGTTTGTTATTTTTCATTTATTTTACGCTTTAGTGTTAAATTATGCATCTGCATACAATTATTTCAAACGCTTATACACATATATGTAAGCATATAAATGCTTATATATATATGCATATATGTACATACATATCGGGAAATTGGTCAAATCTGGGGCTCGTGAACAGCTGGCCAAACGCAATATGCTCAAAATAAAAAAACCCAAAAATGTAATAATAATAATGACGCCAATAACACGCAAAAGAAATGAATAAAACAAGAAAGTACTGTTATCGATTCAGTTTAGTTAATAATTATATTTTTGTTGAAAGTTAAAAATGTTCTGATTTTTATCAAAATATTCTAAACAATATAGCTATACAAATATCAAGATATAAATTTAAAGTCAGACCTCAAACTGGAATCATAAGAATACAATTTGTATAAAAAGAATTTATTTTTAAAGGAAATTGTTTACAAACTACAACTTTTTGAAAAAGACAAACAGAGAAGAAGGCAACACATTACTAAAGAGATAAACAGAAATTTAAAAGAGAACACCTAGATATAATATTAATATTTCAAACTCTAAACTCAAATTTAAATGTAAAATACAAGCAGCTTGCCTAAAGTAACATTTACTTCCTATTTGTAGAGTTTCAACAAGAAATATATTAATAGTTGAGCTTTCAAATTGAAATGCATTCTGATCCTAAAGGTATTGTTCCTTTTTTTGTTTAATCCATTGATACAACCAAATCATTAATAACAAATACACCAGAATCATATTTGGTTGGGTAAATTCCAAACGAAATGCCAATTAAATGTTTATCCAATATATTTGTCACTCACCTCCTCCCTCTGTGAATGTATTGAATTTGTCTCGAATTATGCCGATTAACTGCAGAATGTGTAATTATCATTTTGATGTTCGGAATTTCAACGGAATTGTAAGCTAAATAGTTGAGTGGCAATTGATAAACCGCAAATGCAAATTACATGCAGCGAATGTAAATATAAATTCATAAAAACTTTACATAAATTTCGCACAAAGCTGAATTAATATGAAGGAGAAGTAGCCCAATAAAGGCTTACAAAGACGTGGTGAATGCCTGGGAGCATAATAAAAATATATGAAAATCAGCTAAAATCATATCCATTCAAATTCAAATGGCAGGCAACGCTTCAAGGGGTACATTGAGGGGGTGGTCGAGTAAAGAGTCTCAGGAAACAGAGGTATGTCGCTAGCGGCGGCATAAAAAAACCCAAAAAAAAGAGACTGAAAACTGCTAACTGAAAACTGATATTCAATCAGTTCTTGCCCGGTCACAAGAGAGATTCACCCCCCCCCCCCCCCTCCAACCACTTTACTCTACGTTCATGGTTAAAAAAAAATAGCAAGAAAACAAAAGTAAACGGGCAACAAAGCCCAGCTGTGAATGCCACTGCTTAGGGATGTGTGGTGGGGTTCTTTGACGGTGTTTTGGCGCCGGAGGATTGTGTGAATGGATTGTCAGACTTTTTGATTTTGTAGTAGTAGCCACCGTCGTCGTCGTCGTCGTCGTCGTCGTCGTTGTCGTCGTCGTCGTCGTCGTTGTCGTCGTCGTCGTCGTCTACGTCGTCGTCGTCGTCGTCGTCGTCGTCGTCGTCGTCGTCGTCGTCGTCGTCGTCGTTTTTAGCCCAGCGAGTGTTGAGTACTGGAGTCAAATCAGTACCTATGTGTATCTGTAGGTGGTATTAAGGAAACCCCAACCACTGCCACTCACCAGCACCCCTACCTCACCCATCAAAAACATTTCACTTTGGTAAACTCGGGGGCAACTTTACAATAAATTTCACCAAATAAATCAAAATGTAACAGAAGCCATGCGCAATTTTCAAGCGCCAGGTGCTGCTTCCAACAAGAACAATAACAAACAAAAATAAAAAATAAAAAAATATGAATGTACTAAACTAAAAGATTCTCTGTGACGCACTAAATCTTATTCTGAAGAGTATCCAATTTTTTAAATGACATATTTAGATGGCTTAGTAAGTTTTCGAATTGAGGACACAAAAAAAATATTCAGCTCGAACGTAAATTTCAACATTCAAAAAAGAGTACAAAAATATTTAATACTTTATATCAATATATACAAAACGAATGCCAAAAAATATGGACACAAGTCTAATGAGGCGTTTCTGACTCTGATTATTATGATTGATTATTAGGATTCTAACATACACCTAAACAAAAAAACATAATAAAATATATATATATTTTTTAAATTTTAATCTATAACGTAAATTTTAGATTAATTAATTTCTGAATTGTTAAAGAGAGAAGTAAAAATGTACTTTACTAATAGAAGCAGGATTTGACAGGGTATGTAAGCAAAAGGAAACCCTGACAGACTTTTAAGGGCGGCCACCAGGTTAAGGGCGTGGCCAACGAGGAGCAAACAAAACGAGAGCTACAAAAAAGCGAAAAGTTTTTTGATTTTTGTGAAAAATGATTTCTGATTTTATTTTTTTTATGAAAATATTCAGGCAGTGTGAGGGCCATCAGGGCCAGACAATGAGTGAGATGACGGCGTCGACAGACGGGAAGTCAAGGTACGTATCACGAATGGGCGTGTCAGACTGCTCTGCCTATAACGTTTGTTTGCTTGCCAGCTGCCTTCAAAGTTGGTAAGATAGCAGCTTCCCTGTCATAATCATCACTGTGCGAGTGTAAGTGTGTGTGGATGTGTGCGTGTGTTTCAAACGATTGGAATGACACACTAATTGACTTCTTATGCTGTTTTGTGTCTTCCCTCTGTCCGGAGGAGTCATCGCATATACTGTCTCCGCGTGCTGCTCTCTCTGACCTCTAACTAGCTGCGTCTATCCAAACAATCATTGCGGAAAAACGAAAACCAAAATGTTAATCGGCAAAACAATGTTTGAAACCGGAGTGTGTTGATGTGAAGAACACAGAAAGAAGCTTTGACGATATATTAATTAGTTACGTAGCACAATAGAATAGACAAAATAAGAATCAGCTTTGCCGGCATTACTATAGCATTATGTTAAAACTTTTCAAGCTTAGCTTATAATCCACAAGTAGTATAAGCAAAAAAAAACTATGTGCATCAATATTGTATAAGTGTGTGTGTTTGTACTCACATTGAAGTCTTAACACCACAAGTAAATAGCTACCTGATGTAAGTACAACATCAAGTCCTAAAACGGTCAATAGAATCGAATTGGGAGTATTTAAGAACAATATTAATTGACTAATAAGACCTTAGAAACGACTTGGTTAATTATAAATAATACATGTGAGTAATATATGAATAATTTCCCATAAAAAGTCTAAAAGCAATTTGAATAAAATACTTTATTTCAAGTCCAACTAAAGTGCTTAGACTTTCAGGTAAGTGCTACACTCAAACATACTCGAATAAAAAATATAAAAAAGTAAGGGCGATGCGGGCAGGGCGGGGCCTTGGCTCAACTTTCGGTTAGTTTAAGGATGGCAAAGAAATGAAGTTTTAACGCAAAGCAACGGCTTCTGGGCGGAGAGATAGGAAGAAAGGTGCTGACCAGGGGGCAGAGGGTGTCATAGCTTGAGTCCAGTAGCCAGGCAGATCAACCACACAATTCTAGCAGCCCCCCCCCTCACCCCCCCAACCACCCCTTTCTAGACAAATACACAAAAAGACACACACAAACACACTGCTTGACTGGCCATGTGCAACAGCAACAAGCCTCATTATAAATAGCGCCGACTGTTGCACGGCAGCGACGCCGACGTCAATGTCGACGCCAACGCTGGCTACCTGTTGGAAATGCAAACACGCGGCTTTCAAGCACGCAGCGACATCAGGCGCAAGCGCTGGAAGGAAGTCTACAACAAGGAAAACATAGTCAGCTCGCATCTTGTAGACTCAAGTGTAGACTTACCACTACCCCGCGCAAGCCTCCTCGCCAACCAACTGATGGTGCATTTGGCGCAACTTTTGAATCATTGGAAACCAGTGACTATTTTATCTCACCCTTTTCTTACAGTATTGAAATGAATTTTAATGCACATAATTTCAGAATATATTCAATACATATCATTAAGCAGAATCATATAAAATGGATAGCTATGTTTTAAAAAAAAAAGCAAACAAATGAGAAAAAAAAGCAAATTTCAAGAACTTATAGAAATAATCGGTTAAAACTGCACAATTGAGGAGAATAATATTAACCCCAAGGTAGCAGCAGGCGCAAAAGATGAACGACCTGCAGAGCCACCTGAAGCAGGCTTTACATCTGTACCATTTGAAGCTGTTGTTGGTTGCAGATGGTTCAAATTGTGTGTGCTTGCCAGTTGTGTGAAGTAATTGGCCCAAATGCCAAAGGTTAACAGATCATTTTTGGGTTTAAGCAACTCCATTTGTACCCGCGTCTCTTTCAGCTCCTTGGCCGGGGGCGACTCCGTCCAATTGTACTGTGCCACCTTTAGTGGCAACATGGCGCCATCTACTGTGCTGGGCATAATGAGACGCCGAGGCGCCCCTGGAAAAACACCCTCAATGCTAATACGATCAAAATAATATGCATTGACCACACTGACCCCGGTGGGAAAAACGCGTCCGCAGCTTGATAACTGTTCATTAAGGCAGGCAAATATGGCGCAGACAGCCTGCTCGCTGCGATCGACCATAATAAAGCTGGTCTCATTGCCCCTATACACACCCAACCGATAACGATAAGCCAAGTCCGCTGAGCTGCCAATCGGACGCCGTTGCACCCCGAAAGTGCAACAAAAATCGTGGTGACAAAGCCTTTTGTTCACGGTCTGTATGAAATTCACCTCGAGCAGCTCTGTGGTGAATATGTCCAAATTATAATCGCGATAAGTGGCGAGTTGCGTAAGACGCGGTGTGACCAGCTGCGCCTCAAATTCCGGCAACACCTGCGGCGGCAACTCAAAAAGAGCACCTACTCCATCGACGACCCTCTTTGGAAGCCTCGCTTTGAGCAGCTTGCGCGTGGGCTCTCCAAATATATCAGCTATCAGACGACCAGCACGACCTGCATAAATACCCGATCCGCTGGTGCGTCCAACCGGATTGCTACCGTCGGCTGCGAGAAGATTCACATTGTTTGCATAGGCCCATCCCTCCTGGAGCTGTAGGGAGCTTAGAAACGGTAGCTCCGAGAACCAATAAGTCGGGTAAATAATATCGGTTACATTGCGCTCGATTAGCAGTCGCATTGCTGGCTCATAAAACAACATGTCGAAGCAGATGAAATGCCCGAACGTAACTCCGAAGTCCGTCTCGAATGTTGCCAAATCGGGTTGACGGAGTACCGAATTTGAATTATACTCCCTACGCCATAAGTGCGTCTTGCGATAACGAGAAATAACTCTACCTTGTCTATTCAGCACAACGTTCGTGTTGAAGAAACGCACTCCACTTGCCGGACACGGATTGAATGTATCGGAGCTAACGATTCCGTCTCCGCACAGTTCCTTCTCTACGACATTGAGGACCACATAGATATTGCGCGATCGGGTGGCACACGACAGCTCTACCAAGAACAGCTCATAGTCAGTTGAGATACAGGGAGTCACATTCTGTGACGGATGCGGCACAAATGTCGCCATCTCCGAACTGCCTAACACGTACTCGGGGAAGACAATGATGTCTAGATCCGATGCTTCACTTGACTCGAGTATTTTCACAAATCCGGCTGTCGCTTTTGACGTACGCTCCCTGACCGTGCCAGTTTCAAGCAGGTATTCCACAACGCCGGCAACATAACTGTTATCTGTAGGCAGCGAGAGCTGAAAATTTTTTTTTTCAAAAATGTGATATTTAAAGAAATATATTTGGAAATTCCTTTTTTTGCCTGAAAAATCTATGTCGAAATGTAAAAAATATATACAAGTACTTTAAAATTTCTTTATAATTATTTCAGTACACTTACCGGTCTAGAGCCCGTTAGCAATGTGGCCAACAGCAGCAATCGTAAAACGTAATTGTTCATCTTGTGGCAATGGCCAAGTACGGACTGATATTCATACCATACTTATAGGCAATGTAGCCCATTGCAAAGATCAGTGCGAATGAAAGCTAATGACTCCCATAAAAACTTGAATGTGGTTTGTTTATAGCCCCCTTATATTATGCCATGAATGTTGTATTATCTCTGTGAGTTGATAAGAAAATGAGCTCAATTATGCTGCCAGTATTGCAACAATTTAAGTATCTTGAAACTTATCAGACATTTGAAATAAGCTTTGATTTTATGGCGGCAATATTTAAATAATTGCCAAAAGAGCACAAACAAACGAAAAAATACATTTTTTTGTGGACATAATCATACCTATATAATTAAAATTATACCAGCACTTGCATATATCATGTGATTGGTTATGATTGCAACACTTCGTTTCACAAATAGTATAACGTATGTACTTAACAAAGTTGGCAATTAAATATTATTACAGGAAAAAAACTGAATGACTTATTCAAAAAATAAATAATATAATTTTGTGTTTGTAAGGCAACGCAGTAAAATGAATTAGAAAATTTTCCAATTTTTGGCTGATAGAGTTAAATAAAATATAAGTTAATTTAAATAATAATATATGTAAATATAAATATTTATAAGTGTATCCTTATAACATTTATAGTTTTTATTTTTCAATAATAAGCGTTTTTGCCAACATTTACATTTTAAATAAATACCACAACTTTAGCGACATATGGCAACGTTGTAGTGAGGCATTTGGTGTTTTTTAGCACCATACTGTGCGGTGCGCTGTCCGATATGTGGGCGATATCGACCTAACGCGAATAGTTCGGCATTACTTTCAGCTGTTCGGTGACAATCAAAACAAGCGCAAAAAGCGGTGGAAACAGCCGAGGCGCCTCAGCAAACAAGCAAAGAGCGGCAACCGTAATTATTAGTGCTTGCCAAAAAAAAAAGAGAGGGAACAATTGCCGGAGAGCGTTTCTACAACAATACAACAGTATAAAAAGATTAATCACGAATAAAACCAGTATCTTAGCAAGTTTTGTTTTTCGAGCACGTGTGTGTGTGGTTGTGTTTGTGTTTACAATGATACTAATTGATAATTTATTCTTTGAAAAACACAACTCGTCATGATACAGCAAAATAAATCAGTATGACTACAAATATTTCACAAGTCAATCAAATTATTTAAACGCTGAATTGTGCTAATCACAGATTATTTATTTAATAAAATCTATTTATAAAATTAGCATCTATGAATAAAAATCCAAATTGGATTTATATAACTTACAAATATACGACTACTCTACATTTCTAGTTACGAACACACACACACACACACGCACAGAATTAGCCATAAATATAAAGTATATATCTGCGCTAGCCTTAAAAAGTCGTATTATCAGCAGAGTGAAGAAACTGGCGTTAACAAACCATGCCGGTGCTCAAAGATCAAGAATAGCACGACTTAACAAAAACTTGCAACAATATTAAACTATATTTTTAACTTTTTCCCAACAGGACAGAAGATGGAAATCAATATAAAAGCCCTGCTGGGCATATTATTTGTATTTATTGGCTGCTGCAGCAATGTTGTCTTTCTGGAGCTTATCATACAAATCGATCCCGGTGCGGGCAATTTGATAACATTTTCGCAGTTCCTGTTCATTGCCATTGAGGGCCTAATCTTCACCTCCAAGTTCTTTACGGTGAACCCACACATCGGCTTAAAGGACTATCTAATTCTTGTCGTCCTATTTTTTGGTGCCAATGTGTGCAACAATTATGCGTTCAACTTCAATATACCGATGCCGCTGCACATGATCTTCCGAAGTGGATCCCTGATGGCCAACATGATCATGGGAATTATACTGCTTAAGAAGAGATACAATCTGAGGCAGTATAGCTCGGTGGCGATGATCACGGCAGGCATCATACTCTGCACTCTGGTATCCAGTGGCGATGTCAAGGATAATACGCATCACTCATTGAAAGTGGACACCTTCTACTCGGACTTCTTCTGGTGGAGCGTCGGCATCGCTCTGCTCACGGTTGCCTTACTCGTAACCGCCTATATGGGGATCTACCAGGAGGTGATCTACAAGCGCCATGGCAAGCATCCGAGCGAGGCGCTCTTCTATACGCACATGCTGCCATTGCCCGGCTTCCTAATCATGGCTAGCAATATTGCCCAGCACTGGAGCATAGCTGTTTCCTCCGAGCCAGTGGCTCTAACGGTTCCTGGATTGAGCTGGACGGTTTCCTTCCCATTGATGCTCTTCTATCTGCTGTGTAATGTAGTCACCCAATACATATGCATTAGTGCCGTCTATGTGCTGACCACAGAGTGTGCCTCTCTCACAGTGACTCTTGTTGTCACTTTGCGCAAGTTTGTCTCTCTGCTGTTCTCCATCGTCTACTTCCGCAATCCGTTCACCCTCAGCCACTGGCTGGGAACCATTCTCGTTTTCTTTGGCACCATCCTGTTTGCCAATGTGATCAATCAGGTGAAGGATGCATACAAGACGCGGACGCAGCAACAGCTGGTACAAAAATCCAAGATCAAAACGGGTTAAATATGGAAGCATCCCGCATCCTCCTGCCAAGAGGCCATTCATGCCAGCCATTCGCTGTCCCGCTCTTAACCGTGCTGGCTTCGTTCTCGTCTGATTCTGTTTTCGTTTCCATTATAATTTTTGGATTGCTCTAGTATTTGTTGTAAATAGCGATGAGTTTAGCCATCATCCGACTCTATATGTACCCTGTTAAGCTAAGCCCCTGACGTTGTACGTCCCCGTACCCTGATATTGTGTAATTTTGCGTTAACTTTTTAAGACAGATGTTTTTATGAACCACTTCAAGTAGTTTTAGTACAATTATAAAAAAAAAGGAAAATACAAGAAATATACCGTAATTTATTATAAATATGCAATTTATGTACATATCAAATAATATAAATATATATAATATAAAATATGTACCACACTTGCTATTAATCTATGTCCGTCTTTCTCTCTCTCTCTCTCTCTCTCTCTCTCTCTCTCTCTCTCTCTCTCTCGCTCGCCACCTCTCTAAGAACACCATCCATTTAGGAAACAATTGTATTATAAACTTATTTTTTATTATGTCAATGCTTTGCAAAATATATATTTATTTTTACAAAATCTTATGCTACTTTTATAGGAAACTTTACAATTATATGTAAAGTTATAAATAACGATCACTTAAAAGCATGGAAAAAAATAATAAGTGAATTTAAATATTGCTAAATAGTAATTGTATGCTTAAGAGTTCATTGCTCAAAGCTTCAAAGTTGTTTTTCAACAATCATTTAGCCATTTTTAATTCATATTTTAATTTGTAAGAATAAAATGTATAAGTTATATTATATTATGAACTTAAATAAATCATGATGCTCTTTAATGGTATATGAAACTTGTTCTTATCTTATATTTTCAATGTATGCAATTTTAGGAACAAATATGTTGTTATATAATTGTTTAAAGATGTCTGGCCAACCGTTTATGTTTTTTTAAATTAAAATTTGTGTGTTTTGGTCCTTTCGCTTCATTCACTAGAATATTTAGCTGCCTAAGGGAGAAGCACTAAAAGTTACATATTATAAATTGAGGTGCCTGCACTGGGGTCCCTTCTAAGCTTATAGCTTTGTAACTAAATAGCTCCGCCATCAAACACAGCTCCTGCATGAATACTAGAATTTTTGTTGGGAGATCACCTAGCGTTCCCGAAACCTGCGTGGTCGCTACTATAAAAACCTCGTTCAGTTAGGAGACTTATTGGTCTACGATGTCCTGTCAGTACACGGAGATTACTTGCTTATGATGTTATGGAGATTACTTGCTTATGTTGTTATGAATACAGCCATCCAAAAGAAAACTGGCTGGGCGGATTCACGGTATCTCTGCCCTGTTCCGTTGTCGCCTTTGTCTTTTTCTTCGTTTCTAAGTTGCAGCCGTATTGTGTGTCTTCATTTGCCACAAATGCAAAACGGTCCTGGCTCCGTAGGGTTCATGAAGTACAATGGATCGTACATCATGTCCTACAATATATTACATATTTTGTATTTATTATAAGTCTAAGTGATATGAAAATCGTTGCCATTTTTATAAATTCTAAAATTTATTCTTATTTCTTCTTTGACTAAAAAAAGATTAAAAAACGATAAATAATTAAAAAAGGCTTTTCCGATCCACTCTCACTAAAATGTTGGTCTTACGAAATCAACATTAATTGTGTTCTGTATGTTTTAATTAATATTTTAGGTAATATTTTTCCGATGTGAATACCACTGTGCGCATTTTATTTTACCAAATTGATTAGAACTACATAGTTGAAATTGTCTTTGCCTTGATAGATAAAGAAAGGAACCAAAAGAACAAATCTAAGTCACGCCGAAGATTATATACTCTTGCAGATCGGTGTCACTCCGCTGACATTTAAGTTTCACTGCATTCCTCAACATTTAATATACAATATCCCCATAACATATATTTATATAACAGCATACAAAACTTATCTCGGCAAGATATACTTAAACAAAGAAATAAACTGCTTGAGTGACTTCCTATAGAGTGGAAAGATGATATTATATCTTCAGATATCTTCAGATACAACCTTCTGATGATAGGTCTCAAAATGTATATCAGACAACAGTTCTTCCGGCAGAACTCTCGAACTGAGAATACAAATAATATTCGGTGGGCTGCAGCGAGTTGCGGTCTTAATTGAATATTGGCAGAGGTGCGTTACGGTCGCAAACTTGGCAGTGAGTTTGAAAAAAGATTTGACGGTATTTATTTCAGTGTGACAAAATCAATTTCAAGTTATTTCATATATTTATTTATTTTTTTTTCTTGATGTATTAAATATATTTAGGTTTTCATATTCGTGAGTCATCAATATTTATTGCTCAGCCATTGCTGTAATTTTATTACAGTTATTCATAATCATAATTTTCCTTGCTTCTAATTTTTTTTATTATGTTTACAAATTTTTATCATATCACTTTTTTCTGTACTTTTAAAGACAATTCTGATAAGTGCTTTGTTGGGTAATTCATCTTCCCGTCCTTCCTTCATTTTGTGAGTAAAAAATATTTGGCTACGCACAGCATTTTTTTTTTTAAATTAAAATCTCAGTTTCTTACAATATTATATGAGTTTACCGAGTGCAGAGGAAGACAGGTTGAATATTTTTTTAAGTGCTGCGAGCGATTTTGTTTTTTAATTTATTTGGTTTAGCTAGAAACTTATCTTAGTAAGAGATAATAGCTTTAATTATTGAGTTGTGTTTTCAAAAAAGTTATCTTTTATTGCGTTCTTTTGTCCTTGATATTATTAATAAGTAATGTTTTGCGATCGGTTAAACCACAACTCCAACCCAAAAAGTGTTCCATCCATATCAATTGCAGGCACAACATGTCGCTCAATCTGAAGGCCTTTCTGGCCATGGTCTTTGTCTTTGTGGGGTGCTGCAGCAACGTCTACTTCCTGGAGCTGATCATCAAAATAGATCCTGGTGCGGGCAATCTAATTACTTTCCTACAGTTCCTCTTCATCGCTCTGGGAGGTCTAATCTTTACCTCCAAATTCTTCACGGTACGCCCCAATATATCACTGAGAGACTATGTGAAGCTGGTGGTCCTATTTTTTGGTGCCAATGTGTGCAACAATTATGCGTTCAACTTCAATATACCGATGCCGCTGCACATGATCTTCCGAAGTGGATCCCTGATGGCCAACATGATCATGGGAATTATACTGCTTAAGAAGAGATACAATCTGAGGCAGTATAGCTCGGTGGCGATGATCACGGCAGGCATCATACTCTGCACTCTGGTATCCAGTGGCGATGTCAAGGATAATACGCATCACTCATTGAAAGTGGACACCTTCTACTCGGACTTCTTCTGGTGGAGCGTCGGCATCGCTCTGCTCACGATTGCCTTACTCGTAACCGCCTATATGGGGATCTACCAGGAGGTGATCTACAAGCGCCATGGCAAGCATCCGAGCGAGGCGCTCTTCTATACGCACATGCTGCCATTGCCCGGCTTCCTAATCATGGCTAGCAATATTGCCCAGCACTGGAGCATAGCTGTTTCCTCCGAGCCAGTGGCTCTAACGGTTCCTGGATTGAGCTGGACGGTTTCCTTCCCACTGATGCTCTTCTATCTGCTGTGCGTGGTGATCAGTCAATATATATGCATTAGTGCCGTCTATGTGCTGACCACAGAGTGTGCCTCTCTCACAGTGACTCTTGTTGTCACTTTGCGCAAGTTTGTCTCTCTGCTGTTCTCCATCGTCCACTTTAGTAATCCGTTTACAGTCAGCCACTGGCTGGGCACTGTGCTGGTATTCTTAGGCACTATCCTGTTTGCGGATGTTCTCAGTCAACTGTTCGATTCCTGCAAGATGTGGGTGGAGAAGCGCTTCGCTGGAGCAACAAAGCCCGCCGCGGAATACACTCGATTATAGAAAATGTTAAGATATTAATGTGATAGTTCTTAAATAAATATTTTCCAATAGATATATTTAATATCAAATTGCACAAATAATCGTTTTGCGTATAATTTAATACCAAATAAAAACTTAGATGCCAGCAAACCTCAAGAAAATCATTCAACAAAAATCGTTTTTGATGAATATTGTTTAATAAGCACTCAAAACAACAAGGAAACTTGAAATTTAGTCAACTTATGCCGAATCAGATATCGCTAATGCACATTAGTATGAAGTAATTATGACATTAGTTTCGTGACAAGCTGTAAATCATTTATAGTTTTATAATGTCCTATCACAAGAATGTTGATAATTTATAATTTAAAGATATAAGTTAAGAGTACTTTTATTGTGTTTGTCTTCCCAGCCCTTGATATATGTAAATATATTTATATTCTCGATCGGCATTAAAAGTGGTATCGATAAACCCATTGTCATTTTACCTCTGAGCAGAGATGCATTAGAAAACATTAATTTTAGAAGAAAAACGACATTTTAATGGGACTCACTCAGCAAACAATGTATGTGGGTGTGTGTACGTAGGTATGTATTTGTATACGAATATGTATTATTTAATGAGTTAATACTTATGGAAAATTGGAAAAATCTAGTTATGAGTTCACACATTCGTAATAACGTACATGAAAGTTAAAATTTAAATGCGCGGATCTTGGTTACAAAAGAGAACGATACAAAAAAAAGGTGGCAAAATATAAAGTAATAATAATAATGTATATAGTATAATATATATATAAAATACACGATTCGTATGACAGGTTGGTCAGTGGAGCTGGAATATATGTGCATATAGCCAGATGGCTGCAAACGGAAGGCTCAATTAAGTAGTGTTTGTCGGTGCAGCTTATTGCTCGTCCTTGTCCTTGGCACCATGCTTGAGAATGCGTGTAAACTCCAGATAGTCGAAGAGACCATTTTTGATCGGCGCCTCACGATACATCTCGTCCACCTGAGAGAAGCGAAATTTTAATGGTCAATATTATTATTTACATATGTTCAAACTGCTGCTCTCACATCTTCATCTGAGAAACGATCGCCCATTGTGGTTAGGAGCTCGCGGAGTCTATCCTCGGGCAATACGCCCATATTTTCCTCATCGAAACAGCCGAAGGCATTCTTGATCACATCCTCAGGATCGGTGCCCTGCAGCCGCTCGCCGAACAGCGTCAGGAACATAGTGAAATTGATTGGACCCGGCGCCTCATTCATCATACCATCCAAATAATCATCGGTGGGATTTTTACCCAACGATGCCAACATATCATGCAGATCCTCCTTTTCCACGAACCCGTCACGATTTTGATCGATCATATTGAAGGCCTCCTTGAACTCGGCAATTTGAGCCTGATCAAACATGGCGAACACATTCGAGGTGGCGCGCTGGGCTCGTTTTTTGGTCGTCGTCCGACGTCCGGCGGTTTTGCGGGAAGACATTTTCAAACTGACACTGCGTGACTGGGAGTGATGTGTGAGTGTGTACACTTGTATGTGTGCGCGGTTTGCTACTGTGGATGAAAATAATAATATAAAAAATGTTTTAAAAATTTTGAATATTTATCTCTCTCTCTCTGTGTTTGTGCTTGTGCATATGTCTATATAAAGCCATAAAACATTGCAGCTGGTCGGCAAGTTCAGCCAAAGCTACACAAACTGTGTCAACATAAATAGTTAAGAGCGCATGCTAGCAATGACAACCAGATACCCTGTGTTTGAACTTATTATCCAATGTGTATGACAAACACATCACAAAATGAAAATCAACATATCCCCTTTTAATTTATACAGGGTATAAGAAGACACATCAAGCGTAATACTGCGAACTGTGTGTGAGTCATGCAGCAGCAAAAATGGCAAAAATGACAACGTCAACTCCATATGTGTGTCATCATAATTCGTTAAGTTTCGTTGAAAGCATAACATCAAAAAGATCACACACACTCACATACGCACATACGCTGCAATGTTTAATTGAAAGCCCATAAAAGGAATGAAATCAGCAGACAAAAGCTCGACTTCTGTTAAAAGCAAGCGTGTGCTATTTACACAGGCAGCTGCAGCAAGCTGGCTGAAAACAACCAAATAACCGCGCCCCATTTTTGAGCTCATCAAATGCTGTGCTATCACGAATTTCACATAAATCAATTGCAAAGCGCATACCTCTTCCGTTGCGTGTATTTATTTTTTAGGACTGAGTCGCTGACTCATACACACACAAACACAACACTAACGTGGAAAGAGAAGCGGGGAGGAGTAAAATAAAGTTAAAAAAAACGATCGCGTCAAAGCCTTAGTGCTTTTTTTCAGTTTTCTATGATTTTGGTCCTAATTTAATTAAGTCACCCTATACTTACAGCTGCGAAAACAAACGTCTGTTAGTAATAGTTGTATATTTAACTGTTGATGCTACTGCTTATGTTGTGTTGTTCGTTGATTGCACAGATGACAAATGCCTATTTTATCGATATTGACGATTACTTTTATTTGCGATAGCAGCTCGGGTCAAAAGTTATATGAAACTCTGTGCAGTATACAGTACATTCTGGTATTAAAAAAATAAACAGCTAGTGCGTTAATTTGTTCACTTGGTATTCAATAAAATCACTATTTTTATAAATATATAGACGCATATACACGTTTTAAATAAAGAAAACGCCGTTAACGCATTTTCATTAGCTGTCACTGCTTACGTTACTCATAAAGGTGCTAAAAGTGCCGCAAAAACAAGATCTGGTTATCGATAAGCAGCTATATACTGGAAATTTGTGCATGCGCCGCAATGGTAAATATACTTTGTTGTGTCCTGAAAAATACATTGAAATTG
This sequence comes from Drosophila longiperda, assembly GCA_035042125.1. Lineage (NCBI taxonomy): Eukaryota > Metazoa > Arthropoda > Insecta > Diptera > Drosophilidae > Drosophila > Drosophila longiperda. The sequence continues at coordinate 576,922 of JAWNLV010000149.1, forward strand.
CTGTAAAATACGTTATTGTATATAAATATGCTACAATTAGGAACATGATATTTAATTATAGAAATAATTTAATTAGCTTGCATTGCCAACTTCATAAAATTAACATTTAAGCTGGGCATACTTCATTGAAGTTGCGAAGATTTTGAGTGTGACCAGCTGCTATTTAACTGGTATTTACCGTCAATTTGCCAGTTGTGATATTTATCGGTGTTTGTTCGAGTTAAGAGAGTCTGCCACACCGACCGACAAAGGCAGAAATTCGAAGCGAAGCAAATACATACGGCGACGCATCAAAGGGTCAGATAAACAGAAACCGAAACAGCAACAGGAGCGCAGTCGACACAGACGAAACCAAATTATTAAATGCATATGCATATTTATTTATAAACGTGTTAAATGCGCAGTGCAGCCGCCAACTCTTACTACCAAGTCCAATTATCGAGCGCAACTTCTTCGTCTTTTACATCTCTTTTTGTTACTGTTGTTGCTGTTTTTTTGAGTGCTTATATTTTATACATGTGCATCTGTTTTATATATATTACATTGGGTGTGTGCGTGTGAAAGAATAAGGTGAAACAAAAACAAAAAAGACTCAGTTGCGGCAGCCGCAGAGCTTATTTCGTATGCAAGATTTGTCGTCATTAGATTGAGAGCGTCGACGCTGACAGAGCCGTCGCCGTCGGCGCGCTGCGTCCGGTTTAAATTCAATCAAGCGGCAAGGAAAAAATTAAGTAAAATAAAACATTATCAACGCCACATTGTTATTATTCCCATTGTTGTTGTTGTCAATTGAGCGAAGCCTTTTTGCGGGCCCAACTGACTTCTCATGCTGTCTCTCTCGCTCGCTGTAAAGTGCAGTTGATTTGGAACGATATTCGTAAACGGTTAACGGTAAACGCGTAAGTGCATTCAACTTGCTGACAAAATGATGCATCAGCAGCAGCAGCAGCAACTCCAATTGTGAATCCTCTGCAATCCGACGTAGAAACTGAACGACGAGTTCGCCTTGTAAGAAGTTTACCGTAAGCGCGAAACGCAATGCTCGCTGCTAACGTGCCCTCAACGTCTTGCATTGCTGTCGACGCTGGCGTCGCTGCCGGCACCGCTTGCGATGAGCGTACAAGGCTGTTGGGCAGCACACCGACGCCGCCGCTGGCAGCATCGCCGCCGACTACACTAGCGTTGCCACTTGTACATGCAACAGCAACGCATTCGTCTCGCAACAACCACAATAACAACTACAACAATAACAATGATAATAGCGACAGCAACGATTTGATGGAGGCCAGCAACAATAACTATAACAACAACGACAACAACAGAAGCGACGTTGACGATATGTCCGAGGAGACGGCCACAACCGTCGCAGCGGCAGACTCCAGCGATCAAAGTGATAAATTCAACCGCCCGCCCACAAATCAGAAAAAGCCAAAGCTCAGCAAACTGGGCACTAAAAGCGTTGGCCTTAAACGGTGTGTAGAATCTCTCAAAAATAATAATAAAAATAAGATAATCTCTTGCTGCAAATTTGCTAATTAAACAAATCTCCACTTTGCTCTGTTTATCTCTCTCTCTCTCTCTTCAGTGTTTCTTTTGGCTCATCGAAAGGCTCAATGGTGGAGACTTTGGTGTTTGAGACGCCAACGCCGCTTTCTGAGCATGTTGAACCTAGTTTTGGTTTCGATGCGGCAGAGGCTCCTGCTGTAGCTGCTGGTCAGCTGCAGCAATTTGCATTGTTATCATCAGCAACCACGGCAACAACAACAGCAACAGCAACGCATTTACCGCTAGTCAGCAACATCACTTACGGTGACTATGCGAAAGTGAATATGGATGATAGCGGCATTGAGGTGCAAGAGGAGTAAGTATTGCTCATTATACAACAACAACAAGTATAAATAATGTGTATAGAGAAAGAGAGCCTTATGATGTTGATACTACTTAATTCTGTACTTCTGCGTTCTTTCGTTGAGCGTGACGTCACAGTTCTATGTTTATTTATGCAATCAGCAGCAGCAGCAGACTGCATGGGAACGAAAACTGATTGCTGGGCTGGAAAAACAATTGCGGTAATATTAGGAACTAGGGAGAGCGCGAGAGAGACAGAGACGAAAAGGTAATTTCAACTCGCGATTGAAATTTTGAAAAAGAAAAAAAAATGAAAATTGTAGTAGAATTTCAAATGTAAAAAAGATTGCAAATAATAATGTACTGGAAATGTGATTTTAATTCTTAGACAATACTCATTAAATCTAATGCAGCATTCTAAAGTCAATGAACTCTTCTCATCTCATGCATTGTCTTTCTTTTCTGTGCTTTTGTATGGATAGGCCCTAAATTAGGCCTACTTTTTTTTTTTTTTTTTTTGTGGCATTCATTAAAAACAAAAGACCACCCGAATAATGAGTTTTTGGTCGCTTTCACTTTATTTGGTTTTAGTTTTGTATGTGGTCGTGTGTAGCTCATTCAAATGCATAACTAAACTGCTTCTGGCTGATCTGGCGCTAGCCCAAATTGCATGCAATGAACTCAGAACCCCACCCCTCTCAAAATAAATAAACTAAGAAGCAGCATCAAAAGCCAGACAAAAACATCTAACTTTTGAATCGATAATTACGTTGTGAGTTTAAAATACTTTATTTTGCGATAAACTACACACAGTTGAAAATAGAGAGAGAGAGAGAGAGAGAGAAAAATAAGCACACCCACACCACGAACACAAAAACTCTCTCTGTTTACCAACGTTTGCGCTCTCTTTGCTCCCCGCTGCCCTTTCCCAATTCGGATAAGCATTTTACATTTCACCACCAACAACTCCAATCGCTACTGCTTCCGTCTGCGCCGACGCTGAAGCAGCAGCAGCAGTTGCTGTGTAGCGTTATACACCGTTAAACTGTAAACTGTGCTGCCCTCGTCATCATCGTCCTTTCTTACATAATGTAGTCTGCTGTCAGTGTGTGCTGGTGTGTTTTGTGTTTGTCTGTTTGCATTTTAAAGGCTGATGTAGGTCAACTTCATTTGGTGGTTGTTGACCCACATCTTATTCGGGCTGCTTAGGTGCCGCCGTCTCTCTTTGGGTGTGTGTGTATATGTTGTTGTCTCTTCTAATTGTGCCACTCCTACGCCAACGCCTCCAAAATAAAACAATTTTATGCTGGTCGTCAGTTAATTGGCTTTGTTGTCCACGCATTTTGTTTAAATATTTTTTTTGTCATCTTTGTAATCGATAACATGTGTACGATTGGCGATAGCAGACTTCAAAGCTGATTTCAATTCAATGAAAGCAGTTTTTAATTCCCTTTCTTGGTTATATTGGTTAAGAAATAAGACTGCTATAATTTAAAATGTTACACGTATTGATTATTTTTCAATGCTTCAAAAGAAAATTGTATTATGAATAACCCAAATTAGACAATACTAAAGCCCAACTTTGAATATGGGTTTATAAACAAATAAACAAAAATTTTCATAAATACAATTTTGGAAAATGAAAATTAAATTCAGTTGAAGATCGGCTAATTTTACAGTAAATATCTTTGTGAAGGAGTATTAAATACGATAAGATATCGCTTTCTTGCTGGCCTTTCGAGTCGCCTCACTCTATATCTTTCTCTCTTATTGTATGTGACGCGACGTGATGTCATCAAGCTAGCGAAAGACAGATAAAGAGAGCGAGAGGGATAGCGAAGCGCTTGAGCGCCACTTGATGTATTAGAATTTTCTTGCTTCCTTTTCATCTTTCGTAGACAATGCAAAAAACAACAGTTAGCCAGCATATAAATACATCATACATATAAACATACATTTGCATGCATGAGAAAAATATGTTTGAAAAAGCATCCGCTGTTACGTTTATTATATTAGAACTAAGATGAGATGAGGTGAGACTGAGGCCAAGTCATTAGCAGCTGACCACCCATCATTATTTTTCTAAGTGAATGTCTTGAAATTTGAGTACATTGTGCATGTGTGTGTGCCCACGTCAATTAACACATGAACATGCAATATATCTATTGTGAAAGTACGCAGATACAGTCGTAATTCTTTGATGTGAAACTCGATGAATTTGAGTGCAGAATATTAATTTTGTACTCATTTTCATAACTGATAGTCTATTATAGCTTCACACACATTTATTGCAAAAATTGTTCTTTTTCAAAATTTGGTAAATTGCGCCTTCTTTTTTTAATAAGATGCTTTCTAGATTATTCTGGGCTTAGTTTGAAATAATAGTGTTATTTATTTGTTTATTTTTTTTTTTTTTGCAAATTGATAATAATTGCAACATAATGTAAATATTGTTTAGTACTGCCCTTAATTTTTGAAGGAAGATTTTTATAAAAAAATAAGTATTTGCAAGTTGTTTAACTAAGCGAGCGATCGCTGTATGTGAATCTGTGTGTGTGCGTGCATTTGTGTCAGTCAGCTGGCTGTCACGTCAGTCGATTGATTTTCCGGTGCTCAATCGGTGCCCAACACACTTGACATGCATAACAGGAAGAAGAATGAAAAGCATCCGCAGAAGAGTTCAGCTTTTGTCACATTGTATATGTGTATGCATGTAATGCTTAACGGTAATTGTGCCACTGGTCAGTAAAGCGTTTTGTTGTTGTTGCTTCTGCTGCTGTTGTTATTGCTGCCGGTCAGTCCGTCTGTCACGCATTCAGTCAGGCAGCCCTATTACCTACATACACACATATACATAGGCATGCATACAAATATCGCATTCTCCTTACGTGCGCTTTGAATAGTTTGTGGCGGCGGCAACAATCGACAACAATAGAAACACAACACACAGAATACAGAATGTCCCCAATTGTCAGCATCAGTTTTGTCGGCCGTCGCTGTCCGACAGTCGGCGCCGTGGCAACCCTGTTTATTAACTGTCAAGCCCAAAATAATAAGTAAAAAAAAAAAAACAGACGCGCTGCTGCTCCCGTTTCCAGTTTTTGTTCTATGTGTTCCCCCTTGATATTACCTTCTCATATAGTTACGTGTTAATGTTTCTTATGTTATTATTTATATTATATTATTTATTATTCATTCTGTTCGCTTCCGTCATTCGTGCTGCTGCTGCTACTGCTGTGTATAAGAGGAGAAAAAGAGCTCGCAAACTTGCTCTCTTTCATTTGTGGCGCTTGCTCCCGTTCTCTTTCACTCTCTCTCCATATTACTTTGCATTTTTGTGAGTGCGCAAAAAAAGTGATGTCATGTTTGTTGGCTTAGAAGCGTTGCCAGATGTTGTGACACGTTTGGCTATATTGTTTGTTTGTTATTACAATCGTTCGTAGTTTTTAATGCGCATCTTGGCAGCAAAAAGGAACACAAATAAAAGTTGGAGGATTTTCCTTCATTGTTGTTCCAGCTGCCAAATTTCGAAATTGCCGTCATTGTTTTTGGTTGTTTTTGTTTGGTCAAAGAACAGTGGGAGAATAACTTCTGTTTTATAAACGATTTCAATTCAAATGTATCTTATTTGATAAAGCAGATTTATTAACAGAAATATATATACGTTCTCAAGTTTTAAGTTCAGGGCGACTCCTTAAAATACACAGAAATATACAAATATCGAAATTTATAGATATGTATGCAATTTCAAAATTAAATTCTGTAAAACTCATTTCCATTTGACAGTTGATTATTCAAAAGAATCATTCATTCGATATGTGTAGTTAATAAAAAAAACACAGAAAATGTGCCCAGGTGGCAACGCCAAGATGTGAACTTCACTGTTGATAAAGAGCGCGCTCTCTCGCGCTCTACGCGCTCCTCCAAACTTTTCAGTTTGTGTGTGTGTGTGTGCGTGTGTGTGTTTCTTTTACTTTTTAGCAGCAAGCTTGCAAGTTTAGCTAGGCAAACGCAGCGCCAACGCCAAACAGCCAACTACAAACGAGAAATACGTGCGGGGTACTCGTCCGCTCACTGCCTAAAATTGCTAAATACTTCTTCTATATATTTTGTTCGTTACGTTGGGTGAGTTGTTGTTTTTGGTTTTAGTTTTTTCTCAACCAAACAACCCCAGCAGCAGCCGCCTCTGTGAGAACTACGCTTTCGAGAGTTGAGTCGTGTGTCGAGTGTCGGCTGTTGAGTAAAGGGCAGAAACGACAACAAGAGGTCGGTCGCAAAAGTAAAACGCGCGTAGAATCGCAAAAGAGGAAGCAGAACGTTAAAAATCACTGCAGAAGAAGCAGAAGCAGCTGTCGAAAGTCAAATTGTCAAGTGCGTAAAACTAATTGTTTTAAAATTTAAAAAAATATAGCACCAAAAAAAATAACAAAAAAAGCCAACAACAACACAAAAATACGCACACAGGCAAACGCAAGCAGTAGCAGGCAGTGCAAGTGGTTGGTGTATTGGTTAGTCCCGGTTAAAAACAAGTGAGCAAGTGATAGAGCAGCGAGTTGGGGGGTGCTGCTTGCACTTACTCACCCACTACTCAACACCCACAACACACAGTGTTGGTAAATGTAAAACAATTAATATGGCAAACAAATAATTCATAGAGAACAATGTGAAAGTAATTTGTGCTATAAGTTTCTTGTGTTTTGTGATTTTCACCATGTATATATATATAAATTGTGTTACGCTTTGCTGCTGCTGGTATTTTTGTTGTTGTTTTTATTGTCCATGATGGGATGCGCGCAGTGAGTTCATCGCAAAAAATAATACACACCAGCAGTGCCAAACCCCCGTGTTCCCCCTCCAGTCATCTTCGTTGATTACGCCGCCAACACCACTTCGCTACCCCATTTGCCACTCCCCACACTCTCTCGCTCTTTTACCATCTTTCTCTCTCCCTCTATCCCTCTATCGCAGCTCTATTAATGCTCTGTGAACGCAATTAAAATACACTGGACGTGTGTGTGTGTTTGCTGCTGCTGCTGCTTTTAACAGTGTGTGTGTGTGTTAAAATATAGTGCCTTCTTTGTACATAAATTAGACATAGTTTTAGCTTTAGGCGCTTTTCGTGCCCGCTGTGCCGTTTTTGTTTCTATATGTATGTGTGTGTGTTTATATATAATATAACCATGTGATCGCATTTAAATCTTTTTAAATGAAATTTCGACAGAATCGGCAGCAGCTGAAAAATCTCGCGCCTCAATGCAATGGTGCCTTTTATTGCATGCAGAGAAACTAAAATCATCAAAAACGAAAACACAACGCCAACAAGAAAAGCAAATTGCAAGCATATTTTCCAATTGCCATACAAAATAAATTGCGGTTTGTTGCTATTGTTTGACGTCAAGTGCAAAAATGTTCCGTTAAAATTTTGCTCAACTGCTAATTTATTTTTTTAAGGACGCGGGTGGGGCTCATCACTGACACAAATCAACGCACATATATAAACTAACTAACTGTATGTGCCCATTTAGTGTATATAGGCACACAAATACATATCTGTAATTTGTTAAATTAATTTACGCCGCTGCTCGCGTTACTTTCGTGCGCTTTGAGCGCATATTTGCTTGTGACGATGTTTTGACGGCGCACAGTGATCACTTACCAGAAAAACTAAAAAAATGTTAAAAGATTGGTTGCAAAACTCTTCCAATTTAACTAAATGTTGTAAATATTTTTTTAACGTTTTTTTTTATGTTATATGTGTGGATCGTAGATAATAAAAATTGTGTGTTAAAAAAAAAAACGAAATAAATCAAAACAAAACCGTAGTTACACTCAGCTAAAGTTCCATATCAATAAGCAGACAATTATTTGAATCACTAAGCCCACTGTGCGACTGTCCAACCATAGCTAAATTGAATGCCGCCAAACTTGATGCGCTCATCGCCATTAAGGAATTCATAACTCAAAGCAACAGCAACAACTCTGCAATTGAAACAAAACATTGGCAGGGCAGTATTAGCAGAGAGCCTCAAGTTCACTGCTGCATTTGTTTTTGCTTCCATTAGTCGTTGCTCTTCCTCCCACTCCAGCTGTTTTCTTCTAGCCAACAGCTGCATGCAACTAGTTAGTTTTTTTTATACTGGTTGCGTACTTTAATTAAGTGAGTCCAACACTTTAAAGGAAGTTTATGATGGATGTCAGCCTTTCTACCCCCACATTTTAAAAACTAGTTATTTTGCTTGTTACTTTGCCTGTTCTTCTAGCTCAGCTTGTTACAGTTGTTGCTGTTTGTGTTATTGTGTTTGTTGTAGTCACATGTGCATATCAATTTCGGCACATGACGTAATCTTCACATACTCAATGAGCCGTCAACAACAACAACTTTAGTGACTATATAATATGAACGTGTGTACGTTCAATTTAAGAAGTGTATTTGAAAAGTAAACAGATAAAACAACTTCGCGGTGACAGACAAAATCTTTTTTGATTCGATACGATTGCATTCGATTTTTCACTAATATACCCTTTTAGCATAAAAATTCTTAATATATTGATTAGGCTCGGTTGAGGTTAAATAAACTTGGGAATTTATAATATCCATTCGAATCGTTACAGAATTTAAGAAGTCAACTTTGGTAAACCTTGTAGTTATATGAGGTAGGCATATTCGACTTTGTCATTTAGATAAGTTGATTTTTTTAGTTTAGCAATTTAAGTTTAGTCTAACAAAACTATTTAGCATAAATTCGAAATTTATTTTGTATATCTTCAAAATAAAGATAAATAAATAAATAAGATAAATAGACAGAATAATAAAATCAGAAGAATAGAGGATATCTTTCAGTCTAGAACTGAACCAACTGTATATTTGTACATGTTATGTATGTATTATGATGTTTTTTAAACTTGTTTTTGGACAATTTTTTTTTTTTGGCTTTTGTATTAAACAAAAATAATCAAATAAAACATGACTGGCAAAATCGGCAACCCAACTGCCTATACTGACAGACAATAAACCAAAACAGAACAGACAGAAGGACAGACACACACTGAGAATATGGTTGATAGACGGGCAGCGCTATATAAAGCAGCTTAAAACGTATATTGTAGATCACATCAAAGTCGAAAAAAAACAAGGCCCCAACTCCATTTAATAGAGCTAAGAAAATTTTTTTTAGGCTCGCTTCAGTATTCTAGGAACTCGCAAAGAAATGATCTAAAAACAAGAGAAAAAAACAACAAAAGCAAAAGGAGAATGTAACAAAAAGTTAGTTTAAAAAAATGCTTTATTTTGACTGGATTGGGTTTTCGGTTAATAAATGGAATTCTCAGCTTATTCCCATAATCGATTTTTGTTTTTTTTTTTTATTAAGAGTGCTTGAGACCGGAAAGCTACCTGACTAGACTCGACGGCATCCAAACTTTATTAGCTTCTTATTTATAAACAAACTAACAAGCAACTTGTAAAATTAAGGAATTACTAACGATATGGATTTTAAGATAGACATGTTATGACTCATTTTGCATTGGGATTGTTTCAGCTCAGCTGCTGCCTAATTAAAAATGGGTCAGACATCAATTAGTTGACTCTTGATTGTGTATGGGGAGGGAAGGGGGTCGGGGCGTTCGTTTTCCCTGTGCGGAAAACGCAAAGGAAAATCAGTTGCAGGGCCATACTTAATTGTCTGATGACATGAAAAGAAAAACCCAAGCCAACTCCACATTCCAGGTTGACAAATATTGAAAAACAAATAGTTACAAAACAACATAATATATAAATATTATATTGTATATGACTAATAGTCGGCTTGAAATTATGTTTGACATTGAATGAACAATTATTTCAGATTTAAGTGATGTTATGGTTATAGAATAACCAACCACTTAATGAGTAAATTAAGTTGATACAAGGTGTCAGATTCTCCCATATAAGAACATAACTTTCAAAACTAGTTTTACTTACATCACATTTAAACATTTGGTGTTTCAATTTTCCAATCCGATGCGAACAAACAAAGGACATGCAAAAGTGTCGCTAAAAGCAATAGTTCACAACTCCTTTTTGTCTGAATTTAGTGAATAAAATCAAAAGCTATAGGAAAATATACTCTCTAACTGAAGCTCAAGTTTTGTCGCCGTTGTTGTTGAGCAGTGTTGGTTTCATTTGCTGGTCACCTATAATTGTATGTTCAAATGAGTCGATTTTGGTCGCCCGGAACGTTATGTAATAAATATATATGTATATATATATATGTATGTAGAAGTATATAGTGCGTGCGGCGGCACGCACACAAACCAGTTGCTCATGCTTGGAGGTGTAGGGGAGGAGCACAGCGTGGGAGGAGCGAGCGGCAGTTGAGAGGAGAACACATCATATGGGAGTTGGCGGGGATTTTGTTGCCATGTCAATTTCAATTTTAGTTTCGACTTGCGAAACGAAATTGAATTAAAAAGTTTAAATCGCTGGGGCGACTCCACTTTCGACGCAGTTGGCAAATTACTCATTTTAATTGACATTGAATTTGTTTTAGGTTGACGTAATTGCTTGGAGATTACACTACAACTAACTAGCACATGTACTACACATATATACACTATATTTGGATTTCTTTACCAACGACGACGCGGATTAATTTGTAATTTGATTATTTCTTTGCAGATCGGAGCGTTCGATAGTGCGCGTTTCAATTTATCAAAGCAGTCAGCCGCAACAGATTTGTCCACCAGCCGATTATACATTAACGAGTTTTTCAGATAACTTAGATAATACGTTTAGTAGCTACAATTGTAACTTAGACTATACGCAAATGGCGACGGCGACGATGCAGCCAACTCTCGGCCTGGGAACGGCCTACGACAGACAGCAGAGGTAAGAATTTAATCAACACTAATCCGAATATTTAATCATTCAATTACTTGCACATTTTAAGCACTGATTCCGGCTGGGATAATCCATTTCGTCCGGGCGGCGATCTGTCTAGAGAGGCTGATGAAATTGTTAGCATGATACGTGGTAAGCTCCTGAGAGTGTATTTCACATATCCGCTTCTCTTCTTTTTATATATATATCTTCCATCTGCTGATCTCTCGTTCTGGTTTCCTATGTCATCAGGTGGCAAACCCATCACGCCCACTGAGGATCGTACAATAAGCAACGGTAACGCACAGCATGGCGATGATAACTGTAATGACGCCACCACTGCAATAAGCGAGAGTGTTACCAAAACAAATGTAAGCATCACCCAGAAGGACTGCACACACAACAACAACAACAACGCTCTATATTAAGCAGTGCTTCAATGCTTCCTTTTTATGTTTTAATGTTTTAGAGTGCCATAGTTTAAATTCTTCAAATCTAATTACTGTAAATCGAATCCAAATTCCAATTGTAGACTATTATGTCTGCATATTTGTCCTCTATAACAAACAAAGTTTGGGTGCTTTTATTTAATGGGTCGAATTTTGAATCGCTTATGTTCAAATGTATTCCTATTAACTTAATTCTTATTACATATCTTCAAAGAACAAAACGTCATACAAAATTAAATTTTCGTTCGTTTTCGTGCTTTTATTTAATGGGTCGAAATTTGAATTGTTTAAATTCAAATGTATTCCTATTAATTTAATTCTTATTACGCATCTTTAAAGAACAAAAGGTCATACAAAATTAAAATTTTCGTTCATAATACAATACCTGCTAACATCTATTAAAGCTTGACTAAGGATCAAGTGCAAAAAATATACTCACTCGTCAGTGCTCAACCAAATACACTCGCTGCAAAGACCCACTCAAAGATGCTCGCTGATATTGAATCGTTAAATCAACTCGCTCAAATTTACTTGTTTACTGTTGCTAACCGTAATTTTAATGTATCTGTTGTTTCCCTTGCACAGCTCTCGCAGAATCTAGCGACAGCACAAAACGGTACAAATTCCCACGGCGACAGTAAAGTGGCCAGCTCGACAGGAGCAGGAGGTGGAGCAGCTCGTGCTGGATCAGCTGGCAAGGCGGAAAGCAATAATGGCGTTACTTCTTTGGCTCAAGTGTCAAAGCAAGTGGTGCCCGGACCAACTTCCGCTAGTCATGTGGTTATCGACGAGAAGAAGAACAAGAAAAAGGGCTGCTGTGTGGTGCAATAAGAATCAACGAGATACACAAACAAAAAGCTGAGGCGAAAACAGACGAAGGACATACGATACAGTGTAAGAGATAGAGAGAGGGAGAGGCAGAGCTACAAACACACGAACGCTGGTAGAAGGATGGAAGAATAATAATTGGGGGTAGAGGCTTTTGGTAGCTTTTGTTAGGGCGTATCATATTTAATGTTAATGTTAAATGCTAACTTTTTTGGGGGAACAAAACCGATGCTGTTGATATTTGAAAAATGCTGCTGCATTGAAACGCTTGCTTACAACACAAAACAAAACAGAAAATAGACAAAATCAAAAGCAAAAGCAAAAGAAAAAGAAAACCAAACACACACAGATACAGATGAAGTTGAAGGAAGATTGAAAGAAAACGCGAGCTCTCGGAACAGAACCAACAGCAAACATATAATTGTAAACATAGCGAACAGCGAGCGTAACAGCAGCTGTTAACCGGCGAACTCTGTATCTGCGTTAACCGTTGCTGTTGCTATCACCGTCTCACTCATCATCAACTCAATGCGCGCTATAGCTGTCGCTGTCTAACTCACGTGCAGTTGCAGTTTTAGTTTAAAAAAAAATATATATATATTTATATATTTGTTAGTCTGGATGTATGTGTATTTACATACATACATACATATACTTATACATGTATTGATATATGTATATAAATATATATATAAATATATATATAAATATATATATAAATATATATATAAATATATATATAAATATATATATAAATATACATATAAATATACATATATATATATATATATATAAAAATTTTTCCTTTTTTTTGTAACGTGACTCCACTTTGTATACATATATAATATATTTTTTTTCGTAACTGTAAAATTAGTGCAGCTTTTTAAACAGTATTTAAAAAGTCGATAGAAAAGAAAGATAAAAAGAACAGTTTTGCCTGCATGCATAATGAGAAAAACAAAACAAAAAAAAAATGTATTTATTTTTATTTATATGACAAAAGTAATGAAATTAAATTAAATGTTAAAACTTTAAACAAAATATACAAACAAGAGAAAAAAAAATCAAATGCATACATTGCAACTTTATATGTCCGCATACACACATACCCACACTCACACAAACACATATACATGTATATATATACATACACTGAAATAATACAAGAGAGTAAATGAAAAGCTTGCAAAATTAAAATGCTTCTCCAACCAAGTTACCTAGTTGAACTTTCATGCATGAAATACGCACAGAATTTAACATGCATTTGCACACAAAATCCAGTGAGATTATTTTTTTTTTATTTTGTAGAAAGTTGCTAAATATTTAAAAAGCTTATCTAATTTCCGTACAACGGTTGCTATTCACTTTTGCACACTTAGTGAAAAGTCATCAGCATTTCATGACAATTTTTATAAACCTCGTAATAACTTTAGATTTGTTTAAGCTAAGGAATCATGTGTATGGTCAGCTTAAGGTGCGGGGTATTCAATTTTATTTTTGCATCAAGGCTTTATATTTTGGTACAGCAAACCGTACATGTATACATGCACACATGTATATTGTGTGTATGTATTTCACAATCAACCACCCACCCACCCAAAAACACAAAAAACACTGCAGCCTAGTGAAATTTGTGCGTATACAGAACATATATAGAAAGCTAAACCAAAAAACAAATATATGAGAACACCGAAATGGACCGCCACCCACACTCAATCAATACATAAGTACACACACACACACACACACAGACAGCCTAAGCATTAATGTGCTGCATTTGATTAATTTAATAATATTATTAAACAAACCACACAAGAGAAATACAAATGAAGGGAGTAAAAATTCAATTAGAAAAGATAATATTTGTAATAGCAACCCCAAATTAAGTGCTAATTCAATTTCGAATAAATCAAACAAAAAATCAAAAAATCAAACAAAAAACAAAAAAATACTAAAGCAAATGTCACTCAACAAGCAAAATCAGTGAACTAAAGAAACACAGCATAAATGCAACAAGAAATCAATATTTAATATTGTATATTTCCGATTCCAAGAGCAAAACAAATGTTAAGTTATTGTATAAATCCTACATAATAAAAAAATAAAGATAAAAAAACAATCGAAAAAAAAAACTAAAAATGCAAAAAAAAAAAAACAACTATGTGTTTAATTCTTGTAGCTTGCTCTTTAGCGCAAAAAATAAAATCCCATGTGAGGAGCAGTGTACAGCATACTTCCAGGTGCCTCACAGAAACTGGAATGATGTCTTCAAGCTAATGCAAATGCATTTACTGAGCAGCTTTCGCATTCCCAAAAATTAAGAAAGCCGAGAAGCAATAGAACAGAACAATTAATGCGCAGTAACCTTTCACCTTGTGTCTAATCAACGCAAGTAGGCAAACAAATGAAAATAAATCTCAGCCAGCAATAAACTAACAATTTATATAATATAATAATAATAAATAAAAATCAATTGCGTTACGGACAATTGCTTCAATTGCTTTCTCTAACATTCTTGCAAGGCACTAATTTTGATAAAGAACAAAAATGTTTTGTGAAAAATATCAAATCTATCTGTGGTATTTGCCAAAATCTTTTACATTGGGGGAATTAACATCCAAAAGAGAACACTGTTATCATTATGGCTATCATCACGAGCCGATTTCCTAATGCTAAAAGAAATCGCTCAGTGAATTCAATTTACAACTAATTTTGAATCACACTCGGACAAATTTATGGCTGACATTTGGTATTGTTGGTGGTCCGCTTTAATTTATTAGCTCAATACCTACAGACATTTATAACGATTGATTTGTATTTGCCAATCATTTTTAATTTTTGTTGTTTGTTGGGTTTTTATGTTAGATTAATTGGCAAAGCAGCTGTCAGTTTTTTTTTTATGCTGCGCCTAAGCAGTAGGAGGAAATATCGAATCGAAATTCGATTTGATGAATTTGGCCATTAGAGCGACTAGGATTGACTTTCCCATTTATATTTACGCAAACTGTTGGTAAATTCAAAAATATACAATTCGGCTTAAGAAATATGGCTTAACAGCATTTATTATGGTATAATTTTAAAAAAGGATGTCGATCAGTTATTATTATTATTATTGTTGGGATATATATGCATATGCACTGCGCCCTGCGATATTTATAATGGTTAGTTATTATTATGCAAATATATAATGAAATGGTTCTCTTTTACTATTATGCAATGTGTCGCCTGCCTAACACTAATAAACCTGATTTCCTATTGCGGTTACTCGTGCAGGTGAAAAAAAAATTTAAAAACAGTACAAAAAACTTTTGCTATTTAAGGATAGTAAAACATCGAAGACTCTTTAAAGAAAGCAAGCGTTAACACAAAAAAAACTATTTGAGTGTAAGCACAAGCAAACTCACATGCATGTCCCAAGAGCAAAATAGAAACTGAGCGCAGTTAATCAGTTAATCATCACTGACTGAAAGCTGCGCATGTGACGCTTGCGTTGCTGGGCAACAGAAAAAATTAACAGCTACAAATATATGTAAATGCACACGCGCACCCCGAAAGAGCGGCTTAATTTATACAAGCGCATGTTTGCCTAACTAACTAGTTAACTGTAACCGCCTTTGGCTGTTGTTGTTGTTGCTGTTATTGTTAACGGCGCATGCGATACTTGTGCTGCCATTCTCAATGGAAGCGCGCACACTCGATCATTTGTGTGTGTGAGTGTGTCTGAGTGTGTGCTGTTGGAGTCTCGCTGTCTGGCACCTTAAAACTTTTCGGAAGTGGAGCAAGTGCTTTGTTGTCTTGGGCGTCGTTTTTTATTGATTGAGCTGAGTGTGATTTGTCATCGGTGTAGTGTTTTACAAGGACGGACAGTTCGTTCGTTCGTTTGCTCGTAGAAGCGTCAAAAATGGCTTAAATTTGTTAAAAATCAACGTTGGCATTGGGCGAAACTATATTGACTATTAAGGATTAAGTTATAAATGAAATGCAAGGAAAGATTGTCTGATTTAAGACAGATTTTATTTAAGATTAATTTGCATATATCTATATACCAAGTGTTGCGATGAGTGAAACCTGATTGGAAGTTTTTAATTGTTTAATTTTTGTGCTAGCAAACAAGTTTACAGAGTTGTTCAACTTAAGTTGTAGTCATTAATATTTATTGTAGTTTGTGACTTGTATTTATTATTTTAAATGCCGATTCTGTTTTGCTTTTCAGCTATTTTTAGAATTAACTTCAACACGCACATAAAAACTTAACGAGCCGAAAAAACCCGCTTGGCTTCTCAGTATATTTTTTTCCGAATGATGCGGAAAACTTAAATAAATTTAAAATCAAATTCAATAAACAACTCGTAAACTTCTGGTCGTATGTCAGAGTTGTGCTTGATTATGGTATTAATATTTTATACGGGTATTTATTAAAATTTGGGGAGAACCGAGAATTGAAAACTCTTCGCTGCGATTTCAGTTCAGGTTCGATTTACCTATACATCTGAATTAGCTTACAATTTTAATATAATTAGTATTCAAATTATAATTAATAAATAAAACAGTCAGAAACATACACACATGTTTTTATAAATCCATATACATGTTACTTTCTTAGTATTTGAGTATATAATAATGTTGTTATCTCTCTTATATTTTCGCCAGTCATTAAACCATACAAATTAAGTTGTTCCTCATTGAATCATTGACTGCTTAAGTCTTCATCTAAATTTAATTATTTATCCATTTTTTTGTAAGTTACTTTTTCTCTAAGTTTTGGGATTTTGGGCTGAAAGAAAAGATTGCGCAACCATAAGAAAAATTTATAGTTTTAATTCGAAAATATATAAATAAAATAATATATATAATAGCAATAGCAAAATTAAAATGAGGAGTATTTTATTATTTAAACATTATTTTTTTTAATTTTTTAATCATCACAAAATAAATCAATAATGTTAATCTTCAAAACATTATAATTCGATTTATGTTCAGGGTATTAATAAGTCAAGCACATGTTGATTTTAGATAGACATATTAACATTTTTATTACGTGATAAGTTAAATTGACGGACCGGGAATATGGAAACGATGCTTTCATTGTTTGGTTGCCAGGCGCTGTTGAATTTGCTTGCCACTCCCCAGAATATATTGAATTGTTGAGATCATTGGTGTATGCATCTTTAAAGGTTTGTGAACTGGTTCTCCCATGAGTCTAGTTCAAGAGTAGAACGGATGCATAACTAATTCCACCTACCCAGCAAAACCATAAATAAAAAAAAATAAATAAAAATATTATAAACAAGCTGGCAAAAAAAATATAATTAATTTACGTTTTTAGGTAAAAGCAAAACGTGTTTAGCTTTCTACTTAGCTTATGCAAATATCGATTTTGGTTATTTATTTGTAAGCCATTATAAATATATGCGAATAAAACGAAACGAAAAAACATTAATTTTTTTTAAAAAACACACGGCATGCATAAAAACCGCCATAAAAAGAAGCACGAAAATTATATATATGCATAACCGGTCAAAAAAGTGCTTAGAACCACTACCAAATCCGATATCGATATCGATACCCGACATCACCTAAACCTGATTCTTATTTTAGAGCAGATTCGGGGACTTACGTATTCTGTTGCTGTCTCCAATCTGGATGGTTTTTATACTCTGCGAGCTGCGATCCCATAAAATATATGCATTCTTGATCAACATCACTAGTCGAATCAATGTAGTCGTGTCCGTATGTCGTGCAGATGAAATTATTCTATCATATAGTTATATTGGAACAATAGAGTTCCTGTATAATAAAACACTTTGTTTACCGAGATCGAAACTAAACTTATCAGTTGGACTCAAATTTGACTCCAGTATTTAAGGGTATGCAATCTTCGACCTGCCCAAAATGAAAGCCGTTCTACGTTGATTCTTTTATTGTCATTCAGCTCGCCGATCTAATTGGTGTTGCCTAGTGAGTATTTCCTTAAGCTGACTTTAGGCTGGTGGGGATAGTGTTACAATATTTCATTACCTTACTGAGCAATACCCATACTATCATTTAATCACGGCTAAGAATCTTGTTTTGTGAATGAATCTGGTAAAACCGTCACCTTTACTGAGGGATTTATTTCAGATGGGTACATAACATATAATTTTATATTTCATTTTTGACTGGCCGAAAGTGTATACCCAATGGAGACTCCTTGTGTGTAGGTATTCCAGCTAGTTATATATTATTTATGGCCTGAAACTATGAGAATAGCCAAAGGAGCCACAGTAACAATAACAAATAAATATCGAATTACCAGATTTTGAAATTTATCTTTCTAAATCTTAGAGTTTGGCAGGGGAAATGGGACAGACGAATCATGAATAAATGAGTCTGTGCCACATGACACGCCAAAATATCATAAAATCTCAATTAATAATTTGCAAAATGTTCCAATTCTGACAGATCAAGCCTGTTTAAAGAGCCGAGATAAGATGGACTTTTAATTAGTATTAGAAAGGTGCTCTTAATATAAATATGATTCTCAGGATTTAAATGTGTATTGGATATATTTATGGGCAGTACATTGCAAATAACGTTTTCATTAAATATTTAAATATTTTATATACGTATAAACGGAAGTCAGGCTTATGAAAGGTGTTATTAAATTGACTTGTGAATCGCTTAGTGAGAACTTAAGTTAGACGAGATAAGGGATTTTTAATTGGCTAATAGATATAGTCATAGATATAGTCAGTATTTAGTTAGAATGTTCTTAAGCAACGTTGCCTGGCTAGGCTCAATTGAGTGGTAAAGAAAGATGTATAATACTAAAAAGAAGCCAAGCACTTATACAGTTAATATGTGTCTATGTTTATCTCATTCTTTTCTGACTTTCTTGAAAAACTCACAGGATTTTTATTAATTAACATCTTTTCACATATTTTCATTGCTCCTTGAACTTTACATAATTTTACATAAAGAGAAGTTCTGAAATAATCTTAAATAGATACAAGTTCGCTTCTTGGAAATCTCGTTTGCTGTTTGTTCTGTGTTTCTTGATAATTGCTATTTTATCGATTTGCAGGTTTTAATTGCCGTTTTTTATTGTCTCTCGACAGAAAATAATAAAAATATATACAAAAAAATATCTTGCAAAAACAACAAACTTCGTAAGCGGTGAATTTCAAAGGCAATGCGTAACAAGTTGTTGTTCTTATTGTTGTTGTTGACATTTTTTTTTTAAATTTGTTGATTTGCTTTAAAAATATATACGAAGTAGATGAAACACTTTCCTTTCGTCTGTCAAACAGAAAATCAAAAATGCAAATTGACCGAAAACAGAGCAATAATTGCTTTATATCGATAATGAATCGATATTTACATAGGACAGAAACTAGTCGGATGTCTAACACACGAGATTGAGACTTTTACTATTTGGCAGTCACTAGGTGAATGAGTCTGTTATTTTTGGTAAGCTTTTGTACCTTTCCCAGAATTATGATTTTAATATTCACACAATCGTAATATACCCAGTAAATGAGGCCTTTAATTTGTGCAATAAATTCAAAATGTTTTGATTTCGAATATTACATGTATTAGAACTAATTTAATAAAACTTCAATAACAGAAGTTGAATTTAAAAACGAACGAAATGGAAAGGAAATCATAAATGATAATTTTAATGTTCGCGTATTCTTAATAACCCAATCGAATTCAGCTTGGCATTTATATTTGTCACATTGGCCAACAAATCTCTTATTCCATGAGATCTCTTGGCCAGGTCTCTTTGTGGCTTGCGTGAACCATGTTGGTTGTTGGCTTGTTCTCCTTTAGCTGATCTTATGCTTTGTGGTGCTGGTGGTCATTTTCAAAATAAATGAAAACGTCAGCTTGTCAAGTGATGTGTATATTCCGTTGCTTCACACTGTTTTCTAATCATCTTCATCGTGATGTCTTTTGGATCGCTAGTTTTTTTTAATTAATTTATTTTTTGTATTATTATTATTCGATGCCTTCTCGTTATGCATAACATTCAAAAATCGCTTGGACAAAAAAAATATATATATAAAGAAACTTCAAGCTTTGTAAGTCAAGTTGCAAAGTTATTGGACACGCCCAACTGACAGTTACGGAGTGATGTCTTGACTAGAGAACTGACAAACCAAAATGTTTGGTTGATTTTATTTTGTAAACGAGTTTCTTAATGCCCGATGATAGTTTTATTCCATTCTTTTCATATGATGAAAATTTGTTTCATATAAAGATTTTGTTCATCTGGTCACCTGGAGGTTCTTTACCTACCTCAAATAATGGCAGAAACTGTGTGACTAAGCTCAAAGATATTGCTGTAATCTACGTTGAGTTGGCACAAATCTTAAAAATTAGCTTAATTTAAAAAAATACAAAAAACCACAAAAATTACTTCAATCATTCTTTAAAAAAAATATGCCCTGAGACTTGTTTTGAAAACAGCCAGCCACGCAAAGTTCTATTTGACTGTGAGATCTGCATTCAAAATGAGGCACAGCTGGTTATAAATGTGATAATGCCCCCAAAAACGGAACGACTAATTAAGCGAAGGTTAAACAGCGAAGGTGCATTAACATAATGAACTTTATATATCTGGGAAATAATATTTTATGCGACTCAGATCAGTGAGACTAAGAACTGAAGGATCATTTATCAAAAAGATTCAAAAACTAAAAAATAAAAACTAAAAAAAATGCGTTGGTGCCATAACCAACATTTCCATCATTCAAGTTATACACTCGTAATTTGATTAGCTAAAGAGCATGTCGAATTCAGATATCATGGTGCTTGCTGGGAGTAGGGTGGGGGTAGGGTCGATCTGGGTCTAAGTCTGACGACCACTTTTAAGCTTTTAAACTAGTCTTCGCGAACGGATTCCCAAATCGAACCGAACGATTCAAGAGAATGTCTCGCATATATTATCGTTTCAATTTCGATGCTTGATTTACAAAAAAGGAAAAAAAAAGAAACAAATTTGTACGCTATATAAAAAATAGATACGAGCCAAAAGAAAAAAAGAGTTAAATACTTATAGTATATTTCTTTATGTGACAGTCACAAACACACTCAAGAAAAATCATTATACTTAATCGTGTATGCTAATTTGATGATGGCGGTTTTATAATTTGTTGTTTTCAACACCAACAAGCTAAACACTCACACATACACACAAATGCACATATACCCTAACCAGCAAACCAGATTTCTAGAGGTGCCCTACAATTAGACAAAAGCCAAGGCCCAAAAACAGTTACATCATTTCCAGATTATGAGCTCCAAACTGAAACAAACTCAATTGAACTGATGTTACCCCATCTACCCAGTGACCCAAAACTGTACCCAATCCTTTTTGAGAAGAAACATGTTAATTTTGATGAGTCCAACTCATCTTGTCTCAATTGGCGAATATATCTACAATTATCATACCAATTTTGATCTATCCAACCCATCTAAGTTGCATCTCTGCTGATTACAGGGTATGTAGAGCACGCAACGGGCTGACTACGTGCGTCGTCGTCGTTCTGTTCACAATGTCCGCATTGGTTCGTTGTCCGGTTCGGTTGGATCTTCTTTTTTGCTGTTTGTTGTCAAATTTTTTCTTTTTCTCTTTCTCGTTCTACGCTGTGACGCCGGCAGCGCTGTTTGTGGTTGGCTTTATCAAAATACGATATATAAGGAAACAAGAAGTAGCAGTGTTTGTATTTATTTGTTAGAACCCGTGCACAACGCACCTCTCGCTGCGAGTCTCACACTTCCAACTTGCAGTTCGGATCATTAATCGCACAATTGGGATACCCTTTTTTGTCATACTCACAAAAAAACACACACAAAATCATGAAGATTTGTTTTGTAAGTTAAAAAAAATCAAATAAATAAATAAATAAATAAATAAATAAATAAAAAATCTAAATGATTGGTGACGATAATCTAAATAACACTCGATAAACATTCTACGAGTAAAGCATAAATCCTTGCGATAAGTAACAAACTCAAAATATATTTTTTTATAGTGTTATTTTTCTTGAAATTTGAATTTGTGAATGAACTAATTAAGAGTATGATGTGTGTATTTTTTTTTTGTTTTGTTTCTATTAAAAAGAAAGGACAAGTTTTTGATTTGAATTATCCTTTTATTTACTTTTATATATAGTACGCAATATATGCAAAAAATAAAAATGACCATTAAGTGTGTATAGCTAACAAATATTATTAGTTATATAATTATAACTATAATTAAAATTACTTCAGCCTTAAGCAAGATTTTAAACAATTTTTTTGTATCTTTTTGCCGGCTTGCTAATTGACATGCTGTTTGAATTTCAGTCACTAATGGCTTTATACGCTATTTCTAAGCAAACGCATATATAATCAACGAGAGCGAGAGAGAGTGTGAAGGAGCTCAGGAAAGAGAGAGAGAGAAAGAGAGAGAGAGAGGTAGAGAGTTTGAAGCGTTTTCAAAAGGAAACTTCTAAGAAGGAAATTTCCTTAAAATTACCTTTAACAGTAAGTTGTGCAACTTTTAACATAAAAGTGATCAATACTTATTTAAAAGAACTTACGACGTTACGAGGCTGATAGTAGGCGCCCACAAAAAATTAAAAAAACATGAGTAGAGGCAAATATTGAAACGGTTTTAACTGAGATCAAATAATTCATAAGTCATTAGCAGCAGCAGCATCAAGAGCAATGGAGACGCGCGAGACAAAGCGACGGCAGCCAAGGCAGAGTTTAAACAATAAAACGTAAGCAAATCGCAAGCGCACGCCGCGACTTTGATTAATTGCTGCTGTTTTAATCGCCACAACAAAAAATAGAAGAGGAGATGCATTAAAAGTCAAAACATTAAATGTATAAGCAGACAACTCGTGTGACACTTGGCAAAGACCATCGATCAATCGTTTTCATAAAAATGTGCATAAAAAGAAAACAAACAAAAGAAAAAAATACAAATTACCATATTTGTCGTTTTCATTAACTGGTTTGACTCTTAAGTGACAGCATCGCTTATGATAGCACAAAATACTCTTTATCGAAACTAATTCTTATTATCTTTTCTTCTTCTCTTCCTCTGCCTCGTTCCTTTAGCTGATCTTATGCTTTGTGGTGCTGGCGGTTGCCGATGTTAAGCATATCACAGATCGCAATGAGGCCCTGTTCAAATACAATCCCAGCGATATCTATACCCTGCCCGAAGACATCGATGACGACAAGCCAGCCGTCCTGTTCAGAGGCGACGTAATGAAGGCCAAAACCGAGAAGTTCCAAAACTACAATTCCGGCAAAAAGTTTAAACTCGAGTGAGTATATTTTCCGCCTTGTTTAAGAGACGAAAAGTAAAATAGCGAATATATTTTGAAAATAGATTTAAGATGTATTCATAATCAGCTGACTGTAGTTCTCTGTAATTTTAGAAGCACCACGAAATATGCTTTATTTCGATAGCTTGTTAATAGTTTAATCAATACGAATCAACCGTAATTTTTTGTCAGGTTGAAGACCCAGAATGGCATTGAAGTGAGCAGCGTTGGCAAATTGAAGGATGATAAGACTTTTGTGGTTAGTGGCTCGTATTCGTTTACTGGTGCCGATGGCAAACGCTATAAGACCCGTTATACAGCCGATGAGTTCGGTTATCATCCCATCACCGAGCTGGATCTGGATATACCCGAGTAAGTGCAGCATTTTACAGAGTCTCAACTATAAATGCTTATAATCATTGTACTTTGTATGTAGGCCACAACCCTTGGTGACTGCCAATCAGAGGCCTACTGTGGATCCCAGCAGCTTGTTGGGCAACAAGAATCGCTTCCAGTTCCTCCAACAGAACCTCAATCTTGAGCAGGGCAGCCCATTGCGCGGCAGTGCCCAGAGTGGTGATGATTACAGCTACAGTGATCCCAATGCGGCCTATGGACACGGCAGCGGACTCTCCCACGGCAACGGCTATGATTATCAACCTCCTGCAGAACCTTCTCGCCTGTATCTACCCACGGCATAAGTGAACCCTTTTGAGCCACCCCTAATACCCTCTCCCCAACTCCAAAATGCATGTATTAGTTTTAAGCACAACTCCCAACAGGAAATTTATTATTATAATTTTTTTTTTATCATCTTTTAGTGTTATATGTATACAAAAGTGCAAGATATATCCTCTTAAACGATAGATAGATATCCCTTTCCCTTTCCCACCACCAACCACCCACAAAAGACAGACAATTTATGAAATCGATGACAATGAATCTATATATGAATATATATATGTATATACACTGAGTGATATTAGTAGTAAATAAAATGGCTAAAGTAAACTTCAGTTCTTCTGTATCAGTATTATTATTCTACATTGTTTTCCTTGCAGGTCGCGCCTTGAAATAGCATGTCCTCACACCAGTCAGTCACACGTGTAAGGATCTTGTATTAGCTAAATTGCCAGTAGGCGACAAAAGTGTGGCATACTTGTAGGAGCATGCAAGCTTGTATCGTTGTTGCGATTTGAACAAATCCTTGAAATCGCAAAAACATTCTCTATCGAACTGCATTTAAGGGCTATGAGCTCAACAAAGACCCAAAGACTTTAATAAATTTTAATCCAAGTACGAATGAAAATTATTTAAATTCAGAAATGCTTGGTTTCTTGGTTAATACAAGTACAATAATGTGAATGTCAATTGTACAGTTCGAATATCTGGTCAAAACAATATGTTGAATCAGCAAGAATTTGTCCGAGCCATAACAATTTTTTTTATTATTTATGTAGAAGATAAATTGTTATCAAACAAGAAAGAAAAGAAAAGAATCTCTAAAATCGAAAGTTCTTCGCTCACTTTAAATTATTAAATTCTTCACTATCTGGTAAATAATTTTTAAATTTTAGGATCATTGCTTTAGCCGGAAGGTTTGCTTACATATATATATTTCATAATATATCATATTTACGCTATATTTTATCTGATAGTCGATCTTTTCTTTGGGAAACTTTATCTCTTTTTCCGTCTCTCTCAATTGCCTTAAATTGGAGTCTGAGCCAAGTCGCAGGTGGGTTCAAATTTAAATGACTGTATCGCGAGCATCGCTTCGATGCGATCCCTCACTTCCACATATGCAGCGATTACCTCGTTTAGGGTTTTTGACATTCCTCTTCTCGACTTCCTATTCACTTTGTGGCCATGGCCATCGTCATCGTCATCGTCATCGTCATCGTCATCGTCATCAGCGTCACTCTTATCTGCGGGCAAGTAGTAGCCGAGCTGATGATATCGCTGCTGGACTTTGCGCACAGTGAATATCAATGTGCCCGTTGTGTCCATCGCCTTCGCAGGATCGTCCTTAAAACGATTGTGAAGCAACTTGCCACGCAACAGCGTCGTGTCGAAGAATTTAATGAAGTCGAAGAGCACTCGACCCCCAATAAAGTAGCGATTCAATGCATCCCACCAGTTGCCCAAGTGACGAGAGCATTGAAGCCGCAACCCACTGATTGCCACCGATGGCAATGGGGCCAGCAGCGAGCAGGAAAAATGTGCGTAGCCCTCGCAGCGCTCCCTCAGCCAGCGGTCCACGCTGATCACCTCGAAAAAGATTTGCAGATGGTTATGCAGCTGCAGCAGCTCCTCATCACAGAGCAGTGTAAGCTGCCAGCAGTGGCACAAGTGAGCTACTTTTGATTCACCACCAACTGCCACACAGCTGGCGGTGGCGCCATGCAATGCGAACAGCTCGCTGGCATTCCCTGGCTCCAGCAGCGTGTGGGTCGGTGGTTTTATATGGTAGCGCACATGAATGTTGGCATATTCAAAGTGTTGCGCCTCGTGCAGCTCCATCAGCAGGGTGACACGCCGCATGCGCTTTGGTGGTGCCACAAACTGTAGCAATCGACGCAGCTGTATACTTCTCAAGCGTTGCTGCCTAAAGTGCTCCAACATCTCCTGTGATGTGGTATTTGGGGGGGGCAGCGTTATCACTGGCTGCTTCGCCACAGGGAAATGCTTATGCGGAGCCACCAATTCCAGCACTTTATTGAGTGGTGTCAGATTCTCAAAACCGTAGGCATAGAGTTGCCGGCAATCATTGTCGATTTCCAGCACATAATCCATATCACTGGCACTGCAACTGAAATCGGGATAGACATGCAGAACCCCATTTGCCGGCTGGTAGCCCAGATACAGCAGCAAAGTCTCTCTCTCTCGCAATTGGGCATACACGTACATTAGTTGAAAGCCATCGTCGAGCAGCTGTCGTGCCCCGGGTGGCAGCTGTGACTCCTCCATCAGTACCAGATCCGCATTGACCACAGTGTAGATGCAACAGGTGCGCGATACAAAATGCCGATCATCATTCGGTGGAGCGGATTGTTCAAGGATATCATCGCAATCGTTGCTGCGTTTCGATTTACGGCATCGCAGTCGCAACTGGTGCAACAGTTGTTTCTGATTCCTCTTCACCTGCTTGCACTGCAGGTACACCTGATGTAGATGCTGCAGTTGGAGAATGTGCTGCGTCCAACGATGATAGCGCCGCTGTAATAATGTGTGGCACTTGTTCGCATCCGCATAACGCTGCAAATCGCCGCGGCTTAAATGCTTCTGCTGCCAGCCAATGTACAAACTGGCAGTAGCTCCAATGCAAAGCTCTCGATTCCACGATTGAAAGTCATCCAAAACTGGCGGATCCAACGACTGTGACTGCGACTGAGCAGCGACTGAGCTGCTGTTAATGCTCCGACTGCAAGCATAGCTATTTCCCGAATTTTTACTGTTGTAGTTCCTGTAATAGTTATTGCCGCTCTGATCCTCATGCGGCACGTAAATGTAACAATCCAAGCCACTCTCTTGGCTACTCTCTGGCAAACGGGAGAAGCTGCGCCGATAGGCTCCGGAATATTCAAATTTTGGAACTGGGAGCCACTCGCACAAATGGCGCAATTTGAGCTGCAGCTTGAAGTCACAAGGGCTACCGCTTATGCGATAAATGCCTGTGCGTTTGGGTGCGCTGCTCTTTAACATTGTGTCACAATTAGCTTAGTGATTTTACGTAAAGTTGTGTTTGTCCAATATCTGTTTAATTTTTAGTGTGTATTTGTCGTTATGACAACTATTAATCGATTAATTTCTTTAAAAAAAATACCAACAGCTCACATAATTTTGGTATTATTGTAAGTCGCATGGGGCTGCCAACTGGCGTCAAAGAGTGCGCGCGCTCTTTCGAGTATCGCTTTTTCTGTGTTTGTAACATGCGTGATTGTGTGAGTGTGTGTGCATGCCTGTGAGCTGGTTGGTTATAAGCTTTTCCACTGCGCTTGCCTGCAGTGTTTTATCGTCAGTTGCTTTTCGCATCGTCAGTTGTTATTTTGTGGCGCTGCGTGCTGGTCGTGCATATAACGCGTTATTCATTTGTCACGCATTTCTATATATTGTTGTTAACACATTTTTCGTTACGTTACGGTTAGTCTTTAGCTGATTTTTTTCTGTTGTTTTTATACTTTTTGTTTAACTTGCGTTCTGTTGCTGTGCGCACGCAACTAACCAAAAGAAAAGCAGTGAAACAACTGCAACTGCTTAACAATAACAATTGTAATTATTTTTTTTAATATTATTGCTACTGTTACTGTTCTTTTTATTATGATTTTTATTACAAGTGAAAGTGTTTTCTTATACTTTTTTGATATACTTTGTGTTTTTAATGGTTTTCTGTTTTTCGTGTTCTTTCTAATTGCCCCAAATACTATTCTTGCAGCAAATAACAACAAAGAACAAGAACATATAATTCATAATCGACAGAATGCAACCAAAGGCCGATGAGGTAAGTGTAAAAAAAAAATACAACGATCGTTATGTTGTTGCCACAACGCTTGTCGCTGTACACACATCATGTGCAACATTGTTGCTGAACTCGCCTTTCTTTCGACTTTGTTGGGTGCTGTGCGTTGAACTCTCTTTGAGCTCTCTTTACGGTTGTTACTATTGCTTTTCTTGTTGCTGCTGGAGCTGCTTGTTCTTCTGCCGTGACGTTCCAATGACTGATTCTGGAATATCATTAACAGCAATAATGAACAGCCTCATTGTAGACAATTTTTTCCTCTGTTTTTCTGTTTGGCTTTTCATTAAAATTTGTTTTTTTTTTTTTGTGTTCTTCACGTGTGTTTTATTGTTAGCGTCTCTTTTTTTGTTTGTTTTTGTCTTGTCCTCGCACTATTTGCACAGTTGTTCCAAAAATGTGATGCTCTTTTTAAAGCTTTTGATTCTTCTCTTTCATAGCTTTCAAGTCGCTCTGCAGTTTTGGCCTTAGCGCAGTTTGCTTTTATGTTTCATGCCATTGTTCACAACTTTTTTTTTGTGGCTGCAAAAGTCAAAGTCATGGCAACATTTGATTGTTGTTGTTGCTTTCAGTGAAATTTCTTTAGCGGCGCACTTTTCTGCCGATTTCTTTGCCCGAATACTTCTATTGTATGCTTTGGCGTCTGCTGGTAATGCTGCGACTAATGTTGTGGTTGTTTTTGTATTTGGTGTTGTTGTTGTCATACGTCAACTCTGAGATGAGCACATAAAGATCTGTATCCACAAGTGCCAAGTTCAAAAAACAAGCTGCAGACCCAGGAGTGACAAGCAACATATAACAACAAAAAACTTACTGTCAAAGTCTAGAGTACCTAACTAGCAGATACCCAGCAATTTTCACGTAAATAGTATATAATTTAGGAATGGTTGAATAAATAATTATTTCATTTATAATGCATTGATTTTTAAATACCCTGCTTAACTGTAAATTTCATTGGTATTTAAGTTTTTGTTAAGTTTGGTTGAAATGATAGTAATCAATGTAGAGGAAATTAACACATATATTTATACAATTGACGTGACAATCACTTATTGTATTGGAAAATTTCTTCTTGCCCTACTTGACTATGCCCAATATGATGATATTGTAATGCAAAGGATATTTTGGTAGGAAGCCCACGCATGCACAAGTGTACATTTAATGAGCAGGCGAAGGACAATAAGAGAAATAGCAACAAAACATAAATCGAGCTTGAACCCGATCTTTGAGCCTGAGCGAAATTAGTGTTTAAAATCAAAGTTTTAGATCGAGAGACGGAACCACTAAAATATATCTGATGGCTGATGGCTCGGTCTGGTCTGGTCTGTTGGGCTGCTTGTCTGTTGTGGCGTAAAAACTGCATTTAGCCTTGCTGCAAGTAAAAGTCGAAAAACCTGTAGAGTGGCAGTCAAAGGGGCTCTCAGGTGGGGAGCAAAGCAACAGAAGATGACTGTCCATGACCCAAATAAATGGAACTAAACGAAATGCTACATGATTACAATAGAAAAGAGATATATATATAGAGGTAGAGGTAGAGAGAGGGTAGAGGAAAACGGAGATGAATAGTTAATAGTGAATTGTAATGCATTTTTCGATATAAGAATATCCCATTATATTATTATTTCTGCTCTAAAATCATCGACTTCATATGAAAGGTTTTTAATAATTGTTATTACATTTTCATTCTTATGTTATAATGCTTTAGTTCCTTATACACCTGTCTATATTAAATTGGATTATTTTGGTGAAAAAAAAATATTATTCATAAACTTTTATGAAACCAATTTTAATATGTCAAAACTAAAAAGATTTTATTATCACTAATGAATTGTCTTTAATTTTGTGCACTTAAGTGCACTTCATTTTTTGGAAATGTTTCTCAAAATCTTAACATGTAAAGCCAGGAATTTTATATATTTTTTTTCATTACCAAGTCAACTTTTGCCGACTTAAATGTAAATATAATAAAGTGCCTAGTTAACTTATTATAAAAATGAAATTATTGTGTATTAAATGACGTTAAAAATCGGTCAGAATTTGTTTTTATTATTATTTTTTCTTCTTATTGCTTATTATTTTTGTGTGCTGTTAAAAACTTTGCTTTCAGACAGCGAAAGTAAAAATAGCCGAAAAACAACAAAAACCGGTCAAGTCAATACATGAAAATAAATCGAAATGCTTATGCAGATGCAGATGTTGATGCTGAAACAAATGCTAAATCCGAAAAAGCATATGAAATATTTAAAAAAAAGTCAAACAATTTAAAAGAAACAATTGGAAAAAAATTTTATAAAATGGAGAACTATAAATAAATTAGGATAAGCAGCATGTAGTTGAGTTTGCAAGAATGTGTGTGTATGTGTGGGAAGGTAGTGTTTAGCTTAAAAAAAAAACATTTCTTGATGACAGCTGACGGTAATCAAAGCGAAAAACGCAAATCTTAAATCCAGACCCTAAAGCCAAAGTAAAAGACGCGCAGATCTGAAGCCACAGGCGATTCGGACCAAAGAACGCTTAATTTGTAATACAACTGTAATTACGTTTGGAGTGGGCAGTTAGGAGAAAATAGACATAGAGAGGGAAAGAGACAGAGAGAGGTGGCCGGGAGAAGGAAGAGCAATCAACAACAAACAGAGGCAAATGAAAAACGCAAACAGCTCCGACCGAAAAACACACAAAAAATACGCAAAACTCGAAAACTTGTCGCTTGACGATCGCCGAGCGAGCCGGGTGAAATGTAGAGGAGGGGTGTATGTGTGAGAGGGGAAGAAGAGGGTCTCAATGGGGAGTACAACTTGGGAGAAGGTGGAGGCCGATGCCTGGGTCAACGACACTTGACCCCTGCCAGATGTAGCTTGTTATAGTTATGTGTGTGTGTGTGCTCACAAGGAGCGAATCAAAAAGAGAATGAGAGAATATAAAAGCGAAATGGAGGGACTGTCTTGGACTGGAGCACCATTAGACTAATCCAAAGAAAGCTACAATCAAAGTTATATGATTTGATTCCTTCAGAGAGATAACATCAATTAAATTTGCCATATGAAATGCATGCTTGTTAGTGTCATATTTACATACATAATATCGCAAGAATATTGCTTACCGTGCAGTTTTATCTTAAATGCTAAAAATGTATTGAAAAAATTATGAAAATCACATAATTTGGGCATTTCCGACGGTGTGTGACTTTTTTTTTTTATCAATATACAAAGTGCAAGTAAAACAAACCAAAGTTGAATTTTCGCTTGCTTCTTATTAATCTAATGCTCTTCATTTCCGGGCAATTGAAACCGTTTTCGACTTCATTTCGATCGTTTTTCCCATGATTATGGACAATGGAAAAAAATAATAAAAACTTATGCATCATAAATTTCACTATAAATAAGAAGAAAAAAGAAAACCCGTCTACAGTTTACGGTTTCTTCAGTTCTGACAATGAACCCATTTGAATAGATACTTTACGAGTTACGAAATCATCATTAGCACAATAATCAAACAATAATAATGATATCGTAAAGCTCACACAAATACACCAAAAATAAATGATGAGTGAGGGGTGTTAAAAAGTGAATGTTTTTATTATGTGTGCTGTGTCATATACCGTTTGGTGCACATCTTGCTAACCCAAACGCCCCGCAACAATCGATTTTTTTGACGAAACTCTCCACTGAACTATGTACGTTTTTACATGCCCATATTATGTATATATATATATATATTTATTTATCGGTGTATGTGTGTATATGTGCATATTTGTGCTCAGTGTTTATAATGCAGTCGCGTATTTAATTAATTGTGGCAACGCTTAGCTATTTACCGTGTCACCGCTCCACCGATTGAATTAATAGTTATAAATTTCCCTCTCTCTTTGTCTTCCTGAAATCAATTTGGGATCAAGCCAACAAACAAACAGAAACAGACACAACAGCTTCAGCAACCATGTCAACTCAATCATCAAAGAGAAAAAAGTCGTCACAGCTCCAGTTCGATTATCTCATAGATGCAATATGATTTCGATATCGTGTTGGGATTCGTATTGAGT
This sequence comes from Drosophila longiperda, assembly GCA_035042125.1. Lineage (NCBI taxonomy): Eukaryota > Metazoa > Arthropoda > Insecta > Diptera > Drosophilidae > Drosophila > Drosophila longiperda. The sequence continues at coordinate 608,765 of JAWNLV010000149.1, forward strand.
TTTTGGTTCGAGTTCGGTTTGTTTTGCTTGATTGCTGGCAAAGCATAATTGCTAATAAATAGGCTGTAATTATTAAATGATTTTGATTTGTGTAAGACCGATCGAAACAGTATGCTATAATTTTCCGTCTTCTGTCTTCTTTTCCCCTCGATTTTGGTTTATTGATTCACGACCTACGATTATCTTTTGATTGACGCAACCGACAGCGATAGCTTAAAAAAATGTAGGCATGCCGTATTGATAAACTATATATTTGTTGAGTGAGATAGAACGTGCTTCGCTCGATATGATAATATGCTTACGTTAAGTCTTCTTTAGCGCGTTGCTCAAGGCCTTAATATATTTTTTAATTATTTTTCTTCGTTTTCAGAATTTATTTTTTTAATTTATCCTGTGCCACAAACTGTTTTTTTGTATAATCTAGGAGACTAGAAGGGATTTAGTAAGAAGTAATTTCTAACGAGTAAAAATTTGAGACCAGATGTATGTTGATTCTTATCTAGCAAACGCGCAGCTTGTTAATTTTAGACATTTGGTAATTTCTGTTGCCATGCGTATATGTAGATTTCATAGCTACAACCAGATTATTTTTTGATTGATATTTTGGAATGCCTTATGTATATTTTTTATATTAGTGCTTTCGCATAAGGTATCTGCTAGTTACAAAACTTTTAAGGAAAGCATTTCTGCTTGCTATTTTTGAGTCCCTTATTTTCTGTATTTTTGCTTGTTTTTTTTTTTTTTAAATTGACTTACAAGATTTTTCCTTTTTTTAATATAATTTGTATATATTAAGGCATATAATTGATGTGTTTTTTAAGCTTATTTTTATATGAGCTTGTGAACTGTTTTTGTAATATTCAATGCATTTCATTGTTCGGAATGTAATTTGATAAGCTTCGCGTGCTGCTGTTCGGACTGGATTTGAGTGGAGTGTGTGAGGTGGCATTGTATGCTAAACTCAGATGGCTAAATTTTTAGTGTTGTACTCTTTCACATTCCATATATCTCGATATCTGTGTTTGCATATTAACCTTAACCCATTGGTACACACATGCACATACATATATATATATATAAGTTGAAAAGTGCCTTTCGGCACAAACACTCTCTCTTTCAATTAGCTATAGTAGCTTAATGCATGGCACCTGAACGTTTTCCCTCGACTGATTGCAATCACATACATGTGTGTTAATATGTTTGTATATATGATAAAAGTATCAATTAGGAGTTGTACCTTTCTTGGGGGGTCTGAAATTTTGTATTACAATTTGTAACAGAGAGAAGAAAAACATTATTTTTTTCCCCATTTTTATTACTTTGTGGTAAATAATAATTTGTCGCTCGTCGCCTACAAAAGCTGCATTGTTGTGTTTTTACTTTTCGCACAGTGTTGTTTGTGGCTATTAGCAGACGATCGGGCGCAGGGCAGCCACCCCGTCTGCCATGCGACTGCATTCAATTTGAATGAAAGTCAATGGCAGACGACAAAGGCTAAGGCAAAGGCAAAGGCAAAAAATGCCACCGCCAAATCAAAAGCGTGTCGCATTTTCCATCATCAAACGGCTAACAATGCGCCACAAACTCTTAGCACTTTCTCCAACTGAATGGCAAGCAACGATACGATATATGGCATATGGCAAATGCCATATGTTATATGGCAATGCAGTGTGGCTGACTGCTTTCGGTTTTTTTTTTAATTCTTTTTTTTTTTTTTTTTTTTTTGCAACGGAAACCCGGCCAAATCGTAAATATTTCTAGATACGGTTACTCGGCTATATTAGTCAATGCTCCAACTGATGATATTGCTTATCATAAAAGTGCATTAGTTACTCTATCGGCAACTCTGTCATATGGCCATTACTTACATATGTATATATATACACATATGGGATGTATTTGTATCATTTGCCGTACTCAACTGCAACACGGTGGCCCACATTCATCCATCAATCTCAAGGCGTCAGTTATTTTCCGACTTTCGGGTGCTTATTAGCATATTGTGTGTCTTCTGGATGGGAGTCCCATTCAATTCGCTTAAAACTGCAAAACTTGTGACTCAAAATAAAGTCAATTTGAACGGAGCTTAAAATGCTATTTTTCAAATGATATGCGACAGTAGATTGTTGATATGCGAATGTTATACGAAAACAACTGTAAGAATAGACAAATCAACAAATACGTGATTGGCATGTCCTATATATTCCATATTGTATCACCGTCTTAGTTCCATTCAGATTCTTAACAAAGGGCTGGTTTAAAAAGTTAATATTTATGTTACTATTACTTTGCGCATAGCTACAATCGCACTGAAATGCATTCCACATGCAGTAAATTCAATGTCTCTCAATATTCATGCCGTTTACACACGATTAAGTACACACTCCAAGTTGGGTTTTATCTAATCAGAGGTTCCATTAGTCGAATTCTTTATAGTTGCACATATATAACTATAACTATATATATATATATATATATATATATATATATATATGTATATATATATATACATATATATCTGCAGATAACGACTAGTTGATACTTGTGGGTTTAAGCGAAGACTTTTCGATTTATTATACATTAGTTATAGAAATGGTTACTGCAAATCAGCAAAATAAGTGCGAACCACTTTTGTAGGTGAGTTCATGTTTTTTATAATATTTTTGTAATGCTTCCATAATTTCTGTTTTTTTTTTTTGTTTGTTTTTGTGTTTATAGCAGATAAGCGCCATAAATTAAAGCTTTAACAATAATGACTCAGTTTCCCAACAAAATTAGCTGAACTTGAAATCATGAAGCCCATTTGCCCAGCCATTGAGTTATTACCCACAATTTTATCGATTGTAAAATTCTAGTTGATAAGGCATTATCAGGCGAGGTTTCCACACACACAGACAATACAACCTGCTTTGCTGCGGCGCCAGCAAGTTCGCATTCGAATATCCCCCATGCTCTCGATACCACATGTAAATACACTGCTTTCAAAGCTATTTCCAATAATTCACAAATACAAAATGTTGAAAAATATCCATGTATTTTAAGTAAAGTATATTAAGATTAGTTGCTTTCGTCGTTTTTATTCTAATAAAAATAATGCAGTCCCAGCAGTTTTTAATTGCCTTTACATAAAGCGAATTTAATTTCAATTAAATTAAAAAAAAAATATTTTTGAACCCATTCAATAGTATAATCCAAAATGTATAAAAATGCAGTGCTCTCAAATAATTGAAATATATTGTGGCCACTTCTAGTTCTTGATTGACGTTGAATGTATAAATAAATATACATTTTGATATATATTAATTAATTTTTAGGTATTCATACAGTCGCCCTCTCAGTCACACTTGTTGAGATAATAATGGCTGCACTAGCAGCACCACCATGTAATATGGCACACCTGCTCCGTCGACTTAAGAGTGAGGAGTAAAGAGGTAAAGAGTGGTGTCGACAATTGGCAAAAGCGGAATAAATAAAGTATACAAAACCAGATAAGATATTTTGCTGCCACTTTGGCTTTTTACCAATTTACCGTTCACTGTTTGCCTCGCCACAAAAGCAACAATAAAATTAATTGAAATGCTGGCACTAATTTTAAAATTCGTCGTCCCTGGTTCGCAATTTAAGATGATTCAGAGTTCTGAGAAATTTTACTGATAGATGGGTGGGGAAAGTTTCCAAAAGTAAAAAACGGTAAGAAACGGAAAGGAAATGTGTTATAATATGCATCTATTTATTATTACATACAATAAATGTATTACAATTACTTATTTTTTTTATTTAATTTTTTAAGCTTACTTTGTTTCCAAGTATTGATTATTTGCAATAAATTAAGTTGGCTTTTAAATTATTCTTTTAGATAAATATAAAAATACTCATTAATTTAATAAGGTTTCCAAGACTCGCTTGCCCCTCAATAAAGGCTTCATTTGTTGGTCACAAGTGACAATATTATTGGTTTTTGCTTAGATCTACTGGTTAATGTGCTTAAATATATACTTTTGTGTATACAGATATTCGCTAATATAATAACAATTAGTGTATTTTGACTTAATTTCAATATGTGTCACTGTTTAAATTCCGAGATTATTATATAAATTAAGTTTATAATATGTATTTACTTTTATCCTGACAGATGTATTTACCTCGAGTTTGCCACAGACTCGTTAGCAAGTAAATGTTTTTTGATTGTCATTTGAAATGCATGCGTGGGTGTGTTTCTGTGCATGTGTGTGTGTGTAAAGCCATGTACTATTTACCAACTTTTACAAATTACCGCAACATTTCCGCCCTGGAGCTAAGTGCCAACCAGCTGGTCAGTTGTGACTGTGTGTCCCTCAGTCTGTATGTTGAGCTGCCTCAGCAGCAGTAACAGCAACGGGAGCCCAGTAGCATAAACAAGACTACTGCGACAGCTGTTGTCCCGTTAATTTTGAATGCAACAAAACAGATAGAAAAGACAACTGAGAAGTCGCACTTATGGGCATCTCTGCCTAGCTAACTATCTTTCTATCTGTTATCCATGTTGTATTTGCAGCTTTTGGATGTTGCATTAGTTGGTTGTTTCTCTGCGACATGACGTGGCGTTTTGCTGCGCCAATCTCACCTCGACTTGTTCGGGGTATGTAAATCTTCTCGGAGATTCTCCATTGTCATTAAGCGTCGCCATTTTACTTCTCTAAGCGTGGGAAACGCAACAGAGTTGGCTTGTTCGTTTGTGTCTCATGTCTGTTATACATTTGACTTCATTTGGTTAAATTAGCCTAGCTTAAGGAATAATAAAAGAAGCAACAAAAGACATTAAACAATACTTATTAGACTTACCCATTATGTCTTGGTATTCATTTGTTTTTTTTTTTTGCATTCATGCTGAATTGAAAAATTTTGTTAATTTGGATCTTACCCTTTGGGCTCTTTTCCTTGCTTTTAGGTGTTTAGTAGAGTGTAACTAGACAAGTTGTAGTTGTAGGTGTAGTTGTAGCTGTAACATGCTAATCGCCTAACAAAACTGATGTTGCACAATTCAAGCACAAACTTCAATAAATCTGATATTTGATTTCTAGACAATTTTTATACAACTATGATTTAATTTTATTTATTCAATATACCAGATACTGTACTCATCTTCAACAAACATAATGAAAATACACTGCCCTGTGGAGTGTAACCTTTATTTTAGAAAACTGTAATATTTTCACGTATATAACTCTGGTATTTTGCACAGTAGACCACCTACAAAAGGCAGTTTTGTTCATTGTTAAAACACTTCGATTAGAGTGTAGACGTGGGTGAAAGGAATCGAACCACACACAGCACATGCCACATTTCCATGGCACTTGGCTTAGTGTTAATCACACATTTACACACACACATGAATATTATAATTAAGATAATTTTTATGAGTTTACCAAAACAAACAGCAAGAGCAAACCAACAGCGCACAGAGCTAACATATGAAAATATGACGCTTATAAAGTGCAGTTAGCATGTGTTAAAGACGTCTTAACAGTTTACCGCTAAGCAAGGCGCTAAATGTCATAAATATGAAGCGGGCCACCTGAGTTTTGGAAATGAGACCTTCGTCTGATGATGTCTGGTGTCTGGATGACCGTCATTTTCATTGAAAGCAAGGAAAACACATTTAAACTCTTAAATATTGTATGCAGGTAGACACAGACCGACCAGTTTGGGGGATCTCCGAAATTACCCAAATTCAAATACTAAATGCCGTTAGCTTAAGTCACATCACGGTCACAACGGTGACCGCTTTGTGTTTTGTACTCGCTATTATGCTGGCTGGCACTTTCCCAAAAAAGCACTCTTGATTATACTAATCGGATAACTGTCGCTCTCTGGCCCAAACTGAATGGAAAGATACTTGAGTAGTTGGACCACAATTTGCACACAGAAGTGGTTTCACTTTAGCTCTAAACTGCTTTAGTTACCGTGTGGGCTGCAAATCTCTCTGAAAAAGCAATTGTTATATTATAATTGTTATATTTATTTATATACAGGTAGTACAAATATTATCCCCATATATTTATCTGTATAAGCTGTACTTAAGAACTCTATCGTATTGAGAATTGTAACTGTTCTCGCTCGAAAATATGATAAGCTTGAGTTTATGATTTCTGAGACACCTAGTTGACAGTATTTTCCTGATTATTGTAATTTTATTAATTGGGGTGTACAGTTGTCATCGTGTAACAATAGTTTAAGATTGTTTCTTATTGAGGTTGAATTTTGTGGAACCGTGGATATTCCTTAAAAGACTCTGAACATCTGTATTACTTGTTTTACAATTGCAAAGATTCATTTTTCAAAATGATATTAAAGTTTAAGCATATTCGCAAGATGTTTTATGTATCACATTATATCATAAAATTATATATCAAGTGCTTACTATATATATTGCTTCGGTAAACTATTTTATAAACATGGGCAAGATCTAATATATAAGTATATAGGTGTCAAACAACTGAGGACCCATTTCACAAGGTATCAGGGTATCAGAGTCTCTTGTCTTATTTGTTTTTCGATATTGTTTTTTTTTATTGCTCTTTTCGACTGCCCTATTTACCATGGCCTTAAACAAAGCAACTCAATTAAAAAATTGGCTAAATTGGCCTGCCTTTAATAGAGGTTTGCTTATGTTGTTTTCTTCAGTTTCTTCATCTTCTTTTTCTAATATTTGTAAATGTGTCTGAATTTGTATCTGTATGGTGACAAACGTCCCGCAAATATTTGTCATTGTTTTGTTTGGTCTGTTTTCGTTTAATTTTCAGGCAACATTTTTCAATCAAGAGCAAAGCAAAAATTAAAAAAAAAAAAGACAACAGCGTTTTAATTACAAGACACACAAAAAGCGATCCAAAACATGGCAATTATCAAAGATACGTCTATATCATATCAAAGTATCTTTAGGTATGACTGTCTGCCTGCCTGTCTGTTTTTGTGTGTCTCTCTTCGATATTTGTATCTTGAGTTGTATCTGTATCTTTTACGTGCTTCACGTAGCGTGGCTTTGTCCGCAGTTGTTGCTGTTACTGTTGCTGTTGCCGCTGCTGCCACCTCGGCTGTTGCTGTTGGCCATAATAATTATAAAAAAGCGCACTTCAAGTTCAGACACGCAAGTTACTCAGATGCAGAAACTGAATGTATCTGGATGTGTTTTCGCTTCAGCTTGTTCTGTGCATGTCAATGGCCCAGGGCAATGGCAGCAACAGCAAGAGCAGCAGCAAGTTTTTGTTTTTGTTGTTGTTCTTGTTGCACTGTTGTTATACTATACATGACATAATGTGAGCGGCCGTCTTGTTTATTTTTTCTTCATCTTTTTCTTCATACTTTTTTTTTCCTCGTTTTGCCCCTTTTTGCAATGCCGGGCACGTTTTTTGGGTTGCTTGGTCTCATCGGACAGTGGCATGCGTTTCTTGCAGTGAGAAAGCTGTGGGTGACGGAATTTAAATTCAAAATCTGCTTCAAAAATGCTTGTGTAATTTATTATATAATCGAATTTGTGACAACACTCAAACACATTTGTATTAATGTTAAACGAGTATTGCACAGCTCTTTAATATATCAATTGGAGTTCCAAATACAAAATTAACATGTCGTTTTTATTTTCATATTGCTCTACAATTAGCTTCATTTGGTTCTGTACAGTTTGGTTAAGCTCGTATACATGAAGAATTCACTTGCAAATGCAATTTTTGAGAAAAAAAAAGTCTTTTCGCATTACAGTAGACAAAAGTGGACTGCTACTCAATTGTTATGCTGTATAAATGCAGAAGCCACACTCCTCAATTGAAATGACTCAAATCCATTGGCTATCTGGGAAAGTCTCAAAATGATGATAGCTCTCGCGTCATCAGCACTTAACCTGATGACCTAAGCGACCAATATATACAAGACAAGTCGCAAATCAATGAGTAAACAAGAGCTGTGATTATATATAATTGATTTGGCCAGGTCACGCAGTCAGCTTGTAAGTCACCACAATGCCAATAAATGACCACATAAATGCTTTTCTGAAATGTTCTATCACAACCTTTTTTTTTGGCGCTTATCGCGTATTCATTTCTGTAAATACCTATTCGAACATAAATTCGTTGTTCTCAATGCCGTCCAAAGAAGCGAGATAAGAAAATAGAAAATACCTACTTTATATCAAGTAAATAAACTAAAGCATATACTAAAGAATATTTGTCAGCTATTGCGCAAATTCCAGTGAACTGAATTTGTTCAGCTGCCACACCTCCCGCCTCCCACCACCCAACACACTCCGAACCAAACTCAAATATTCTGTTAACTACTCATATATCTATAGATACACTCGCAGAAAAAATATATGGAGTTCTGTTCCCAAATTAAGTACAAACGTTATTAAAATCGTAAACTAGCAAACGAAATTATATAAATAAAATAAATAATATATTTTTTTAATAAAGAACCTCAGCTTTAAAGTCAAGAAATATTTTTTATAGTATTGAATAGGAGAAATTCGATCACGATAGTACTTGTATCCAAAACAGTATTTTCTTTGAGTGTTTCTTGTATATAGATTTTCTTTTTTGCTTTGTTTTGCCAATTTGTCAGTTTGTTAATGGTTCGCTCCGTCAAGACGTGACTTTGCCAAGCACAGCTACAGATTTGACCATCAGATTTGGCCAACAGATTTGGAACCAACTTGGGTGGCCCGCGACCTATCCATACCAAATATGCTTTAATAATAATAATAGGAGCAATACCGACGTCGGACATAACGGTAATTTGTAATATGCTCGACGATATGGCGTCATAATTGACACATGCTCCAAGTGCATCCGTCTCAGCTTGCTGAATTGAGAAATCTAGCGATTAAAGATAGTTGCTACAAGATAATAAATCACGATTTATTCAATAAACTGGGTCGATCGCATGAACTGATTGAGCACTTCGATGCCTATGACTTGGTATCTGTATCTGAAGCTGCTTGTGTATCTGTTTCTGGTGAAAGAAACGCTTGAAGAGGTGTTGGTTTCAGTGTTTTACAAGCGAAAGAGAGCTGGCATAATCGATAAAGCATACTTAGGCCTACTTATGCTAGTCAAAGCAGCAAAAGCTCTAGAAAACACCCAGCATATACGGAATAACTGGCTAATAATGGCAGGTGTTAATTATGGTGCAAGTAAAGAACTTATAAGAATGATAGCACAAATAATCTTAAGTTTATATTCTTCTTTTATGATCTTAAATTAAGATTAAAACAGTCGAAATGATATTATTTATAAATGATAATATTTATATATTGAAATGAGACCGCTATATAAAAATTCAGTAATAAAAAGTTCATTAATTACTTAGGTTATTTCAAATTAGTGGGTTTTCAAATGGAGTAATTTAAAAAAATCACTGTTGGGAGATTTTTGTGAATACAACTTGAGCACTCGGCTAGTTTCTATTAGTTAACGGAAGATTTGAAAAGCAGAAAGCACCGTTTTGCATTTAGAATATTTAAGTTGGTATAATGACAGATAATCTTGAAAAGATAAATGATGGAGAAAAAAGAGTGGAAAGTCCGCTAAGCAAATAAAAAATAGGAATGATCTTTTAAATAAGTTCTCGACAGCAAATACCTTAAGAGAAAATTGCCAACTGAGCAAAAGCTGGAAATGCGAATAATAACTGCAGATCGTGTTGGCCAGCAATGAAATGAGAAAGGTGACGAAAGGAGCTGAAGAAATGGGGAGGAGTCGGTATTGTTTTTTTGTTGTTCTTGTGATATATCCAATTCTAAAGGCAGTTGCTGCCACGCCAACCCAGGCATAAGCACACAACTGAATCGACCTTTAGTGCCAAGGCGTCCTCTCATCAGTATTTAAAGCTTAGCATCAACATTTGTGTTATCATAGCTTTGTTGCTCTTGCTGCTCCTAGTGCTGCCACAAATTCCTTGCAGGCCAAACATTTTTGATTGTACGCCTCTTTCCTTCTATAACTTTTTTTCAGCTGCTCTTGCATATCAATTTGGCATTGTTGGTACTTTTTTGTTTTTGCACGCTTCGATTGCAGCTTCGTCGGACAGTAAGACAAAAAAAAAACAAAAACAAGGTCAAAAACCAAAAACCTTGAATGAGTTGGCCCAAATACATGAACAATTGTTGTTGTTGGTATATTTGAGGCGTTGCTGTAGCATCTTCAAGCATTATTATCAACATTAACATCATCATCATCAGCTCTTAAAAATCATTATAAAGATCATGCTAATGCGCTGATCACTCGCCTGGAAACGATAGCTCAAACTCAGGCTCAAACCGACAGCGGAGGCAGTTGAGGTGCCAAAACCAATGGATCAGGCTGTGAGAGAGTGATGAGAGAGCGGTGGAAGAGCGCTGAGAGCGAATGGGAAGAAGCGCGTGCATTCAAGTCAAGGTCACGTTTTTCGTCACGTTCCGGTTTTGTGTTATGTACAATTCTTCTTGGTGCTCTTGCTGCTTTTGTTATTGCTAATTTGCTCTTGTGCCTTTGCTGTTTCGTGCTGCTGCTGCTGCTGCTGCTGCTGCTGCCGATATTTTAGCACATATTGCATGCACACAAATGTGTTTGGCGCTTAATTGTTGTTGTTGCTTGTGACCCCGGCAACATGTAAATGAGTTCAGCTTAGGCCATGACTTTGTTTTCGAGTTGCGCTCGCCCAAGTGCCGTTATGGCAAGCATATGTAGAAAAGTACAGAAATTACAAAAAAAAGTTGGGAATTTGTAGAATGAAGTGAAGAGGGCTAACAGCAACACTAATAACAACAGCTGTAAAGTTGGCAGCTGCTGCCATTGCACTCTGCAGTTGATCTCTCTCTCCATCTCTTTCTATATTTGTGTGCTGCTGCAGTTGCTGTCACATGTTGCAAACGTGTAACAACTTGTTGCTGGCAAATTTAAATGCTTCCGTTTTTTTTTGTTTTAGTATTTTAGTTTTTAACCAGTGAAAACGACAGTTTTAGCGGGTTTTTCGCTTTGTTGTTGGTTGTGTGTTCATGTTTTTTTTTCTTGCTGTATGTAGAACGCACAATTAAGTAAAATCAGCATCGAATTTTGCAAGTATAAATTAAAGACCGCCAAACATAAAAAACACACAAAATTAAAAGATTAGCAAAAAATGTAGGCAAATTGCATTTTTTCAGTTTCGAGAGTTGCCTGCCAGCTGCTTACTTAGTAGCTCTAAATGCTCGGCAAACCGACATCCGACAACGACTACATTTTGCTGCCACTTTCTAATGCGATACTGCAACAACAACAGCAGATATGCGGAAGCACAGTCAACAATTGACGCGCCCACATAACAGCCACCCAAAGAGATAAAAGCCAAGACCTAAGCTACAACCCCTTAACTTCGCCTCACCTTTGTCACCATTGTTCAAGGCACTGACCCGAAAATGTTTCCGACTAAATCTTGTAGTCTAACAACCCAGTTTCCTCTTACTTTTCAATCTTTAACTTCCATCTTAAGCTTTTATTCTTTCTTCGCACATTTTTTGTTGACCACATTTCTCGTCCACTGCGTTTAAGCCAGCTAATTGCATTTAATGAGCCGCACATAATGCCGGAAGAATTGTGTCTGCTCAAAGAATCGAGTTAACAGCAAAATAAAGATCTTAACTGCTCTAGCCTGCACTTGTGGCTAATTGACATGTCATTTGGCTTGCAATTATGGTTAGCATCAAGAGTGCCACATGATATCATTTAAGAACTGCCAACTAGTGGCTGTGTTGCAAACAACTCAAAAAGTTCTCGTCTGTCAAAGTTGACAACAACGTGAGATTGCCAAATCAACTAAATTAACTTTAATATGTTAGTTATTGAAATGTTATTTAAATCCATTAAAAATGTAACGCTTCATCGATTAAAGTACAATTTAACCATTCGCTTTTTTTATTTTATTACATTTTTTATTACATTTACCGATGTTGATACTATGTTTTACATAAGTAATATTTGATGTTTCCTGTTTATGTTTACATTTAAATTGGGTGACTTGTATATCTATGGTTATATCGCAGAATTTTATGTTTTTTCTAAGGTTTCTTATTGCTGAGCTCCTTAATAAAGTGTAAACAATTAAATTGCAAAAACTTTTTGACCCCACCACTCTCTTCCATATTGTGTTACACAGCCCACTCAACCGCACCCGCTTAAAAAAACCAACTCCGATTCTCGATTTCATTGACAATATTTCTCATATTTTTCTACCACTTGAGGCATGGCGATGTTATAACTTTGAGGTCGTTTTTGCAACGTCTGTCATCATCCACAATATGCTTTGTATGTGACAGTAGAGAACAACAACAACAGCAACATTAACATGTTTTTTAATATGTATTGTAGTTATTATTTTTACTTTCAAACACTTTTACTCTCGATTGTTTTTCAAAAACATGTTTAGCATTTTTACGAGCTGCTTAAAAATGCCACCACACCAAACGCTTTATGGCTCCTTCCGCCCTCTTATAGTTTTTTTTTCTCATTCCCTCATTTTTTTGTATGTATAAATATTTTTTTTATTTTAAATGCGGCCTAAGCCCTTTATTCTGTTATTCAATAAACATACTTTTTTTGTTTTTGGGTTAAATGTCACGCAGATTTTACGATCGCACGCATCAAAAGGCGCTTAACGCAGATCCCCTTATCCCCTGTGTGGCTCTTCTCGTTGGTATTTTGTTGACCCATCAACGTTATCCGCTTTTATTTAATTGTGAAAACTTTGATTAACCCCATATGCATCCGCCATCACCCTGTATCTCTCTCTCTCTCTTTTTCTGTCGACGTGGCACCCTTTCCAGAAATGCGGGCTGTATGCAGCTGCTGCATCTGAGCTGCATCACATTTTTAAGTATCAGCAGGCTTCAATTCAAGAAAACTAACCAGTGAGAGCTACGTACAGTAGTACCTACATATGAAGAAAATTACAAGACAAAGCATTCTAAGCTAAACAATTGCTCAAATACAATATATTTATATTTAATTACTGAAATAGCCGACCAGCAGTTATAATAACAATGGACTGTTGCCCTTACGTAACCTTTACTGTAGGTAAACTGTCCAAGTTGTTTTGCTTCCACATACTCGAATACAAGCTGATCGACTGGTAATCGGATCACTTCCTGCTTTCTGCCCAGCAGCAGATCGAATTACTAAAGCTCTTCCCCTTTGCCACTGTTTTATAGAAAATGGATCCATTGATGCGCATACAGGAGGAGATCAAGGAGGTGCAGCGCCGCGAGGAGGAATACCGTCGGCTGGCAAATGCCGCAGCACTGACAACTGGTTTCCCGCTTAAGCCGGGGGAACCCGGATGGCAGTTAAACGGCAATGCTGAGGGTGAAAAAGAGCAACAACTGGAGGCAGAGCATGACATACAACATGATCAGGATCAGGAACGGGATCAGGGCGTTCTTGTAACTGCACAACCGGCAGCTGTCACCGTTGCTCTCCTGCTGCCCATCGAGGAGCAATCGCCATCGAATACTCCTTCGCTGGCGTCCAGTGTGAACAGTAATAGCCACAAGGAGGAGAGTCTCGATGAACAGCACTCGGACGACTCGGGGATATCCGCATCCTCACAGAAAATGAACAACATCAACAACAACAACAGCAGCATTAACAGCAAGGCTGAGAGCAAGAGCACCTTGAAATTGACGCTGGTGGGCCGACAGGAAAATCGTTATATTGGACCCAATTGTTATAATCTGACACCAGAGCCACCACAACAGAAGCTTATGACAAGCCGCAATCCCGGTACGCCACAGCAGCAACAGCTGCAGCAAAAGCGTCAGTTTGCATTCAATGGATCCACCAAGGGAGTAATGCAACGTTTTATTGCCTCCCATGGCAAGCTGCAGTTGGGAAACGGTACCCCAAACGGGATGTCGCCGGCAGCGAGTCCATTACTTTTAACCACGCCGAACAGTCCCACTCTAAAATTAAACTCTCGCAATGCGCTGGCGTTTTTGGAAACGGGCAACACCTTGCCTCAAGCTAACAACATCAACAACAATATTAGTAATGGCACCTTGTCACAGGGTGCCATCGAACGGGACTCGGAGGGTCGACCGCTTAGACGTGGCTACGTGCCCGTCGAGCAGAAGATTCAGCGTGAACTGCAGGACCTTAAGTCACGTGAAACAGAACTGAAGCGTCTGCGCAAGATCAATCGTCAGTACATGCTCGAAAAGCTGTGAGTTGAAGCGCTTTCTTCAAGAACACTCCCCTTAAGCCAAGAACACTGTACCCTAACTCTCCCTTTGCAGGCAATTGAGCTCGGACGATGAGGCCGATGCTGATGACGATGATGATGATTCCGAGGTGGAACACTGCTATGGACCTGGTAAATTGCGCCATGCGCAATCCACACTTGAGCTGGAGCGAGAGAGGTGAGGCATTTGTTACCAGAAACTTAGCCTGCAAAATTTGAATATACTACTTATAAAATCATAAAATTGAATACATCTATAAATAGACTGTTATAGACTTAACCCTTTTTTTTTCCTTCTTTGTCTTCCTCAACAGCAACGATATGGAACTGATGGGTTACAAGGCGTCCGGTAACCGTAGTTTGAATGCAGCCGCTGTCAATGTCCTGACTACATCTGGTTCCAGCTGTGGCATGCGTCCCGCAATGTCGCTAGCACAACTTTGTGATTTGACGCCGGAGGAGGCGCCATCGTCGCATCGCCTCATTGCGCAGTGGGAGAGCCTAATCAAGAAGAATGCAGAGGGTACTATTGAGGCGGCCATTTAAAGCCGGCGGCGACCAAAGCACACCAAATTGTTATTGTAATGTCCCAAACTCTAAACAGAAAACTAAAACAAGCGCCCTACAGAAAATGCCCCAAATAGCATATAATATGTTTTTTTTTTGTCACATATATAGTAGTGGATCTATATTGACCCATTAATATACAATTAACGAATTATTGAAAAAAGGCATGTACTTAACAACGATTATTTTTATAATTCACGCAAATAATTATGTACAAATTCTGGAAATCTGTTGTACATAATTCTTCGTATTTCAAGTAAAAGTATTGGCTCAGCCTTGTCAAAATAATTTATTAAATATAACCTTACGTACATACACTTATATGTAAACACAATACAAATGTACACAAATAATATCATACGTAATTACGTATTTACGATATGCGATACCAATATTCAAAAAACGTTTAAATAAATCAAGCTATATAAAGTCCAAACGTCAGCTGTGAAAATAATGTCGATCTTACAAAATAGCAGTATGACCGGCCAGGTTGTTGTATTGGCTAAGTTGACTGCGAACAAAAAATTGGGGCATTCTTTTAGGTATATAAAATTGAGGATAGAAACAGCTCTAACTCTAATAAATTCTTACAGATTTTTGAAGGAATGAACTGTCGCTCTCTCTTCATTCCGCATATACCAACAACATAGCAACATAAAGGATACTTTTCATACAACAAGATTAAGCAGCTGATCAGTTGAAATTAAATAGTGAAACAAAAAACAAGTGTTTTCTTCACACCCAAACCAAGGAAATTCTTCGCCGCAGCAACAATTTGTGGAAAATACAGTTCGCTGAATCGCCAACTCCTCCACCTATTTACTCATAATACCACACTTTGCATCGCGAAGGTCCGCACATTTATACGTAAAAAAGTGTTCAAGTGTAACGTGTAAACATTCTTCTAAGCCGCCACTTTTTTGCAGCTGCAAGAACAAAGTTCAAGCGTCTCATACACGTTTAAAACGGACAACGTAATATTTATATGTTGCAATTATTAAATTAATTATTATGTGTATTGCTAAAACAAAATTAACATAATATAAAAAGAAAAAAAACATGAATAAATTAGCATAGTCAGCTGATAGTGCAATTACATACCGCCACATCCAACTGCAGTTATAAAATAAATATGTTTATGCGCGATCACGGTTCCGACTCTTCAAAGTCACGATCACTATCGCATAAACTAATATTTATTTATAAAATTAATAGTTACTGTTTGATAAGCCAAATTATGAATTAAATTAAAATAGCTAACAATTTTGTTTAAATAATTTCCGTCGCCAAATTTAATCGTGAAACTAGTCTTCATTAAATTGGACCCCGGCGGCAGTAAGATCATCATCAGTAGCAGCTGCTGGAACAGAGGCAGTTGTCAGATTATTGCTTGTTGCCATGCTGCTGGTGTATTGGGGTGTATGAAGTGCCTTGTGGATAGACAAAATAATATATATAATTGAATGTCTGATTACGGTATTTGATTTAAAAAATATAATTCTTTATTCATCAAAACACGTCTGTTCAGTTTGGTGTACAAAATATTACTCTGCTTATGCTACTGGTTTAATCAATAATGAAACCTCGCATTTGCGTCTTATTTCATTATTTACAGTTAGCTTAAATTTCTTAGAATATACAGTTAGGTTTGATTGCTTATGCTGTGGCGCTGGCGCCGTCGCAGTGAGTGTGGATATGAGAGATCTGCATGATGTCATGGTCTGGATATGTCACTATATATATATGTAAATTAAATTTTATTTTGCTCGCTTATCGTTTTACTATGGATAACCGTTTCTTGTGAGTTTTCTGATTCCACACGTTTATTTATAGTGAAAGCAACGTTTCGCTTAACTATATCTAATATAAAAGCGACGGTTGGTAGTGATAAAAATACATTGACTCACCGCCCTACATATGGACCCAGAGAATAATTCAACATAATAAAAAGATCATCTCCGAAGCGATCGGTTTCATAGGTCAAAAGTAAAACAGCTCACACTAAGATCAAAAGGTTTGTTAAATCAAAACAGCTTACTCCCAGGAGTCAAAACGGCACTCAAATAAGCAAATCTATAAACTCGAGCAAAATGACGGTAAGTGATTTTATTGATATTTCCGACAAACTTGGCCAGTATGAGGCTATGATCAGTATGCCATCCACAACTCCTGCCTCAGTTTCCTCACTCGAAATCCGCCGTCATCAAATACGCTCCCTATTGAAAAAGGTCGAAAAGGAGTATGAGTTGTGCTCCAAGACTGCAATACAAGGCGAAAACAATGACGATAGTCCTGTCAGGCAGAATATGTATTATCAATGTTATTCTGTGCATGAACGTAGCTCAGCTCAACTAAGTGAGCAAACCGAACTAGCTTCCGCGGCAAACAGCCCACAGGCGGTCCAATCGGAACCCCCGATTTTGAGATGTTGCAGACTTCCGCCCTGCGATACTGAACTCTTTAGTAGAGGCTATCTCCGATGGCCTACGTTCCGAAAGCTTTTCCACCTAATACTAGTGGCGAAGCAAATAGTATAGATAGATAAAGATTCAAGAACAGAGTAGTGCTGGTTAACATTAAACTTAAAGTTCTGTTAAAATTTCCATCCATATTCCACGAATCTGGAGGTGCACTCAAGGATCTCCAAAGCATCATCCAAGCGTGTTTGACCGCTCTAGCACTAGACAAGGTCAAAACTGATAGCTGGGATTGTTTTCTGGTCTTACTATGTTTTTAAAAAAACTCAAAACTCACGCTATTCTTATGGGAGCAATCCTTGCACAACAACTCAGAAATTCTAACATGGCGTGCACTTAAGTCGTTTCTCTAGGAGCGATAACCCACCTTAGAAGCCATTAAGGACATTGAGCCTAGTACCAGCACGCATGTCCAACAAAGACCTAACCATAAGATCTACTCGTTCGAAAACAACGTCAACATCAAGACCCATTCGTGCGGGTTATGTTCCTAATTGCTTATGTCCACAATACTTTTAAAGGCATTGTAAAGACCGAGATTCAAATTGAGAATTCGGTTTTGTTTTTCCACATTTGGCAGGCAACCTACCATCTCTCTATTCCGGAAAACACGTTGAAGGACCTGCCAAACTTCCAGTTGGCTGATTCCACTTTTTGCAGGAGCTCGCAGATTGACGTGATATTAGGCGTAGATATCCTCCCATCCATATTGCTCGGCGGCTCCATTTCAAATATCTGTTGTACGCTATTAGGGCAAGAATCAGTATTTGGCTGGAATCTCACAGGCCCATCCACTTCGACCTACGACCACTAATATCTACCTTATTGTGCTGTTTTCAAACCAGACAGCACCACTACAAAAGTTCGCGTGGTATTCAACGCTTCCTGTCCGTCCTCGAACGTTCATAGATTAAATAACATCCTTTATCCGGGACCTGTCCAACAATCCGATCTGACAGTTCAGATCCTGAGGGGCGATTCTTTCGGTATGTTTTCGACGCCTATGCATAGACAAATTCTTGTCCGTCCAAAGACCACTTTATTCCACAGTATTCTATTTCGTAATAAGAAGCAAGAGTTGAACGTTCGGAGTGAACTATGCTCCGTTCCTCGCTATACGACTTGCGATACAACTTGCCCAGGATGTAACTCTAACTTCCTCCCCGCTAGTAACGTTATATCCAATTATATGTATGGCGATGAGGTTTTGGCTGGGACACACTCCAAACAACGAGCAGTTGCACCCAATGCAGAGCTAGGCACGGTTCTTGAGACCGCTGAGCATTTCGATCCAGCGCGGTGGCTTGATCCCTTCATTATTCATTAGGATATCTTCATGCAGCAAAGTTGAGATTTTACCAACTTTGCAAGATTTCCTTACTAGCTAACCGGATCTCCGATACATCCGTATTTCAAGCTGGGTACAATTTCATCAGAATGAAAGATTGCATAACCATGGCTTCTGCGATCATTCCCAACGTGTATACGGTGCTGCAATTTCTGTCCGTATCGAGACCAACGACAATGATGACCAATGACCTGGTCAGCAGAGGCGTTTGTCCAAAGGTCCTTGCAACCAACAGTCTGTGGAGGCATGGGCCAGAATGGTTCTAACTCCAATCGAGTCAATCCATGAGAAGTTGAATAACGTAGTGTCACATGCAACTTTGTAGACTCTATCGGGCTCTCCGAGTTATGGCCTATGCATTCCGCTTCATTGAGCATTGCGAACGAATATCCGTTCCACTTTCAAGTGAGTTGCAATGAATTGTCTAAAGATCAACTCTCACTCATTGCGCATACTCAACGTATGGAGTATTAAATTTAAATCAACTGCTTGCTTGATAAAAGGACTGTTCCAACATCAGCAGCATCCGCAACCTTAATCCGCTTATTGATCAAAAAGGGATTATGCGAGCTTGAGGTCGTGTAAGAGCATCTGAATCGTTAATTTATGATGAGAAACATCCGATCATCTTTCGTCTTTTGGCTCAGTTTTCCCATGAAATGTCCCTTAATGGAGGGAATCAATTGATGATGCGCCTTATTCGATAACGATACTGGATTGAAAATATCAATGTCCAGATCAAATTCGGCTAAATGCCGTTACCCACGAAACTCCAAACCCAACTCATGGGGGAAATGCCAGTCGAAAAATCAACTTTCTCGCGCCCTTTTACGCATACAGGGGTTGATTTCGCGGGACCATCGACATCAAGAATTCACAGGTCGCGTCTGTCTTTTTACAAAAAGCTATTTCTGTAGGCAATCCATCTGGAAGCCGTATCTGATCTTACAACTGAGAGAAGCTACAAGATCTCATAGCTTATTGTTGGAGCGAAAGCCTTTCCCCGCGTTCTTATCCTCAACGAAGCCTAAGGCGAAGTACAAAATTCTAAAATTTCGTCTAACTCACACCATTTCAAGAACCCAGTGCTGGTCCACTCTTGTTCTATCATCGTGCACTAATAATTTGATATTAGCATCATTCCGATGTTAACGCTTTTTAAGGCTAAATGCCGAAAAGCGTCTCCGGGCAGTCTAATTTAACAACTACTGCCCAAATTGTCTTGCCTTCGAGCACTCTGGACGCTCATGTCGCAGCAGCGACACCTGTAAGGTCTGCAGTCGAGACCACCATACGTTGCTCAATTTTCGCAAAGGAAAACCTAACAGCGATCAATCGAAATCGCCTCCATCATCCGCAAACGGCCTCCAAGTAGCACTCCGCAAATAGTTGCAATACTGAAAGAAGACGGGATGTTCATGCCTGAAAGTAGGCCTTCAACAGTGAACAGCCACTCTCTCTTTCGCAAACGTTCTTGGTGCACCTACCAACAACATAGCAACATAAGGGATACTTTGTATCCAACTAGTTTAAACAGCTGAAGCTGATCAGTTGAAAAGGAATTCTTCCCCACTACAACAGACATGGTGCGTTTAAATCGCTAGGACCAAATCTATCATTTATAAATAACGCACCTTTTTATTTTTATTTTGTTTTATTTTTATTAAATACATTTCGATCATTTTGTTGTTGTATGTCATTAAATTTGTATGCATTTGTTGCTGTTCATTGTTTTCATCTCTCATTATTTTATATTATATAATTGTTTTGTTTTGTTTTATTGTGTTGCAGGGTTTATTAAGAGTTAATACATACATATGTTTATATTTATAGACATATGTATGTTTGTATGCAAGTAATAAAATGTCTCGGAGAGAGTTGCTATAGAATCAAGGATTAAGGAGAAGTCCAAGTTCTACATACTAGATACATATTAGTAGTTTTGTAAATATTCTGATTTTGCAAAAATCACTTACTACGATGCCGTGTTCACACCATCTGTATGTGTGTGTATGTATGTATGAATATACACTCAAATTCTTCCAGCTCGGCTCCTAGATACTTATATTACTACCTTGTTGCTGGAAGCCTCAAAAAATTGCTCCTAACTAAAGATTTGCTGACTGCTACTAAATGTTTTCTTTCGTATCTCATCTATTTACCGATTATTTATGTGAAATGGAAATCTTATGCTTAGAATTGTTTTGCAGATAAAACCATATAGGATCGTATAATTGGAATAATTTTGGTTTTATTTTCTTTTTGTAATTAAGTATAAGTATTCGTATATATATTTACAAAAGCCGTTTTCAACCTGCAGCTGGAGCAAGCTAAGCTGTGTTCACACTTAGACATGGGTGTGAGCATCGCATAGCTCGATATCAACATATGCATATATGCATATATATATATATATTATATGTATGCGTGCATTCAATGTGCATCTATCTCTTTATATATATTAATATATATATATATAGTTAAACTCTAGACAGTGTTGCATAACATAAAGCTAAATGGGGGAAACAGAAAACTTGGAAGAACACAGTAAAATAAAAAGGTCTGCTTATTACTTAGCATTGCCAGACTTAAAACGTATATATTAAAATTAGAAATTATTTAACAAACAACATAAATTGCTAGATAAGAATAATAATAATTGCAATAATAATAATACCTATATACTTTGGCACAGATAAAACATAATTGCATTTACAAATCATAGATGCTAAATGATAACATATACACAAACGTATATGTAAAGTCGTATATTGCACACAGATAATGCTATCAAATCTCACCTTCAACTGATCAAAATACTTGTTTTTATCTTGCTTTCTATTCTTGTTGTTTTTCTTCTTTTTTGCTCTGGAACCAAAAAACCATTGACTGCTTAATATTGTGTATAATGTATAATGTAATTTAAGTTAGCCGGCACTTTTTTTTTGCATTGTACACATTAAAAGCTAACACTTAAAACAGACATTTTTTCATATGCGTTGCTATATCCTTGCCATACGATATCGAGATTGACATCAATATCCGATCGAAATCCACTCATATATATTAAAAAGCGCTTTGAGCGTTCTACTTTCTGCATGCCTGGCCTTAAACTAGGGAAAAAAATATATATATCTAGTTATCGATAACTCTTATCGATATATGTATAATCCATACATATATATATATGTATACATTTGAAACATAAAATTAAATAACAAATTTTTTTTAGAGTTTGCTGCCCCGATAAAAAAAACAGACTATATATAGCGCAAATATAAACATATGTTTCTCTTTTATCGAGCAGTATGAACGGGGCCTAAGGAGTACCTGTATGATTCTGTGTTTTGCTACGTAGTATTTTTGGACTTTGTAAGTATTTAATATACGCGTGATATCGTTAGCTACGAATAGAGAAGTGTGTGTGTTCCAGTGGCATTTAGTTTTTCTGTTTTGTGTTAAATCGTAAATTACTTGTCGTTTAAACATGTTTACAATAAAAAAAAATACATGTTGTAAACAACTACATCTAGCAACTGTTTCAAGTGCACATTCTATCTGGAATAGAGTGTAGATCTATATATATATATATGTTATGTATATCGTGTATAAATATTCCTTATGCGGTTTGCTTCTGGTTCTCGTATTGTCTGAAAGTGGTACATACTTTTTCTTCTTTTTTACTCTAAACTTCATAGTTTGTGTCCTTAATAGCAATTTTTTATCGAACAATTTTGGAATTTCACTCTGTTTGTAAATTAAATGAAAATGTTACGAGTTTAACTAAAGTTTTTAATGGTGGGTAGAAACAATTGAATAGTTAAGATAAGAGAATATAACTATAATATATAATATATAATATATAATATATAATATATAATATATAATATATAATATATAATATATAATATATAATATATAATATATAATATATAATATATAATATATAATATATAATATATAATATATAATATATAATATATAATATATAATATATAATATATAATATATATTATATATATAAAGTATATATATACTTAGAGAATTACTCATAATTGCTTCTATATGCTATCAATATGTATGTGGAATTCTGTACTGTAACAGTTAACAGCTAACGGCTCTGTTAGTTAACAGGGCTCTCTTTACAGCAGCTGTGCGATAACCGGCTCGATTAGGCACATGTGCTCCGCTCCACGAACAGGCAATCGGTTTAGGCAGAAGTGTCGTATCATATCGGGTACCGTTTCGAAGGGTCGGCTAAATTGACCTAATATATATTGGCCGGCCTCGTTGCGTTGTATCCTCATGTGCATAAATCCCTTTGCCCCCCTGAATAAGAAAGGGAGTGTTAGAAGACTATAAGAGGAATATAAAAAATGGGAGCCTACTTCAGCGACAGGGAGTAATCCTGTTTGGTGGACTCGCAATTGCGCACTAGAAATGAACCCTCCGACAGAGGACGCAGTGTTGTCTCCGCCTCAATTCGTGTGATGGCTCCGTGATACCAACTAAAGAATAATAAAATTAAAATATGTTAGTCTTCTATAAAAAGAAAGAAAACAAAACAGGTATCCGAATATGGATTACTCACCCCTGTCTCTCTAGTGGAATGGTCACATCAATGAGATCGACCGCCGTGACATAATCCTGGCCCAGATTCATATTAAGCTCCTTGTGGTTGGTCAAGCCACGCAAATCGAGGCTCCCAAACTGTTTGCTCACCTGACGAGGCTCGTTGAGATTTAGTGTAAGATTTTGACGGAAAAGAGCTGTATCTTCAATAAAAAAATCAGTTATTAATATTAATATATATTGTGTAAAAAAGGATATGTCAAGACAAGAGAGAACGTTGCATTTTATACTATACGTTATACCAGCTAATATATATAAGTAAGTTACCTTCTATTGAAGTTCGGTAACTGTACCTATTAAATTGCGAGAGATATATAGATTTGATCGATTTTGAAAGCTTAAGTGGGCGTCGTCCAAAATTTTAAGGGTGCGTTTAGCAATATAACTTTCAAATTTGGTAACTCAATTGAAATTATGTGAGATAGTCTTATCGTGGCCCTTCAAATCTTTATCGAATTCTTTGTGGAGTTACTAATAACATACTTTTAAAATTTGGTGACTCTAGCTGAAAAATTTTGGATTTTCTTCGGACGAAGCTTATATGGTTGTTTATATCTTTAAAATTGTATAAGATATAAAAATTTCTCCATTAAAAGTAATGTAATTACTGCGAATAGGTATTTTATTAAAATAAGTTTTTAGTTGGAAAAAAAACTTACCCAGTTTGCTGGCCAGCTTTTGCTCGTCGCGCATGGAGTGGCTAGAGGATGCTTGCGAAATACCGCTAGATTCGGTGCTGTGCATCATTAGATTGCTAATCTCCGCCTGATTGGCGCGCAAGCGGCGCCGTAACTTGGGCATATCGAAGGGCAAATCGCCTAAATCAACGGAGGTGGCACTACCCGATGTACAGGCGGACGCCTCCTGCTGCAGCGTCTTGCGGCGTCGTAACTTTGGCATATCAAATGGCAAGTCGCGCAATTCCTGTGGCAGAGCCGACGAAGAGGACGCCGCACCTGCTGTACCGGCAGCTGCACCCGATGACGATGTATCTGCGGTACTACCGCCACCATGCAGCTGCAACTTGGGCAGCGTTAAACGTTGCAACGCCAAATGCGGCACTTTTCCATCCTCGCGTGAGTGCAACGAAATACCACTATCCGAGCCAAGCAGCTCATCAGCCAAATGAAGCAGTGCTTTGTTGGGTGCAGCTATAATTCGTTGACTACCGCGTGACTTGATCAGCAGCTGTACGGGAGAAGCAGTAACAGTGGCTGCATCCGCTACCTGCTCCTGTGAGCCTGGCGCAGGTTTTGCTGTTATAGCTAAATTGACTGCCGGTTGCTGCGACTGCTCGGAACTAGCGCTGGCTGAGGCTGGCTCCTGGGAGGACTTATCCGATATAGGGCTTAGGATGTGCAACTTTGAGTGCAGCAAAACGGGTGCACGTAGCGGATAGGCAACACTAGAGCTGACACTGCCACTGCCGCTGCCACTGTTGTTGCTGTTACTCTCGGAGCTGTGGGAACTCAGAGAGCTGGAGTGACGCGATTCGGAGCTGGAGGTGCTGCGATTGCCCTCACTGGTGCTGGATCGCAGCGATTCCATGCTGCCGCCACTCGACGAAGTCGCAATGCTCTCTGTGGAGCTATAATTGTGTCGCCTTGC
The DNA here is from genome assembly GCA_035042125.1 of Drosophila longiperda. Taxonomy (NCBI): domain Eukaryota; kingdom Metazoa; phylum Arthropoda; class Insecta; order Diptera; family Drosophilidae; genus Drosophila; species Drosophila longiperda. The sequence goes on from JAWNLV010000149.1 coordinate 633,617, forward strand.
GCCCGGATGCAGATGTTGCTGTTCTTGTTGCTGTTGATGGTGCGACTGCGTGTGACGGCTGCTGTGATGGTGATGTCGCTGTTGATTCTGATGAGGTTGAGCGCTGCGACGCAGCTCCAAAACGCGACCCGATTCCAAAACAAAGCTGCGCGGTCGACGTGCAACTACAACACTTGCTGCTCCTACTGCTGCTGATCCGGATGCCGAGGCTGAAGCCGAGACAGAAGCTGAAACGGACGCTGCTGCTGAATTGGAGTTGGTTGAGGGTGGATTAACGTAGGCGCTGTCGGTGAGACTGTTGTCATTGCTGCTAGCACACATCTGCATATGTTGCTGTTGCCGTAGCGACGATTGCTTCAGCGGCAAACGCAAATCGCGCAAACGCGGATGCGACGGTTGTGCAGCCGGCAAGTTAGGTGCACTCTTAATGCTGTTCATGTAACGTTCATGTTTACCCGGAAATTTTATCGGTAGCGGTGCGGTGGAGGGCGGTGAAGGGGTGTAACCGCGTGCAGGCAACTGTTGCTGTTGCTGTAGTTGCTGCTGCTGCTGTGGTTGTTGAGTTAAATTCTGCTTCTGATTCTGCTCATCGGTTTGACTGATTTGCAGCTGACTAAGCTCCGCTTCAACATGCAGCACAACCTGACCAGGACCATCAGATGATTGTTGCTCTTGCTGCTGCGGTTGTTGCAACAGTTGCTCCTGCAGTGCTTGATTCTTGCTATTCTTGGTGCGCTTGCATTCAAGTCGCGATTTACTGGACGGCGGCGGTGGCGGCGGAGGTGGCAACAATAGACCATTGCCATTGCTGCTCAGTTGCAGCAACACGCAATGATTCGTTATGCGATCGACCTCATCAAGGTCATCATCTGATTTGGCAATCTTGCAATCGAAGGCCGTCTCATAGATCTGACGTCGTCGACTGGCCATGTTGTCGGAGTCCGAGTCCCCCAGTTGCTCCTCCTCCTCCTCTTCAACCTGCTGCTCCTGCTGCACGACCTCGTTTTTCTGCTGATGCTCCTGCTGCTCAACGTCTTCTCCGTTCTCCGTCTCTAGCAACTTTGTCTTTGTCTTTGCTTGGATAGGTGGCGCACATTCGACGCACTCGTGGACGCCATGCGGATGCACATAGAAAATGCTGCGTGGGCGAAAATATTCCTCAATCTCGTCGAACTCATTGTCATCATGGCCCAGATTCAATTGACTGCTGGGCGCTGCTGGTATGCAGGCTCCGCACACGGCTGCTGGGCCCAGCAGTCGGTGCGGCGGCATCGACCCGCTAAAATCGCAGGCGCCGAATTCGTTTCCAGTACCCAAATCCAATGGAGGTGGACAGCACTTGAGCAGTTCACCTTCACCGGCGTCACAGTGTTGCAGTTGCAGCTGCAATTCCCCACTGCTATTGGGCAAGTGTTGTCTTGGCTGTACGTTGCACGTTTTGCGGACTAAAGCCAGGGCACGAGCATGCCACTCGCGTCGCTTAAGGCACTCGCTGCAATCTGACTCCTCGGAGGTGCTCGTGCTCGGTGTCTCGCACCGAATTATACGCACACCATCCTCGGTGAAGCTATAACGTTTTGGGGTTGACTGTTCGGTTAGACAGGCCTCCTCTAAGTTATCCAGAGGCTCGCCGCTAAGTGGATCGCCCTCGTTAAGTGGGAGTGCAATAAGTCCCAATTCATCGGTGTTGTTATCCTCCTCCTGATCTCGCTGTGGAACATCCAAGCTGCTGCTCTTGCGATACCCCTCTCCCAGATAAGGTTGGGTCTGTTGGGGTGGCTCACTGGCCGTTGATTGGCGACACTTTTCTTTCGATTCACGATCGAGCGTTTGCTTGTCCTTGTCCTTGTTCGTGTCCTTATCTTGCTCCTTATCCTTGTCGACTGGCTTGTCGCGACTCTTGATTAAATCCGAGTAATAGTACGGCGATGGTTGCCTCTTGCTGTACTCCGATGGTGCAACGGTTAATTTGCGTGGACTACGCTGCAGTTGCGGGAGGAGCGGTCGCACCAGATCATCTGTTATGCTATCCGGTGAGTTGGGTAAACCTTCAGGGGCCGCTCCACCTGCAGCTTCAGATGCAGATCCAGCTCCAGTTCCAGTTCCAGCTATTGCTGCTGTTAAGTGTGGTGCTGCTGGTGGCGCACGCTCTACTTCCTCGTCAATATCTGCCTCCTCGTCAGAGGATTTGGGAGCCGAGGAATCTGTAATTGTAGGTTTATATATATTAAGCGACCTTTTAACTATTAAATAACTATTGTAATTAACAGTGGCCTTAACAAAAGAAGAATGAATTTAGTTTTAAGTTTTAAGGATAATATATTATATATATAAATAGTATTAAGTATATACAGACTTGAAGTGGTGGCTAGCATATATTTTTAATTACTGTTGAACCTTCGCTTTATAGGCAGCAAACGTTAAAGTAATTAGATAAGTTAGATACAACGCTATCCAAGATCGCAAACTGGGGGATGTATAATGTCAAAAGAACTGTCCAAACTGTCTAAAACTATTTAACTTCATAGAAGACTCTTACTTTTTGCTTATAGGAAGTGGAAGAAAGTGCTTGATACTAAGTATTCCGCAAGGGAATGCAACTGATGTCAGTAGTTGACAGTAACTTTACGTTGCCCCGAAGCAGAAGTTAATTAAATAGTGAGTCGCGAGCTCTAAGTTGGCGAATGCGGGATTGAGGATTGGATCGAATGACAGACAGTCCGCTTGTTAGTTAGAAGGCATCGCAGCTGCTGTGCTTTAGAGTTTCTGTCGCAGTCAATTAGGCGCTTGGCTGCCCGGCAGAAGCGTCTCTACCTCTCCCCCCTCTCTCTACCTCTCTATCTCTCTCTGCTTGTCTGTCTCTGTCACTCTATATATAGTTGGTACTCAGTCCAATGGCTACCAGTTGCCATTTAACACTTGGCTGATTCTTGTAGCTGCAATTGGACTAAGAGTTGGAGTTGTGTGCCAAGCGCGTCTAATTTCCACTGTTTCGCTATGTTTCTGCACAATCCTACTCCGAATCACAATCTCAAACACAATCAACCTACCACTCCACTCTTACTGGACAGTCTACAACGTATTCGCACTCTGATTGAAAAGATGAGCGTAGTTGCTGCGAAAGTTGCTCTATCCAAAAAGAGAGGTAGGCCGGCCATGCATTTAGTCTGTCCTTTATTTATAACTTTTACCAATCAAAGTTACAGGAAGTTATTGTATTGTTATTATTTTATACTTTTTAAGTTGCTGACAAATTGCCAAACCCATAGCTGATTGGTCCGTAGTTTTCGCATTCTTAATTAAGTAAACTACTACTAGTTGGCTGGATTCAGTCTTAGCAGAGTGAGGAGTGTGTGATAATCTCTTAAAGAAAAGCAGCTTTTTCCCCCAAAATCAGGCAACATGTTGCCAACTGTTGTTGTTGTTATTGTTGTTAGTCTCACCTGAATTGTAATGGCTGCTGTTGCGGTTGTCTCTTTTGTGGGTAACGTTATTGTTATTATATGTTGAATGGCGATGTTGCAATTGATCCTGCTTTTTCTGTTGTTGCTGCAGCTGCTGTTGGTGTCCGCGTGGTGTTGGCAACGTTTGCAACTGTTGATGTTGTCGCGGTTGCTGCTGTTGCTGCTGTCGTTGCTTAAGTGTCAGCGCTGAGCGCCGCTTGACCTTCTTGTGATAGACCTTCTTGCCGTGATGACGCGTATCCTTTGGATCGGAGTAACCTTCGATGAGCTTGACGGACGCCTGCTTAATGTTGCTATTGGGCAATGGTGGGTGTTGCAATGTGGCACGATACTGTTGCTGCGGTCCCGTTGGCAATGTGTTGTTGTTGTGCGCGAGCAGCTGCTGCTGTTGATGTTGGTTATTGTTATTGTTGCAGTTGTTGTTGTTACCGTTGCCGTTATTGTTGTTATTATTGTTGCTGCCCAAAATAGCAGCAGTTGCTGCTGCTACTGCTGCACTTGCTGGTTGACTGGGCAATGCCGAAAAAGGGGCGGGTGGTTGCGCCGCTGCTGCTGTCGATAGCTGCTGCTGCTGTTGGTGCTGTTGTTGTTGTGATGGCTGTTGCTGTGACGCTTGTTGGGCTTCGTTAAATGGCAGCTGTGAATGGCGAACAAAAAAAGGGAAAAGCCAAACGAATGAGATCTTAAGTTTGTATTACACTTATAGCGGGAAATATATATATATATATATATATTTATAAGATATAAAATATCTTAAGCCATGAATATAGACAAGAAAAGAATAAAATTGTGAATTTTCTTGTATTTACATTCGTATATTAAGTTAATTCTCCAAATATCAAACGAACTAGTTTTGTGTTTCAACTGATTTTAGCCGATCTCAAGAGTTATAAAAACTATTATCTGAGAGGGTATTTTAATACTCGGTATGCAGCAATTGGCAATGCATTTGGGTGGCATTTTGTTGTTGCCGCAATCGTGCGATGTTTCTCCGACTAATTCGATTTGCACTGCAATTTCAATTTGCCTTGGCGTTTAATTGAAAATTGTGCGTGCGTCATGTGGTGGAAAAATGCTGACGGCCACTGTGGTAAATAACTATATATTTGTGTACTTGTGTGAGTGACGGTGCCAACTCATTAGGCGCTTTTAGGTTTTCCTTAACCACTAGCCAAAAATAAAACATTCACATGTAAAGATCCATTAATTAGTTTTACAAACATAAAAAAACCGCAGCTTTTTATAGTTTTTTAATATACATTTTCCATATTATGCTAAAAATATGAATTATTGATATAAATTTGTAATTTATATGAAAAGGCTGTGAACGAGTTGTTAACCAATTAATCATAAGATTATCGAGCAGATAGACCAACTCTAATACAAAATTACTTCTAACCACTTCTAGTGTGAACTAATTAACTAATTCTTTAACCTGTGGTGCAGCAAGTCTATCCGGAATATCTTACTTATTATCTGTTTGTCAAAAGTCTTCATCGGTTGTGGACATTTTAATTTTGTTTTGCTTTTTACACACACACAGATAAATTTACACAAACACACTGAGACAGACAAATTGTAAATACCCCATCAATATTCACTAACTATCCGATTTTCAGTTCATCTATCAATCTCACAAAGCACAGAAAACATGTTTGAGTTGTGCTCAACCCTCTGCCTTCCATCTCTCAGCTTAGTTCAGTGCAGCTAAGCTGTCCGTCTTCAGGTTCAGTGTTCTTTTAGATAGAACACCGTAAGGCAAATGATGACAAATAGCTGCACAAAACAAAACTGCAACAGCAGGTCGCACAACACAGCATTATCAACAACAACAACGATCACAAATGACATTGACGTGTCCCTAATGTCCACACATTGTAAGCAACCAGCCTGTTTAAATGGTAGTGCGGGTAGAGAAGTACTAAAAAGGGAAAGGGACAAGTATTATTGTTAAACATAAATTTGCGTTACATGTTACGAGCGGAAGGAGAAAGGAGGATAGATTTTAAAGGGGGCAACTTGTTTGCGAAATTCGATGCCAAAGCAACAACAACAATAACAAAACCAGAAACAAGAGCCAGCCAAGAGGAAGGGGGGGGATCGGGGTTTGGGGAATTGTTACGCTAAGCAACGCTCGCCATTATTTGCCGGACTTTCAATAGAAAGGAATTTTTAATTGAAACTCATAAATTAAACGTCGACTGCTGCTTATCGATGAATAGAAATTCACACACACACTGAGTAAAAAAAGCATAAGTTTAACTCAGTAAAGTACTGAATTGTTACTGATATATTAAGCAACAATTCGTTTGACATAAGTACAAAATTCATGTTGATCAAAATAACAATTTCTCTTTCTTAGCTACGATGTTTTTGGCCATGATTTTGTCGAAATTTGCAAAAATTAACAGCAGTTGGAATCCAATGCAATAGTAGTAGTACATATTAAAGTTAAACCAATCTTAACAGCAGTGGCAGGGTTCGAATTAATGCAGGTAGTTCATGTTTCCTGATTTTCCCGGGTTGCTGGTAACATCAACTCTCATAAATTCGAGATAAAAGACCATATATAAATTATAATACATGCAAATACAAGCATACACCCAAACACACCCATTAATAAAGGGGTGGATCTTGGGGTGTGCAAATGCTTTGCATTTAGAGATGGTCAAACGCAAATTAAACAAATCAGAAAATTGTGGTTCGTTTTTGATGACTGCATAACTAATATTTAATTGCTTACCTTAAATATTATTGCTTATATTGAAACCATAAGTTGAAATTGGCTTTTATGAAAGCTGATTTTTTAAAAGGCAGAGTCTGCAAAGTCTAAATGTATAAGCTGTTCTAGCGCCAAATAAATATAATTTTTATTATACCAATTTGTTCATGCTTACTTTTAAATATAATCTTCATAAATAGGTATATTATTTGGCAGATGTAATTGGTTTACGTTTACTTCTATAGTGCTGCATTCAGCACGCTGTCATCTCTAGTTTGTTCTTGGTATCTGGGGGTCCTATCGTCGATGAATTGAAATCTTATTCAGATGTTGGGCACACACACACATATATTGTTCTTTAAATATTTGCCCTTGATTATCGGCATACGGGGATTTCATACACGACTGGATTGGGACCCCGCCTCCACCACAAAATGTGTCTTCCAATCAATGTGGGTAAAGAGAAAATCTGTGTGGAGTGTGAGTTGTGGGGAAATGGGTGGCTCTGGCAGACAGACTTGCTACACTGGTTAGACGAATGTCCATCGTTCAATGTACTCAATGTATTGTTGTTAGCAGAGCAACGTGATTTTTATGTGCACGTTAATGAAAACGTTTCCAGATGACAATAATATTTAATGATTTTAATGATGGTAGCGATGATGATGTTGGTTGTGGAAATGGGTCGTGAGCAACATGGAAAACTAACGAGTTCCCTGGCTTTGCAGTTTTTTTTAAATCTTATTTTTTCCGAACGTGGTAATCTGACAACCATATCCTTGCTTTTTTCCTCTCACTCTCTCTTCTTCTCTCTCTCTGTCAGTCTCTTTCTATTTCTCTGGTACTTCATGACTGCCAAATGCGTATGATGAGTGTTTTAATATGCTTGACGTCGGGTAGCATATCTTTAGTGTTGCAAAAGAACATAAATAAACTAACAGAATCCGCATAGTCCCATAGTTCCGTCACTATTTAATATTTGGATGAAATCTGAACCCTGGCCAATGAGTCAGTGTAGAAGTAATTCGAATGAAGCTGTGTAAATGTATGAAGATAATTTTTTTTGAATTCCTTCAACACAATACAGATAACCCCACAAAATCCACTGATATCACAAATATAAATATATATCGATCTTACTATCTAAAAAATTTAATGGTTTTCTTTTTTTTTTGTATTACAAATTATTTAATTTGACTCGCAAAATCAAGAAGAGTGATCTCAATTCGATTTCTTTCCCTTTTTTTTATTTTGTATATCGTTATTTTTCTAAACTACACAAAGCGGCGTATGAGCAATATGTGTTTGTTTTGTTAGTTGCTGAGCTGTGAATGAGAACAGCAACAACAATAGCATAAAAAGCCGCCAGTTATGCAAATAAGCAAAGAGCCAAAGCACACACAGACACACACATACACAATGCACATACATGAGGCTTTTGTACTGATGCTGTTAGTTATCGCCGATATTACCCCGTAGAGGGTAAAACAAAGCAACGGGTGCAAAGCAGCAGCAGCAGCAGCGTCACTAAACAAGGGGCGGCGACAACGTAACTCTTACCAAGTGCACTTTACCAAGTGCAGCCCCAGACGAAAGAGGAGGTGGCGTTGCGAGTGGCGGGTGTAGAGTGTGTTGTTCGTTTTCATATCAAAAAATTTCGAGCGCGTTTGCCATTAAAACGGGATCCTTCGCCAAAAGAATGGAAAAATAACAACAGCACAGACAGCATTTATATGGCAACACTCGCACTCACTCGCACACACTCGCATACACACACACACACGCATGAAAAGCCTGCAGATTTCATATGTGGACACACGTAACGGCTGTTTAAGCAAAACAAAAGTCATAAGATAAAATTACATTAATAAATTATTGTTTGGTAAGCAAGTTCACATAAAGAGTCGGGCAGGCGGGCAGGACGGCAGGCAAGGGAACAGGACATGTCGAACTGAAGAAGAGCTAAACGTTGATGATTTGGGCTATTGGCATTGCAAAGAAAGGAGAAAGAAGAAGGGAAGAAGAAGCACGGAATCAAGACTACTAAAATCGGAAAGCGCTCACAGTGGGAGAGGTTAGCAAAATTAGGAGCCTTAGCTGAGATTTGTGCCCTTAGAAAGTATTATTAAGAACTACAAAGCTGATTGCCTATTGCCCGAATATAGCCAAAACTGGCTATTATAGTATTCAATGAATAAAAATGTATACAAAAAAATTAAATTTCGAAACATGTTTATAAATATACAACAAGATATAAGTGAGAAGAAGAATATTACATTTAATATCTAAAGCAGTTACAAAAATGTTAACATTCTGCTTGGATCAACTATAAAACTAAAATCGATGCATTCATTTTTAAAGATGAATTTCTGTCAAAAAAGTGAGTGCCAGTGCATCTTTTATTGTCAATTTCTTGGTTCGGAAATCTGCTCACACCAATGAAAACATTTTCTGCGCAATTTCAATATAAAGAAATTCAAGTGGCAGGCAGTGGTGCTTTCGCTTTCGCTTAAACTTTAAGACCAATATGCAAAAGGACAACAGGAACAATGCAAATGGGCTATAAAATCTGAAATTCCGAACTCCGTCCCAAAATAGAAAAAAAATGTATCTTTTTTCTACGGACTCTTGAGATAACGCGTCGAAGGCATAGTGAGCGAAAGCAGGGGCGAGGAGAATAGTTGAAAAGAAGAGATGAAGCTTCACCATTTGATTTGTGGCAACATTTGCTGCACTTACTGTTCTTGTGTATACTGTTTAATTTTTCCTTCTCCGGAATGCTTAGTATCTTGGCGCTTTCAGGCTTTTTTATAGCTGACCACCCGCTGGGCAACTCGGTTTGCCGAGGGGTTGTGGGATGGCAACTTTTTTTTTCTTTTTGCAATATTTAGCCAATTGAGTTTTGCATTGTTTGAGCGGCGCTTTGTTTCGCCCCAGTTATATAGTCAAAAGGCTGGCAATAGTGGGGGGGAAAATGCTATTCAATGGTTTTCATTAAGCGCATTTCTGATGCGACTGACGTCGTACGTCGTGCTCGTCCTCGTCCCCGTCCTCGTCGTCGTCATCGTTGTTGTTGTTGTTGTTGTTGTTATTGTTATTGTTGTTGTTGCCGGTGCGTGCAGTTTATCAATTAGGTGCCCAAGGGCAGTTAATTGCTTTTTACTAATACAAAATCCAAACATAATACCGCAACCAGGTCCCTTTAACAAAGATCAACCTAAAGCTCGATTCGACTGTCTGATTAGGCTATCTGGTTAATATTGATAGTGTATGCACTTCAGGCCGTAATCGTGCAGCTGCCAGCATGCAAAATGCTCAAAAAGAAGTTAAGAGACGGATTTATTTAAAGTCCAGTAAGGGCTTAGTTTTATGTTTTTCAGGGTTATACGGTTGAATGCTGTCTTATGGCGCTTTACAAACTTCAATTCTTAAATAAGACGCTTTGAAAACGCTTCGCGAACCGGTTTACGATGTGCTCTAAAGTTAAGAGTTAAAGTTAAAGTTTGAAGATGATGACTTGCTAAGACCCGTGCTATAACAAAGCACATAAAGTCTAGTTAATAGTAACGTTAGTAACGTTGTACTTACAAATTCAGTTTGTGGACTGGGCTCTTTCCAATGCTCCGAATTTGTTGGTATTGCCTCGGCCAGGCAAGGATCGAAACTGGACGGTCGTTTTTTAACAAAGTCTACAGGCAGGCTGTAATCATCACAGATGGCAATCTGCAAGTAAAAAAAACCCAGAGGCAGAGTGTGTGAATGTGTTAGAAATAGAGTAAAACAGAGATATGTAAATACAAAATAAAATAAGACGATGTGAGGCTCTTCACGCAATTTGTATGCTAAAAATAAACATTTTCAAGTTGAGCAAGAGGCAACAAGAAACAAGAAGTGGAATAAGAAGAATAAATACGACGCATGCAAATAAGTTAAGACCACGGCTGTGCCCCTTTCGCTACCCCTCTTTATCCAGTGAAAGATGAAAGAATGAAAAAGCATTGCATACATTCAGGCGCTGACTGCTGGCTGCGTCATCAAAAATATGTTGAGAACACAATGACTAAATTACAGTTACAATTAAAAATGGCGACGGCGCCTTTGCCTCGAGAATCGTTTCTCGTCAAGTGCAACAGTTAAGTTAAATCCAACGGAGGAAGGTAAAAGAGTTGAAAATGAGGCATGAAGAGAACCCCTAAAAACAATGATAATCTGCTTATCAGTTACAAAAATGCAAGCAAACTCTACCAATCTATCAATATATCTCAACATTGATATAGCCTTGCATGTATTTTTATCAATATTATGAGGGGACGAGTGATGAAGGAAATGTCAGAATAGTTTGACATGCAACTGGCTACCTCAAAGTACAATTGCAGGCGATAAAGTTGACGACAACTGTGGCAATACCATTCTACGCCGGAGCGGGAGCCGGAGCCTGAGCCAGAAACCAAGGCGGGGCTTGAATTAAAGTTGCTGCGATTCGTGGTTTTTGTTGGCCGTAACTCACGAGCCAGTTCCCACGGGAACTCGGCACAGGTGGCGTGATAGCACCAGGCACAAGGACCAGAGCACACCACGTAATCCTCACCAGCGGTAAAATCAATCCAGCAGCGACGACAGAACATGCTGCTAATAATATTTTTTCTTTTTTTTCGAGACAACGCAAAAGACCGCGTCTCGCAGGGTGAACAAACACTTAGGAAAATTACAAAAATATACGGGAAAGGAGTAAAGAAGTAAACTGGAGATCAGGTGTTGACAGGTGGACGGGCAACACGGCAATGACACAAATAAAAAACACAAGACACTGAGTGGTTTACAACTATCGGGAAAACTTTTCTACACTTTTGCATCTGCGGCATCTGTGGCAATGGGGGAGGCGGCTGCTGCAATGCCTTGGGACATTGCTTTTAAAATTGAAAGGCCAACTTAAAGTGAATGAAGGCAGTTGGTTAGTGTGCATAATGTCTGTCCTGGCAGTGGTAGCTTGTCCACAATCGCTGAACACCACATTAACAATGCAACAGATCCTGAGGAAACAGATAAAAGAGAAAGAGAGAGAGAGAGACAAAGAGAGAGAGAGAGAGAGAGAGAGAGAGAGAGAAAGAAATAAGATTTGTAGAAGTCAGAACATGATAGAGAAATGAAATACCTTGTCTAAGTCGCATAATTAGCCATTTATTAGTAAATGAAAAGAA